>CM046881.1:567488634-568688634 GCA_025667525.1 Glebionis coronaria
CTCTCCTTCACCATTCCTAACACTTTCCAAATTCCCGGTATGACCGTTCATAGTTCCATTTTCCATTCATATCCCCATAAGATCACACGCTGAATCTCCAAACTTCATCAGCAGTGTTTTTCAACGCTTAGACTACAGACGCTTTGTGGACATGATAACTAGCTTAACAACTCAACTAACGTCTAATTCAACGAAATTGGGGCTTCAAAGATACAGATTGCTATATCTATGACTAAATTTGCAGAAATTGAAAATATAAACCGATGGAATAGTTATTAGTGATGTTTGAATGAACTGTACGGGCGTACGGCTTAGAGGAAGTAGTTGTGACAAAATAATGTTGAATGACATCTTCATTCCAGTTAGGAGATGAGGTCATGGCATGAAATGTTGAATGACAAATATCAGGTCATGCTTACCAGTTTTGACCCTGTATCATTACCCATTTTAACTGACTGGACCGTTTAAATCCTGGACCGTATAATGTAGAGGAGCTCCAATGAACGCGAAGAGAAGAACTATTATGCATCATTAACAACCAAAGAACCAAAAACTCCCCAAAATCCAAAGACTGATCCGATGGAAAGACTAATGAAAAACCCTCGAGTTATAAGCCTATCTTGGTCTCATGCGACATTGGTTCCTAGCGTAGTTTGTGGGTTTTGAGGTACGATATCTTCTGGGCATACATTAGGAAGTGGAAGCCCGCAAAGTGCAGGGTTCTCATCATACGATGAAGCACCAAAGCTTTTTTAACTGAGTGCTATTGGTATCCTACCTGACAAGTCATTGCAGGAAAGGTCCAGCACGCCGAGATTGGCGAACTGTGAAAGGCTTGTCGGAATGCTACCTACCTAATGGTTTCTAGACAAATCTAGGAAATCAAACCATTTGAGTTTTCCAATATCTTAAGGAATGTCCCCGGTTAAGTTGTTCCTTGAAATGTTTAAAGACGGCTTATGTCACTTGGTATTTCTCCGCTCAACATATTTTTAGAAAGATCAAGACTAGTTATCAGACCCAAAGTACTTCTGTATTTAGAAAACCTTTCTTTCCAAAGCAAAAATGCTTGATACATATATGTAACTCGACTGATATAAAGCCTAGTATGTTCTAGCTGAACGATGTTGAATCCAATGAATGGGTCATTGGTTTTTCTCTTGGCCATGCCTTTCAAGTTACCGCTGCACCTTCGTATTGTTCCAGATATATTATTGAATGACATGTTCCAGATCTGCTTCTCAAAGAGCCTGCAAAAGCTTGTAGGCATAAGACATCGAATGCTCAAACTACGCAAGATTAGTGGGTTCCACCGGTTCACCCCGAAAGGAAAGTCAACATGAAAGAAAAGAAGAACCGAGATAAAGCGTTGCAAGGTGTCTTCAAAAATAGGTACATGTGGTACAACGGGTTGATTGAGAAGCTACAAGCTATGGGGATCGAAAAAAAATATCAAGTAAACAGTCCAAAGCCCCCCGTGTGTCTGAAATCGAATTGTTTGATTAAGGCATATAATCAGTCCGTAGTAGTGAGTTGAGTTCTTCTCTGCTATAAGTATTAAATATATATGAACAATTGCAAGCAGAAATTGCCATCTTTATTCTTTAAATATATATGAACAACGTTAGTCTTGAAAGCTTCGCAGCAGAGCTACTCCCTAGGTATGTGAATGCGGGGGGTTGTGAACACGTAAGTGGGGCTGATATTGGAGTGCCTGATCTTCCTGTAGGTGCGTGTTTGTCATGTTGGTGACGTCGGTTGCCTCACATGTGTTTCACCAAAAAGGCAATGTAAACGTAATCTGGAACAACTGGCTGCCGCTGATATTGAGGCGTCTGACCCTCATGGAAATGATGATCACATTGCTAAATGGCCATGACATTGCTGATGTCCGCGTATCTATGGATAGTAACCAACCAGTGTATAGGGTCCTCCATCGACAATGTTGATGACTCCGCATTTGCTTGGTGCAAGTGCATGTTATTGCTTATTCATATTGTTTTACTACATATACATGTTTGCAAATACCTTGATGTCATACATGTTACAAATACACATAAGCACCATATTGTTTCTAAATGTTTTTCCATACGGCATTGCAAAATCATGGCAACAGTTAGCAGTTCAAACACAGAAAGCCAAAGCAAAAGAACAGCCCCATGATACAACACAGTGATGCAAACAAATAAGAGTTGATAATGTATACGTGATATATGTGAAAAGTAAAAAGTGGACAAAATGCACAAGCAATACATGGAATGAAGCTCCTAAGACACCTCTAAATGATGCGGCAAGTAACAAGACTGCCTCTCCAAATTGTGTGGCAAGTAACAAACTAAAAGCAATGTAAAGGAGTGCTAACAAGTATTCTGTTCTTGAACGTGTAAACGAAGAAGAGTTGCTGAAAATTCAAATATTGAAAGATACGTAGAGAGTGGATAAGTATCTGCATCAAAAAGAAAAACCTTCTGCATCTGTCGTGAGTACATCGAATCCGGATATGGTCAACTATTTTATGGATATGAATGGGATTGCTAAAACAATGGCTTCCAATGATGTGGAGGGTATTGTAGAAGTTGTTTTATCTGAGTAAAATTGGAAATGAAAGGTGAGAAAATATGTTGAAGGTGGTTACTTGGAATGTGAGAGGTATGAATCAAAAAACATTTCTTAGAAAAGTTCTCGTTTTGACCCGTTATAGTTCATAACCAAAAATTGTTTTTAACACCAAATATGACATACATTATTAACATATAAGAACTGTACATGATGCATACTAAGTATTCGTTTAGACCCGTACGGTAAAATGTGTCATAATGGGTAAGAATGACACTATGCCAAACACCCCTTTAACTTATAAACATAACCCAAACTAGTTTTTAACTTTACAATTCTGTGTTTAGACAACCATAACCCGAAAGACATGTCCATAGAAGCTTTTCTTGGTACAAGAGAGGGTAAGGATTAGCTTGGTTACACACGAGCTCCACCAAAAGCTAATATGCGACCTTCTTGCTGTTAAATGCAATGTCGCTTGTTTCACCTATAAGAAAACATGAATGAAGCAACGGAAGTAATAGCTTAGTGAGATAACATAGTATTAAACATGATAATAAACAT
The DNA here is from genome assembly GCA_025667525.1 of Glebionis coronaria. Taxonomy (NCBI): domain Eukaryota; kingdom Viridiplantae; phylum Streptophyta; class Magnoliopsida; order Asterales; family Asteraceae; genus Glebionis; species Glebionis coronaria. The sequence goes on from CM046881.1 coordinate 567,491,755, forward strand.
GGAAACGATACTAGATGTTGCTTCGTAAGAGACATCCCTCTCATAGCTAACATCTCGTTGCTTACAACACGTCTAATAATTCTCGACGAGAACTTACGTCATAATATAAACTAGGGGACTAAACGCTTCACCATCATGCTTACCTCCTCAATATTACCTTTGGTCAACTAAGTTAGCTGAGTTGGTTAAAAATATAGCTTTGATTAAGAATATCCGCAATGGAATCGGCACTACAGTGCCTTGGAGAGCTTATAGGCGATGCCGTTGTTGGGATTCTATCAGGATTAGCTCAGCGTAGTGTGCCTCAGTGTTCCAAAGTTGAATGTATACCTTTTTCGGGTAAAGGGTTTACCCGGTAAAGTAAGTTGTATTTGTGGACACGCTAAAGCTCTTAAAGCTAGCAGTTTAACCTCAACGGCTCAAGAGTGGTCAGAGTAGAACACTTCAAACACAGCCCAACGGCATATCCATATCATAGTTGCGTTCTTCTATGCAAGACGATGATTTAGAAAGAACAAAGAAGTTTGGATCCGAAAAAGTATGCTTAGGCAGTTCTTTCGTTAAACACAAGAGAATAAAGAGGCATTTTTACCATTTCAAATCGATATTCTTATCGAAGAGAAGGAACAAGAAAACCCAAAACAGAAAAAGAATCCCTATAGTTTATAACTCTTGTTTCTATAGTAAACTTCACAAATTTTTTGCTAGTATTGGAATTCCAAGTATAACTCAACAGCATAAGCATAACATGGTGTGTCTTGTGCATTATGGTCTTACAATTAGTGTAATTGGTCGCTGCGAGGCTATTACAAAACAACCAAAAAATATAATGCAAAGATATAAAACCTATTTATATGCCTCAATCAAACCAAAATCTACAGTAACAAAGCTGAAGACACAATCAAACATTCACTAGAATTCGTTTTGTTTTGTTGTTCTTTACATTACACTTCTGGAGCAGCAGCTGGTGCAGGAGCCCGCAATAGTGGTTGAAGAGCCTTCACCACGATGCTCATATTTGGCCTAGATTCGGCCTCGTAATACAAGCACAAAGCCGCAACAGCCGCCAGCTACAAAAATACAGCAAATGTTTAGCTAAGCAAATAATGATCATTTTCAAACGTTGTTCTTCAAAGATATACTAGTAATACCTTAGCAACTGCCTTTGGAGGGTACTCTCCCTTGAGCCTTGGGTCAACACATTGTTTAACTTTGTCTTCGCTTAGCCTCGGTGTAGCCTATATGTGACAAAATGAAAATAAGTTAAACTTGATATTTTAACATTATTTCTGTTAGGGGACTTTGAATCTACTTGCCTCATTTGTCATTTTCATTTTTAGCTATTTTTTTATTTTGTTTGACCCATTTGAACAGTGGGAACATAACTGAATCAACCTGTGTAATGGGTCAAAGTTGCCAGCTTATATTTCATTAAGTTGCGCTCCGCTCCGGGTCCCATCTTCACATATCAACCAAATGGGCACCCACAATTAAGACAGTTCTTTTACCATTTTAAATGATTTTTAAGTGGAAGATTTTTTTTTTTACAGGTTTCTGTATTCGGTGTTCCTATATTGTGGAGTCCATGTTTGTTTCACCTTCGTACGACCAATCTCATTACATGACCCACAAAATGAAAATGTCAAAAGAAGTACTCACCCAAGTGACAAGACTCTGCTGTCCACGCGGCATTGTGTGATCAACAGGTTTCCGCCCAGTTAGAAGTTCAAGCAGAACAACCCCAAAGCTATACACATCACTTTTTTGTGTCAACTGTCCAGTCATTGCATACCTACAAAAAGGTTCCATAGTTAGTTAATCGGTTATTGTATAAAGGAATAATCTTTGAAGGTACATTTTAAAGCAAAAGATTCTTTTTAGAGATTATTAACACGGTTATAGATTCTGGCACTTCTTGCGGTCTAAAACTAAAAAGCATCTAAGCTGGTGCTTTCTTTTCCCTGTTATTCTTTGCTACAGTATCTTTTATAATGACCTGTAAGGACCAAGATTAAAAGTATATAATAAAAATGATATGGAAGTATTATTACTCTGGTGCGTGGTAGCCAAAAGTTCCCAAAACACGAGTAGAATGCAAGCGAGCTGCCATATCTGGAGCCTGATTTGAAAGGTTAAAATCGGCAATCTTGGCTCTCAAATCCTCAAACAATAGCACATTGCTGGACCTAATATCTCTGTGAATTATGGACGGTTGGACCTTCTCATGCAAATAATCGAGTCCCTTTGCTGCATCAACGGCAATCTTTACTCGCTGCATCCAATCAAGCACGGGTCCAGGTTGTGCTCCTTTCACACCTTTCCTACCTGCATATGCACACGTACAGATATATATATTTAATAACTTGATACCAGCTAACCTGCAACTTTTATAAACCCATTAAACCAAAAGAGAAGTTCTAATACCGTGCAATATGTCGTGTAGAGATCCCATGGTTGCGAATTCATAAGCCAAAGCACGGGTATTTCCTTCAACACAGTAACCGCATAGCTCAACAAGATTGTCGTGCTTCATAGTTGAGACCATGGAAACCTTAAATAATAAGATAAACGGGTCAGATAAAAGGCACAGCTAGAAACTGAATCCAGTACAAAAATTAGGTTTTATTTAAAGATTGAGAAGTAATTTACCTGAGTCAAAAACTCGTTATTTGATTCAGCTTCAGTAGAAACATCGAGCTTTTTCACAGCCACACTTTTTCCATTATTTAAGTTTGCAAAAGAAACCCTTCCATATGAACCTTCACCGATCAATGCCTTTGATCCAAAATTCTCGGTTTTCTCTTTCAGTTCATCAAGTGAAAGTGAAGGCACTTCTATTGCTGGCACTGCTTTTTGATGATCAAACTTGGGAGGAGGTTGTACTTTGTTGTTATGCCCTCCTACATTACACATAAGTAAAAAGCGTTAACATATAATCAAATTATCTGATAATTAATAAGAAACATTAAATAACTACCATTAATGACACGTGGTGTTTGGATAAGCTTCTGGTGCTTTCAACATTGCTTTTTTTGAAAATTAATCTTGTTTAAGAAGAGTAATAAACAAACACGAGTAAATAAGTAATTTTAATATGCTCTTTAATAATCAGTCAAACTAAATAATTAGATAATCACTTTGAGCCAACATATCCTAACACCCCGCGTAGTCAATTAAGTTCCTAATTTCGCTTTTTCAGAAAATCAAATGCTATTACAAAAGCACGGACAGGAGATAACTAAAACTCAGAATAAATCACTTGGTTGCACCTATTGAAATAATTTACAGAAAACATACCATCAGCATGACCACTATGGCTTTTTACCAAGCCATTGTCGTTTGAGGTGTAAGACTCTTCAACTTGACAAGTACAACACAACCACCTCCGCATCCTATCTCTCTTCCTCAAAATTAAATCGTCTTGAGCCCTTTGTTTCCCCAACCGTCGAAAGTATCCAGGAGGAGGCGCGCCCTGATGGTTTATGACATTCATAACAATTATATAATCATAACAAAGATCAAAGCACGTTATAGCGGAAGCGATTTAACAAGATCATAATAACACAATTATTCTTAGGCACGTTTGGCATGGAGAAAATCAGTAACATGAAATGAGGCACATTTCAAGTCTTTTGATGTAAAGATGATTACAAGTGTTTTGACTTTTGAGGCACATTTCATGGTTCTTACTCGCATACCTAAATTTGTCTATTGCTGTCCACATAAACAGCATCGGAAGAGGAATCTGCTAAACCTAAACTGCAATTAAACTGTAGTATAGTGGTTTTGTCGCATTATAGTGGTTTTGCAATTCATAGACCGTCCAGTCCAAAAATCATACGAAGAGCTGTCTTCTCATCTATTTCTATTACCATTAAGCAAAATAAAGCCCTAAGATTCATCATGTTCATCGTCATTTTCGGCAGAATCAGAACCGCCTTTTGAAGAGGCCACATGGAAACCGATTCTGTTATAATTGTCAACGGCAGCTAAAATCTTGGCATATTTGTTATAAACAAAATTTTACATTAGATTCTGTGTCCGTGGGAAAAAAGAAAGGTCCAACAAAGTACACAAATGATTGGATGTTTCTCCTACAAGTGATGTCGTTTTCAGCACTTAAGTTATTACAGTACATTACAGCTGTTTTGTATATAAATGACAAACTCTGAACGGTCATGTGTGTTCAACATGGTCCATACTGTTGTTAAACATTGAGGTTACAAGTGGTCAAGTTGACGATAGTTTTTGTCACTCCTATTTCATATGTATTTGAGGTTTATGATCTGTTACATTGAATTGTGCATTCAAAGTTTTCTTTATAATAAAAGTAGTGTTTCTTATGCTTAGGGATATAAAGGAGATATAAATATGCTGGGCAAATGCGAACAGGTATGTAGTCTTCATTATGGCCTTGTTATCATGGAAAGGATTAATGTATTCAATTTAACATAATTATATGGATTTATTCTTGATTTCTTCTAACAGTTTTTCTTGGAGCTAATGAAAGTTCCACGTTCAAAAGATAAACTCAAAGTGTTATCCCACGCTCTCATGAACTACGAATTGTGTTTGAATTGGAAAAAATCATCGCGCATTACATCGACTCTCAAATCCCAGCTTTACCACACACAATTCAGGCCAACTAGTTAATATGATCTTACCATGAAAAGAGTATAGGACATGAGTCAGAGAGACCATGTTAAATGCAGCTAAAGTGACCATACTTGATCTTAATTTTCATTAATCTAAACGCATTCATCAGTATTCTTATCTACTAATTAAAGCACACATAAACTAACCAATGAGATTCTGAGACAACTGATAAAAACTTTAATCTGACTTTGCAGCAGCTGTTTACTTTGTTGGCAAGAAAGAAACTGCATTTTTTATACACATATACCGATCTCATGCATTTTTTTAGTTTATGTATAAAAGATCAAGATTCAAGACAAAATTACCAAATACTGGTTATTTGCAGAAGTTCAAGTTTGCAGTTTCCAAAGACTTAAAAACACATTCCTATTACCTATCGTCCTGCAGTCACATGCAGCAACAAGCACAAGTGTCAATTTAATTAATTTATAATTATTTAATATTTTTAATTATATTTATACAAATCATAACACATTCCCTTTGGTACGGGTACGTCGTAGCGATCCATTTTGGTACGCTGATTGATGATGTCTGGGAACGCAGAATATAGCGATCCACATCGCGATACAGATCGATCCGAGTCGCGATCGTACCGCGTTTGGGTACGAACGATCTGAAATCGACACTTTTTTTAGCATTAATCTAAGCTTAATCATGACTTAACAATCAAGTCACTTATCCTTCCTAACAACTAACAGAACTAAATCACTTGTTTTTAGATATGCAGTTTTTACTATCTATATATAATACTAGTAAATTAACAAATCCTTCCTACTGTATTAAATCACAATCAAACTCCAAACCTCAGACCATTTAGCATTTATCAATAAGCTAATATACTCAAATTCTAACTGAATTAAATCACTTAATCTCATATAACCAAATGATTTATTCAAACCTTTAAATTAGGGCAATCGACGGAGAGCAATGGTTGGAGACGATGGCGGTTGATGGCGATGGTTGGAGACGATGGTGGTTGAAATGAAAGTGTGAGACGATGAAGTGATTTACGTTTAAGTGTAAAAATTCTAAGTGAATATTTAATAAGTGAAGTGTTTATAAGCCTTTTTTTTTGAAGCGTTTGTAAAAATTTAAGTGATTTTATGTTAAGTCTACTTTTTTTTTTTTAAAAGGTGATATTGTGCAAAATCTTTTTTTTTTTTGTGTGTGAAAAGTGATTTTATGCAAAGTTTTTTTTAAGCAACAAAATTTTATAAGTTTTAAAAAGTGATTTTGATAATAATTTCTCGTAATAAAAACTTGTGGTGTATTAAACGGGATTTGGATATCGGTACCGGGAAATTATGTTTTATTCTTGTTTTTTTGGGAATATTTCGATTTGGTACCGACCTCGTATCGGATTAGTGGTCCCGAATTTTTTTCTCTTATACTAAACCAAACAGCACCGAGACATGCTACAGAGAGAATAAAGCCACGGCCGTACCTATCTTCTTCTTCCTCAACAGCGCCGAGACATGCTACAGAGAGAACAAATAGAAGAAATACTATGGACACCTTGTCGATCTTCAGTAACTGAAAACCAACAACCCTTTTAAGTCGATAACCTGCTGATGCTTTCGAATGTATCTGATGCAAGGCATATTATAATGGTTTTAAATACACTTCAGAAGGGTTTCGACCCATTTGACGGATTTCCTGTATAGTTCAAGTCTTTTAGCTTATCCAATTGATTGAAATAACAACATAAAATGACCCATATGTAGGTAAATGGGTGAAATATTGACGTTTTGTCTTTTAACTCTGATCCACTAAATATCTCATCGACAGATTATATAAGTTGCAATAGTTACTTATAAAAGCACTTGCAAACACCCCATAGCAACAGAGATTTGATTGATGCATGTGATCAATGATTCTAGCTATTTTGTATGCGCCGTGACCATTCATAAGAATATGTGGTCAACTTACTGTTTGATTTTCTTCGACACCATCAGGCAAGTTTAAAAAAAAAATGCACTTTGATTTTGACCCAAATTTTGGTTTGCGTTCTTTTGGCTTGATGCTAGTTTTGATGTTACTGGGTTTGTTTGGTTCGAAATTTTGAATTCATTGTTTTTGGTTGGTGTCATTGTAGCTATGGAGACCATAGTTCTGGAAATAGAAAACGGAAATAACCAGATTAAAAATATGCTACTTTATGAAGAACAAGTATTTACCTGCTGATAGTTGTTTGCTAACAAGATGATATGATCACTAAAATTCAAACCGGTTTTATTCGCCATGTTTTACACCTGCAATTGTGTAAAAAAAAAGTCATGCTTTAAACACATTTCGCACATCCTTTCAGATAAATCACCAAAATCAACAAAATTTTGCATTAACAATTTTCTTCTAAAATCCAAGTAACAGGCTTCAGCTATTCCTTCAACGGTTTAAACACTGTGAAACCAAGTAAGAACATCGCCTTTTAACACTGCCGCCTGAGGCCACCTCTTATCCGCCTTCACACATCACACTGGGCTTCAGACCAAACATAGTCCTCAAACTGTGGGCAATGGCTTCACCCTGGAATCTGGATGCAAATTCAATGACCAATTAGATCACCACTACAAGAACAAAAAAATGAAAAAATATGGCTTTATAGAACAAAACACGCATTATGAAGGGTCGTGCATACTTGCCCAGCTCCTCTTATTTGAAGTCAGTAAACGTCCCAGGAGTGTCGCTGAATGTGACAACAGGGAACCTATAGTACAATCATTTGAAGACTCCTATGGTACCTGTAAGGTGGGGTGCATTCATAAGTATATACCACTGGAAATAATTTATGAAAAAGCATAAACTTACATCAAGCATAGGTCGCTTCCTTGATCAAACTTCCGACAGATCCTCCATTAGGTTCAGCAATTTCCATTTGCAATTGTTCATATATATTTAATACTTATAGCAGAGCAGAACTCAACTCACTACTACGGACTGATTATTTTCCTTGAACAAACAATTCGGTTTCAGACACAAGGGGGGCTTTGGACTGTTTACAAGATTTTTTTTTCGACCCCCATAGCTTGTAGCTTCTCAATCAACCCGTTTTACCACATGTACCTATTTTCGAAGACACCTTGCAACGCTTTATCTCGGTTCTTCTTTTGTTTCATGTTGACTTTCCTTTCGGGGTGAACCGGTGGAACCCACTAATCTTGCGTAGTTTGAGCATTCGATGTCTTATGCCTACAAGCTTTTGCAGGCTCTTTGAGATATCTTGGACATGTCATTCAATAATATATATGGAATCATACCAAGGTGCATCGGTAACTTGAAAGGCATGACCTGATGGCCAAGAGAAAAACCAATGACCCATTCATTGGATTCAACACCGTTCAGCTAGAACATAATAGTCTTTATATCAGTTGAGTTACATATATGTATAAAGCATTGTTGCTATGGAAAGGAAGGTTTTCCAAATACAGAAGTACTTTGGGTCTGATAACTAGCCTTTGACAATGCATGCAATGACTGCTTCTATTTGTCATATTGGTAAATGGAAGATAGGTTGGCAAGAGTGTTAGTAGAAGTTGATGCAACAAATGGATTTTCGGATAAGGTAAAAGTAGTATACAGAGATGCAAACAAATAAGAGTTGTATATGTTCCAGCGGAGTATGGTTGGAAACATGGTATATGTACGCACTACACTGTGTTTGGGCATAAAAGTAACTATTGTAAAAGGAAGAAACAGGCAGTGCACCAGAATGATAAGAAACAATGATATAGAAAAAATAAAAAGTGGACCAAATGCTCAACACAACCAACTTAATACAACCAATGAAGCTCCTAAGACACCTCCAAATGATGTGGCAGGTAATAAGACTGCCGCTCCTATATCTAGGGATAGACCATGGTGACAGTGAATAAGCACATACTAAAAGCAATGTAAAGGAGTGCTAACCATAACATAAGGAGATAGTGGATAAGTATCTGTTTATGGATATATAAATGAGAATAGTAGTACTGAGGAGGAAGATGTGATGGAGGATATGAACGTGATTGCTAAAACAATGGCTTCCAAGGGTACTGTAGAAGATGTTTTATCAGAGTAAATTGGAAATGTGAGAGGTATGAATTGGAAATGTGCCCCTCGTGCCCCCTCCCTGTCCATACCGATAAGGAGAAAGAAGTTAAACCAGCGATTATATGTGGTTATAGCTAAAAACATGGTACTAGGACCACATGGGTCGTTACGGGCTGTTTTGACCCGTTTTCACTAATTCACATGTGAGCTTATATATCATGTAAACAAAAGCATTAGAACCCACCATATGCAGTTTGACTAACATACTCGTATCATGAAAGTTAACAGCATGTTTCAAACCAGCAGATGGAGTTGTTGAAGGATAAGTTGACTTTTATAAATAAAAAATGAAGTTGTATGATAAGGTTTTGTTACTACTTGTTATGTGTTATATTTGTTTACATTATGTTATAGTTGACTTAAGTATGCAATGCATCGTATTTTGTATCTGTTTGTGTTGTGTATTTGGTTTGCTTAGTAACACCAATTACCAGTACACCAAACACTCCATTATTCATCACTTCAAAAACCACGCTGACCCAAACGTTGGCTAGATCTAGTAGTCTCATCTTTCACTACTCACTCGTCCATAAAGGTCCGGAACTTGGTCCAATGCACTACTGATCTATTGTGTTATTTGTATTTTAGTCGGAGTACAGGAGCATCTATTGTGTTATAGGTATTTTAGTAGGACATAGATTGTAGAGTACAAGAAAAGATGAACTTGCTTATTCAGAACATAAAAAGGAAAATAGAAACTATTTATAGGTTTATATTCATGTGCAGACTCCATATCCGCATTGTCTGTCTTGAAAGTTTATGGACTTAAAATTAATAGTCGTGAGATAGGATTGAACTCGGGATCACGGGATTGCACACATAACGTAAAGAGTTAATTTATTTATTAAATATATTTTATATGTATTTATTAAATCAAACCAAAGCTTAACTAACGATCGTTGATAAATAAAAGTTAAGTTATAACGACCGTTATGGAATTAAATAGAAGCTAAAAGAAGAGAAGAATGGAAAGTACCGGAAGTCCCCTTGGGGGCTTCTTAGCCGTCGACTAGAACAAAGGAAGGGGGAAAAGGAAAAGATTTTATTTCCTTAAATTTATTTGGCTTGGAGAACAAGTTTGGATAGCCTATATAAACACCCCTTAGCCTTCATAATTTTCCATCCCAATCTCTCTTCCTCTCTCTTGGCCAATCGACACCCACACAACCTTAGGGTTTGTTTGGGTTCTTTTGGTTTTCAATTTAGCTCTATTATCTAGTCTTAGCCCCTCTCTAGGGTTGTTGGGTAGATATTCCATAAGCGTTGAAGCTCGGTTTGTTCGTGCTAGACTCACGGTTAACTCGCCATATTACGTGTGTACAAGAGCGTGACATAATCTTCCTTTAGATTATATTCTTGGTGGTGTTCGTGATAAACCCTAGTTGTCGTTCGTTCCGTCGTCTTGTGGATCTTGCTAGGATAAAGGTTTGTAACCCTAATCTTGATTAATATAATTGTGTTAAATTAATGATCTTGTTAATCGCTTCCGCTATGCGTTCTTTGATCCATATTAGGGTTTTAAATAATTGTTATGAACTATATAAACCTTCAGTGGCATCGAGAGCCGTTTTAACATGATTATAATTATCAAGATCTAAAGTTTTTTAACTAATATTGATTTGTGTTAAAAATTACATGTTGTTTTTTAGGTTTTATAAAAATTAGGGTTTTGTTTTTTATTGTTTTTTTAAAATCGGCTAATGCCGAATTTTTTATAAAAAAAAATTTGTAAACCCTAAAATTACATGGTAATTGACTTTAAATGCATGAATTAATTGTTATGTCATGTGTGGTTACGATCCGTAGTTTTTTACAATTGTTAAGAGAATGTGGGAGATCCGTAATAAACATGCATGTTTCTTACGGATCATATAATTTTGATTGCTATTTGCTTTATTTGATTCAAAGTTTTAAAATTAGGGAAGACTTTTTATGTTTATAAAAACCCTAGATTTGATATTCTTTGAATAAATTGTTATGCATGTGGCTATTTGATTTAGTTTTTTTTTGTACTACTTGTTTTCATGCGTTTTATATTGTATGTTGTAAACAAGGGTAATTTTTTCCAAGAAAAATAATATGGACTAAATCTTATCAAAATTAATGAATTGTTTTGAGATGTAAATTACATATGATTTGCGTTGATTAGAATTGCAATATCAACTTAACGGCCTACTCAATTTTGGCAAACTATAAAGTGGGTATAACGCACCGCTGATCATGTACCCGGTTAAGGAAGGAGGTGTTATGCTTCAGCGTTGACCAAATTCCCGGCTCGCCTGTGCGTCAAAATTGGAATTACCTACGGTTGTTATTGGTATAATTCTTTAAGGTCGATTTAACTACATTGATTCACATCCGAAACACAATGAATAAGGTTATTGCTTTGTGCTATAACTGAGTTCTAGAAAAAGTACGGTGTGAATTTAGTTGTGTGTAAAATTTTTAATTGGTTTAACCAATACCTCAACTTGCAAGTATATGATGAAATTTTAGTCTCACCAAAAGTTTACTAAACGTTTTTATTAAACTTATGTTATGGAGATGCATGCATGCTTCTCCATACATGATTTTGACACCAAAATCTATACCCTAAAAATTAAGTCATATGCCCTCTAATTGACGAACACTTGAAGTTACAATTGTCGTCATATAAGATATCGGACGATGTTGTAATGGAGAGAAAACTTCATGACTGAATAAGATTGCACATGAAGGTTTTACGTTCTTTAGATTAGTCGACTTAATTGAGTTACTCAGTGAGAACTGGAAACTTAAGGCATAAAGTAGGGATAAAACATGTTTACAATGCAAAGGATTTTGGCAATGTAAATCCCTAATATATCTAGAAATTGCAAATTTGTTTGTCAATTATTGTTCGACAAGTTACTGTGTTGAATACATTTGTCACTAGCAGATCAACTGATGTGATAAATCTATGTCAATATGGATTCTAGTTTTTTCAAGGAAAATACTATGGTTTTATTACCGGGGTAATTTTATTTTCTTGAATTTTATTATCAAAAATACTAATGTTTGAACTTATTTCTGTAGAAATGGCTCAACCCGAAAGCAATCTGACAATAAGCTCGGCGTTCAAAGCTTTCTTTGAACGGCCTGAACTTACTGGCCCTAATTTCAATGAATGGTACCACTCACTAAGAATTGTTCTGAGAGCAGCGGGTACTATCAATATCTTGGAAACTACTTTTCTGGAGGATCTTGCTTAAGGAGCATCTGATGCGGAAAGGCTTCAACATGCTGCTAACGTTAAGAAGCACCATGAGGTGGCTGCTGTAATGTTAGGGAGAATGGCTCCAGCACTTCAAAGGAAGTACGAGCTATATCCACCTCAGCCAATGCTTGAGGAACTCAAGGCTGTGTATGAAACGCCGCAAGCTGTAGAGATCTATGATCTGGTTGATGCTCTACATAGTTGCAAGCAAGCTCTTGGAAAGTCCGTAAGTGCTCATTATATGGAGATGAGGGGTTATATAGAACAACTCATCGCACTAGGACAACCCTTTGATCATGCAATGGCTATTAACTTGATCAATAGGTCCCTTAATAAGGACTTCAATGATTTTATTCGTAACTATAACATGCATTGCACATGGAAGACAGTTAATGATTTGCATGCAATGCTCATTGACTTCGAAAAGGGTTTGAAAGATAAGGCATCTACTGCTACTCCTCAAGTACTTTATGTACAAAAGGGTAGAGTGTCGAAACCAAAACCGCAAGTGAATAAGAAGCAGAAAGGCAAAAGCAAGGCTGATAAGAGCAAGCAAGTTGCGACTACATCAAAGCCGAAGCAGAACTTTGCTAAGAAATCTCAGAAAGATGAGACTTGTCACTACTGCAAGATGACTGGACACTGGAAGAGGAATTGCTCTCTCTATCTTCATGAAATGGCAGAACATAAGAAGAAGGCTGAGCTAGTTGCTGCAGCACCATCTTCAGGTAACTTATTTATGATAGAGTTATTTAATCTTTCATACAAATCAAACTCCTGGGTATATGATACGGGATATGGTATTAATATTTGTAATACCCTGCAGGGATTTGAGTTGAAGAGGAGGCTTACCTATGGGGAACAATTTCTGCAAGTGGGCAATGGCGCACAAGCAGCAGTTGAAGCTATAGGAATATTTAAATTAGTTTTACCTTCGGGTTTAGTACTGTTTTTAAATAATTGTCATTATGCACCTACAATTGTTAGGGGTGTCATTTCCTTTTCTTGTATGTTGGATCTTGGATTTAATCACACGACTGATAATAATAGAATTTCTGTTTTCAAAGATGGTTTATTCTATTTTGATGCAATTTCTGTGAATGGTGTTTTTGAAATTAACATGCATGATAAAAATTCCAAGAGGAAAAATAATTCTGTTTTTAACATGAATAAGAAGAGTAAGTTAGACAAGAACTCTTCTTATCTTTGGCATTGTAGGCTTGCCCATATTGGGAAGACTCGCATACAAAAGCTGCAACGTGATGGGCTTTTGGAAAGTATCAATGATGAATCATTTGATAAATGTGAATCTTGTATCTCTGGAAAGATGACCAAGAAACCTTTTAATAGCAATATTGAAATGGCTACTGAACTACTTGGTTTGATACATACTGATGTGTGTGGACCACTTAGACATGTGTCAAGGAAAGGTGCTAGCTACTTCTTAACGTTTACGGATGATTATAGCCTTTATGGTTATGTTTATTTACTTAAGCATAAACATGAGGTATTTGAAACATTCAAAACGTTTAAAGCAGAAGTAGAGTTACAACTAGGAAAGAAGATTAAAGCTCTTCGTTCTGATCGTGGTGGTGAATATTTAAGTCAAGAGTTTAAAGATTATTTAAGTGAGAATGGAATTGTTCAGAAACTTACTTCTCCATATACTCCACAACAAAATGGTGTATCTGAAAGTAGAAATCGTACATTATTAGATATGGTGCGATCTATGTTTAATCTTACAACTTTACCATTATCTTTTTGGGATTATGCTCTTGAATCTGCTGTTCGTATTCTAAATATGGTTCCCACAAAGAAGGTTGATAAAACACCATATGAACTATGGCACGGCAAGAAGCCATATTTGTCTTATTTGAAAGTCTGGGGTTGTGAGGCGTATGTGAAACGTGACTCTGGAGATAAACTCCAACAACGCTCAGTAAAATGTATCTTTGTAGGTTACCCTAAGGAAACTATGGGTTACTACTTTTATTATCCGGCTGAGAACAAAATAGTTGTGGCTCGGTATGGAGACTTCCTTGAAAATGATCTTGTAAATCAAGAATTCAGTGGGAGAAATTATGATCTTGAAGAAATTCAAGAAGATACATTGCCTTCTGAAAATACTAGCGAAGAAATTCCTATAGAACCAGAAAGTCTGAGTGTTCCACCGGAATTAATTCCCCCACGTAGGTCTCAAAGGACTATACGTGCGCCAGACAAACTATGCCTTTACATAGAGGATGATGAGGAAGAAGTAGGGGATCTTGGTGAACCTGCTAACTATCGGTCCGCAATGTCTGATCCAGAAAAATCAAAATGGATAGTTGCGATGAATGAGGAAATGAAATCCATGGAAATCAATGATGTTTGGATTCTTGTAGACGCGCCTAAAAATGCTAAAGTAGTGAAAAATAGGTGGATCTATACGAAGAAAACCGACATGGATGGGGATGTACAATCCTATAAAGCACGTTTAGTAGCTAAAGGTTTTACTCAAACTTTTGGCATATACTACGAGGAGACATTTTCTCCTGTAGCAGACTTACGAGCTATTAGGATTCTCATAGCTATAGCAGCATACTATGACTATGAGATATGGCAAATGGATGTTAAAACTGCCTTCTTGAACGGTCGCTTAGATGAAGATATCTATATGCAACAACCGGAAGGGTACGTTGATCCTAAATATCCAAAGCGCGTGTGCAAACTTCAAAGATCTATTTATGGTTTGAAGCAAGCATCACGTCAATGGAATAAGCGATTTGATGAAGAAATCAATAAGTTTGGATTTATTCAAAATCGTGATGAGCCATGTGTATATCGCAAAGCTGGTGGGAGTAATGTAGTGTTCCTAATTCTATATGTTGATGACATATTAATCATGGGAAGTAACATTCCAAGACTTAAGGAAGTTAAGGATTATCTTGGTAAATGTTTTTCTATGAAAGATTTGGGAGATGCTGCATATTCTGGGAATTAAAATCTATCGAGATAGGAGTAGACGGTTAATTGGTCTTAGCCAAGATGCTTATATTGATAAGATATTGAAGAAGTATAACATGCATAACTCTAAGAAAGGTTTTCTACCGATGGAGGTTAAGCATGAGTTAAGTCATGAGAAAGATGCATCATCACTTGAAGAGGTGGCTTACATGAAGAAGGTGCCTTATGCTTCGGCAGTAGGATCTATTATGTATGTTGTAAGATGCACAAGGCCTGATGTGGCGTTTGCTCAGAACTTGGTCAGCAGATACCAACAGAATTCAGGAAAGTTCCACTGGACTGCTGTTAAGCATATTCTAAAGTATTTGAGGAGTACGAAAGATATGTTTTTGGTATTCGGGGGTAAACCAGACACAGAACTGAATGTAACAGGGTTCAGTGATGCGTCCTGGCAATGTGATAAAGACGATACGAAGTCTCAGACGGGTTACGTGTTTGTCATTAATGGAGGAGCAGGTGACTGGAAGAGCAGTAAGCAGAAAACCATTGCTATGCATGCGACTCAATCTGAGTACATGGCCGCTTCAGAAGCTGCAATGGAAGCTGTTTGGATTAGGAAGTTTATTGGAGATCTTGGAGTGATGCCTTCAATTAAAGAACCTATTGATATATATTGTGACAACTCTGCTGTAATAATATTCGCCAATGACCCTGGAGTTATGAAAGGCTCCAGACACTTTAAACGTAGATATCACTACGTTCGAGAACAAGTGGAAGCTCGAGAAATAAAATTAATAAAAGTTCACACAGATGATAACGTAGCTGATCCTTTTACTAAGGCTTTATCTAGGCCAAAGGTAGTTAAGCATGCCAAGGCAATTGGGCTGCAACTAGCTAGCGATTTCATGCAATAAATCTGTTGATTAGTATTTGGATAAAGGATGTAAGACATTATTGAATTGATGAAATAAAGATTGAATTTCGTTTATGTTTATTTTTCTGTTATTTGATTTTGTATCCTATTTTACATGTTTTAATCCATGAGCATTATGATGTTTCTAAATGTCCGTTGTCGATTAATAATATGGGAGTAATATTATACTAAGACAATTCAAAATAGTGACAGAGTATACTTGAAAGTATATTGGTCAATTTTGGATGATATTTCATGGATCAAATATTGGACTTATCCCAACTATATGATTTTACTTTATGGATCTTTTTCATTAACTAAATCATAAATAGTTATCCTTAGACCTGAGATACCAGAAGACTGCATTGAATGTAGTGCACTTCTGTAAGATAACCTAACGCTAAACGTAACTGGTAGTTATAAGGGTTATTTTCAGAAGTGTTGCAAAGCTCATGTGTTTTGCTTGTAGTAAAAATGGGATTCATTTCCTTCAAATTATTATTTGAAGTATAAATACAGCTGGGCCCCTCGGGGGAGTAGTAAGATGTTTGTGTGGCCACACCCAAATGTGTTTTGGTAATCTTGCTATATCCGTAAACGAGAAACAGAATAGTTAATGAAGGAATGACTAAGATCCATATCTTTATTAACAATGTATTTGAAATGAAAGGATAATAATAATGATATAATCATTAAAAGGTTCTTGTCCAGGAGACCTTACCCGGTTTGTACTAGTGACATTGCTAGTGTAACTAGACGTTAGTCAATGTGATCACAGTATTAGAATTTTGTCCATGTGGGAGCTGAAAGTTTATGGACTTAAAATCAATGTTTTAAAAACCGGTTCGACCCGGCCGGTTAAACCGGTTGAACCGCAAACCGGTATGAAGACCGGGCCGATGTGAACCGGGTTTTATTAGAACTCGGACCGGATTAAACCGCCGATTTTTTGTCGAACCGGTTGAACCGCCGGACCGAAAATCGGTCGGTTCAACAAATATTAAAGTAAGAAAGAAGAATAATCTACATCATATGAACGTAATTAGAGAAATTAGATATGTAGTTGAACCATACCCTTCTTAATTTTTTTAGAGATCTGTCTATGATGATTTCAAATCTCGAAAATCCGCATGATATAGATCTAGATTTGTGAGAATGGTGAGTGGTGGATTAAAATGAGATTTGGTCAATGTTGGGGGTTTTTGTTATGTTGGTTATTTTGATTAACTAAAGAAAGAAGAAGAAGAAGAGAAATTATAGGATTGGTTTTGAATGTGATGGGGATGAGTCAAAGACAAAGAATGAGTGAAAAAGAAGTATCCACAGAGATGTTATCGTTCTATGTGTTCAAGTGGGCATAAATAATGGGTTTGTTAAATATAAAAAACAATTACTCCATTTTTCTTTATCTTAAAAACGTGTTGGGTATATGCGTTTATACTTTAGAGTTCCGATGTTGGAATTTTTGTTTTGATATAGACCCGGCAGTTGAACCGGTTGAACCGGTGACCCGGTGAACCGGTAACTCGACCGGGTCAAACAAAAAACCGGGTTTTAAAACATTGCTTAAAATTAATAGTCGTGAGATAGGATCGAACTTGGGATCACAGGATTGCACACATAACGTAAAGAGTTAATTTATTTATTAAATATATTTCATATGTATTTATTAAATCAAACAAAAGCTTAACTAACGATTGTTGATAAATAAAAGTTAAGTTATAACGGCCGTTATGGAATTAAATAGAAGCTAAAAGAAGAGAAGAATGGAAAGTTTCGGAAGTCCCCTTGGGGGCTTCTTAGCCGTCGACTAGAAAAAGGAAGGGGGAAAAGGAAAAGATTTTCTTTCCTTAAATTTATTTGGCGTGGAGAACAAGTTTGGATAGCCTATATAAACACCCCTTAGCCTTCATAATTTTCCATCCCAATCTCTCTTCCTCTCTCTTAGCCGATCGACACCCACACAACCTTAGGGTTTGTTTGGGTTCTTTTGGTTTTCAATTTAGCTCTATTATCTAGTCCTAGCCCCTCTCTAGGGTTGTTGGGTAGATATTCCATAAGCGTTGAAGCTCGGTTTGTTCGTGCTAAACTCATGGTTAACTCGCCGTATTACGTGTGTACAAGAGCGTGACATAATCTTCCTTTAGATTATATTCTTGGTGGTGTTCGTGATAAACCCTAGTTGCCGTTCGTTCCGTCGTCTTGTGGATCTTGCTAGGATAAAGGTATGTAACCCTAATCTTGATTAATATAATTGTGTTAAATTAATGATCTTGTTAATCGCTTCCGCTATGCGTTCTTTGATCCATATTAGGGTTTTAAATAATTGTTATGAACTATATAAACCTTCATGTCTATAGCAGAAGGAGAGGCGCAGTGAAGATTAAAGACTCATATTAGCTTATTTTGCTGCTATTCTTGTTGTTTATTAGTATATGACTATATGATATACAATAGATATTTGAATTCGAGTATATATTCTTGTTTACACTGCATGCGACATGATAAACGCTTAAAGTTAGTCGGTTTGGCTGAAATTCAATGTGGTCAAAAGGATTGGAATCCCACCTTGATCAATATAGGACGGAGAATTAAAACTAAAACTGTGCCTTTTTTTCTCCAGTAGGATCAACTACCTTGTAAAACATGTACCATATTACTAGGTAAATCTACAATGTTTCTTGAGGCCATTCAAGTAGCAAAACTCACTGAACGCATTTTATGCATAGCCATTCTGGAAAACAATTAAAATACATGAAGTAAGAAATTAAGATAATAGAGCATCCACGAAACGTAACTAATAAAAACCATCATTAGAAATCGTAAAAAGAAATTATGAACTCAAAACGCTCATCGACTCCCTCGGCATTTAAAGCCATAGAAAGCGAGACAAATTCTTGTTTCTTCCAAATTTGACGCGCAACAGGGGGTATAGAGATGTGATCGATGAGAACCTATAAGCCAATTCTTTAACTGGCTATCCAGGTTGGCCGTGAACTGGATTATACGCTCTTAGTAGTAGTTCGGTATGATATTTTACTCTTAATTAAACACGTCAAGGCAATTCGCCATGGCGAAACCACAAAGACAAGTTTTTCAAACTTACGCATAGTTTTAAAACTAAATTACCACAAATGGATGTTTCAAAACACAAAGATGTACTAGAATAAACCTAACCATTCTATACTAATTTTTGCAAATTTTATTTATTCAAACACAAAGATGCACTATATTTATTCAAACCTGGCATGGCAACCCAGGTTGGTCATTCTATACTAATTTTTGCAAATTTTATATACAAATTTTATACAGAGATTTTCATATGCAAATTGACAGAAGACCGGACGGAAATTGTCCGGTCTGGTGTCCGGTCCTATTAGGCATAATAGACGGGTTTTTGTAAGACCGAACCTGACCGGACTGAAACAACCGTATCGAAGACCGAATGTGACTAAAAACATGAACCGAGGACAAGATCAAAGTACGCCCGGTCCGATCCGGTCAATCCGGTTTAGTCTGATTTTCTAATCCAATTCAATCGATTCCAAAATGCTTGACCCTAGATAACAGGTAATAGCTAGGATGTTTTAGACATAGTTTGTATCCATAATAACTCATTAACTTTAAGAGGGCTGGGTACGGTGGTGGGCTGGCGGGCCACCATGGCGCGACGCTATGGCGCCGCCAACCACACCGTGCCCTGCGTTATGGACTTTGGGCTAGCAATGGCCAGCCAGCGTGATGGTTGATGGTGCGACGCGTAGCTAATTACACCATAGCTCGCGCCATGGCGTATCCAATCACATCGTAGCTCGCGCCATGGCTACGTTACCAGATTTTTTTATTTTTTATTTTTTTATTGTTTTGAAAAAGTATTCGTTGCAAATCATTGAAACCCAGAATCGAATTTAGACAAGTTTTTGAAATATGGAGATATATTTATTTGTTATTTTAATTTGTTTTGTTGTAAACTAGCAGGGTATCCGCGCGATACGGCGGCTGGTACTATGCGACTAAATTCTTCAGTGTTATAATTCGTATTTTTTTAATTATAAGTTTTGAATCAATAGTTTTCATCTAAAAATGTGTCTTAAAAACGTGATTTCAATTGAGGGATATTATTACTTTTAGCATTATATGTAACACTACAAAAATTCTGTCGATTAACCACGGACCAAATATGTGGGTAAATTAGCTAAATTCGTGGGTAATCGACTAACACCCACGAATTACCCACGTACCAACATACATGGGGAAAACCTTCGAGGCTAATTTTGTACCCACGGAAATTTCAAATGGTGGGTATGTTTACCCACGTCATGTTTGATGGGAAATTCTTGGGAAATGTGGTTGTGGGATTTTACAACACACCACGAGTGTTCCCGTATATTTATTTGTGGGTATTTCATGGGTGAAAATTCTCACGGTTACAATCGTGTGTAAATCTCAAGGGTAAATTTTTTGAAAAGGTCACGCATATTTTGTGGGTAAATGTGTGACTAACGTAACCATAAAATTGTTAAATCGCCGCTACTTGTTTGCAATGATATAACGGACGTCATTTCTTACATCACTATAATAGTTGAGAAATGTATACAAATATAGCAAAATAATATAAATAATAAAAAGAAAATGCATTCGATTATTATTGCATTCTAGTGCAGCATATAAATTATGAGTTAGGATAAAAAAATACATAGCTACTGTTCCAGACTTTAGGCATTACATCAATATAGAGTATGTAATCCATATGCTCTTCTATCAAGCGAACAACCTTGAGTACACTTTGCTCAAACATGACGCCATCTCTCTTCATGCGATTGGTTACAAACTAGTAATGTTCATCATACCCTACCAAAGTTATACATATGAAGTTAGTTACAAATATTATCAAACAACCATAAAACTATAAGTAGTCATGAATAGATTGAAATGCCAATCACCGTGAGAGTGATGACATCACACGAATCAACCGTTCTTAAGAATCAACTTTATGTAAAATTGACTTTCTTTCTTGACATTTTCAAACATATCCCAATTGTTAAGGACATTAATCACTAAAAATATTTTCAAATGATTCAACAAAGTATAAGTTTAGCTCAAGCGTATACTGTCTAATGTTCACTTTTCTATCACTATAAATATCAATATGATATCATGATCTCTTAGTAAAGTAAATTATCTATCAGCATAGGTATGTCAGTTTAACGATCTAAAACTTGTCACGATTGGGATATTAAATAAGGTAAAAAAACACAAACCTTGTATATAGCAATTGCATTGATCAAAATATCCTATACAAGTACATCGACCTCATATATCAGTGTTTTCGTTATTGACATATTTAGCAATTAGTTTGGATGCGGCTAAAGTGCTTAACCTGAAAAAAAAAGCCCAAGAAACATGTTAATTCTATATCTTGTTTTAGTAAAGTGTATAATTTGAAACAATATTCCGTAGAAGTTATTAGAGGTGATAAAACGGGCAGCCACAGGCAACAAATCAAAACAGGCACGGATCAAAAAACCAAAATAGGCATGGGCCAAAAAGGGCAAACTATAATTCAGATCAGATGTAATGGGTCAAAATAGGCTCGGGTCAAATCAGGCTCGGGTCAGATCAGGCTCGAGTCAAATCAGGCTCGGATCAAATGAGACAATATATAAAAAAACACCGAACTTGAAAATAAATTCCTGAACTAGAGACACCAGCTTATTGTTTAAACTACTACTGTAATCCATAACACTCTGATTTGTTCCGTAAATCCATCACGAGATCGAATCAATGTGACTGCATAAACATATACCTCCTAAATGTCAAAGTAAGATCAAATATATGATGGTAAAAAAAGATTGGTAAATTTCTATGACAAGTTGTGTATGTTGAGAAGTAAAATAGCAAAGTAGCAGTGTATACACGAGTATTAAATAATTCTATATATTCCTGGATGAAAGAAAAGAACGAGAGAAAGTGATAGGAAAAAAAACGACTATCAATGGACGGATTATTACCTTTTTCTATTGCAATGAATTGACAAGACCTAGATCTTTTAATCTCTTTAAATAAAAAGAGAAGTAGGGTGATTGAGATGCAATTTTCAACTGATTTACGAATAAAATGGAATTCAAAATAAATATAAGAGAGTGAAATCAAAATTTTTGGACGAAGGGGCGGGAATATGAAAAGGACATGGCGGGAGAACAAAAATAAATTATATTACTGTAGTAAATATAATCGTTCTTTTTGTATGACTAAAATACTAAATACATAAAATAAAATTTATATTATGTACGATGGTAAAACTTATTTTTAATTGCAATGACTCAAATGAAAGTTTATGTTATTAGTAATTAGTAAATGAAATTGTAGTTTGAATTTTAAACAAATTCGGTTATACTTTGGTAGGTTTTTCCAATGTTTTGAAACCCGGGTCTTAAATCGACTCGGTCGAGTCACCAGGTCTGGGTCAACCTGGGTTAACCCGGTTTTCTAAAAAAAATATTTTTTTATATTTTTGATAATTAACAAAATATATATGTAAAAACCATAAAAACTTCCTTATATTGGAAATATAAGTTGTTTACCAACAAATATAATATGTAAAAATAAAATTCCGTCACAAATACGTAAAATGTACATATTTTTTTCAAAAAAAGCCCGAAAAAATCGAAACCCGACCGTGTCTCGAGAACCAGATTGACCCGGGTCACCCCAAACCCGACGGGTCGAGCCGGGTTTTGAAAATATGAAACCCAGGTCAATATAACCCGTTTTTTGGCCGGAACCAGGTCAACTGGTTGACCCAGCGGAGTCCACCCGGCTCTGAAAACATTGGGTTTGTCAAGAGGATATTATGGAACTTTGAAACTAAATGTTGATTTGGCAATGAACTTTTGTCGTTTTGTTTCTTACAAAAAAAGTTATTTAAAAAGTAACAAATGCTTAGCATTATCGTTTAGATATTGGGACACTTCAAAGGAATTAGAGCCACAATTAGGATGATATATATTTTTTTCGTAACCCGACAAGTATTCATTAAGGCTAATGATTTTCATACTTTAAAAATTAACTAGGACGCTCTAAAATGTACAACGAACAGTTATTATGTGTATAGATTATGCTTAAACAGATTGTATATTTGAATATAACAACTAAAAGATGCTTGAATAATCGTGCATTTGTTGGGTGTCAATAAGTTCACATTACTTTTTCCGTTATTGTCGTATTTTCTCTTGGACTATACTCTTAAAAAAGTTTCTACTTGACGCTTCCCACCGTTGATTATGATCTTGACTTTCCAATATTGTAAATCCATGTGCATATAATTACCCACTGGGTACCCAAATTTTTTTCCCATGAACTAATGGTTTTTACATGGTCCATGGGTAAACTAAATTTACCCACAAAAATACCTACATATTTACCCAGGATAGCATATTCCATGTTTATTTTGTGTGAATTATTTTAGCGGGAAAAAATTAGTCACAAATTAGACACCAAGAATAATTTGGTGTCTAATTTAGTGGGAAAGACGTGGGAACTTCGAGTTTAATTTTCATCGGTCTCAAAACTCTCTAATCATGGGTAATTCGTGGGAGATTCGTGGGTAAATACCCATGTATTAATTTTTATGGGTGATTTCCGTGGGTATTTGACTGAATTCTTGTAGTGTAATATATAGATGAAAATTCAAGTAAGGTTAAGTAATGATTAAAGGAAAAAAACTAAATGCAATAAACCAATTTTCAATTAGATTTTTTATTTGATGCATTATTATACTATAAACGCTCTTTAATGTTTGTACAATGTGCATATAATATTGTATATTTTTATAATGGGGTGTTTTATTAAGAGTATTAATTACTCATTAAAAAGTTTGTAATTATTGTATGGTGAGACACTTGTACATTTAACTTATTAAATTGTACTCTTTAAACAATATTTTAATTTGTGCTTTAAAATGAGGTAAATCATATTAATTTAGTGGTACTACTTATTTTTTTGCATTAATAGGAGAGAGATACTAATCTCTTTTATAAGGGAGTTAGATTATCACGTGGGTTAACTGTTGGTGGGGTTGTATTTTGTTCAATTTTTCTTCTAGTATTACTTATCTTATTTTTGTTTATACAAAATTACAGTTAGGATAGTTAGTAAAAAAAGATCTTCATGTTTTTATTTCGTGTAAATTTATTTTAATTGTATTTTTATTTTTATTAATGAAAAAATTAAGTTTTAGTTAATTAATTGTTGAATGTTAAAAAAAAGGTGGTGGTGTCACGAGAAACCGAGAAATTGTGGTGTTAACCAGGAGTGGGTTTGTGGGGTTATGGGGAGTTTTGGTGTTATGGGAGAAGGTGGATGAGTGTTTGGGTTTAAGGATGAATAGTAAACATTGATGGGCCTGTATGAATCCAACCCAGCTCAACTCCATATATATCTGTCTTTTTAGGGTTCATTGACAGTTAAAAACACACATACTTCAAAGAAAACACTACAGCCGCCGCCACCATGAACTACTAAAGGTTTGTACTTATTTTTTTAGATCTATATGTATTTTGTGCAGATCTGCCTTTTGTTGTAACCGATTTCACTTTTTTTTCAGTTGTCGTTGCTGCAATGTTGATCAAAGTTGAAATAATTGGTTTTGTTGATATTTTCTTAGAGACACCTTTTGTACATGTTTTTACACCTAGATTCCTCTGTTTAACTCCCAAAATGGCCCCAATCTTCTGCCAGATGAACATGCTTAGAAGACGCGGTCAATTGTGCATCTTGGACAGGAACCACTTATATCCTTACCATCTAATTAAAGGTGTTCTGATTACTTTTTTTTTAATCTACTAATTAAAGGTGGTTTTGATTAATCATGATTTGATGTGATTTCTAGACATTTTTAACAAGCTGTTAGCTTTTGTATGGTTTATTTACAAATGTGTGCAAAAGTTATTACCCATAGCTACTTTTATGCATTTCAGGGACTTGCTATCTTTTTCATTAACTTCACGTCATGAAGTACGTCAACCAAACACCATGGTTAAAGATAATAAGCGCGGTAGTCGAGAAAGGCAAGAAAGTTCCATTTTGAACCGATGTCCTTTGATGTACAAAAAGATAATCCTATTCCCCAGGTATTTTATTTCTCTCATCTATATTTGGAACGTAGATATGTTGTATGCTATAGTTAAAAGTGGGTGATTGTTTTTCTTATTT
Source organism: Glebionis coronaria (assembly GCA_025667525.1). NCBI lineage: Eukaryota > Viridiplantae > Streptophyta > Magnoliopsida > Asterales > Asteraceae > Glebionis > Glebionis coronaria. The sequence continues at coordinate 567,516,807 of CM046881.1, forward strand.
ATCGGGCTTATGGCTTTTTTCAGTTGATCGTAAGTTATTTTTACCGGATTATTTTGCAACTTTTCGGTTTTTAGTTTCTCATTTCACATGAAAGCTTATTTTGCAGAAAAATTTCAAAATAAGCCCCAAAAACTAGCCATACGCCCTCTCAATAAGACGAAACAAACACACCCTTACTGTTTGGTTTTCAGCTTATGTTTCATAAGCTTGTGGCTTCTTTCAGAAGCTTTTCGGCTTATATAGGTTTATGTTTATTATGTCATACTAAACTTATATAAGCCAAGAAGTTTGAAATAAGCCACAAGAATTGAACTTATATTTGGAACGTAAATATGTAATTTTTTCCTCTTATTAGACAAGAAAAAACTCATAATTTAGTATATACTTATTGAATCAATCAATCCTAGTTATTCACTTTTACATCAAAATAGAAAAATCTATTTCTTTTTATCTTTTTCAAAAAGCCAAATATCTTACAAACTGTTTAATTATCGAAAATTAATTACTATCTTATTATAAAGTGACGCGGTATATACTTTTAATGAACTTTTTTTCGATTTTAAAAAGTAAAAAATATATTTTTAAATATGGAAAAACATATAGACAGAAGATTATCTATTATTAATTCAGGAGATAAAACAAGTTACGGCACTTTAGGTAAATTGTCTGTTCGTTAAAGAGTTATGAGTGTTTCAGTTTAAGGATGAATAGTAAACATAGATGGGCCTGTATGAACCCAACCCAGCTCAACTCCATATATATCTGTCTTTTTAGGGTTCACTGACAGTTAAAAGTTTGTACTTATTTTTTAATGTTTTTTTAGATCTATTATTTTCTGCTGATCTGCCTTTTTTAACCGATTTGACTGTTTTTGTTTTCAGGTGTCGTTGACGCAATGTTGATGAAAGTTGAAATAATCCGTGTTGTAGATATTTTTTTTGAGATACATTTCGTGCATGGTTTTACACCTAGATTCCTCTGTTTAACTCCCAAAATTCGCCCCATCTTCTACGACCATTTGTGCATCTTAGGCAGGAACCATTTATATCCTTACCACCTAATTAAAGGTTGGTTCTGATTACTTCTTTTAATCATACTAAATTATTCTGACAACCTGCATTTTGTTAACAAGTTGTTGGCATTTTGTATGGTTTATTTACAAATGTGTGCAAAAGTTATTACGCATAGCTTACTAGTAATTTTTATGCATTTCAGGACCTGCTATTTTCTTCATTGAGCTCACATCAATGTCAAGAAGATCTTCAATAAGATCTTCGTCAATAAACCCATCTCCACCTTCATACAAACTCGATCTCCATTCTGATCTGCTTTGTACCTTGATCACACCATCTTGGAGTTTTGACAGCTGATCAAATTGCTCTCTTGGAAGAGAGGAGATAACACCAATACTGGAAGGCGGTAGAGGAACTGCTGAAACCTACCCATTTTGATGATACATAAGAAAATATGGTTTATGGCATAATGAGAGCTAGATTGAAGATTAAAGTCTGATATTAGCTAATTTTGCTGCAATTCTTGTTGTTTATTATATACTTGTATGATATACAATAGATATTATGAATTCGAGTACATATTCTTGTTTACACCGCATGCGACATGATAAACGCTTGAAGCTAATCGGTTCGGCTGATATTCAAGGTGGTCAAAACGATTGAAATCCCACCTTTTGATCAATATAGGACAGAGAATTAAAACTAAAAAAAAAACTGTCAGTTTGAAGCTGATTCTTGTGGCATTGTCTTGAATTATACTCGCTTAATTTGCATCAATAATTTTCTTTTAAAAGTAACAGGAGGCTTCCTCCTTAAAACACTGAAATCATTTTAACATTCAGATCAGCCGCCAGAGGCCATGGGTACTCAAGCTGCACCTCTGATCCGCCTTCACACATCACAATGGCATTCAGACCAAACATAGTCTTTAAACTGTGGGCAATGGCTTCAGCTTATTCCTACAAACTTTTGCAGGCTCTTTTGAGAGGCAGATCTTGGACATATCATTCAGTAACACATCTGGAACCATACCAAGGTGCATCTGTAACTTGAAAGGCATGGCCAAGAGAAAAAACAAAGACCCATTCGCTGAATTCAACATCGTTGAGCAGAGAAATACCAAGTGAGATAACCCGTCTTACAGGACTTGTTGCTTTAAACTTTCATGGAATAACTTAACCGGACACATTCCTTAAGATATTGGAAAACTAAGATGATTGGATTTCCTAGATTTGTCTAGAAACCATCCGGTAGGTAGCATTCCGACAAGCCTTTGACAGTTGGCCAATATCAGCGTTCTGGACCTTTCCTGTAACAACTTGTCAGGTAGGATACAAAGCTTTGGTGCTTTATCATATGATGGGAACCTGCACTTTGTCGGCTTGCACTTCCTAATGTATGCCCAGAAGATATCGTCCCTCAAAACCACAAAATAAGTTAGGGAACCAATGTCGCTGGAGACCCAGATAGGCTTATAACTCGAGGGTTTTTCATTAGTCTTCCCATCGGATCAGTCTTTGGATTTTGGGGAGTTTGTGGTGCTTTGGTTGTCAATGATGCATAGTAGTTCTTCTCTTCTTATTTATTGGAGCTCCTGTACATTATATAAAATTACCACTTTGTGTAAAATATAAAGCACAAGTTGTAACTAAAATAACTGAGTTTCTATACTCACGTCCATTGGTTCAAGAATGGCAATTTTTATTTGCATCAAGGTCCAACATGCGCACCTCCAACTCCAAGTGGTTTCTGCAATTAAAGTTCAGGGTCGAAACCGCCAGGCAGTAAAAAGGGGCAATTATGGATCAGGATTGAAACACTCCGGTCAGTTAAAAGGGGTAATGGTATAGCCGTACAGGCTCAAAACGGGTAACTATGACGTGGTATTCATCATTCAACATTAATGCCATGAACTCATCTCCTAATTGAAATGAAGATGTCATGCTCTAAACAAGAATTGACAGCCTTATTCTGTTACAACTACTTCTGTAGCAGATTTCATAATTAGACGTTTAATTGAGTAGGAGTATGGAAAATGGAACTATAAATGGTCATAAAGGGAATTTGGAAAGTGTTAGGAATGGTGATGTAATTAAAACGGTGTTAGAAAAAAGTTTTGGACTCTGATGGATGTTTTGATGAAATTTACTACAGAAAATAATTCTTTAAAAATTTCTCGTTTTGACCCGTTCATGCCCAAAAATCCGTTTTAACACAAAACTTGACATACATCAACATATTAGAACTGTACATGATGCATAATATTTGTTTAGACTCGTAGATGAGCAAAATGGGTAAGAATGGCACTACACCAAACACCCCTTTAACTTATAAACAAAACCCGAACAAGTTTTAAACTATATAATTCTGCGTTTAAACAACCATAACCCGAAAGACATGTCTATAGAGTGTTTCCTGGTACAAGAGAGGACAAGGATAGCTTGGTTACCCACGAGCTCCACCAAAAGCTAATATGAGACTTTCTTACCATTAGTGAGATAACATTTACTCCAATAAACATGGAAATGATACTAGTTGTTGCTTCGTAAGATACATTCCTCACATAGCTAACTCGGTGCTTCCAACACCTCTTATTCTCGACGGGAATGTATTCTTACATCCTAATTATAAACTAGAGGGGTCTAAACACTTCACCATCATGCTTAAGTGAATTTTTGCCATTTACTTGCTAGTCGTCCACCAAGGACGTCGTTAACCCATATTGGTTCAACATAGCTAAAAATACTCTTTTCGTCCATATAGGAACTCTATTTCAATTTGAGGAACTCTTTAATATCTATATTTCATAACTAACGAGCCATGTGAATATACTAATTATCCACATACGACGTCTAAGTCCCGCTTCGGGACATATGATACCTTAAAGGCTCCATTTATCCACTAAGGACATGTCCCACATTGGAACATGTGATCACATAGTGGCACATATCGCCCACTTAGGATGTCTATTCCCATCTTTGGCAGGGTCGCAATGCATATAATATTATGCAAGTCATTCACCAAGGATGCCTAGTCCGCCACTAAGAACGTTAAACAAGTGATAATATGTCGTTTTAGCTAAAAAGATGCTACTGGGACCACATGGGTCGTTACGGGCTGTTTGGACCCGTTTACACTAATTCACATATGAGCTTATATATCATGTAAACAAAAGCATTAGAACTCACAATATCGTATCATGAAAGTTAACTTTAATAAAGTTGACTTTAATAAAGTCAAATGTGAAATTGTATGATAAGGTTTTGTTACTTGTTATGTTATAGTTGACTTTAAGTATGCAATCCATCATATTTTATATCTGTTTGTGTTGTATTTGGTTTGGTCAGTAACACCAATTACCATTACACCAAACACTCCATAGTCATCACTTCAAAAACTACGTTGACCCAAACGTTGGCTAGATCTTTCACGACTTACTCGTACTATCTAGCACCAATGTTTTGGTCAAACTAAACCACATTCACATAAATTCATGGTTACAAATTATATCTCCCAATCAGACTTGCCTTTTTCCGCTAGTTTTGTTACAGTTTTGGGGCCTGATTATTGAATTGAATCATCCACAAGCTAGCAACTTGTTTGACATCCACAAAAACTGTCACTTTATAACTACAAAGTTCAAGTTTCACAGTTTATGATTGCTTTATCAAGATCAATCCTGAAACTAGATTCTGTTCAAGTTTCAGTTCTTTTTATATATAAGCTTACTTTTTGTTATCTTTTTCTATAAGCTTATTTTTTGTTATTAAGAGGTCAACTGAGTTGCGCCTTTTGCCTTTAACTACCATAATACCTCGATTTAAGAAGCTCGGCCAATAGCCCAATACTAATACGGATATCTAGTGAGCTACAGGTACACTCGCAATACAAAGCAGTGGACTGCTTGGATTAACAGGGATATATATTCCCACCAAGTGCTGGTTTGCAGGTGATAATTACAGATGTTCAACATTACTAGTTACAATATATTTAGTACTCTACAGCTAAACTTATGCATAGGGGGGTTTACATATCCAAATAACTGAATATGTCTCACTAACTCGCAAAAATTTATTTGTACTTAATGTTCACAAATTATATGTAACTCATTAACGCATACATGTTTGTAGTAACCAAACTAAACTGAATACCAAAGACCAAATGTGATAGCTACAACTGTATCCTAACGTCTTGCAAACCTTCTCCGCTATCAATGAATGATAATATTTGACTGATCAAGCAAAAGTAGTGTGTCCATGTACGACCATGCAGTAAACGTATGGGACTCTCCACTAATCCCAACACTACTAATACGTCCAGACGAGGGTTCATAAACTTCAATTTGAGACTCTTCTAACCTATCATCAACAACCGTTTCGATTACAACTTCACCATTCCGAAACCCCAATACTCTATTGAACCTACCAACCTTAAAAGTATATATCTTTGTAAACGGTTTATTAACACCATCTTTCCTAATCCATACGCCACAAAACCACATATGATGACCCTCTTTAATATTATACTCTTTAGTATACTCGAGCAAACCAAGCGTCGCATTCACCTTCGCCACACCTAAGCCATCACTATATAACCGCGGAATACACACTTCACCAAACTTCTCAGTTTTCAAATCAAACGAAATAATTGAAGAACTACCACGAAAACTAAGCCAATAATTGGGTTAAGCATTTTGGAATCGACTTAATCGGATAAAAAATAGAACTGAACCGGATCGGACCGGGCGTACTTTGGTCCGATCATCGGTCTATGTTTTTCGTCACATTATGTCTTTGATCTGTTTGTTTCAGTCAGGTCGGGTTCTTTGATCCGGTTCTTTGATCCGGTTGTTTCAGTCAGGTGTGGTTGGATCTTACAAAAACCCGTCGATTATGCAAGGACCGGATCAGGTCGGATGAAATACCGAACTGGCCCAAACCGGACCAGACCATTTCCATATGGTCTTATGTCCGACGTTCTGGACTTATCCAGTCTAGCTCAGTCCAATCCGGTCCGGTTTTGCTTATAAAACTATGAGAAGGCATTTTGCATTTAAGAGTACGGGTTTGTGAATAGCTTTCAAAATGGCTGATTTGTGCAGACGTCAATTTATTATTTAAGAGGTAAATATTTATTTGCAACTTATAGAAAAAAAAACGTGTTTATTATGATTTAAGAGGTCAATATGTATTTTCCATATGCAACTACAGAAAAAAAAAATAGTGGATGTAGTTGACTACGAAATATATAGTTTTTTTACGTTGAAAAAAACATATATTGTTTTTTCATTTTTTCAACCAAGTTGTTAAAAAGTCTATAAATTACATTAAGTCGTCATTAGTCCCAACAGGACACGTACTTATACACAATTTTATACTTTGCTAATTGAACATCGGACACTCGAATAACACTTGCATAGCAAATGTATGTTAACAAAATATCACTCAAAGCTAGCTTCTTTGATCTTTTGTATAACAATTACTGAAATTTATCGCAAAATTTCCACAATTACATGTATGATATAGTAGGATTTTTGCAGTGTTGTAAATACCAGTCACGACGGCCGATATCTATGATATATCGTTTGACAGTGGTCCACCGCAATGATATGTGGCATATCGGTCAAGTTTTGACATTTTGATCAAAATTGGTCAATATCGGTGAAAACAGATCAAAATCAGTTCGATCACGTTTGGCGTTTTGGTCAAAATCGATCAGTTGACGTTTTGGTCAAAATCGATCAAAATTATTAATAAAATTATCAAAAGTGCATAACTTTTGCAAATTTATATTGTATAAATGTTAAAAATAATGATAAAAATATACAAAATAATAATAAAAATATATATCGGTTGGCGGTGGTCGACCATCGGCCGACATTTCGTCGGGCGATTTTTGGTATACGCATCTAAATATTCATTTAACTTTATGGCAATAAGAATCTCTCTACGAGTAGTCAAGTCGTTGTGGTCATCGCCTAAGTTGATACTTGCAACATATGCATGCATAATTAACATGCCACTTTATATTGACCCGATGAGAAGGTTGCAAGCTTTTTTTGAACACTTAAAACTAGGTCTTATATAGCTAAGTTTTCTAAAGTATATAGCCGTTATACTTTTGAGGATTATCTCGATGCGTTGGTTGTACCCGACACTAGCAGAGGTCATTATGGAGCGTTCATTATTGAATTTGTGATGAAAGCCTCGTGTGACCTGGTACGTTACTGATTCAAAGGGCCTGTACTGTTCTTGATCATTTAGTTTGGTATTTTTTGCTTAGTTCTTTGCTACTTTCTGATAGAGCTGGCATCCCTTTGTACACGGAGTGTAAGTGTCAATCCAGATAAAAGAACGGGATCAATCTTGCGTCAACTTGACCCGGTCTGCCACCCAAAACTCTGCAATCCAAATTGACCTGACTTTTGTATCTACCTACAAAATGATTAGAAATCACCTGTGTCAATGACACGCACCCGACCCAATCAGTGACAGTTGAAATCAATGCTAAAAGTAGTGCAATCAGCAAGGTCCTCACGTATAAATTTCTGATTTACAACATCGGTTGGTGAGTCAGCTGTTGCCTTTTCCATGAACAATAGTGCTTAAGCAGCACCCTTATACAGAAGGAGTTATATTTGTCCTACATTCTTAAACCAATACAATTGATGTTACTGACCAAACCAAATACAGCAACTTAAAGATTCTGGTATAAGGACATTAATTCTTAATTGATAGCAACTAAACCAACTACTATAACAAGTAACAAAACCTTATCATACAATTTCACTTTTGACTTTATAAAAGTCAACTTATCCTACAACAACTCCATTTGCAGGTTAGAAACATGTCGTTAACTTTCATGATACGAGTATGTTAGTCAGACTGCATATTGTGAGTTCTAATGCTTTAGTTTACATGATATATAAGCTCATATGTGAATTAGTGTAAACGGGTCAAAACAGACCGTAACGACCCATGTGGTCCTATTAGCATGCTTTTAGCTATAATGGCATATAATCGCTTGCTTAACGTTCTTAGTGGACGACATGGAAGAATAGACATACTTATGTTCTGATAATGGAACTAGACATCCTCTGTGGCTGATTCGCATAATATTATATGCATTACGACCCTGCCAAAGATGTGAATAGACGTCCTAAGTAGGCAATATGTGCCATTATGTGATCACATGTTCCAAAGTGGGGCTTAGACGTCCTTAGTGGATAAACCGAGCCTTTAAGGTACCATATGTCCCGATGCGGGACTTAGACGTCGTATGGGGATAATTAGTATATTCATATGGCTCGTTAGTTATGAAATATAGATATTAAAGAGTTCCTAGAATTGAACTGGAGGTCCTATGTGGACGAAAAGAGTATTTTTAGCTATGTTGAACCAATATGGGTTAACGACGTCCTTGGTGGACGACTAGCAAGTAAATGGCAAAAATTCACTTAAGCATGATGGTGAAGTGTTTAGACCCCTCTAGTTTATAATTAGGATGTAAGAATACATTCCCGTCGAGAATAAGAGGTGTTGGAAGCACCGAGTTAGCTATGTGAGGAATGTATCTTACGAAGCAACAACTAGTATCATTTCCATGTTTATTGGAGTAAATGTTATCTCACTAATGGTAAGAAAGTCTCATATTAGCTTTTGGTGGAGCTCGTGGGTAACCAAGCTATCCTTGCCCTCTCTTGTACCAAGAAACACTCTATAGAATTGTCTTTCGGGTTATGGCTCTTTAAACGCAGAATTATATAGTTTAAAACTTGTTCGGGTTTTGTTTATAAGTTAAAGGGGTGTTTGGCGTAGTGCCATTCTTACCCATTATGACCCATTTTGCTCATCTACGAGTCTAAACAAATATGTTGATGTATGTCAAGTTTTGTGTTAAAACGGATTTTTGGGCATGAACGGGTCAAAACGAGAAATTTTTAAAGAATTATTTTCTGCAATAAATTTCATCAAAACATCCATCAGAGTCCCATTTTGAACAAGTAAAGGTTTGCTACTCACCATCCAAAACCTTTTTCTAACACCGTTTTAATTAAACGTCTAACTATGAAATCTGCTATAGAAGTAGTTGTAACAGAATGAGGCTGTCAATTCTTGTTTAGAGCATGACATCTTCATTTCAATTAGGAGATGAGTTCATGGCATTAATGTTGAATGATGTATACCGCGTACCATTACCCCTTTTAACTGACCAGAGTGTTTCAATCCTGATCCATAATTGCCCCTTTTTACCTGCCTGGCGGTTTTGACCCTGAACTGTAATTGCAGAAACCACTTGGAGTTGGAGGTGCGCATGTTGGACCTTGATGCAAATAAAAATTGCCATTCTTGAATCAATGGACGTGAGTATAGAAACTCAGTTATTTTAATTACAACTTATCCAATGAATAAGAAGAGAAGAACTATTATGCATCATTGACAACCAAAGCACCACAAACTCCCCAAAATCCAAAGACTGATCCCATGGGAAGACTAATGAAAAACCCTCGAGTTATAAGCCTATCCTTGGTCTCCTGCGACATTGGTCCCTAGCGTAGTTTGTGGGGTTTGAGGATATCTTCTGGGCATACATTAGGAAGTGGAAGGCCACAAAGTGCAGGGTCCCATCATACGATGAAGCACCAAAGCTTTTTTCACTGAGTGCTATTGGTATCCTACCTGACAAGTTATTGCAGGAAAGGTCCAGCACGCCGAGATTGGCCAACTGTGAAAGGCTTGTCGGAATGCAACCTACCTGATAGTTTCTAGACAAATCTAGGAAATCAAACCATTTTATTTTTCCAATATCTTAAGGAATGTCCCCGGTTAAGTTGTTCCTTGAAATGTTTAAAGCAACAAGTCCTGTAAGACGGCATATGTCACTTGGTATTTCTCCGCTCAACATATTTCTAGAAAGATCAAGGCTAGTTATCAGACCCAAAGTACTTCTGTATTTTGAAAACCTTCCTTTCCATAGCAACAATGCTTGATACATATATGTAGCTCGACTGATATAAAGCCTAGTATGTTCTAGCTGAACGGTCTTGAATCCAATGAATGGGTCTTTGTTTTTTCTCTTGGCCATGCCTTTCAAGTTACCGATGCACCTTGGTATGGTTCCAGATATATTCTTGAATGACATGTCGAAGATCTGCATCTCAGAGAGCCTGAAAAAGTTTGTAGGCATAAGGCATTGAATGCTGGAACTATGCAAAAATAGTGGGTTCCACCAGTCCATCCCGAAAGGAAAGTCAACATGAAAGAAAAGAAGAATCGAGACAAAGGGTTGCAAGGTGTCTTCAAAAATAGCTCCTCTTGGTACAACGGGTTGATTGTGAAGCTACAAATAGATATGGGGATCGAAAAAAAATCTAGAGAAAAGCTCTAAAGCCCCCCTGTGTCTGACATCAAATTGTTTGATCAAGGAAAAAGTTATGCAGAAAATAATCAGTCCGTAGTAGTGAGTTGAGTTCTGCTGTGATATATTACATATATATGAGCAATTGCAAACAGAATTTGCTGAACTTAATGGAGAATCTGATGGATGTTTTATCTAGGAACCGACCTACGTTTGATGTAAGTTGATGCTTTTTCATACCCTTACAATTTGTGACGCTAGTTGGTGTTCGGTCTTACATTTTGAAACTAGTTTCCATAAATTATCTCTAGTGGTAAACTTATGAAATTGCATCCCATTTTATAGGTACCATATGATAGGGGGTCATCAAATGATTGTACTATAGGTTCCCAGTTGTCACATTCAGTGACACTCCTGGGGCAATTACTGACTTTGAGCTGGACAAGTATGCATGACCATTCGTAATGCGTGTTTTGTTCTTCTATAGAGCCATGTTCTTTTTTTGTTCTTGTAGGGATGAACTAAGTGGTCATTGAATTTGCATCCAGGGTGAAGCCATTGCCCACAGTTTAAAGACTATGTTTGGTCTGAAGGCCATTGTGATGTGTGAAGGCGGATCAGAAGTGCAGCTTGAGTACCCATGGCCTCTAGCGGCTGATCTCAATGTTCAAAATGCTTTGACAGTGTTTAAGCCGTTGGTGGAATAGGTGAAGCCTCCTGTTATTTTTAGAAGAACAAATATTTCAACAAGTATAATTCAAGACAATGCCACAAGAATGAGCTTCATACTGACAGTTTTTTTTTAGTTTTAATTCTCTGTCCTGATCAAAAGGTGGGATTTCAATTGTTTTGACCACCTTGAATATCAGCCGAACCGATTAGCTTCAAGCGTTTATCATGTTGCATGCGGTGTAAACAAGAATATGTACTCGAATTCATAATGTCTATTGTATATCATAGAAGTATATAATAAACAACAATTGCAGCAAAATAAGCCAATATCAGACTTTAATCTTCACTCTAGCTCTCCTTATGTCATAAACCATATTTTCTTATGTTTCATCAAAATGGGTAGGTCTGTCAGCACTTCCTCTACCGCCTTCCAGTATTGGTGTTATCTCCTCTCTTCCAAGAGAGCAATTTGATCAGCTGTCATACTCCAAGATGGCGTGATCAAGGTACAAAGCAGCTCTGAATGGAGATTGAGTTTGTATGAAGCGGGAGATGGGTTTATTGACGAAGATCTTCTTGACATTGATGTGAGCTCAATGAAGAAAATAGAAGGTCCCTGAAATGCATAAAAATTACTAGTTAGCTATGCCTTTTGCACACATTTGTAAATAAACCATACAAAATGCCAACAACTTGTTAAAAAGTCTAGAAATCACATCAAGTCAACAACTTGTTAACAAAATGCAGGTCATCGGAATAATTTAGTAAGATTAAAAAAAGTAATCAGAACCAACCTTTAATTAGGTGGTAGGGATATAAATGGTTCCTGCCTGAGATGCACAAATGACCGCGCCTTCTAAGCATGTTCATCTCGTAGAAGATGGGGCTATTTTTGGGAGTTAAACAGAGGAATCTGGGTCTAAAAACACGTATGAAAGGTCGTCAAGACCAATTATTTCAACTTTGATCAAGATCACCTGAAAAAAAACAGTTAAATCGGTTATAAAAAGTCAGATCTGCACAAAATACATACAAGCAAAACAACCCGGAAAACAACAATTGAAGAGGAAAAAAAAACCCAAACTACAGACAATAAACCAGCTTTGCAGGCATCATCACGACATCTATCATTCCAACTCTATTCAAACTAGTATAAGCAGTACCTCAAGAGGGATCGTGATTTAATGGCTAAACAAAACATGATATCCACCTAATTACTACAGTACTAGAGATGGACCAAGGCTCAAAATCATGTACCACGGATAAATCAAACATTTGTCAAGGTAGGGTATATAGTATGCAAGTTTATGTTACAATAAATGCCAAATGTCGGATGTTTCCTAGAATACGTTAGGGCAAGCTTTATAAATCACAACAACCAAAATCCAAATATATAAAACACATGACTATGTAGTTTACTCACAGCATCACACGCCCTTTGCATGATTATCTCGTGGATGGGCTCATAAACTTTGGCCATGGAATCAAGATACACTTGGAATTTTCCAAGTCTAAACATGTCGGCATAGTCAACACCATACAAAAGAGGATTGTGTCTCATCTAGCTGCAAGAATAATATAACAGATTTAGTATATTACAGTAGCCTAGTATTTAACAAATGAAGTTAAAAAAAAGAGAGGGCTTACGAATTGTATGGTTACAAAACGAACAAACGGATGCAACTCGGGATCATTGAAAAACTGATGAGCGAAGGATCGGAAAAAGCACTATCCCTTGCGATCATCATTATGTCTTTCTTGTATTTCTTGAGCCGAACAAAAAGCTCAGATTTATGTCACTCAAAAAATGACACGTGTTTTTATATATCATAAAGTACCAGTCAAGATCAAATTAAAAAGAGATGGATGAAAGTTATACCTGGTCAGCTATTTTAAACAAAGGAATCTGGGTGTAAAAGTCATGCACGAAATGCCGTCTCTAAGAAAACATCAACAAGACCGATTGTTTGAACTTTCATCAACATTGCGGCAACCACACCTGAAAAAACAGTCAAATAGGCTAAAAAAGGCTGATCTGCAGAAAATACAAATAGATCTAAAAAAACTTTAGAAAATAAGTACAAACCTGGTGGCTGCTGTGGTATGTGTGTTTTTTACTGTCACCAAACCCTAAAGAGACAGATATATATGGATTTGAGCTGGGCTGGGTTTCTATAGGCCATCAATGTCTATTATTTATCCTTAAATTCAAACACTGATCATGGGTTAACTATATGAAAAGCTACTGTAAAAATAAATTTTTTTATTAAAGTTAATGAGTTATTTGTAGATTTGAAACTTGAAAACTTTACTGATATGTTTCTTGGATTAGAGAAGGGCTTTATTTATAGCCTTACAAAGAGAAGATGTGCATATTAACCTTACCTAAAGACCAGCGAATACCAACCCACGTAAACCATATTCTACCACAAGAACCGGTCAACTAAATACTAATTCTAACTAAGAAACAAATATGAAAATATACGCATGTTAGTTTAACCATGCATGCATATACGTGAACTAAAACGTGTAACCGATTAACCCAACAATCACCCCCTTAATCGGTTCGTTCACACCATTTAGTCTTCTCGACCTTTCCCGGACACTTGACCTCCAACTTGCTCACGTCCAAAGTCGCTAGCTTAAACTCTTTTCATTGTTCACAACACTCGTAACATGTACCATGGTATCCCGTTGGATACGTTCCCTACCATCTCGACACATCATGGACCCACGACCTCTTCCCCGGCCACGCCCAAAGTCATCTCGGCTCGAACTACCAACGCCATAATGTAAACCGTGTTGTTTCTCCATTCCTTTCTTGTCTTGGCAACCGTACCATAGTCGATTAATGCTATTCCGTGTGATTCCTACACCGATCAAGAAAACAAGGTGACCACCACCTCTACCGTCTTCTAATAACCGTAACACGAGCTGAGCCAAACTCAAAGCCACCCATTTTGATTTCCTCCCGCTCGTATTTTCCGCGTCTTTGGTTAATCACACAAACATGTCGATCATAACATTACAGCCCCTAACATCTTCACATAACCTTGTTCCAAGAGCACTATTCCACCAATGCAGAAAACAAAGCCACCCCGCTTATACCGTTTTCTTTCACCCGCCAAACGAAACGAATCAAAGCTACCCGCTTTTCCCGACTCCTCCCGCCCGTTCGTTTATCCCGCGACATCGGTTAGTCTCTCACCCGAACAAACATGAAGCTACAACCCTTTACCGATCATACCCGTTCCACGAGACCGTCCAGACAAGCTACACACTTCACCGTCTTCTTACCCTGCCGAAACAAACCAAATCCAAAGCTACTTGCTTTGACGGATCTTTCCCGTTTGTTTTCACGTACCTCCGCCGGTAAGTCTGTTCACCCCGGAACAAATGATCAAAGGTAATATTCACAACGCCCCTTAAAGACAAAGCTCGGTTCCTGCTGCGTCAGCCCCGCAGCGAAGGGTTGCACCCTTTTCTTGAAACCGACTCTCAAACCCGCCTTTAGTCGAACGAAGCTCTCTGATACCAAGTGTAGATTTGAAACTTGAAAACTTTACTGATATGTTTCTTGGATTAGATAAGGGCTTTATTTATAGCCTTACAAAGAGAAGATGTGCATACTAACCTTACCTAAAGACCAGCAAATACCAACCACTACAACAATAATGAGTTTAGGGTCGCTCTTTTCTAGGGTCGACTTAGTCGTCCCTAGATTAAGGGAGGCCCCACCAGTTTTACAAGAAAAACTTGGTCAAAATGGTTGTGGGACAAAATGGGGACCACACAACCTAGGGACGACTAAGTCGTCCCTAGGTGAAAAAAATATATCTTTTATCTCTTTTAATTGTATAAAATTATTTAAAATTAATATAAATATTTTCTTTAAAAAAAAGTTTACAATGAAAGTGAGACCCACATAACCTAGGGAAGACTAAGTCGTCCCTAGGTTAAGAAAATTTATTTTTCGTAGTTTTTTTATCTATTTTATTTATTTAAAATTATTTAAAATTAATATAAATATTTTTTAAAAAAAAGTTTAAAACAAAGGTGGGGCCCTTGTAACCTAGGGACGACTAAGTCGTCCCTAGGTGAAGGAAAATTTATTTTTCTGTTTTTATCACTTGTATTTATTTAAAATTATTTAAAATTAATTTAATTATTTTATTTAAAAAACTTTATTATAGTTAAAAATAACTTTATACATATTAAAAAAACTTTATACATATTTAAAAAATACTTTATACATATTTAAAAATAACTTTATACATATTAAAAAAACTTTATACATATTTAAAAAAAACTTTATACATATCTAGAAAAAAATTTATACATATTTAAAAATAACTTTATACATATTAAAAAAACTTTATACATATATAAAAAAACTTTATACATATTTAAAAATAATTTTATACATATTAAAAAAACTTTATACATATTTAAAAAAAACTTTATACATATTTAGAAAAAAAATTATACATATTTAAAAAAAACTTTATACATATTTAAAAAAAAACTTTATACATATTTAAAAAAAATATTATACATATTTAAAAAAAACTTTATATTTATTTAAAAAAACTTATACGTATTTAAAAAAAACTTTAGATATATATTTAACACTTAAACACGCGCTTAATTAAACATATATGTTACAACGATAATAGATTCATAAATAAGAAAAAAAATACATCACAAACTAGTTAAAACTAAACGTACAGATTAACACATAATAATAAAATACAAATTAACACATTAAAATAACAAATAGATTACTACTCAAAGCTAAGATTTTCCATTTCATTTAAAAGCTCATGAAGTATTGCAGCCGATTGACATGCGTGGTCTTTAGGATGCCTTTCCATTTCTAGTCTTTCCTCTAGCATCTTTATCTTTAGATCTTTGATCTTGCAATTAGAGCACTCAGTGGGTGCAGGTTGAGAAGGACATGTAGAAGAACTTGGATGTGAACCTTGAGGTGTTGAAGATCCAGGGGAAGATCTTATACGGAGTTCGAGATCAAAATCATCCTTCCATTTAAAAATATTTACATCCATAATCATCTGTTTTTTGTTGTTACAAAGTAAACAAATAACATGACATGTCATTTTAATAATCACACATATTACATAACTAAAACATTAGATTGTTTACCTTCGAAAGAGGACATGCATAGTAAAGTTTACCAAAGCTATGAGGTTGATGTGACTGTCTCAACACAATATATCCCTTTCTACATGTACACTTATAAGCTTCAAGCGGATCCATCTTATGCAAAATCGGGTGGTGGTGGTGGTGAGTTTGGTATGAGAGGATAAGAGTTTGTGAGGATAAGAGCTACCATAAATAAAGATAAAAATTTAGGGTCGACACATTTAGGGATGACTTAGTCGACCCTAGCTTTCCCGCCAACATTTTCCCGCCAGCATTTACCGCCAACATTTCTCGCCAACATTTCCCGCCAATATTTGATCGCTTAAACATGCTTAAGCTTAGTATTTTTAGCTTAATGGTCACCTCAGAGCAATAATAACATATTGTCTCACTCTTACTGTATAATCATGATTAGTTTTGTAATAATGACAATTGACTAATACTCATCTTCTAACACATTTTCTATTCAATCTAGTTACTAATGAATTATTTTATCAAATTATTTCCAAACTATAACTATCTTTGAGACACACAATGACTTAATACTTAACTTGAAATGATCATTGTGTGAACCCGGATGTAACATACTGACTCATCAATTGAACATATAACATATGGACTCATCGGTTTAACCTATAACGTATAACCCTAGCATATCGACTCATCGGTTGAACCTATAACGTATAACCCTAGCATATCGACTCATCGGTTGAACCTATAACGTATAACCGTAACATATGGACTCATCGATTTAACCTATAACGTATAACCGTAACATATGGACTCATCGGTTGAACCTATAACGTATAACCGTAACATATCGACTCATCGGTTGAACCTCTAACGTATAACCCTAGCATATCGACTCATCGGTTGAACCTATAACGTATAACCGTAACATATGGACTCATCGGTTGAACCTATAACGTATAACCGTAACATATCGACTCATCGGTTGAACCTATGACGTATAACCCTAACATATCGACTCATCGGTTGAACCTATAACGTATAACCCTAACATATCGACTCATCGGTTGAACCTCTAACGTATAACCCTAACATATGGACTCATTGGTTTAACCTATAACGTATAACCCTAGCATATCGACTCATCGGTTGAACCTATAACGTATAACCCTAGCATATCGACTCATCGGTTGAACCTATAACGTATAACCGTAACATATGGACTCATCGGTTGAACCTATAACATATAACCGTAACATATGGACTCATCGGTTGAACCTATAACGTATAACCGTAACATATGGACTCATCGGTTGAACCTATGACGTATAACCGTAACATATCGACTCATCGGTTGAACCTCTAACGTATAACCCTAACATATGGACTCATCAGTTTAACCTATAACGTATAACCCTAGCATATCGACTCATCGGTTGAACCTATAACGTATAACCCTAACATATGGACTCATCGGTTTAACCTATAACGTATAACCCTAGCATATCGACTCATCGGTTGAACCTATAACGTATAACCCTACCATATCGACTCATCGGTTGAACCTATAACGTATAACCCTAACATATCGACTCACCGATTGAACCTCTAACGTATAACCCTAACATATGGACTCATCGGTTTAACCTATAACGTATAACCCTAGCATATCTACTCATCGGTTGAACCTTTAACGTATAACCCTAGCATATCGACTCATCGATTGCACCTATAACGTATAACCGTAACATATGGACTCATTGGTTGTACCTATAACGTATAACCCTAGCATATCGACTCATCGGTTGAACCTATAACGTATAACCCTACCATATCGACTCATCGGTTGAACCTATAACGTATAACCCTAACATATCGACTCATCGGTTGAACCTATAACGTATAACCCTAACATATGGACTCATCGGTTTAACCTATAACGTATAACCCTAGCATATCGACTCATCGGTTGAACCTATAACGTATAACCCTACCATATCGACTCATCGATTGAACCTATAACGTATAACCCTAACATATCGACTCATCGGTGGAACCTCTAACGTATAACCCTAACATATGGACTCATCGGTTTAACCTATAACGTATAACCCTAGCATATCGACTCATCGGTTGAACCTATAACGTATAACCCTAGCATATCGACTCATCGGTTGAACCTATAACGTATAACCGTAACATATGGACTCATCGGTTGAACCTATAACGTATAACCGTAACATATGGACTCATCAGTTGAACCTATAATGTATAACCGTAACATATCGACTCATCGGTTGAACCTCTAACGTATAACCCTAGCATATCGACTCATCGGTTGAACCTATAACGTATAACCGTAACATATGGACTGATCAGTTGAACCTATAACGTATAACCGTAATATATCGACTCATCGGTTGAACCTATAACGTATAACCCTAACATATCGACTCATCGGTTGAACCTATAACGTATAACCGTAACATATCGACTCATCGGTTATTAATTATTACAAACTAAGTATAACGTATATTTTAATATTAATTATAATAATTTATTTTGATTTTTATTATTAATGTATATTATTAATTTTATTACATAGAAGGTATAATGTATTTTAAATGTATGAAAAACATCTAGGGACGACTTAGTCGTCCCTAAATATCAAAGAAAGTCGTCCCTTAAAAACTCTCCAACACTTAGCAAAATTTTGGAAAAGTTGAAAATTTTGGTGAAAATTTAAATAACCCGCTTGGGTTTGAGTTTTCCCGGTATACACCTAGGGACGACTTAGTCGTCCCTAGGTTGCCAAAGTCGTCCCTAGGATACAATAAAAAAAATACTTTTATAATTAACCTAGGGACGACTTAGACGTCCATAAGTTACAAACACCAAGTCGTCCCTAAGTTTGTGATTATAGATCTCCTCCTTTATTATCTTATCCTCATTTACTGTTAAAATAAAAAAAAATCCCGGAGAAAGAACGAACCACGACCACCACCACGATCCGTCTCATCTCCACCACCATCATCACTCACCAATTTGTCTCATCTCCACCACCATCATCAACCCCATCCCTCTCATCTCCACCACCGATTCATCTCCACCAATTCATCTGACCCATTACCAATCCAAACCATCCGATTCATCTCCACCAATTCGACCCAACCTCCTTATAAAGGTAATGTTTAATTTTTCTATAATGTTTAATTTTTTTATAATGTTTAATTTTGGTATAATGTTTTTTTGTTATGGTAGCAACACCACCACCACCGCGATGATGGTGATGTAGTCGGAACAACCACGACCACCACCACATCAGCAGCTGCAGTCGGAAGTAGCCACCACCAATCCGACCAATCTTCTATTATTCTATTTTTAGCTTAAAGGTAATTGATTTTTCTATTATAATTGTGGTATAATGTTTAATTTTGGTGTATAATGTTTAATTTGTTATTGTAGCAACACCACCCCCACCGTTGCGGCAGTTGGCAGCAACACCACCACTACATCAGCATCAGCAGTAGCCACCACCACCGCCACGACAGTAGCAACAGCAGTAGCCACGCACCACCACCAGAGGTGGGTGTTTGTTTTGGCTTATATAGGGATTTTAGCTTAATATCATTTCATCTTAATATGAAATAGGCACGAGTTTAATTTTTTTTATATGTTTGTCGTAGCCGAGACCCGAGACACAGCCGAGTTGATTAGCAGGAAACCGAGTCACAGCCGTGACCGAGGTGTGTAATTAATATTATGCAAATGTTTATTATATTATATATATGATATATGATTGTTAGTCTTTTGTAGTAAATAATTTTAGGAATATTTTAGGTTCATCAGATGTTACACTGTCTGTTGGAAGGTCGTCGAACAGGTTTATCATCAAGATGTGGCAGAGTCCGATGAAGATGTTATACATGGTAGTAGTTCATCAGATGTTACACTGTCTGTTGCTTTGCCTAATTTGGGTATTACGGATTTGAGTGTAAATACTCAGCCAAACGGAAGTGGACGCCCCACCGGTTGATGATGATATTATTAATATTGAAGATGAGGTAGTTGCACACGTCATTGGTGATGTTGATGATGATGTTGATGATGGTGATGATGATTTAGTGTCGGATGATGATGAAGTGAACCCTAATAATGATGTTCAAGAAGTTTTATCTAGCGATGATTCTGAAGATGACAATTGATATTAAGTTGTATTTTGAATGAAACAGTTGTTATATGCTTTAATGTGTAAATTTTTTATTTATAAACGGTTGTTATATGCTTAAGTTGTAGTTTGAATGAAACAATTGTTATACGCATAAATGATGATGAGTTGTTTTTATTTGTTTAAATGTGTGATTTTGTATTTTAATGAAAATGTTTTTATATGTTAAAATGTGTATATTGATATGAATTTGTGTATTAGTATTAATTGGTTAATTAAATTGTGTGTAATTTTGTTTTTTAATGAAAATGTTTTTATATGTTAAAATGTGTATATTGATAAAATGTGTATACTGATTTCATGGGACCCTTTACCAAATCCCATAAGTTCGAATATATCTTAGTCGCTACTGATTACATTTCCAAATGGGCAGAAGTCGAGGCTTTACCTACGAATGATGCACGAGCCGTAATCAATTTTCTAAAAAAGCTTTTTTCCCATTATGGAATGCCGAAAGATTTAATTAGCGATCGAGGTTCCCATTTTTGTAACAAACAAATGGATAAAATCTTAAAGCGTTATGGAGTCATCCATCGCTTTGCCACCGCGTATCATCCACAAACGAGTGGACAAGTTGCAAATACCAACAGAGCCTTAAAACAAATACTCAAAAAAACGGTTAAGGACAATCCTTCTGTTTGGTCAAGGAAACTTGACGATGCTCTGTGGGTATTCCGAACAGCTTATAAAACACCAAATGGTACAACACCTATCATTTGTTGTACGGTAAAACGTGTTATTTACCCTTTGAAATTGAGCACCGTGCTTATTGGGCATTAAGAAGCTGTAATACCGATCTCAAAGTCGCTGGAGAAAACCGATTCTTGCAATTGCACGAACTCGATGAATTATGACTCCAAGCCTATGAGAATTCCAAATTGTTCAAAGCACGTACCAAAACTTATCATGACAAGAAACATAGAATCCGAAAAGAATTCAAGAAAGGTGATATAGTTCTCTTGTTTAACATGCGATATAAATTCAAAACTCCAAAGCTTAAACAAAAGTGGTATGATCCTTTTATAGTTAAACATGGATACCCGTCCGGTTATGTTGAATTATATGACAAGAATGGAGGAAGCTTCATTGTTAACGGACACCGTGTTAAACTATATAATGATGAGTGGAGTGAACATTTTCCACTCGATAAAAATAACAAAAACTAAAAGAAGTATGAGTCAGGCTGATGACTCAATAATAAAATAAGCGCTTCTCGGGAGGCAACCAGTGTGTTTTAATTTTAATTTTTAAGTATGATTTTCCTTTTTAAATAAATTCATGCTTACACCCACAATTTTTAACCAATTTTTTGCTTAAGTGTGAGGGGGTGTAGCATGTGTCGCTTTTATAAAACCTATAAAAACCAAAAATAGAGTGTTTTTGTATTTTTGTGTGTTTTAACTTTTTTGTAGGTACCGCAAGTTGAAGGCGAAGACAAGACTCATGTGTATTCTTTATGACGCATGGTATTCCCGTGATTCTGGTTTTTCTCTTATTCCCTAAATTTTGTTCAGTTTCATCACATTGAGGACAATGCTAAACTTAAGTGTGAGGAGGTTGTAGGGAAATCATGAAAAAGATGCTTAATTGCTATATTTTTGGGCTATTTTATTTTTTTTGTTCTTGTTTGCCCTCGTAAGTATAAAACGTTTCAAGCAAAATGTATATAAATAATTAAGAAATTATCTAATCGGTAATTTTTGAAGATTTGAGATATATTTTTGTGCCAAACTTACCCAAGTCAAAGTCTCATATAATAGTAGAAGAAAAATTCAAAAATTAGGAGAAGGTTGCAAGCTCAATGTTTGTCAATATAACATGAACTTTGCAAGTATGTTGATCCATGGATAGGATTTTTAGCCAAGAAAAAAACAAAAAAAAAGAAGAAAAAGAAAGAAAAAGTCAAAAAGAAAAATAAATAGCCAATGAGCTATAATGTTATGAAGTTGAAGGAAGAAGAAGGAATCAAAGGTATCGATTATCAATATGCTAATTCGTGATACATGTTGCTTCAATTCATGTAAAAACCATATTTTATATAATAATATTAAATACGCAGTTTTGGTTTTAAATAAACTATATACGTATTATTAGCTTACAGAAATAAAAACGAGAATTAAATACAAGCGTGTGTTTACGTTTAAAAAATGAAAGTATCTATACTTTATAGGGTTGCCGGTTCGTTAAAAAAAATGAAAAAACTACAAAAATAAAGAGGAGTCGGCTGTTTTTTTTATGTGACAAGAAAGACTGATGGGCTGAAGCCCAACAAGACTTAAACAAAAAAAAAAGAGGACGGTATTATAACCCCTCTCCCTTCTCACATGTGACCTTAAACCAAGTGATTTACCAATTTAGGTCGGATGTCGTGTGATTACACGGATACCGAGACAAAGGGGTGAATCGGTGGGCTTTCTGGTTGGTAGGCCGCAAAACCAAAACCCACGAAGGGCGTTTGATTAGAAGACAGGGGGGTAACATAGGCTATCGAGGGTGTTGGGTTGATGTGCAGGGGGCTTTGTTTTGGCAGTGGCAACCGAGACATATTAGATGTCTCGGTGGGTCTTAGATGGGCAGCAGGGGAGACTTTGGTTGTTTTCTGATAAATAAGGGTGCGTTTGCTTGTAAAAACATAACAAGTAGTGGGAACTTTTCATTATAACTAGCAGTGGGAACCTTTTTAAAACTAACAGTGGGAACCTTTTTAAAACTAACAGTGGGAACTTAAGAATACAAGAAGTGGGAAGAGCTGGGTAGGTATTAGCGACAGTTTTCTGTCGCAGGTTTATGTGACAGTTTTATACCGTTTTAAAACGTAGCTTTTAGTGACAGTTTTTAGCGACATTTTTCTGTCGCTAATTTTAAAAGTCAGATTTTATATATTTTGGTTTAATCATTTTAGTGCGACCGAGAAAGGGGTATCTCGGTAGGCTCGATTTAATTGTAATGAGGAAAAGGTAGATTTTATATTATACTTTTATTAATTAATTTTTGTAAAGGTTTAAACTATATTTTAAATTAAATTATAAATAAATAGTTTTGAAATAATTAAAAAGTATAATTTTATTATATAGATTATATATGACTTTAGAAAAACCTTATAAATTAGAAAACGTTATATTTTAACGAGTTACTTGTTTTAGTAATAATATAACGCCAGATTTAGTTATACCGTAATTAGTAGTAGGTTATTAATATATTAAGGAATAATTATTAATACAGATTCATCAGTTAAAAATACGTACAGACTTCCAGAAATATAATGAATAAATAAGAAACCAATAAAATCAATAATGTAAATATAGAACATGTAACTTATTCGCGTCTATTAATTGTTGTAGCTTACGTGAAGCCCGAGTAGCATTCTTCAGTCTTCCATTTCGTCAGTTACTGGACTAGAGGTACGGATTTTCCGTCATTTCAGTAAGGACTTCCTTTCTATGCATGATTAGGATTCCCGTCTGCAGCCAAATGTTTTTCCCCAGTATATGTTTAAGCTTATCAGTAATCATGTTAATAACTAAATAAATTGTCTGAGCATTATATACAAGCATGACCAAGTTTATGTACTAGTTACGGAGGTACCGTAACCATGACACTAGAGGCACCGGTGTCGTGACTCACATGCAGGAGAGTGATATCCTGCATCGTCCCACTCATGTTCAGGTTGGACATTTTTATATGTATGTTTAGTAGGGCGTATGGATGCATCCTAGGCTTATAAGTGTTACAAGTTATCAGGGTGAATGTGGTGTGTGCTCTACATCCTTCACATTGGAGCTGATCCCTCCACCCAGCACAGTTATTTAGATGTCACCCCTCTACAGCATGACGAGGTCACCCCTCCAGTTATTCATGCAACGTTGTTACAACACATGACCTATATAAGCTCTGGCAATTAAATTACAGTAAATGCATGTTTTCAGATTTAACAGATAACAATTCAGATTTATTATTTATCAATCAGACTTTACAGATTATACACAGATTTCCGCTACAACTTTACTTATCAGTCTTACAGCTCCAGTATTTTATCATCTGTTTCATTTTAGTAATTCCCTATCATGCTTTATATCCGTTCACTGAGCGTTATGCTCAGCCGTATTTCCTTTCATGTTCTAACGGCAGGTACACCAGGACGTTTTTAGGATTCTAAGAGCATGTACATTTGGATGGAAGCTATCCAGACTTCTTACTTTATGCATTTCTTACATTATCCTGCTTATTTGGACATTGTTTAGTCCTTTCATTCAGTATTTTACTTTTCATGTTTTGGGCTTATGTTTGGATTGCCGATGTTTGATTCTGGTATTTCCTTTACGGTCAGTTAATGTTTTAGGACATTTACCTTATGCTTTGATGACACGCCATAAATACACGTAACGGTCCACTTATCCAAGTGGGGTGTTACAATTATGGTATTAGAGCTATAGGTTCGACCTATAAGCTCTAAAGCGTGACCTGTGACTAGTGGGTAGCCACCAGGAACTTCCCAGATTTTGGCGTTGTTATCTTTCATGTTCCTCATGAAATCATCAGTCAATTGTTTTCATTTATCAGTCAGTTTTCTCAAAGTTTTTGACTAAGTAAAAGGTTGGTACAAGACTGACCATATTTAGTCGCATGTGATTTTACTAAAATTTTGCATTGGTGAACCGACCAATAGGCGTTCACCCTTGCCTTCAGATTTTGTATTGGTGAACCGACCCATAGAAGTTCATCCTTACTCATGTCAGATTCATGTTTTCAGTCGAATATTACTGGGTGAACCAGCCCATAGACGTTCACCATTGTGTAGGTCAAAATTCATGTTTTTAGCCGATAATTGTTTTGTGAACCAACCAAAGACGTTCACCTTTGCTCATATCATGGCAACTTATATAATACATGACAAGTGTGGATTGGACTACAGCCAACCATATTTAGTCTTAGATTATAAATTCTTATACATGACAGTTCTCATAAAATTTTGACAAGTATGGATCGAACTAGAATCGCCCATACTTAGTCACATGTTTTCTTATTTGAATTCTGTAGATTGCACCACAGCCATTCATATCAGTCGTTGTTAAACTTCAGTTGACTAAATTTTCATGATCATCGTAACAATCAAGTTTTCATATCCTCACGTGGGTTTTGTCTTCATGCTAATCATTGTTGAAATTCGGTTTAATCATATTATTAAACCTCTATACAACCAGCATTAAATCTGCGCAGTAATAGTCAGCCTATCATGTTACATGTTTCAGTTCAGTTACTACCGATTAACATCAATGTATTTCTTTGACCATGTTAGACAATCGACACCAGTACCATGGATAGTATTTCAGGTGTACTCCACGTACAGTGTCTCAGACATGCCCCATGGGCAATAATCATTATGTACTTCATGTACAGTAGCCCAGGTGTACTCCATGTACCCTACCTCATGGATATTGTTAATCGATCCGTAATCATCTCAGGCGTTTCCACTTATCAATATCTTACAAGACGTTGATGTTGCTCGTGAGTTGAAGATTTTACCAAATACTGATGCTGCCAACACTTTGAAGACCCTGTCAAATGCTGATATTTGAAGATTCTCCAAGATCCTGATGCTGTGTATTATATGAAGACTTTTCTGAACAAAGACGACAAATATAAATTTGAAACTTCTGGCAAAAATAAATTTCAACCACCAGACACTACCATTCTATTCCATGCTTTTACCTTCCCAGCTAGATGTCACACTTCACTCAGCTAACTTGTATTCAAAAAAGTGGGAACCGGTATCCAGCCGGCCACTCAGCGGAATAATTACAGAAATCACGGTTGTAATAATGACCGTCATGAAACTGACAGACAAAACAGTAAATGACAATCACCGTGCTTAAAAATATTAACCAGTCAGTAGCCATCGGAACTCTGGAATGGACGTGACCAGTAATACAGAGGTCAGTAGTCTAACTGGTCCGCCAAACCTTAACCGTTACCAGGAACTGTTAACCTTATTTCAGACCCACTTACTAAAACATGTGTCAAAACATCAGTCAAGACACGAGTTCAAGTACCATCTCGAGAGACACATGTCAAGGACACCAGTCAAAGTACACGTCATGCGAATATCTTCTCAAGCACGAGTCAGATTCATAACACCAGTATGCCTGCTAAACCAGGTCCTCAGAAATTGAAATTCAGGGTATCCTCAAAAGGGGTATACCCGTGTTGTTGTGCTACGCATAAATCAGATCATAAAGACTCAGTTACCACTAACAAAGTATTATTCAGATTAGACACGTAGAGTTCATTATGTGATGTTACAGACAAACACTTTCAGCAAGATCTGCCATGCTTGCTGCAATTACTCAGATGTCAGCTTTATTTAAATCAGACATGATCTACCTCCTAGCCAGAAAAGACTCTATAGTACAAACCGTATATATGAAGGATTTCCGTTCAGTTAATGACGAGATCCATCTTACTAGATCTCAAATATATTCATCATATTTTCTACCAGAAAACTCATTACAAATTATTCGGGAGTTATAAGCGCATGACTTCTCAGTCCATATCTACGAAGACTTTTAACTATCAGTTATAAAATTAGTTCTGAAATCCTTAAATTCATGATCAGCAAACTATTCCAAAATTTCCAGAGGTTATTCGAGAAGGTTTTCCAGAAAGTCCTTTCTAACCACGGAACGAGGGTTAACATAGAGCTTGTCTCACGAACAGAACCTGTTTTCAAAACTCTTTATTTTAAGGCGTCAGCTAAGAGTTGCAACAATTGCTGCTAGAGTTACCGGAACGAGGCAAAATCGCCTTAGCACATCACCAGCAGGTGCATCATTCTTTGTCCATTAGAAAGAAGGCCAGTAACATGAGATCATGTGTCGACCACCAAAAAATTTACCAGATCACCATTTTAATGGATATTTATTCTACGCATAGAAGGTTTATCTGACCTGCTACGATGCTTTGTACATTTCTCCCACGAAAATATCTGATCACACCACCATCGGTGGCGAGAGAAATAACGTGATGTTTCCATAATGATGTTGCACTTACTATAGTCTCTCAAAAATAAAATTTTGAGTCATACTTCTGAGCTCTCTAATGCTCCATCTATATTATGAAATTTATGAATAAATTTTTTTTCCATGAATTATCAGACAAATCATCAGTATATTCATTGATCACATTCTGATCTACTAAATCCTAAAGAAGAGCGCGAGATCATCTTCTCACGGACATGCAGATTTTCTAATAGGAGAAAATTATATACGCAACTTTTCAGATGCGAGTTCCAGTTGAACAAGGTGACCTATCTAAGCCACCCTATTTCAGCAGAAAATAATTTCAGACAATCCTGCGAAGGTAAAGGCCATCATCAGATGGTCGCGACTGACGCCTGTGAACGAAGTACAAATGTTCTAGAACTCAATTCACTGTGATCGCAGAAATTGCTGATAGTCCCCACTAAAAATTTTCCATGACTATTCAACCAGATGTCCACCAGAATATTCCATAATCCCAGGCATAATTTTGATAGAAGTAGTATCACACATTGATGCAGCTATGTTCACACCTAGATGCCTGACATACCGCAGGTTCAAGATTGAACGCACTCATGTTAGTGAGTTACTACAACCCTTATAAATTTTTGAGCAGAAATGAGACGAAATTCTCTGAAATTGCCGTCAATTACCACAGACTCAAGAAAAAGTATGATACTGCATAAGTCACAGTCAACCATGTAATCAGCCTGCTTGTTTTATTCATCCTAGAGGATCACGCAGTAGCGGACCTGCAGAAATTTAGTAGTAAATCGTACGATTTCAAGATACTCCATCATCCGTATATCAGATAGAAATTTCACGTTCTCGAATTCCGCTCACGTTCAGTTCACGATTACGTGTATGTTACATTCGCGTCTATTCTCACTTTCACATTTACGTCTCATTCATAGTATGATGTCATTTCAGTTCATGTTTATGATATCTTATGATTTAAATTCACGATTCTCATTCATGATGTTCTCACGTTCAAGTTCAAGTTCCATCTCCGTGGATATGTTCCAAGTCTTGTACCGGATTTGACTACAAAAACTTGAGAAAACCAGACTCATGTTTAGCATGGTTTCTCCATGACTAGATAGACGTTTCACGTCTCAGGCTGTATCGTCGACACTCTTTTCTACGTCATCATACTCACAGTATGTTTCGCGTATCACATCCATGAAATATTTCTAGCGCAACGTTTCCTTTTATAATCACGAATTACATTCAAAATTGCTCACGTGGAACGTTCATAACTGTTCATGTAGTTCGTTCCTTATATTCTCAGCAGCTTGCTCAAAGAGATAAATATTATCTTTTCAGGATAATCGTATGTACCGTTTCATGTACCCTACATGCCATAGCTTATTCATCCTATCAGATTCAGAAAAATCCATCTTAAGTATGTAACCATAAATTTTTTTTTTCAGCATTCATCAGGACAGGGTCAACAGGACCAAGATTTTTATTATGTTTAGATCTTTTGAAGGAATCGTTCGTGCGGGAGGCCACTCGAAACGGAGGAGTCAGTCAGGACCTCTCATCATTTCCCATCAATAATTCAGTAAAGCATTTTCAGTCATGATACGTTCCATGTCCTCTTTAGTCACGTCACGTTAAATGTTCACTTCAGTCATGTCATGTTTATACTTTTCAGCAGCAGTATGTCTTAATTGGAAGACGAAATATCCTTTCAGCTCATAGACCTTCCCAGCCTTCATGTTTTGTCAGTATATGTGTTCCTTCAGCTTATACGTCTTTCAGCTTACGTATACTTTCAGCTTTTACCCCTGTCAGCTTATATACCTTATAATTCGAGGACGAATTCTCCTTTTTAGAGGGGAAGAATTGTAAAACCCAGTACTGTCGTATTATTAATTCGGGGACGAATTATTCTTTTTAGAGGGGAAGAATTGTAAAACTCGTATTTTCTATAATAATATTAAATACGCAGTTTTGGTTTTAAATAAACTATATACGTATTATTAGCTTACAGAAATAAAAACGAGAATTAAATACAAGCGTGTGTTTACGTTTAAAAAATGAAAGTATCTATACTTTATAGGGTAGCCGGTTCGTTAAAAAAAATGAAAAAACTACAAAAATAAAGAGGAGTCGGCTGTTTTTTTATGTGACAAGAAAGACTGATGGGCTGAAGCCCAACAAGACTTAAACAAAAAAAAGAGGACGGTAATATAACCCCTCTCCCTTCTCACGATCTGTAAAAAAAAAAGAGATTAGGGTTGAAGTCTTGGGAGGGCTGCCGACAAAAAAAAACAAAAAGACAGAAAAGGGAGATGACCGACATGTGTTTTGATCCTAGGTTCGATTACTCGTGATTGTCGTTCCGTTAATCGTTTACGGTAATTGTTCTTTTCCTCCTCTCCTTATGTCACGAATCCATGATTGATTCAAGAACAAGTGACCTTAAACCAAGTGATTTACCAATTTAGGCCGGATGTCGTGTGATTACACGGATACCGAGACAAAGGGGTGTCTCGGTGGGCTTTCTGGTTGGTAGGCCGCAAAACCAAAACCCACGAAGGGCGTTTGATTAGAAGACAGGGGGTAACATAGGCTATCGAGGGTGTTGGGTTGATGTGCAGGGGGCTTTGTTTTGGCAGTGGCAACCGAGACATATTAGATGTCTCGGTGGGTCTTAGATGGGCAGCAGGGGAGTGTTTGGTTGTTTTCTGAAAAATAAGGGTGCGTTTGGTTGTAAAAACAGAACAAGCAGTGGGAACTTTTCATTATAACTAGCAGTGTGAACCTTTTTAAAACTAACAGTGGGAACCTTTTTAAAACTAATAGTGGGAACTTAAGAATACAAGAAGTGGGAAGAGCTGGGTAGGTAAGACAGTTTTATACCGTTTTAAAACGTAGCTTTTAGTGACAGTTTTTAGCGACAGTTTTCTGTCGCTAATTTTAAAAGTCAGATTTTATATATTTTGGTTTAATCATTTTAGTGCGACCGAGAAAGGGGTATCTCGGTAGGATCGATTTAATTATAATGAGGAAAAGGTAGATTTTATATTATACTTTTATTAATTAATTTTTGTAAAGGTTTAAACTATATTTTAAATTAAATTATAATTAAATAGTTTTGAAATAATTAAAAAGTATAATTTTATTATATAGATTATATATGACTTTAGAAAAACCTTATAAATTAGAAAACGTTATATTTTAACGAGTTACTTATTTTAGTAATAATATAACGCCAGATTTAGTTATACCGTAATTAGTAGTAGGTTATTAATATATTAAGGAATAATTATTAATACAGATTCATCAGTTAAAAATACGTACAGACTTCCAGAAATATAATGAATAAATAAGAAACCAATAAAATCAGTAAAGTAAATATAGAACATGTAACTTATTCGCGTCTATTAATTGTTGTAGCTTACGTGAAGCCCGAGTAGCATTCTTCAGTCTTCCATTTCGTCAGTTACTGGACTAGAGGTACGGATTTTCCGTCATTTCAGTAAGGACTTCCTTTCTATGCATGATTAGGATTCCCGTCTGCAGCCAAATGTTTTTCCCTAGTATATGTTTAAGCTTATGAGTAATCATGTTAATAACTTAATAAATTGCCTGAGCATTATATACAAGCATGACCAAGTTTCTGTACTAGTTACGGAGGTACTGTAACCATGACACTAGAGGCACCGGTGTCGTGACTCACATGCAGGAGAGTGATATCCTGCATCGTCCCACTCATGTTCAGGTTGGCCATTTTTATATGTATGTCTAGTGGGGCGTATGGATGCATCCTAGGCTTATAAGTGTTACAAGTTATCAAGGTGAATGTGGTGTGTGCTCTACATCCTTTACATTGGAGCTGATCCCTCCACCCAGCACAGTTATTTAGAGGTCACCCCTCTACAGCATGACGAGGTCATCCCTCCAGTTATTCATGCAACGTTGTTACAGCACATGACCTATATAAGCTCTGGCAATTAAATTACAGTAAATGCATGTTTTCAGATTTAACAGATAACCGTTCAGCTTTATTATTTATAAATCAGACTTTATAGATTATACACAGATTTCCGCTGCAACTTTACTTATCAGTCTTACAGCTCCAGTATTTTATCATCTGTTTCATTTTAGTAATTCCCTATCATGCTTTATATCCGTTCACTGAGCATTATGCTCAGCCGTAGTTCCTTTCATGTTCTAAAGGCAGGTACACCAGGACGTTTTTAGGATTCTAAGAGCATGTACATTTGGATGGAAGCTATCCAGACTTCTTACTTTATGCATTTCTTACATTATCCTGTTTATTTGGACATTGTTTAGTCCTTTCATTCAGTATTTTACTTTTCATGTTTTGGGCTTATGTTTGGATTGCCGATGTTTGATTCCGGTATTTCCTTTACGGTCAGTTAATGTTTTAGGACATTAACCTTATGCTTTGATGACACGCCATAAATACACGTAACGGTCCACTTATCCAAGTGGGGTGTTACAATTCATATGTTGCTAGTTTAGTATTTTTTTGTTGGTAATGGGTTACCCCGGTAAATATATTAACCAAAAAATAATGTTAAGTACACAGGAATGTGGCCGAAGTACCACATTAACCTCAAGCAAAGGCTTGGAAACTAGTGCTTATGACATGCTATAAACACACTACATATATCAAATAAAGACACTACACTAGGAATGTTGCTAGTGTAGTATAGTTAGAAATAAAAGACTTTCTAGACTTTTATCGGTATTGACTTTATATCTCAATTTTTCAACCTTAAAAACTTAAGCCGATAAGTTTTATCTTGTACTTAGTGGATTTGCATTAAATTTTTATAAAAATACATGTACCTTTGGATTTAATTTTCTTTTCTTCTTGCTTGAGGGCAAGCAAAACTTAAGTGTGAGGGGATTTGATAACGCCCAAATCTAACATGTTTTTGGGAGCGTTCTCCTTACTATTGTACATGTATATTGGTTATTTCTATAATACTTTTGTGCATATTTGTGCCAAAATATGTTTACAAGTCTTTGTGTAGCCAATTGCAGGAATAAAGTATAAAGCAACGCAAATATGAAGATTAGTACGAGTAACAAAGAATCCTAGTCAAAGTTCAAGACCCGTGTACGAGTTACAAGCCTTTGAAGATCTATTTCGGGTGCAAGAACAAGTGTTTTCAATAAATGTGGTCACTCAGCATGGAAGTTGCCACTGGCGAAATCCAAAGTTGCCACCCACTACTTTCATGTTGGAAAATTTCTACATGCATTCTTGAAGCTTCTAAAGAACACACAAGAACAAACAAGAAGGTTCTAGACTTCCTTTGGCTCCAAGCATAAACCATTGCCAACAAGCCATGCCTTCAAGTCTATGCCATCAATTTGCTAATAAATAAGACCCATGGGGTCATAACTTTCATAATCCCATCATATCCCACTTTCATAACATACTTGTGTGTGTTATTGATAGTTAATAAACTCTCTCAACCTTGTCCAAAACACCATTCCCGGATTTGAGCAAGGTGGTGCAAGAAAAGTCACTTTTGGAGTCCGAAAAGCAAAGTTAACATCAAGAAACTCTTAGGAATCATTAACTTAACCATTATCACTATATTTCTACTTTGTAAGACTCTTGATTATGACTTATAAGACTGTTATTTTTGAGTTTATTTATGATTTTATTTCATTGTTCATTATGAGTAGATAAATCTCATTCTACACTTGGTAGGATGATGTTTGTGGTATGAAGTAGTGGTTGTGATTGTGATTTATATTTATTTCAATTTCAAGATTTCCCTTGAATCATTGGTACTTATGTTTCATGTAACATTTGTTTCAAAACTTAATTTGTTGATAAAGATTTCATAGGTCGAAAGGGTTATTCTATCAACAAGTCATAGCCGGTTTGTCTATGATTGGCTATCTTTTGTATTGATCATTTCTTAAGAAGTTTTGATTATCAAGAAACATAGTTATAAGTGTTAGCAAATTCGTGAAACGACCGTGAATCGAATGAGTAAGTCTTGAATTGAGTGATTGAGTCTCATGCTTGTTTTCTTTAACCAAAATCTTGACGAGGATTGAAGCTTTTGAAAACAATAGATTGGATTAATCATCTAATTATCATAATCATCACAATCATACCACAACGGATGTCCAAACTAGTCTTTACCATGTGTTGCCTTTAATCTTATTGTTAATCTCATCATATTACTTGTTATTTATTTGTCTACAATTGCTACAATAAAAAAGATTATAGTAGATTTTTGAATGATCATAGGTTTTCCAAATCCCCGTGAACGATATTGGTATTACCAAATAAAATCTATACACAAACGAAAGGGTCATACTTGCCCGTGCGTTTTTAGTCATTCCGGTAATTCGTGTTTATAAATTTAAAACTTGTTTCAATCCAATCCATCACACGACGGACACACATCAAAGCTGCAACAGCTGTTGCCAATAGCCTGAGCAAAGAATTTAGGTAAGTCCGTTTCACTTATCCATTTTACAATCTTTAAGATCATAACTCTTTATCAATACTATTATACCAGTCCCAAGCTGAAGAGCAGATGAAGTACTTCGTGGACCATCCATAAGAGATCAGTAAGCTTCCTAAGGTGAAAGCTCTGGTTTCAAAAGGGCGTGATGATGGAAAATATCGAGAAGGTAATCCTTAAATCTATGTTAATGAATACCTTTTGTGTTACACCCTTTATGGTCCAGGACTTGATTTGAATTTTTATGTTGGTTTGATAATCTTGTCTTCTGAATCTATAACACCAACGTATTCCTCAAAATACTTTTTAGAATGTTCATTAGATGAACAAAACCATAACTAAACTAAACAAAATACCAATGAAGACAATGACTCGAAAAGGGAGAAACAACGATAAGGGAGACGAAATGGGATTGACAGAGACAAACGCATACACCACTTATTGAGGCCATGGAAAATGTATGACGATTGAATTTGAATCAAAACTTGTGGTTGTGTTGACCATAATGAGAATGAATATGAAAACGAGAATGCCGATGTTCGATAATGAAGGAGAAGGAAAAACATGATGGGGATAGTAGTTAAACCATGAAGTAACATGGAAATAAGATATTAGCACAGTTGTGACCACGGATTTAGACTATGGATCTATTGACCACATTCCCTTATTTAACACAGCTCTTGACAAGAGCTGCGTATGGGAATGAATCCATTTCCAAACGAATATACAAAACAGTTCCTTAAGTAGCAGGCATTACACCAGTGGCGAAACCAGGAAAATAGGATGCGGGGGCAAATTTTCTTTTTGACAATAACAATAAAATGCGGAGGTAAAATCTATATACGTGAAGAATTAATAAGGTTTAAAAAAGTTAAACTTTGGGTTTTAATATGTAAGTGGGGGGTGATATGAGTTTTGAGTAGGGGCACTTTCAAAAAAGGATTAAAATTACACTAGAATCTTGTCTTTTTCGGCTAGTTATGAGGGGCACTGCAAACCCATAGTTAAAGAGTGGATCCACCCCTATATTACACCACCTTGCTTTTCATCTTAAGACATCATATTTCTTAATAACGTGCTAATACTTACTAAGGAAAAAGTTACAAAGTAAGCATGCTTCTTTATTCTTATAGGATCTACATTAACAATGCTATAACGGATTTTTAATGAACAATAATAGTTTAAAATTGTTGAAGGGTGTCATAAGAGAGGTAGTGTTCAATACTCACCAAATGCTGAATCTGACCATATAAATTAAGAGAACAAATCGAGAAATTAGACATGTAATTACATAAATCATATCCGAAACAGAAAGCTCAATCACACATTAGCAAAAGATGGAATGAACTGAAAGCAGCTATTAAGACCCTCATCTGGTGCCAAATCACAGATTATGCTGAGAGTCTTTGACATGATTTTTTATTTTAGAACCCTGTTATCTAGTTTCACCAAATTATCTAGATTCATCACAAGGAAAGAATCTTCTTCTCTTTCTCCCAAAACAATGCAAAAGATATTTTCCCGAATACTCCACTTTTTGTCTATAATGTCATCAAGATTAACGATGTACTTCACTGACCATTCAGAATACACATTCCTTTTCATAAATAGTACAATGCTTGGAACAAGCATTATCCTTACCCAAAAGAAGCAAACAACCACGAGACTCAGACAACCCATGTTCATAATGAACCTTCCCTTTTAAGGTTAAAGGGGTTGGTAAGGCTGTTAAAACTGGATGCTCATTCATGAAGTTCAAAAGATTAATATTTTTGATAATTGCATTCTCAAAAGAATTAACTATCCAATTAATCATTTATGAGACTAAGATCCTTTCTTGCACTCCCACTTAATATTAGAGGCCTGACCATATAATAATAAGTAGGGCAAGAGGTAGGGGTCGAGCGTTAATTGCATTACAAGTGCAACTCTTAAACTTTATGAGACGATTCATGAACTTTATTGTTGTAGAGTGTTTGGATGGGATGTTCTCACAACTCTTTCGAGTACCAATGAACATCTCAAACAAACTTGTTCTACATGTAATAAAATCATGAGTATGTTTCATCTCATTTTATGCCTTGGGTTCTGAATATGACCGGGAACTGGATTTAAGTCGTACCAATGTAAAGCATGCAATAATTTGCATAGATCCGACCTATGACAAAAATCACCTCTGGTGAATAATTCGCCCTAGGTCTGACCAGATGATGAAAAACCACTACAAGTTCTTTTAGACTGGATGACATAGACTTAAAAATTCAAGTAGGTATCACATAAGTTTAGGAAACAAATGTCAAAATCGTGTAAAAAGATACATGCAATCATCTTTTTAGCACAAGTTAAGAAAAACCTTTTATTAACTTTACTTTTAGGTGTGTTTACCGTGGGAAAGAATTAAATAATGATCAAACCCAATATCCTACTCTTCATGCGCCCGAAGGCGCAAGTGCTTGGGAAAATTGTCATATAGATGCCGAAACATGTATATGACATGGGGAGACATTAAAGATCGTTCAAACCCTATACAGCTTGACTAGAGCACGTAGTGCAATAGAAAATCTATCATTAGTAAGACACAAAACGGTGTTGTAATTTTAAGTATTATAAACCAATTAATTTTGCAAATGACGTCGTTGAGAAGATAGTTTATAATCCATCATTACGGTATGTAAGCCCAACTCAAGTGACAATATGATTTCGCAAAACAATTAGGTTATAATAAAAACAAGTTTCATAGATCTTATGTTAATATTAGGTTTTGTTCAAAAAACAAGTTTTAACAAATAACACATAGCCAATTCACAAGGAAAAATAAGTGTATTAATATGACATACTTTTAAAGCTAGTTCGATATAAGTAGAGATCCGTTTTTATGATTCCTAGAATCTTGAATTATTACATTTTTCAATTTATAATGGAAAACAAATAATCACATAAAAACATACTAGAAGGGGCAGAAGCAGAAGACGGACTTTATATGAAAGCTGTGACATATAAGATCCAAGTCTCTAATGAGTCTTCCCCAAATTGAGGACCAAAGACCCTCATCAAGTTTTCAGCAAGGTACTTGATGACTTCAATGAATCACAAAAGTGATATGCTAAAGCCTTTGACATATAATAAAAACAATCGTAATTTATTAACCAATTCAATTAAACCTACCCAATTTAAATCATTTTCTAGATCAAGATAAAAACTTTATGGCAAGAATGCATGTTATTACCATAGAAATATAAATAAAAGAGGTTTTAAGCGAAGCAGACGTGTTTTATTCGATGTGTAACCCATGAATGCCATACGAATTAACTCGTGATGCCACTGCTTGGATTTAAGAACTAGTTAAACCATTAACTACGAGTACACAACGGAATGGATCTAGTATAGTATGCACAATTAATCGTATATTAAAAACAATTTAAAACCAACGTTTAATTAATTGAAGCAATCAATTAATGAATCTTGATCTCGAACTATAACAGTTAAATAACCGCCTCTATCGTTTGCTCACATAACAGGTCAAACGAACAATCACTACGATGCTTAGGGCTGAGCTTGGTAGACCCAAAACCGACTCGGGCCGGAAAACCAGACCGGACCGAACCAGACTGTACAATTTCGGTCCGGTCCTCGGTCCGGGGTTTTGAACAAATTTGGTCCTCGGTCCGGTCGGTCCTGTCCGGTCTGGTTCGGTCTTACAAAAAATCTTATCATTTTTGCCTAATAGGACCGGACCGGACCGAGGACCGAACCGGACCGGAGCGACCCGGATCGGACCGGAGTATTTCGGTCCGGTCTCGGTCTGGGGTTTCGGACCATTTTGGTCCTTGGTCTGGTCCGGTCGTAGCCGGTCGTTTGGTCTTGGACCGATGCTCAGCGCTAACAATGCTAGTAGTAACTTCACTTCGAATATCTTGCAATTAGAAACCCTAGATCCAAAACCCTAATTGGTATTACGTAAGGATCGGTTTATAA
This sequence comes from Glebionis coronaria, assembly GCA_025667525.1. Lineage (NCBI taxonomy): Eukaryota > Viridiplantae > Streptophyta > Magnoliopsida > Asterales > Asteraceae > Glebionis > Glebionis coronaria. The sequence continues at coordinate 567,554,698 of CM046881.1, forward strand.
AGCGTTACAAGATACTTGAGAAAATCACCAGAAACCTTTGTTGGGAATCTAAACTTGTTAGATTCCCTGATCATTGATTTAAACATAATTAGGCTGTTAGATAGTCCCTTTCCTGTGCCTAGGAGGCAGGCAAGTTTCGCAAGACTCACAGAGATCCAAGTCTCTGTGAGCAACCTCAGAGGAGTCCATGTCAGAGACATTGTCAGGGAAGTCGAAGATTACCTGAAGACATACTCATTGGCTGTGATGGATAACAGCCAAGATGTATTAGGGACTCTGAGGGGTTGAGAGTTAACAGGGGTGGCAATACCCTGATAACTCTCAGCACACTTTGGACATGCCATTTGTGTGTTCGAGACTATGAAGAATAAGGAAACTGTTTTTGACAACTGTTCCTTAAAGCATAATGGAAGACTACCAAGAATAGAAGGACATCATGTGACTGATGTGGGAACTTGTAAAAGCTTGTGTAGTCGACATCAAGTACTGTTTAAGTCAAACTCGTAACACTATAAATAGGATGTGTATCCATGCATTAATGTTTAACACTTTGAGATATTAAGAACATTAGTGCATATAACTTAGTGAATCAAACAGCTACAACTGTATTCATAAGTTAGGGTTTATTGTTGTTCAAAGTGTGCACAACACATTGTCATCAAACTGTGTTATACATAACACTTGTAATTCTTTATTATACAATAATAAGATTACGTTTGAAAAGTAATACCTTGTGTTGATTAAGATAAGATTAGGGTTTCTTGAATTGTTTAGGGACTTTCAATTGGTATCAGAGCGGTGTTTGATATTAAAACCTTCGAAACATCGTTCTCAGTTTTATAATCAAGATCCACCATGCCGGAAACTTCTAACCCACCACATTCACCTTCCACAAACCCATCTTCACCAAGACTTAACCCTCCTGCCAATGACGATGATCTACCCCAACTTCTTGACTCAAGAGGTGGATCACACGTAACCAGTGTACCAGTCTTTGATGAAGAAGATTTTGCCAGTTGGAAGAGTCAATTTCTTGTATACCTTGATGGGCTTGAACCTTTTCTCTTAGAAATTTTAGAAAATGGTCCATATATTCCCATGGCGCTTACATCCACTGAAGAAAACCCTCTTCCCAAACCTCTCAAACAATGGACTCCAGCTGATAGGAAATAAGCAAACCAAGATAAACGTCTCAAAAGCATCATAATTTCCTGTCTTCCCAAGCATATCATGAAGTCTGTCATTCAGTGTCCCACAGCTAAACAAATGTGGACAGACCTCATTCTTGGCCATGAAGGACCCTCTGAAACAAGAGAGACAAAGATTCAGGCACTCCGACTTCAGTTTAATGCCTTTAAGTCACTTGAAGGTGAAAAGGTTCAGCAAACCTATACTAGGCTGAAAATTCTTCTAAATGACCTGGCTATGAATGATGTCACTATTGGTCAAGCTGAGATCAATGCTACTTTTGTCAACAGCCTTCCAAGAAAGTGGCTGAGCATGAATCAGACTCAGAGAGCTAACAACTCAATCAAAAATGATACCCTTGCTCAGCTCTATGGTAAGTACAATTATGAAGAAGGGCTAATCGATACTATCTACAAATCAGAGACTGAAAGATTTGTAGTCCAAGGAGCATCTTCCAAAGCTTTGATCTCTGCAACACATCCTCATGACAATGATTCTGATATTGAAGAAGATACCCGTAGCAGCCAAGAGTTTTTGTCAGACCTTAATGCAGAGTTCCATGAAAGAGCGTTGCTAGCCAACCAAAGAAGATACTACAAAAGATCTGGAAGAGTAGGATCAGCTAGTAAACCAACTGACAGGTCAAAAGAAACGTGTTTTGCCTGTGGAAAGCTTGGGCATTATCAAAAAGACTGTCCGTCTATCAAGACATCCTCACCCTCTTATCCATCATCTTCATCCAAACCCTACAAGTTCAAACAACATAACAACTCATCTCAATCCAATTCTTCAGACACTGAGAAGAAAGATTACAAAAATAAGTACAAGGCACTTAAAGCTGAGTTAGAACAAATGAACTTGAAGATTGAAGCTCTGTCCAAAAAGAAAGGTGGTGAGAAAAAGACAGAGAAAGGGTTGGTTGCTGAAACTTATGATTGGAATGATGAGCCACTGACTTCAGATGAAGAAGACACCACAAGAGTCAGGGCTTTTATGGCGATAGCTGAGGATGAACCAGCTGTTGGAAAAGGTGATGCTAGATCAGGACAATGGGTTGACATCACAATGAAAAAGGTACACAGGCTTTTATCCATGTCTGATAGTGATGAACGTAAGCATGTCCTTGATTACACCATTGTTGATTTACACTTTTTTGAGGAACAAAGAAAGAACCTACTTGATAAGTTTCACTCTGTTAAATCTGAAATGATAAATGCTAAGGCTGAATGTGAAACTCTCAGGCGGGTTAATTTAGAGAAAATATCCCTGCAAAATGAAGTAGCTAGATTAACCTTAGAAAACATTGCTTTAAATGATCAAGTCTCTGAATTGAACAAGATTATTGAAAAATGGATGTGTGCTAGGTTTACTATTGATGAATTGCTTAGGGATGAAGTGCCTGCTGACTTAAAAAGGGATATATCTGCTAAGAAAAATAAGCTGAGGATTCTCACCAAACCCAAAGACATTGTCTTTAAATCTACAGAGACCATTCATATGTCAGATACCTCTTTGACAAATGACCCTGTCTCTGAAGATGTGGCTGAGCTACCACCCTTGCCCAAACTCTCTGGAGTTGAACCCAGCAGTTCTTCTAGAACTGCTAAGGATGAACTTAGGACAGATATTGAGAATCCTCCAGCTAAAGTTTTTCATGTGCCTGCTAAACAAACTGGTAAACAAGTAGCTTTTAAGCCTGTTACTTCTAAAGCTGTGAATAAGGTTGAACCTACCACTGAAGATCGCCTGTTGTCTCTTATGAAAGAAGTAGAACTCTTGAAACAACACATTAAGCCTTCCGCTGAATGCTCTACTTCTCATGAACCTAAGTCAGTCCTAGGTGAACCCAAATGGGAAAGGTTAATCAAACCTTATTGCAATGTATGTAAAAATTCTCACCATTCGACCTTAGATCATGGCAGACACATGGCAGCTAAAAGAGCTCAGACACCCTCTAGGGACAGACCACAGAGTTCCAAAAGGCAACAGGGAAATTACAAACCTTATCCTCCCTGTAAATTCTGTGGGTTCACAGACCATCACTCAGACGAGTGTGGTGACTTCCCTGGGTGTGATATCTGTGGGAGTTATAACCATGAAACAATGAACTGTCCATCCCAACGCCAAAAGTTTTTCAGGAACACAAGAGTTGCTAATAAGCAATTCAGGGAACCCACTGGAAAATGGGTTCACCATAGGAACTAATCTGTTTCTATGTATCTGTGCAGAAATATCTCAAGGAATCGGTATGGTATCTAGATAGTGGCTGTTCTAGACACATGACAGGGATTCAACAATACCTGCACAGATACTCAAAGGAGCTAGGTCCTAAAGTGGTGTTTAGAGATAACTCTTCAGGTGACACAGAAGGATATGGCTCAATGAACTGCAATGGGATTAAATTTACCAGGGTTGCATATGTGAATGGTCTTAAACACAATCTCATTAGCATCAGCCAATTGTGTGATGTTGACTATAAAGTTTTGTTTACTAAGACTCAGGGAACCATATTCAACAAAAACAATGATGTTGTGCTGATTGCACCTAGAAGGAGAGATGTTTATGTCATCAACATGGCTGTGTGCTCTGAAGACAGCTCAAATTGTTTTCTTGCCAAAGCCTCTGAAAGTGTCAACTGGCTGTGGCACAAAAGACTGTCTCATCTCAACTTCAAGAACATCAATAAGATAGCCACTCAAAACTTGGTTGCTGGTCTACCTTCAGTAATGTTTTCCAAAGACAAAACTTGTTCTGCCTGTGTCAAAGGAAAACATCACAGGTCTTCATTCAAGACTAGGCAATCATTCTCTATTGACAAGTGCTTACATCTCCTTCACATGGATTTGTTTGGGCCTGTCAAACCTCAAACCATTAATCACAACAAATACACCTTGGTCATAGTTGATGAATTTTCAAGATATACATGGGTGTTCTTCCTCAGAAGGAAAAGTGATGCAGCTGAAACCATCATGTCCTTCATCAGACAGGTTGAAAATATGAATGATGTTAGAGTCAAAGCTCTAAGAAGTGATAATGGTATAGAATTCAAGAATCATCAACTTGAATCATTTTGTGATGAAAAAGGGATTTCTCAGAACTTCTCTTCAGCTGGCACTCCTGAACAAAATGGTGTGGCTGAAAGAAGAAACAGGACTTTGATTGAAGCAGCAAGAACTATGTTAAATGGTGCAGCCTTACCAAAGTAATTTTGGGGAGAAGCTGTTCACACTGCCTGCTACACTCAAAACAGATCAATCATTGTCAAGAGACATGGTAAAACCTCCTATGAAGTTTTCAGAAAAAGATCTCCAGACGTCAGCTATTTTCATGTGTTTGGATGCCCTGTGTTTATTTATAACTACAGGGATAAACTTGGAAAGTTTGATGAAAAAGCTGATGATGGTTTCTTTTTGGGATACTCTCCAACAGCCAAAGCCTTCAGAGTATTCAACATCAGAAGACAAGAAGTAGAAGAAACATTCCATGTCAGATTCAATGAAGATGATGAAGTCATACAAAGAACAGGAACAGAGGGTGATGAAATAGATTTTAATGAAAATATTTCTTTCCCAAGTGATGAGTTCACAGAACCCAGACCTACCAGTCATCATCACTCCAACACTCTCACTCCTTATGTCCCTGCTTTTGACCCTCTGTCTACTCACAACATAGAAGTTCCTACCTCTCAAGAACTTGATGAAGAAGAACCTCAAATCTCTGATGGTCCTTCTCATGATATTGATGACTCACCAATTCTTCAAATCCCTAAAGATTCTCCTGCTGATAATGAAATAGCTTCCCTTGGTATGGCTGAAGAAGACTCTGACACTGAAGTAGTCTTTGAAGAAAGCCCTCCTAGTCAGCAGGATGAGACTCAACTTGCATCAGCTGTGCCCTCAAGTACCCCTGTCCTTGAATCCCCAGCTCCTCAAAATAAGTGGTCAAGAGATCAACAAATACTTCTTGTCAATATTATTGGGGAACCAAATGCAGGGGTCACAACCAGACAGCGAATCCAAGACTCAGAGTCAGCCTCAGCCAATGAATGTCTATTTGCTGAATTTCTTTCACAAATTGAACCTAAAAGAGTTGCTGAGGCTCTGGTAGAAGAAGGTTGGGTAGCTGCTATGCAAGAAGAAATCAATCAGTTCAAAAGGAACAAAGTATGGACACTAGTGCCAACTCCACCTGGAAAGAATATCACAGGCACTAGATGGATCTATAGAAATAAGATGGATGAAATTGGGAACATCATCAGGAACAAGGCCAGACTGGTAGCACAGGGGTTCTCTCAGACTGAAGGAATTGATTACGATGAAACATTTGCACCTGTTGCTAGACTTGAGGCCATCAGAATCTTCCTTGCTTATGCTGCCTATATGAACATCACTGTGTATCAGATGGATGTTAAGAGTGCCTTCCTCAATGGTGATTTGGCTGAGGAAGTGTATGTTGCTCAACCTGAAGGATTTGAGAACAGCGAGTTTCCCAACCATGTATACAGACTTCACAAGGCAATGTATGGTCTGAAACAGGCTCCAAGAGCATGGTATGAAACTCTTTCAAATTTCTTAACTGAAAATAAATTTATCAGAGGTTCTATTGATAAAACACTCTTTACCTTCAAGGACAAGAGTGATTTCATCATTGTGCAGATTTATGTGGATGATATCATCTTTGGGTCAACAAATGTCAATCTTAGTAAACGTTTTGCTAAATTAATGACCAAGAAATATGAGATGAGTATGATGGGTGAATTAACTTAATTTTTGGGTTTTCAAATTAAACAATGTCCTAAGGGAATTTCAATTTGTCAAAAAAAGTATGTTAAGGATTTACTTAAAAAATATGACTTAGCTGATTGTGCATCAGTGAAATGCCCCATGCTTCCACCCAACAACTTGGGCCCTGATGAGTCAGGGGTCTCTGTCAATGAGACTTTATATAGAGGCATGATTAGGTCACTGATGTATCTAACAGCCAGTCGTCCAGATATCCAATTCTCCACATGTCTCTGTGCAAGGTACCAGGCTAACCCAAATGAATCCCATCTAGTGGCTGTTAAGAGAATTTTCAGGTATCTCAAAGGAACACCATCCCTAGGCCTATGGTATCCAAAAGAATCAGGCTTTGATCTCGAGGCCTATTCAGATTCAGACTATGCTGGATGCTGTATTGACAGAAAGAGCACTTCAGGCAGTTGTCAAATCCTAGGGGGAAAATTGGTTGGATGGAGTGCTAAGAAGCAAAACTCTGTGGCTATGTCTTCAGCTGAAGCAGAATATGTCGCTGCAGCCAGCTGTTGTGCTCAGGTGCTCTGGATGAAAAGTCAATTGGCTGACTATGAAATCTTGTATGACAAAGTGCCAATCTTTTGTGACAACACCAGCGCCATTGCCATATCCAACAACCCTGTTCTTCACTCTCGTACCAAACACATTGATATCAGGTATCATTTTATCAGGGATCATATAATGAAGGGAGATATTGAGCTGCATTTTGTTCCCACAGAGCTGCAACTAGCTGATATCTTTACAAAGCCTTTGGCTGAACCTTCGTTCAACAGACTAGTTGCTGAGCTAGGGATGCTCAATATCTCAAAGCTTGTGGCTTGATATTAAATGTGTTCATTAAATGATTGATTCTATATTAAATGTTTTTCACATGAAACTAGGTAGTTACTTTCCAAGTAAATGCAAAAAACATTCTCAAATATTTAATCATTTATTTTTCGGATAACGAGGAGACAAACTTTTTGAAAGGTCAAGGGGTCCCACTTGAGCAGTCATTTTCGCACCTAGCATTTAATACGGTTGAATAACTGTTCACTTAAGTTTGAATATATATTGTCTCCTTTCTCTTCTCAACCACCACCATTCTAAAATCTACTTCTCTCTCTAAGTTCTTATCTCTCTTAACCATCCGCCATTTTCGCTCACCTTCAACCTCAAATCCATGGCGTTTTCAGCTCCCAAAGCCTCAAATGTTAACTTCGAGATCAACGAGAGCATCCTCGCATCCAACAACGCCATTGGATGGATTAAGGCACCAAACAACACCTATTCAGATCTGGTAAATTTCATGCAGAATTGTGACCTAAATGAAGCCTTCACCAAAACACCATCCACCTTTTACCAAGAATACCTTAGGGAATTCTGGTATTCTGCTGAAGTGGTAGAAGACACCATAACCTTTAGCCTTTCTTGCAATGAACACCCTTTTGCCTTCTCCCTTAAAGATTTTTCAAGTGTGGCCAGATTAAAACATGGAGATGAATGCCTGAAGGTAGTTGACAAAAAGGCTGTCAAGGAAGCCCTGGCCACACTCAACCCTTGCCATGATGTTAACCCTGCACTTACACCTGCTGAAGTCCTCGCCAAATCCCCTCTGAAGATTAAGTACTTCACTCCTATGTGGCGTGTCCTCTTCACCCACATTGTTAAGTCCCTGGGAGGAATGCAGGGATCACAGGATTAGATGTCTTTCAACCATCAGGCGATTGCTTATGGATTAATCTGGGGAGTTGATGTTGACGTTGGAAGCATTCTCTTCTCAAACCTGGTAGAACAGCTAAAGGGAAGGAATCAGGTCAGGGAAAAGAATATCTGTTATGTGCGCTTCCTGTGCCTGATCTTTGAGAGTCTGCTGGGAGATAACTACCACAACAAGGCCTTGACTGCTCTTAAGCCCTATCGCATCACTGGCACCATCTACAAGGAAATAGGAGCTGACGATGTCCCTGTCACCGCCCATATGCTGAATGTGGCCAACCAGGTACCAAACGCTGAGAAGCCCTTGCTCCCTTCCTCTGAGAAGGTGAATACTACTAGTGTTGCTGGCAAGTCTATGTCTTTGACCTCTGGGCAGCACACTACTAAGTCCAAGGCTTCATCTGGCCAACAGCCTAAGAAGAAGAAAATCCCCTCTTCTTCCCACTCCAAAGCTGTTACTAAGGCCAAGGGAAAGAAGAACGACACCTCCTCTGGTCCAGATACTCTTGTGGATTCGGATTCTTTGGCTGACAAACAACAGGCGTCTAGTGTCTCTAAGTCAGCTGAGACAACAGGAAACCAGCCTGATCAAGCTTATATCTCACAGGTAATCAGTGTACATTTTTTAGAGTTTCACAAGCAGCCACTCTCATTTGTCTGTAGGAGAGAGTGGTGAAGTTAGGGTAATCCTCGACCCATAGAAGTATGTCATTACACTTAGAATACTTTAAGACTTCTGTACACCCTGTCTTTGCACCAGGGAATGATTCATTTGTGTTTATAAAGCACCCCGATGACCCTGCACCCTCTAGACAGTATTCAGGCTAACAACAACCTGAATACACTAATGTCTCAACCTTGATCAGCTGTACTTCACACAGCCTCTTGGTTCCCTCCTTAAAAGAGTCCTAAAGGATTTATCCTTTCAGGGGGAGCTGAATCATCACCCTCAGCTTTCCTAGGGGCAGCGTAACAGGCGACCTACAACCACATATGTTTCACTCTTAAAAGAGTCCCAAAGGTTTTAACCTTTTAGGGGGGCTGAATAATCACACTCAGCTTTCCTAGGGGCAGCGACTGGCGATCCATAAACAACATATGTCTCACAATCAAAAGAGTCCCAAAGGTTTTTACCTTTTGGGGGGGCTGAATAATCACACTCAGCTTTCCTAGGGGCAGCGAATGGCGATCATTAACCACATTTTATTCACACTTAAAAGAATCCCAAGGATTTATCCTTTGGAGTGGCTGAGCAATCACCCTCGGTCTCTCTGGGACAACGAAATGGCGACCATTCCCCTTATATTTTTCCCTGTTACTAATTACAACAAATTTGCAGGCTGAAATTGTACAGCCAGTCAGCGAGTCTCAGGTACAACAAGAAAAGGAGGCTGATACAATTACTCAGGACAAACCAAATGATGAAGAGCCTGTGATAAATGTTGATGAAGAAATGCTCTCATTAGAGGATTATGTCTCTGATATTGAGCAAATGCCTGAAGATGAATTCCCTGAGGGAATGTTCGATGAAGAGGATGAAGAAGATGAGGAAGACCAGCTGTCTGTCTCTCCTCCTAAAGAAATAGCTGTGTCTACACCAGCTGGTGACAAGACTTCTCCTCTCAAGGAAGCTGTTGATACTCCAAACTCTGCTACCTCAGCAACAACAGTCTTCCAAAGACCAACTTATGATCCAACAGCAGAATTTCTAATGTTTGATCATCCTGCCCAGACCAACTTTGACTTAATACCAAGGGGGGATGACTATGCTCAGCAAAGCCTCAATATCAAGAATCTTCAGCCAGTCCATCATCAATCTGATATTGAGCGCTTATCAAGGAAGCTGGATGTGATCAAGTCTGAGATGCACAACTTTACTGTGACATTTCCAGGCATCATCAAAAAGGCTGTGACTGAGGCTGTCACTGAGCCAATTCAGGATGGTGCAAGAAAAGGTGTAGCCCAGGGACTCGGTCATCTTTCAACAAGAATCAAGGATGCCATTGACTCAGCCGTCCCTGCTATGTTCCATGAACATGAACACACCATGCACAGGCACTTTAATGTTGTTTGCACCAGACAATACAATCATGCTAACTTTATTGTCAGGCGTGTTCAGGCAAATACTAATGCAAATGCCAACCTCCTGCTGAAGATTGCCAGGGCTTCAAGAAAAAGACAACGTGCTATGGCTGCCTCTGTGGAGCAGATTGCAAGACGTTTTCAGGCACGTTCATCCAAGCATCTGCGAAGTAAGGATAAACGTGAGGGGGAGAAGAATACTACACTCAGCCTTGCATCTGCTGAACAAGGCTCATCATCAGCTAATCCCTCAACTACACCTGTTCCTCTCCAACTCATCACACCTGTTATAATACCTGATGATGAGGATGATACTCAGGGGGAGCAACAAACTCAAGATGGAGCTGACTCATCAAAGTCTCTAATCTTGGTTAACATCAGCAAGCCTGAGGATGATGATGAGCCAGCGGCCAAGAAATTAAAATTTACTGTTAGCTCTCTCCCCAAAGCTATTCAAACTCAGGCTCAGACAGCGTTTATCAAAAGAGCTGATGTTTTGAAAAACATAAGTGTGGAGTCCTCTGTCTCGAAGAAAGGAAAGGAGATAGTTTTGGTTGATATTGACACCAAACTTAAGAAGATAGCTGCGATGCTAGAGACAGGAGGATCCACCACAGACCTTTCCCAATTCTCAACCTTTACACCTTCCGATGAGATTCCTTTGACCCCTGAAGAAATAGAGCAACAGACTGAAGAATTCAAAAGATTAAATGAACTCAAGACAGCCAAAGAATTGAATGAAGCTACTCTGAGGAAGATGACACCACCTGAAAGGGAAAAACAAAAACAAAGGTTGAGGGAAATGGAAACAAAACGCGCTGAGGCTTTAAGGAAAGTCAAAGCTGACTATGATGCATGCGTGAACAACAGATATGCTGCTGGCAAGATAACCAAGTTCAAATACACCATTCATAAATCCACAAACACCCCATAGATGATCTTATGGAGGGAAAACCAACAGAGAAATATGGATGTGTTTGAAAACTTCAGGTTAAAGACACTTGGGTTATCAGAATGGTTCGAACTCGAAGCCTTAGCTGCCAAAAAGTCTGGACAGGCTAATTTTCTTCTGCTAAAGACTCTTAAGGCCAAGTTTAACTGGATCAAGGAAACAGCAGCCAAACTTAAGATTGATCCCCCACCACAGCTTTTTGAACAAGAACCCCCAAAGACAGGCAACAAAAGGAGAAGAATTTCACAAATTATTAATGAAACTTTTGTTACTGAAGATGTTCATGTGGATGGCATGCACAGGGATTTGATCCTCCCAAATGGTATTGTTGGCCCTGTTGATGGTCAGACATACACAGAGCCTGAAAGAGGAATGGCATTTATGAACAAGGCTTTCTAGTATGCTTTTCAAAGGGAAGATGAGCTATGCTTAGCTTCAACTATTCAGCTACTCTGTCACAAGAAGTGTCTCAAGATCAACACAGAGTATTCCAAGAAGTTTGCAAAGACTTTGCAGGATGAAATTGATAACATATTAGACTTGGCCGAAGCTGAAGAAAGAATAAAAAATGATGACTATTGAAGATGATTCACAGCCCTTTTACCTTCATCTTTTATTTTACTTATGTAATGCACTTGTAATTTTCTTTAAGTTTTAATAAAATCATGAGGTACGTTTGTTTAGATCTGTTATGTGTAAGAAGAAGCTGTTAAACTCACTTACCTTAACTTAGTTAGATTTAGCATTATTTATGTTTAAATAGGGGGAGATTGTTGGGAATCTAAACTTGTTAGATTCCCTGATCATTGATTTAAACATTATTAGGCTGTTAGATAGTCCCTTGCCTGTGCCTAGGAGGAAGGCAAGTTTCGCAAGACTCACAGAGATCCAAGTCTCTGTGAGCAACTTCAGAGGAGTCCATGTCAGAGACATTGTCAGGGAAGTCGAAGATTACCTGAAGACATACTCATTGGCTGTGATGGATAACAGCCAAGATGTATCAGGGACTCTGAGGGGTTGAGAGTTAACAGGGGTGGCAATACCCTGATAACTCTCAGCAAACTTTGGACATGCCATTTGTGTGTTTGAGACTATGAAGAATAAGGAAACTGTTTTTGACAACTGTTCCTTAAAGCATAATGGAAGACTACCAAGAATAGAAGGACATCATGTGACTGATGTGGGAACTTGTAAAAGCTTGTGTAGTCGACATCAAGTACTGTTTAAGTCAAACTCGTAACACTATAAATAGGATGTGTATCCATGCATTAATGTTTAACACTTTGAGATATTAAGAACATTAGTGCATATAACTTAGTGAATCAAACAGCTACAACTGTATTCATAAGTTAGGGTTTATTGTTGTTCAAAGTGTGCACAACACATTGTCATCAAACTGTGTTATACATAACACTTGTAATTCTTTATTATACAATAATAAGATTACGTTTGAAAAGTAATACCTTGTGTTGATTAAGATAAGATTAGGGTTTCTTGCATTGTTTAGGGACTTTCAACCTTAGTTAGGGTTTGTTATGCGTCGAACCACCAAGGGGAACCAAAACCTTGACACGAGGATCAAGGGTTTAGTTAAAGGCTTAGAAACTTCACAATGGAGTACCAAAAGGTAGTCGGTCTTGCAAAGGTTTACACTTCATGTTATTTTAGGGTTTAAGGAAAAATTTGTTTGGTTTGTGTGGGTTTCTTGGCCGAGCGTCCAAGGGAGAGAGGAGAGAGACAAATTTTGTGAGCTATGGAGATGTGTATTTATACTAATCTTCACCTCGTTAAAACTTGGTCCTTACTCCAAGAAAACTTAATTACGGTAAAGATTTTGCTTAATTAACAAACCAAAAAATCTTCTAGAACCCCGGATATTCGGCCGATTGGCCTAAAGGGTGTTCTAGAATCGATTTTGTTTTCTTAAATTTAATTACGCACTCACGATAAATTAATTAAATTCCATAATAACTTAACTACCATTAATTAAATGAATATTAAAGTTTTTATTATACGTTTAATTAATTAATAAAAAAATATAAATAAAAGTGTGTTCTCCGTATTTGAGTGTGTGCCCCCCATAGGCTCACACATTTCCTGATGGCTAAATGATCGCATATCCCAACAGGGCTGATATTTGACTGCCTGATCTTCCTGTAGGTGTTTGTCATGTTGGCAATGTCGGTTGCCCCACATGTGTATCATCAAAAAGGCGATGTAAACGTTTTTTTACCGCGAAATTTTATTAGAACACAAAAACTAGAAAGATGCTAGAGAGCAACATAAAAGATTACATAACCGGAGAGATAACCAAAGGATTTTTCACCCATAAAATCTATAATTCTTACACTACTCACCCAAGAAAACGACAAGCATTGGACATCCTTGAAGATATCACAACCTTTGGAATCTTTTAAGCGAAAAACGTTACCATTTCTGCTTCTCCAAATGTGCTAAACAGAGGTGAATATGATTGCCTCAAAGCATTGGAGATGAAATCGCAGGAACGGTCTCTTTTTATCGGTACTCAAAAGATTAACAAAATTTCTTTTGCTTTTGTAATCGAGGTCTTCTAAAAGAGGGAATCCCCACCAATAAAAAATCAAATTCCACATGCTACGAGACCATGAGCAACGACCCATCAAATGCAATGTAAACTTAATCTTGAACAACTGGCTGCCACTGGTATTGAGGCGTCTGACCTCATAGAAATGATGATCACATTGGTAAATGGCCATGACATTGCTGATGTCCGCGTATCTATGCATAGAACCAGTACGTGTATAGGGTCCTCCGTCAACAATGTTGATGACTCGGCATTTGCTCGGTGAAAGTGCATGTTATTGCTTATTCATATCGTTTTACAACATATACCTGTTTGCAAATACCTTAATGTCATACATGTTACAAATACAAATACTGAAATAAGCACCATATTGTTTCTAAATGTTTTGTCGTACGGCAATGCAAAATCATGGCAATAGTTAGTAGTTCAGACACAAAAAGCCAAAGCAAAAGAACAGCCCCATGAGCGATCGACGCCACCAACCGAGCAGGAACCAACCTCTACACAAAAAGAATATACAGAATTTCAGAAAGCAATTTATTAAAGACATCGACCCAAAAAAGCTCTCTTTGAAAAAGATGCACAACACGACACGACTGGATTCGTCAAGAAACTGAAGCACTAAAACTGAACAAAACACATATACTTTCACCAACTTACCTTTTATACTACCTTTATTAGTAAGACCGTAATGAAATAACTATAGGCCTATATGATTGACATACGCTACCTTTATTCGTAAACAATATGTGTACCCAGACTACCTTTACTACTAATAGGAATGCAATGAAATAACTAAAAAGCAAAATTAGAACCCGCGCCACAACGCCCAGGCTCTTTCCATCTCGTTTCAATAATTCAATATGTTTCACTTCCATGTTTTTATTTTCGGGTTTATTATACAATACAATGAAGCCCGAGCCCAGTCGCCCAAGTTAAGTCACGAACAGTCCTAACCCCACACACACTCATCATAAAATTAAAATCCCGAAATTACAAACCCTAAAAAAAAGTTTTCGAATGTCAGATCACACACGTTTTGATATCCAATCAGAAATCATCAAAAGCCTTCCTGTCAAATCACTTGTTCAATTCCGATGTGTTTCGAAACAATGGAAGTCTTTTATCGACTACCCGGAATTTATAAAAACATACCACATTAATCACCCTAACCCTTGGCATCATTTACTTTTACAGTACACAATAGATTCTGTTCAAACATATACCTCGATTATCGATGACGATTCTTTCCCCAAACAAAAACTTCCTCTAACTGCTCCCGAGCCTCATAACTTACTAAGACAGATACTACACTCGGTTCCGTTAACGGGTTGATATGTTTTTATGGCTGGTACGAAGATATGTTTGTTCTCTGGAATCCTTTTATTAGAAATCGGTTCCCATCCCTAATGTTACCAAGTCAGGATATACTCGTAATATTGGTTTTGGGGTTTGTCCTGAAACTAATGACATCAAGCTTGTTAAGATTAATGTTGATCATACCCCAAGTATATGTTGGGAGGTCCAAGTCTTTACATTAAGTTCACGGGTTTGGAAAACTGTGTATACCGGTGCACCTTTTAAACCGTGCGAGTTGGAGGGCCCTCCTGTTTGTATAGATGGGCTTATTTATTGGCTTAATTTTCGTGGTAGTTTTTCAATTATTTCGTTTGATTTGAAAACTGAGAAGTTTGGTGAAGTGTGTATTCCCAGGATATATAGTGATGGTTTATGTGTGGCGAAGGTGAATGAGTCGCTTGCTTTGCTCCAGTATACTAAAGAGTATAATAAAAAGGGTCATCAAATGTGGTTTTGTAGCGTGTGGATGAGGAAAGATGGTGTTAATAAACCGTTTATGAAGATATATACTTTTAAGGTTGGTGGTAGGATCAATAGAGTATTCGGGTTTCGGAATGGTGAAGTTGTAATCGAAACGTCGGATGATGATGGGTTAGAAGAGTCTCAAATTGAAGTTTATGAACTCTCGTCTGGACGTATTAGTAGTGTTGGGATTAGAGGAGAGTGCCATACGTTTACTGTGTGGTCGTACATGGAAACACTACTTTTGCTTGATCAGTCAGATTTGATCATTCATTGAATGCGGAGAAGGTTTGCAAGATGTTAGGATAAAGCTGTAGCTATCACATTCGGTCTTTATCATTCAGTTTAGTTTAGGTTACTACAAACATAAATACATCTTTATAGCATTGTTTGTGTTATTTATTGTAGTTTCCAGCATCAATGACTGCTAATGTTAATGAGTTATATATAATTTGTGAACATCAAGTACAAATATCTTTTTGCAAGTCAGTAAGACATATTCATACGTTATTTGGATATGTAAACCCCCCTTATGCATAAGTTTTGCTGTAATGTACTAAATATATTGTCTAGCTGCAGGAGTCATGTAAGAGTCTACCCTGGATATCACAGGTTACAGTTTGCAACTAGTAATGTTGACCATCTATAAGTATCACCTGCAAACAAGCACTTGGTGGGAATATATATCCTTGTTATTCCAAGCAGTCCGCTCACTAGATATTCGTATTAGTATTGGGCTATTGGCCGAGCTTCTTAAACCAAGGTATTATGGTAGTTAAAAGCAAAAGGCTCAACTCAGTCGACCAGCTCTATGCCTGTGTTGCAATATCCTTGTTAAAAACATAGTTTGATATGAAGTGTTGACCTCTTAATAACAAAAAATAAGCTTATATAAGAAGAACTGAAACTTGAACAGAATTCAGTTTCAGGACTGATCTTGATAAAGGAATCATAAACTGTGAAACTTGAACTTTGTAGTTATAAAGTGACAGTTTTTGTGGATGTCAAACAAGTTGCTAGCTTGTGGATGATTCAATTCAATAATCAGGCCCCAAAACTGTAACAAAACTAGCGGAAAAAGGCAAGTCTGGTTGGGAGATGTAATTTGTAACCATGAATTTATGTGAATGTGGTTTAGTTTGACCCAAACATTGGTGCTAGATAGTACGAGTAAGTCGTGAAAGATCTAGCCAACGTTTGGGTCAGCGTTGTTTTTGATGTGATGAATATGGAGTGTTTAGTGTAATGGTAATTGGTGCGACTATAACATAACAAGTAACAAAACCTTATCATACAATTTCATATTTGACTTTATTAAAGTCAACTTATCCTTCAACAACTCCATCTGTAGGTTTGAAACATGCTGTTAACTTTCATGATACGAGTATGTTACTCAAACTGCATATTGTGAGTTCTAATGCTTTAGTTTACATGATATGCTCATATGTGAATTAGTGTAAACGGGTCAAAACAGCCTGTAACGACCCATGTGGTCCTAGTAGCATGTTTTTAGCTAAAACGGCATATAATTGCTTGTTTAACGTTGTTAGTGGGCGACATGGAAGAATAGATATACTTATGTTCCGATAATGGAACTAGACATTTGGGTATCGTGGTTTTTGAAGTGATGAATATGGAGTGTTTGGTGTAATGGTAATTGGTGTGACTGACCAAACCAAATACAACACAAACCAAATAGCAGGTCCCTGAAATGCATAAAAGTTACTAGTAAGCTATGCATAATGACTTTTGCACACATTTGTAAATAAACCATACAAAATGCCAACAACTTGTTAACAAAATGCAGGTAGGTCATCAGAATAATTTAGTATATTAAAAAAAGTAATCAGAACCAACCTTTAGTTAGGTGGTAGGGATATAAATGGTTCCTGCCTGAGATGCACAAATGGCCGCGTCTTCTAAGCATGTTCATCTCGTAGAAGATGGGGCCATTTTTGGGAGTTAAACAGAGGAATCTCGGTATAAAAACACGTACGAAAGGTCGTCTCTAAGAAAAAATCAACATGACCAATTATTTAAACATTGATCATCATCACCTGAAAAAACAGTTAAATCGGTTAAAAAAAGTGAGATCTGCACAAAATACATACAAGCGAAACAACCAAGAAAACAACAATTGAAGGGAAAAAAAACCCGAATTGCAGACAATAAACTAGCTTTCCAGGCATCATCACGGCAACTATCATTCCAACTCTACTCAAACAGTAGTATATACTGTAACGACCTCAGTGGGATCACGATTTAATGGATAAACAAACATGATATCCACCTAATTAATTACTACTAGACATGGACCAAGGCTCAAAACCCGGTAGCACGGATAAATCAAACATTTGTCAAGGCAGGGTATATCGGACCAATCCCAAATAATACTACGCAAATTTATATTACAATAAATGCAAAGTGTCGGATGTTTCCTAGAATACGTTAGGCCAAGCTTTATAAATCACAACAACCAAAATCCAAATATATAAAACACATGACTATGTAGTTTACTCACAGCATCACACGCCCCTTGCATGATTATCTCGTGGAACTTTGGCCATGGAATCAAGATACACTTTGAATTTCCCAAGCATAAACAGGTAGGCAAAGTCAACACCATACAAATGATGAGGATTGTCTCTCATCTGCAAGAATAATACAACAGATTTAGTATTACAGTACCGTAGGATTTAACAAATAAAGAAAAAAAGAGAGGGCTTACGAGTTGTATGGTTACAAAACGACCAAACGGATGCAACTCGGAATCATTGAAAAACTGATGAGCGAACGAGCGGAAAAAACACTCTCCTTTGCCTTCATTCATCACTGTTGTCTTCAACTTCACATTGAATGATATACCTTTTCTAGTATTTTAAACAGAAGAATCTGGGTGTAAAGCCAAGCAGAAAATGCCATCTCTAAGAAAACATCAACAAGACCAATTGTTTCAGCTTTCATCAACATCACCTAAAAAAATAGTTAGATCTGTTAAAAAAAGTCATATCTGCACAAAATAGATATAGATCTACAAAAATAACTACAAACCTTTTAGTGGTGGGTGGTGGCTGCTGTGGTGTTTTGGTTCAAGTGATTATGTGTGTTTTTTTTAATGTTGGCAAACCCTAAAAAGACAGATATGTATGAATTTGAGTTGGGCTTTATACAAGCCCATCCATGTTTATTATTAGACAGATAAATATTTGGAGTGGACTGGTGTTGGGCTATACAGGCCCATCAATGTTGGGTTATAAAGACCGATATACAAGGAGTTGAGTTGGGTATACAAGCCCATACATGAATGCTAATCCAGTTAAGTGGGGCTGATATTGGAGTGCCTGATCTTCCTGTAGGTGCGTGTTTGTCTTGTTGGTGACGTCGGTTGCCCCACATGCGTTTCACCAAAAAGGCAATGTAAACGTAATCTGGAACAACTGGATGCCACTGATATTGCATGAGGCGTCTGACCCTCATGGAAATGATGATCACATTGCTAAATGGCCATGACATTGCTGATGTCCGCGTATCTATGGATAGTAACCAACCAGTATATAGGGTCCTCCATCGACAATGTTGATGACTCGGCATTTGCTTGGTGCAAGTGCATGTTATTGCTTATTCATATTGTTTTAAAACATATACATGTTTGTAGATACCTTAATGTCATATATGTTACAAATACACATATAAGCACCATATTGTTTCTAAATGTTTTGCCATACGGCAATGCAAAATAATGGCAACAGTTAGCAGTTTAGACACATAAAGCCAAAGCAAAAGAACAGCCCCATGAGCAATCGACGCCACCAACCGAGCAGGGACCAACTTCTACACAAAAAGAATATATAGAATTTCAGAAAGCAATTTATTAAAGACATCGACCCAAAAAAGCTCTCTTTGAAAAAGATGCACAACACGGTACGACTGCATTCGTCAAGAAACTGAAGCACTAAAACTGAACAAAACACCATTACTATCACCAACTTACCTTTTATACTACTATTATTAGTAAGACCGTAATGCAATAACTATAGGCCTATATGATTGACATACGCTACCTTTATTCGTAAACAATATGTGTACCCAGACTACCTTTACTACTAATAGGAATGCAATGAAATAACTGTTACCAGGCGTATAAAACTTCCATCTCGTTTCAATAATTCAATATGTTGCACTTCCATGTTTTTATTTTCGGGTTTATTATACAATGAAGCCCAAGCCCAGTCGCCCAAGTTAAGTCACGAACAGTCCTAACCCCACACACACTCATCATAAAATTAAAATCCTGAAATTACAAACCCTAAAAAAAGTTTTCTCAGAATCAGAAGAATGTCAGATCACATATACCTTTTGATATCCAATCAGAAATCATCAAAAGCCTTCCTGTCAAATCACTTGTTCAATTCCGATGTGCTTCGAAACAATGGAAATCTTTTATCGACTGTCCGGAATTTATTAAAACCTACCACATTAATCACCCTAACCCTCAGCATCATTTACTTTTAGAGTACAAGATAGATTCTGTCCAGACATATACCTTAATCATGGATGATGATACTTTCCCCAAACAAAAATTTCATCTAACCGCTCCCGAGCCTCTTAGCTTACTAACACATATACGTACACTCGGTTCCGTTAACGGTTTGATATGTTTTTATGGATGGTACGAAGATATGTTTGTTCTCTGGAATCCTTTTATTAGAAAATCGGTTCCCATCCCTAATGTTACCAAGTCAGGATATACTCGTAATATTGGTTTTGGGGTTTATCTGGAATCTAATGATGTCAAGCTTGTTAAGATCAATATTGTTATAACCCCGAGTGAATGGTGGGAGGTCCATGTCTTTACATTAAGTTCACGGGTTTGCAAAACTGTGTATAACGATGCACCTTTTAAACCGTGCGAGTTGGAGGACCTTCCTGTTTGTATAGATGGGCTTATTTATTGGCTTAGTTTTCATGGTAGTTCTTCAATTATTCGTTTGATTTGAAAACTGAGAAGTTTGGTGAAGTGTGTATTCCGGTTATATAGTGATGGCTTAGGTGTGGCGAAGGTGAATGCGACGCTTGGTTTGCTCGAGTATACGAAAGAGTATAATATTAAAGAGGGTCATCATATGTGGTTTTGTGGCGTGTGGATTAGGAAAGATGGTGTTAATAAACCGTTTACAAAGATATATACTTTTAAGGTTGGTGGTAGGTTCAATAGAGTATTGGGGTTTCGGAATGGTGAAGTTGTAATCGAAACGTCGGAAGATGATGGGTTAGAAGAGTCTCAAATTGAAGTTTATGAACTCTCGTTTGGACGTATTAGTAGTGTTAGGATTAGAGGAGAGTGCCATACGTTTACTGTGTGGTCGTACATGGAAACACTATTTTTGCTTGATTAGTATTCATTGATAGCGGAGAAGGTTTGCAAGATGTTAGGATAAAGTTGTAGCTATCACATTCGGTCTTTATCATTCAGTTTAGTTTAGGTTACTACAAACATAAATACATCTTTATAGCATTGTTTGTGTTATTTATTGTAGTTTCCAGCATCAATGACTGCTAATGTTAATGAGTTACATATAATTTGTGAACATCAAGTACAAATATCTTTTTGCGAGTCAGTAAGACATATTCAGTACTGTAGAAACTAGAAGGGGGGGGGGGGTTGAATAGTTTCTCTTCGATTGGTGACCAAATTAAAATTACTTTCAATTTGGTTTGTATCAAAACTATCTTTTACTTGATGCTAAGTTGCATAATGATTAGGTTCAATTGAAATACACTAGCAAGGATAATAAGCAAGTATAATGATAATGAAATAAATAAAGAGCAAGGAAGGAGACAACCTAGTGGGAAGACACCAAGATTTATAGTGGTTCGACAACGAGGCTCTATCCTCGTTTCTACTCCACTCCTCGAGTACACCTACTCGAGATTTCCACTATATCCACAAGCTCCCTTCTCGGCGGAGAAAACCTTACATCGTTGCTTACATTATTTTCTGACACTAAGCTAAATGTCGAGACCTAATCTTTAGCTAGGACCAATCTACACGACGTTTCCTACTTCACAATTTAACGACACAAGGCTAGATGTCGAGTTCTAATTGAAAGGTAGAACCAATCTTCACGACGTTGCCTACTTCACCATTTTACGACACAAGGCTAGATGTCGAGTTCTAATCGAAAGCTAGAACCAATCTTCACGACTCTTCACTTTGAAGCTAAGTGAGAACTTCACACAACACAACTACTAATCACTTTAAAGTTTAGTGAGAACTCACAAGACACAACCACATCACTTTATAGTTTAGTGAGAACTCCTAATCAAATCTATTACAACTCAACTAGACTTATCCAAGTACACACATGTAGCTTGGATTTACACAACACAAATCCAAGCAAACACATATGCAATGGATGTACACAACAAATCCAAGTATCCACAAATAACTTGGATGAACACAACTAGTCCAAGTATTCATAAATACATTGGATTGACCTAAAAAAAAGGTATAATGATGAATATGACTAGCTCATAAATTCATCTTTATCACTACACTAGTGAGTGAGTGATCTTCTCATTGGACATGGTAAAGGAGGGGATCAAGAGGATAATCATATGTAAACATCCTTAACAAATTAAGTGATCATTTACTAATGATTATGCTATAGAAAATAGAAAAGGGGCTGAGAAAATCGTCCAAGAGGCTTTCTGGAAAATGATATTTGACCCACTATTTAAAGGAGACAAAGTTACAACGGATCTATAACGGATACTGTGCGCGGTACCTTATTTTACCCCGCGGTACCATATCGATAAGGTACCGCCTAGGTACTTAAGGTACCGCCACTAGACTCCACTCCGTTTTTTGTCTTTTAGTAGGGTGGGAATATCTGAGGTATTTAAACCCTTCAAAGGATATTCTAACAGCATTTGGAATATGCCATTTTCAAATTTTCATTTTCCATTTTAATAAAACATTTTCTAAAAAAGAAAGTTTATTAAAAAGTCTTTTGTCTTATTAGCAAAAGTGAGTTTTAAGGATAATCATTTTGATGATCACTAAGTATGATTAAGAAAGGTTAGTGATATGATTATTACCTTGATGATAGTGTTAGTTAAATAATTCATTTTGTGTTTCTACACTAAATGTGTTGTATGGTTTGTTGTGATCAAAACTAAGAAATATTAGTTAACACTAATAATGTTTTTAGGCATTACTTGCATTAACAATCTCCCCCTTTTTGATTACGACAAACGATAAACTCATTTACGTATAAACACAAACTATGGAATTATTAACTAGTTTATCACTATCATTTCTCCCCTTTTGTCGTAGCAAAAAGGTTAGCATAAGTCTTTGAAGTGCATCGAACTTTGCTAGTAGCTCCCCCTTGGTGGTTGCTCCCCCTTGCTTGGGGCACCAAGTTTGTGAGCTAAGGTGACATGCTACACAAAGGTTAGTAGAAAGGAAAGAAACACCAATGTATATATGTTCACTACCTACTAAGTAACTTGAGAGGGAGAAAGAGAAGAAATCTCAAATTAGAAGCAAGTATTTTGCTAAGTATGTCCAAAGAGGTAATTGACAAAATCAAACTTCAATAAAAAGAAGATGATAAGCTTGTCAATGGGTCAAAGGTTTAGAATTGATGGAATCACCCATAAGCAATTGTAAAAATTTAACCAAGATCAACTCAAAAATAGAACTAATTAGATAGCACACAAATAACATACAAGTTACAAAAAAAAATACAACAAAGAGGATAGTCATACACATAGTATGAGTATCTAAAAGCAATAAATATGGAAAATAAACCACTAAGCATAAGCTAGTCTAATAGTGATATTTTCCAAGATTGCTAAGAAAAATAAAACTAAAAAGACGACGATGCATCATTCGAAGTTTTGTCCACCGGAACGAAAACTTGAATAGGAGGTCGAGTGAGGAGGAATTCAAGAAAATTTAACTTCTCATACACATGAGCAAGTTCAATTTGTTGAAATCGGCAACAATCACACGAGGATCCATGATGCAACACAAAATCGTTTGATGTGGGTATGGCATCAAACTTAGGGTTTGGTGGTGGTGGGGTAAAGGGTTTGGGAATGTTTTCACAATGCCTTGTGAGGTTTGGGAAGGTGGAAAGGTCATTGAGTTGGGGGGGGGGGGGTATTGAAGGATTATGGTGGTGGTGGAACATGTTCTTTTGCTCCCTTGGAGAGAAGGTAGGGTTTTTGGGTGGTTTGGACGAAGATGGTTCATTCTTCTTAACCCAAACGGGTCGAACCGAGATTTTCGGTTTCTTTGAAAGCTTGGAAGAGCAAGCTTTGGGTGAGTGGGGTTGTGACAAAGAAATGTCAAGGTTAGGAATGTAGGATTTAGGCATTGTGAGAGTGTGAGAATGATATCTCAAGGTTATGTGAGAATGAATTCTCAAGGTTGGGAAGGTGTGAGAATGAAATCTCAAGGTTGGGGTATAAGTAAAATGTAATCAAGGTAAGAATTTAAATACAAAATGTGTATTGTCAAGGAGTGTTTAGTCAATTTGAGTAAACAAGGAATCTTGACTGGGAATAGGGTTTAAAGGTTTTGACCAAAAATTCGTCAAAATCCACATTCTGGCCGCGGTACCTTATATGGGGCGGCGGTTCCATATCACTAAGGAACTGCGGGTCCTTAAGGAACCGCGTCCAGTGGACTTTAAACCAAGTTTTTCCTGGGTTTTGGGAAAAACTGAGACTTTTTAAAAAAGTTGCAAATCTTGGAATTTTACCTCTATTAGAACCAAAATATGCTAGGGTTGCATAAAGCAACACATTCACAAAGAATGTCTTGACAAAGGGTGAAAAAATAATTTAGATATCATTTTGAACCAATTTTAGTCAAGTTTAGGGGTTGTGATAGATTTATGTTCAATTTTAATTTCAAATTAAAGTTGATTAGTGTGCACAAAAAGATAGAATCACACAAAGATAAATCCATAACACAACAACAATGAACATTCATTAATGAGTAAACAAGTACAAAGATAAGTAAAACTAACTAATACATAGCTAGCTTATCATAAAATCTAGATAGGTGGTTTTCTTTGGCTTGTTGTTGAAAAACTTTATTAAAAGAACTCCATCATTCATCTCCTAGGAGGAGGCATGGAGAACAAAGCAAGCAAGAAGTTTTGCAACCTCCTATGTAGTTCATACATGTCCATCCTAAGGTTATGGATGATGTAGTGATTGTAAAGACAACATGGGCAACTAGGACCATGAGTTTGTTGAAACCCAAAGTAAGGATCACCCAAGAGGAGGGAAAGAGGGACACCTAAAATTGGGATGTTTGAGTTGGGTGGAGGTGGAGGAGGCAAGTTCTCCAAGGGTGATGTGGGTGAAAGAGGAGGCATGTTCCCCAAAGGGGAAAAGGGTGAGTGTGGAGGTAAATCCTCCAAGGTTGGTGAAATGGGTGAGTTGTGAGGGGTAAATGGTAAAGTTACCAAAGTGTCATCAAAGTCATTCCCAAAAGGAATGCTTTGGATTGGTTGAGGTTGTGTGGTCACTTCCAAGGGTGCACTTGGAGTGAAGGGTGAAGAAAGCTCATTCATTCTAGAATTAAATGAAGAGGAGGTAGAACCAATGGAGTGGTTAGTACCATGGGTGGAGGAGGTCTTGCATGGTGCAAGAGGTGGGGAAGGTGATGAAGAAATAAGGAAGGGAGCATTCTCATTCTTAGGTGTATGGAAAGGTGAAGAGTTAGGCTTAGCTACCTTAACCCTTATTTTGAGTGTTTTTCTTGGGGTGGAGGTCTTGGAAGTGTTTGAGGTTTTGGTACACACCATGGTTGATTAGGGTGGTTTAAGGTTTAGGGAAGTATGTTTGATGTGTGAAGAACATGGCAAACAAAGTGGGTTTAAATGGTTGAGGGGATGATCCAAACTAGTAATGGGTTAAAATCATTTTAGGTGAATAATGAATTTAGATACCCTAGTTTAGGAAATGTGCAGTTTATTACTGAAAATCATGCAAGGTTTACACAAAATTAAGAAAACAGTGTAAAGAAAAGATGCTGTCGTGCACAGTGACCGGCGGTTCCTTATCTAGGACCGGCGGTACCTTATCGATAAGGAACCGTGGGTCGATATGGAACCGCGACCAGAAGGTTTTCAAAAATTTCCCATTTCAGTTTTTGATAAACCCAGATTTTTCCCAAAGGTTTCACAAGCCAAAGTTAACTACAGATCATAATTTAATAAGCTAACTATCATATGGCATGCACAAAGCTATGTAAAACACAAACATGAAGGCATAATTAACATTAAGGATCAAGATAAATGATAATTCTAACATGCAATCACAAGTTAATACATATCCAAGATAAAATAAAGTTGTTCAACAATACATGTTTACCAACATGTATTCTTAGAAAAGCTTCAATGCTTTCACCTTCTCTTCTTCCCCAATCCTTTGATCATATTCCCCAAGAACTTGAAACCTTTTCTTGATTCAACCCGGTGTTCGTGCAATTCCCCTCGAGTTCTAAGGTTTTCGCGATAAAGATGCTCCATATTGAGATCTTCCGGTACTTCGCTAGAATGATGAGGAGGAGGAACTAAGTCTTCAAATTCATCCTCGAATGGGTTTGAGGATGGATGGGAATTACTCAAAGAGTGGAAATGAGAACTAGTACCTATGCCATTACCATCACTTGTTGGCATGTCCATGTCCTCATCATCCATCTCTTGATGAACAGATTTTCTCGATCCTCGATCACTTCTTGTCTTTCTAGCATATGCCTCTTGAATGGGCAACATAACCCGATGAACGGGGTAGAAGCGAGAAAGATCAAGGTGGGGAAAATCATGAGCAACCCTTTTGAAAAGGCGAGTTAGAAGCATAGCATAGGGAAGGTTTGTCTTGGGCTTCGAAAGGGCATAATTGATCCGTCGAGCGATATAGAATGCCAAGTTGTACTTGGTGGATGTGAAGATGCAACTCAACATATGCACCATACACGCCGGGATATGATCTCGGTTTCCACCAAGACAAAAGACATTCTCCCTAAGGATATTGGCCCATTGAACCATAAAGTCCTTAAGGTCGCTAGAGAGCACTTCATATTGATTCACATTTCGTACATTTGAATGAAGGCTTCTCACAACGTTACCATCACGCTCTTTCAGGACGATTTCAAGAATGAACTCTAGATCAATTTCGGTGTGGTCATTTGGAGGTTTATCGAAGGATTCCGAGAGAGCATCAAGTCTCCATTTATCCGTAAAACGACAAGTGCCTTCATATGGCACACCGAGAATTTGACCAAAGTCTTCAAGAGAGTATTGAATCAATTGATCATTCAATACGAAACGAATGAAGATTTGTCCATTGTATTCAATCATGGAGTAGGTGCTAAAGAATTCAAGAAGGAATAAGGGGTAAATATTTTCTTCTATGTTGAGCAAGCAATCAAACCCCGAAAGCTCAAACATAGATAGGATATAGACATAACCCGTTATTTCCTTGTCAACGACTCTACCCTCATGGAAACAACGAGTGGAAAGGGATGGAAATGCGTTTCGAAGTTGGGGGGAAGCATAGGTTTGGGAGATGTCGGGCATATAATCTTTAGTGTATTGATGATCTTTTTGATATTGAGAAGGCATGATTAAGTACCTAAATACAAACACAAGACAATATTTCTCCAATCACTCATATGAAAATCAAGAAGAAAAACGAAAAATGAAAATGTGTTATATCAATTTCTTGACAAACATAGGATTGATTCCATATCATTTTCATGTTCACAATGTGTTTATTCCATCATTGACCAAGAACACATGATCTATGTTAGATCAACAATGGATTAGAACATTGGTTTTTCAAAACAAGGTTTTTAGGTAAGCATTAACAATGTCATTACCTACTTGTTCATGGGTTTATCTCAAATCCATAATTCAACCAAAATCATTTAGCCTAAATTCGGATTTGTTCTATAAGTGGGTTTTAGTGAAATCTTAATGAATATGAACCTAAGGAATCATAGTAAAATAACTATGTCAACCCACATTCCTATTAAGGTTTTAATTCACTTTCAATTTTAAAAATCCCCAATTATGAAAGGATGAACCCTAGAACAAAATAGATGAAATTGAAAGAAAATACTTACAATTACTTGATGCTAGATGATGGATGAGTGAAACCCACAACTTGGAATCAATTAATTTGAGTGATTGAAGGTTTTGGAAGCTTCAACAATGGTGGAAAAGGTAAAACCCGTCGGCTGTGTGTTTTTGGGAGAGAGAGAGTTTGGTTTGAAAAAGAATAAAAAACACAAAATGGCGCTCTGACAAAAGTTTCTGCCCGCGGTACCTTATCGATAAGGTACCGCGGGTTTTGAGCCGCGGAGATAAGGAACCGCCTATAGAGGCAGGTTTCTATCTCTGAAAAACGCGAAATTTTGAAAATCCAGTTTTTCTAAAATACTTAAAATCAAATCATGAGCCTTTTAGAATATCATTGGATCATCATAACACTAAGCAATATGCCTTAATGAAGGATTACGAGTTAAATCAAGATCGAAAAGAACCGAAACGGACAAACGACTACTCGTATCAAAACGACTAAGTGGAGAGAAGTCAAGAGAAGTGAATCAAGACTAGGATCAATGCTCAAGGGATTAATGACAATCTTCATGTAGTTGAAACGAAGAGCTTGTGTCATATATAGTGGTTTAAGATATGCCTTTCCGGCGAAACGATAAACGGCTTTGGTAATGAATAAGCACAAAGCAATTATTCAAGTCTAAACTAAGATCACTTTCAATAATAGTCTTAGTCTAAACCAAAATATGAGCAAAGTATTAATTCACTTTCTCTCCCACAAAGGGCCTACTAACCGTATGGGTGCAAACCATGGAAATCATGCTTGATACTTTAAGCTTCTACTAACTCACTCTACATCACCATAGTAAGTCAAGTATCCAAGCAATGAAGGTTTGAGAGGATAAAAGAGAAGAAACACAAACCACAAATAAATGTCAAGGCAAGGATGCCAAGAACAAGCACATAGTCAAGTAATGATCAAAAGAATGATCAAAGGGCGTGTGGAAGAACGAGAGCGTACCTTGGCCACAAAGAGCAATCCATGAAGGAATAAGTGTTATGCCCAATCAATGACTATGATAAGTACTAAGTCTTCAAGGACTAGTATCATTCCCAATCATCTTGGTATCATTATTCAAAGATGTTAAAGATCAATGAAAATGATTCTTCTACAAGTGCAAGTAACTCAATCCATAACCAATTAAAAGATTGATCTTCATGAGTACCTACACAAAGCAAGATGCAAACTAGTAGATACATTTCAAGAGTATATCTAAAATTCATAAAGGCTACTAATCTTAAGTGGGATGCAATAATTTTAATTAAAAGACCTATTTTTCAAAGAAAACATAGTTTTGACCAAAGAGAAACTTTAGTACAACTAGACCTTCTAATTTGAGGAGACAATGGATCGATCCAAGTTTTAAAGTACAATATACTTCAAAGATCTTGAGTGACCATCGCTCTGATACCAATTGTAGAAACTAGAAGGGGGGGTTGAATAGTTTCTCTTCGATTGGTGACCAAATTAAAATTACTTTCAATTTGGTTTGTATCAAAACTATCTTTTACTTGATGCTAAGTTGCATAATGATTAGTTTCAATAGAAATACACTAGCAAGGATAATAAGCAAGTATAATGATAATGAAATAAATAAAGAGCAAGGAAGGAGACAACCTAGTGGGAAGACACCAAGATTTATAGTGGTTCGACAACGAGGCTCTATCCTCGTTTCTACTCCACTCCTCAAGTACACCTACTCGAGATTTCCACTATATCCACAAGCTCCCTTCTCGGCGGAGAAAACCTTACATCGTTGCTTACATTATTTTCCGACACTAAGCTAAATGTCGAGACCTAATCTTTAGCTAGGACCAATCTACACGACGTTGCCTACTTCACAATTTAACGACACAAGGCTAGATGTCGAGTTCTAATTGAAAGGTAAAACCAATCTTCACGACGTTGCCTACTTCACCATTTTACGACACAAGGCTAGATGTCGAGTTCTAATCGAAATCTAGAACCATTCTTCACGACTCTTCACTTTGAAGCTAAGTGAGAACTTCACACAACACAACTACTAATCACTTTAAAGTTTAGTGAGAACTCACAAGACACAACCACATCACTTTATAGTTTAGTGAGAACTCCTAATCAAATCTATTACAACTCAACTAGACTTATCCAAGTACACACATGTAGCTTGGATTTACACAACACAAATCCAAGCAAACACATATGCAATGGATGTACACAACAAATCCAAGTATCCATAAATAACTTGGATGAACACAACTAGTCCAAGTATTCATAAATACAATGGATTGACCTAAAAAAAGGTATAATGATAAATATGACTAGCTCATAAATTCATCTTTATCACTACACTAGTGAGTGAGTGATCTTCTCATTGGACATGGTAAAGGAGGGGATCAAGAGGATAATCATATCTAAACATCCTTAACAAATTAAATGATCATTTACTAATGATTATGCTATAGAAAATAGAAAAAGGGCTGAGAAAATCGTCCAAGAGGCTTTCTGGAAAATGAGATTTGACCCACTATTTAAAGGAGACAAAGTTACAACGGATCTATAACGGATACTGTGCGCGGTACCTTATCTTACCCCGCGGTACCATATCGATAAGGTACCGCCTAGGTACTTAAGGTACCGCCACTAGACTCCGCTCCATTTTTTGTCTTTTAGTGGGGTGGGAATATCTGAGGTATTTAAACCCTTCAAAGGATATTCTAACAGCATTTGGAATATGCCATTTTCAAATTTTCATTTTCCATTTTAATAAAACATTTTCTAAAAAAGAAAGTTTATTAAAAATTCTTTTGTCTTATTAGCAAAAGTGAGTTTTAAGGATAATAATTTTGATGATCACTAAGTATGATTAAGAAAGGTTAGTGATATGATTATTACCTTGATGATAGTGTTAGTTAAATAATTCATTTTGTGTTTCTACACTAAATGTGTTGTATGGTTTGTTGTGATCAAAACTAAGAAAGATTAGTTAACAATAATAATGTTTTTAGGCATTACTTGCATTAACAAGTACGTTATTTGGATATGTAAACCCCCCTTATGCATAAGTTTTGCTGTAATGTACTAAATATATTGTCTAGCTGCAGGAGTCATGTAAGAGACTATACTGGATATCACGGGTTACAGATTGCAACTAGTAATGTTGACCATCTGTAAGTATCACCTGCAAACCAGCACTTGGTGGGAATATATATCCCTATTATCCCAAGCAGCCCGCTCACTAGATATACGTATTAGTATTGGGCTATTGGTGGAAGAACTGAAACTTGAACAGAATTCAGTTTCAGGACTGATCTTGATAAAGCAATCATAAACTGTGAAACTTGAACTTTGTAGTTATAAAGTGATAGTTTTTGTGGATGTCAAACAAGTTGCTAGCTTGTGGATGATTCAGTTCAATAATCAGGCCCCAAAACTGTAACAAAACTAGCGGAAAAAGGCAAGTCTGGTTGGGAGATGTAATTTGTAACCATGAATTTATGTGAATGTGGTTTAGTTTGACCCAAACATTGGTGTTAGATAGTACGAGTAAGTCGTGAAAGATCCAGCCAACGTTTGGGTCATCGTGGTTTTTGAAGTGACGAATATGGAGTGCTTGGTGTAATGGTAATTGGTGTTACTCCAACTGCATATTGTGAGTTCTAATGCTTTTGTTTACATGATATGCTCATATGTGAATTAGTGTAAACGCGTCAAAATAGCCTGTAACGACCCATGTGATCCTAGTAGCATGTTTTTAGCTAAAACAGCATATAATCGCTTGTTTAACGTTCTTAGTGGACGACATGAAAGAATAGATATACTTATGTTCCGATAATGGAACTAGACATCCTTGGTGGCTGATTCGCATAATATTATATGCATTACGACCCTGCCAAAGATGGGAATACACGTCCGAAGTGGGCGATATGTGCCATTATATGATCACATGTTCCAAAGTGGGACTTAGACGTCCTTAGTGGATAAACCGAACCTTTAAAGTGCCATATGTCCCGTAGCGGGACTTAGACTTCCTATGTGGATAATTAGTATATTCATATGGCTCGTTAGTTATGAAATATAGATTTAGACATCCTTAGTGGATGAATAGCACGACATGATAATAAAAAGTTCCTCAAATGGAACTAGACGTCCTATGTGGACGACAACAGTATTTTTAGCTATGGGTTGTACCAATAAGGGTTCACGGCGTTCTTGGTGGACGACTAGCAAGTAATTCTCCTAAGCATTATGGTGAACCGTTTAGTCCCCTAGTTTACATTATGATGTAAAAATACATTCTCGTCGAGAATTATTAGAGGTATTGTAAGCAACGAGTTAGCTATGAGAGGAATGTCTCTTACGAAGCAACATCTAGTATCATGTTTTATACTATGTTATCTCACTAATCTATTACTTACGTTGCTTCATTCGTGTTTATAGGTGAGACAAGCGACATTGCATCTAAGAGTAAGAAGGTTGCATATTAGCTTTTGGTGGAGCTTGTATGTAAGCAACCTAATCCTTACCCTCTCTTTTACCAAGAAACGCTTTATGGACACGTCTTTTGGGTTATGGTTGTTTAATCGCAGAATTATGAAGTTTAAAACTAGTTCGGGTTATGTTTATAAGTTAAAGGGGTGTTTGGCATAGTGCCATTCTTACCCATTTTATCGTACAGGTCTAAACGAATAGTATGAATCATGTACAGTTCTTATATGTTAATAATGTATGTCATGTTTGTGTCAAAAACGAATTTTTGGTTATGAACGGGTCAAAACGAGAACTTTTCTAAGAATTATTTTCTGCATATTTTTTGCGGTAATTTTCTAAGAATTATTACCTCATTCTGTCTTGTTTTTTGATTCATACCTCTCACATTCCAAGTAGCCACCTTGAACATACTTATTTTCTCACCATTTGTTTTCGATTTTACTCCGATAAAACATCTTCTACAGTACCCTCCACATCATTGGAAGCCATTGTTTTAACAGTCCCATTCATATCCGCCATCGCATCTTCCATGTACTCATGATAGATGCTTATGCACTCTCCTTTACATTGCTTTACTGTGTCCTTCTTCACTGTTCACCCTGGTCTATCCCTAGATATACGAGAGGTAGTCTTGTTACTTGCCACATCAGTTGGAGGTGTCTTAGGAGCTTCATTAGCTGTATTAAGTTGCTTGTGCTGAGCATTTGGTCTATCCCTAGATATAGGAGAGGCAGTCTTGTTATTTTTTTGAATCCATTGTGACCTATAACTTCTTTCTCCTTATTAGTATGACAGATGCTTATTACTCTGGTGCACTGCCTGTTTCTTCCATTCCCCTGCTTACAACAGTTACTTTTATGCTGAAACACATCGCAGTGCTCACATATATCAGGTTTCCAAGGATACTCCACTGGAACGTATTCAACTCTTATTTGTTTGCATCCTTTATCAATGGTCTTCCCAGTCCACTAGCCAGAGCAATAGACCGTGCTTCTAAAGGGATTATTGGCATGTTGTATAACTTCTTTAGCGCAGATTATCCTCACATTGTATCTCAGTTCATTATTAAGCTATTAGCTCTTCGTGAAAAAATATTTCATCAACGACAGTAAAGGTATAGTAGTTGTATCAACGTTCACATTCTCTCCATTACTATTTCCAAATTCCCTTTATGACCACTCATAGTTCCATTTTCCGTTCATATCCCCATAAGATCACACGCTGAATCTCTAAACTTCATCAGCAGTTTTTTTCTACGCTTAAACTACATACGCTTTGTGGACATGATAACTACCATAACTACTTAATTAAACGTCTAGTTCAATGGAATTGGGGCTCTAAAGATACAGATTGCTATATCTATGACTAAATTTGCAGAAAT
The DNA here is from genome assembly GCA_025667525.1 of Glebionis coronaria. Lineage (NCBI taxonomy): Eukaryota > Viridiplantae > Streptophyta > Magnoliopsida > Asterales > Asteraceae > Glebionis > Glebionis coronaria. Next base: position 567,587,802 of record CM046881.1, read on the forward strand.
CGAAAATATAAACCGATGGAATAGTTATTAGTGATGTTAGAATGAACTGTACGGGCGTACGGCTTAGAGGAAGTAGTTGTGACAAAATAATGTTGAATGACATCTTCATTTCAGTTAGGAGATGAGGTCATGGCATGAAATGTTGAATGACAAATTTCAGTTAGGAGATGGGTACGGCTGTGGCTTTGTTCTCTATGTAGCATGTCTCGGTGCTGTTTGGTTTAATATAAGAGAAAAATAGGATAGTATTACCCTGAAGTGTTTTAAACAAGGGGATTTGGTTGTTTTATGATGTGAGGGTTTATCACAAGGTTTATTGGACAGAGTGAGGTGATGGCTCGTGTAATGAAAGTAGTCTCTCCAGCTCGAAGGATTTAACATATTTTGTTTGCGTGTGAGTTAACGTTATACCTCTCGCCTATTTTAAACAGAGGAACCTGGGTCTAAAGACAAGCTCGAATGGTCGTCTCTAAGAAAACATCAAGAAGCCCAATTATCTCAACTTTCATCAACATCTCCTGAAAAAAAAAAGTTAAATCGGTTAAGAAAACCCAGATCGGCACAAAATACATATATAGATCTAAAGAAAACTTTAAAAAGTAACTACAAAAAGGCTTGAAATGACTAAACCTTAGGTAAATCCTAGAAATGAACATTCTAACATATCAAGTAAAGACAAATGTTACAAACACAATAATAAAAGATGGTAACTCACAGCATCACAAGAGGCTTTAATGGGGATTTCACCAGCACCATGTCCAACCTCAGCACATGAGTCACAATATTCTTGCCAAGTTCCACATAGAGCCAAGCCGGATGATACAAACTCCTCAAAAAATAACTCAGGATGAGCCCTCATCTATAAGAATAAACAATAAAAATAGTAAAAACACCCTCCCTCATCTGGTACTGAAAAATAAATAAAAAATGAGAGAGAGGATAGAATATTACGTATGTAATGGGTTTTGAAACAGTGATAAGAAAATGACCGGTAATAGAAGTTGACATCGCCAATCATTCTTTCAATCTCAAATTTATACCTACTGAGCCTTTCTGCAAGTTTGACATACTCGGCAACTTGACCTTCATTGTCAGGTAAGACATCAACAGGCATAAGATGTTGAAATACTTGTAACCATAACTCATAGACAACTCTGAAAAAAACAAACACATACAGTAATAAATATAAATACCAACAAAAAAAATACAATTATGAAAACCAAAATGACACTATGATACATCAAATTCTCTGAATACAACACACATAAAGCTTAGTTAATAAAAAAAGAGATGGATGAAAGTTATACCTCTCGCCTATTTTAAACAAAGGAATCTGGGTGTAAGGCCAAGCAGAAAATGTCGTCTCTAAGAAAACATCAACAAGACCAATTATTGAAGCTTTAATCAACATCGCCTGTTAATAAAAACAGTTAAATCGGTTAAAAAAACCTAGATCTGCACAAAATAGATATAGATCTACAAAAATAACTACAAACCTTTAGTGGTGGGTTAGTCTCGGTGGGTGGTGTTTTCGTTCAGGTGATTATGTACTTTCAGTACTCTTATCTTTTGTTGGTTTCATGTCTTTTGGGTGGTGGCTGCTGTGTGTTTTTTTTTAATGTTGGCAAACCCTAAAAGGACAAATATGTATGGAGTTGAGTTGGGTTGGGTTTATACAAGCCCATCCATGTTTATTATTAGGCCAAACAAACAAAATTGGCTTATGGGTTCGAATCCTATTGAGAGATGCACTAGAGAGGATCACATATCTCTGTACATTGTGTGTCAATTTCGGAAGCAACAAGAAATTGTCTTAGTTTCTACGCCTTCAAATGAAGAGCATCGGGTTGAAACTGACCCGAGCCTAATTAAATCAAACAAAAACCCAATGTCTAGAAAAAGCAAACCGAAAACCGAACCGATTTAGAAATATAAAACCTGAAACGAACCGGTTATAACCGGTTCGGTTCGGTTTAGATTGTTTGAACCGATTTAGTGTTGCTTTTGAGCCAAATCGAACCAAAACATAACCGAACTATATATCTAAAACCGAACTAAATTTGCTCTGTTCGGTTCGTTTCAACATGGTTCAGTTTGGTTTGTCGGTTCAGTTCGGTTTTCAGATTCATTTGCTCAGCCCTACTAGAGAAATGGCCTTCAAATGATGAGCGTATCTCTCAAGAGTTGTTGTTTTTACCTCTCACTGGACTCTACAATAGACTAGACAATAAATACGTCACAAAATTTGAGGATCAGTTTCATGTATCAAAAATCAACACCAATTTAACACTATAGAGCAAAGATCCATAGGGTAGTAGTTATTTTTATTTTTATTATGGTGTTAGTGGGGCTTGCAATATAGGGTCATCAACCCAGCTGAATCTAAGCTATGGACAATTTTTGTGGTAAATTAAAATATTTCAACTCCATTTTCACTTGTTAGCTAGCTTCATTAGTGATGGTTTATAGAGTTCATAACAATTATTTAAAACCCTAATATGGATCAAAGAGCGCATAGCGGAAGCGATTAATAAGATCATCAATTTAACACAATTATATTAATCAAGATTAGGGTTACATACCTTTATCCTAGCAAGATCCACAAGACGACGGAACGAACGGCAACTAGGGTTGATCACGAACAATACCAAGAATATAATCTAAGGAAGATTATATCACGCTCTTGTACACACGTAATACGGCGAGTTAACCGTGAGTCTAGCACGAGCAAACCGAGCTACAACGCTTATGGATTATCTACCCAATAACCCTAGAGAGGGATTAGGACTAGATATTTAGCTAAATCGAAAACCAACCGAAACCCTAAGATGGTGAGGGTGTGGCGATCGCAAGAAGCAAAGAGAAGGGAGGGACAAAAAATAATGAAGGCCTTGGGGTTGTTCATATAGCCTTGGTTATCTTGGGCTCCAAGCAATTAAACAAGAATTAGGAAACAAAAAGTTTCCCTCTCCCCCCCTCCTTGTTTGGCCGACGGCTACACCACCCCCAAGGGGTGTTTGTGTAGTTTTTCCTTCTTCTTTTAGCTTCTATTTAGTTTCCATAACGGTCGTTATAACTTAACTCTTATTTATTAACGATCGTTTAGTTAAGCTTTGGTTTGATTTAATAAATATATATAAAATATATTTAATAAATAAATTAACCATTTACGTTATGTGTGCAATCCCGTGATCCCGAGTTCGACCCTATCTCACGACTATTAATTTTAAGTCCATAAACTTTCAGCTCCCACTTGGACAAAATTCTAATATCGTGATCACATTGACTAGCGTCTAGTTACACTAGCAATGTCACTAGTACAAACCGGGTAAGGTCTCCTGGACAAGAACCTTTTAATGATTACATCATTATTATTATCCTTTCATTTCAAATACGCTTGTTAATAAGGATATGGATCTCAGTCATTCCTTCATTAATATTCTGTTTCTCGTTTACGGATATAGCAAGATTACCAAAACAAATTTGGGTGTGGCCACACAAACATCTTACTACTCCCCCGAGGGGCCCAGTTGTATTTATACTTCAAACATAATTCGAAGGAAACGAATCCCATTTTGACTACAAGCAAAACACATGAACTTCGCAACACTTCTGAAAATAACCCGTATAACTACCAGTTACGTTTAGCGTTAGGTTATCTCACAGAAATGCACTACATTCATTGCAGTTTTCTGGTATCTCGGGTCTAAGGATAACTATTTATGATTTACTTAATGACAAAGATCCATAAAGTAAAATCACATAGTTGGGATAAGTCTAATATTTGATCCATCAAATATCATCCAAAATTGACCAATATACTTTCAAGTATACTCTGTCACCATTTTGAATTGTCTTAGTTTAATAATATTCCCATATTATTAATCGACAACGGACATTTAGAAACATCAAAATGTTCACGGATTAAAACATGTAAAGTAGGATACAAAATCAAATAACAGAAAAATAAACGAAACCCAATCTTTATTTCATCAATTTAATAATGTCTTACATCCTTTATCAAAATACTAATCAACAGATTTATTGCATGAATTCGCTAGCTAGTTGCAGCCCAATTGCCTTGGCATGCTTAACTACCTTTGGCCTAGATAAAGCCTTAGTAAAAGGATCAGCTACGTTATCATCTGTGTGAACTTTTATCAATTTTATTTCTCGAGCTTCCACTTGTTCTCGAACGTAGTGATATCTACGTTGAAAGTGTCTGGCGCCCTTCATGACTCCAGGGTCATTGGCGAATATTATTGCCGCAGAATTGTCGCAATATATATCAATAGGTTCTTTAATTGAAGGCATCACTCCAAGATCTCCAATAAACTTCCTAATCCAAACAGCTTCCATTGCGGCTTCTGAAGCGGCCATGTACTCAGATTGAGTCGCATGCATAGCAATGGTTTTCTGCTTACTGATCTTCCAGTATACTGCTCCTCCGTTGATGACAAACACGTAACCCGTCTGAGACTTCGTATCGTCTTTATCACATTTCCAGGACGCATCACAGAATCCTGTTACATTCAGTTCTGTGTCTGGTTTACCCCCGAATACTAAAAACATATCTTTCGTACTCCTCAAATACTTTAGAATATGTTTAACAGCAGTCCAGTGGAACTTTCCTGGATTCTGTTGGTATCTACTGACCAAGTTCTGAGCAAACGCCACATCAGGCCTTGTGCATCTTACAGCATACATAATAGATCCTACTGCCGAAGCATAAGGCACCTTCTTCATGTAAGCCACCTCTTCAGGTGATGATGCATCTTTCTCATGACTTAACTCATGCTTAACCTCTATTGGTAAGAAACCTTTCTTAGAGTTATGCATGTTATATTTCTTTAATATCTTATCAATATAAGCATCTTGACTAAGACCAATTAACCGTCTACTCCTATCTCGATAGATTTTAATCCCCAGAATATATGCAGCATCTCTCAAATCTTTCATAGAAAAACATTTACCAAGATAGTCCTTAACTTCCTTAAGTCTTGGAATGTTACTTCCCATGATCAATATGTCATCGACATATAGAATTAGGAACACTACATTACTCCCACTAGCTTTGCGGTATACACATGGCTCATCACGATTTTGAATAAATCCGAACTTTTTGATTTTTTCATCAAATCGCTTATTCCATTGACGTGATGCTTGCTTCAAACCATAAATGGATCTTTGAAGTTTGCACACGCGCTTTGGATATTTAGGATCAACATACCCTTCCGGTTGTTGCATATAGATATCTTCATCTAAGCGACCGTTCAAGAAGGCAGTTTTAACATCCATTTGCCATATCTCATAGTCATAGTATGCTGCTATAGCTATGAGAATCCTAATAGCTCGTAAGTCTGCTACAGGAGAAAATGTCTCCTCGTAGTCTACGCCAAAAGTTTGAGTAAAACCTTTAGCTATTAAACGTGCTTTATAGGATTGTACATCCCCATGAATGTCAGTTTTCTTCTTATAGATCCACCTATTTTTCACTACTTTAGCATTTTTAGGCGCGTCTACAAGAATCCAAACATCATTGATTTCCATGGAGTTCATTTCCTCATTCATCGCAACTATCCATTTTGACATTTCTGGATCAGACATTGCGGACCGATAGTTAGCAGGTTCACCAAGATCCCCTACTTCCTCCTCATCATCCTCTATGTAAAGACATAGTTTGTCCGGCGCACGTATAGTCCTTTGAGACCTACGTGGAGGAATTAATTCCGGCGGAACACTCAGACTTTCTGGTTCTACAAGAATTTCATCGCTAGTATTTTCAGAACGCAATGTATCTTCTTGAATTTCTTCAAGATCATAATTTCTCCCACTGAATTCTTGATTTACAAGATCATTTTCAAGGAAGTCTCCATACCGAGCCACAACTATTTTGTTCTCAGCCGGATTATAAAAGTAGTAACCCATAGTTTCCTTAGGGTAACCTACAAAGATACATTTTACTGAGCGTTGTTGGAGTTTATCTCCAGAGTCACGTTTCACATACGCCTCACAACCCCAGACTTTTAAATAAGACAAATATGGCTTCTTGCCATGCCATAGTTCATATGGTGTGTTATCTACCTTCTTAGTGGGAACCATATTTAGAATACGAACAACAGATTCAAGAGCATAATCCCAAAAAGATAATGGTAAAGTTGTAAGATTAAACATAGATCATACCATATCCAATAATGTACGATGTCTCCTTTCAGATACACCATTTTGTTGTGGAGTATACGGAGAAGTATGTTTCTGAACAATTCCATTCTCACTTAAATAATCTTTAAACTCTTGACTTAAATATTCACCACCACGGTCAGAACGAAGAGCTTTAATCTTCTTTCCTAGTTGTAACTCTACTTCTGCTTTAAACGTCTTGAATGTTTCAAATACCTCATGTTTATGCTTAAGTAAATAAACATAACCATAACGGCTATAATCATCCGTAAACGTCAAGAAGTAGCTAGCACCTTTCCTTGACACATGTCTAAGTGGTCCACACACATCAGTATGTATCAAACCAAGTAGTTCAGTAGCCCTTTCAATATTGCTATTAAAAGGTTTCTTGGTCATCTTTCCAGAGATACAAGATTCACATTTATCGAATGATTCATCATTGATACTTTCCAAAAGCCCATCACGTTGTAGCTTTTGTATGCGAGTCTTCCCAATATGGGCAAGCCTACAATGCCAAAGATAAGAAGAGTTCTTGTCTAACTTACTCTTCTTATTCATGCTAAACACAGAATTATTTTTCCTCTTGGAATTTTTATCATGCATGTTTATTTCAAAAACACCATTCACAGAAATTGCATCAAAATAGAATAAACCATCTTTGAAAACAGAAATTCTATTATTATCAATCGTGTGAATAAATCCAAGATCCAACATACAAGAAAAGGAAATGACACCCCTAACAATTGTAGGTGCATAGTGACAATTATTTAAAAACAGTACTAAACCCGAAGGTAAAACTAATTTAAATATTCTTATAGCTTCAACCGCTGCTTGTGCGCCATTGCCCACTTGTAGAAATTGTTCCCCATAGGTAAGCCTCCTTTTCAACTCAAATCCCTGCAGGGTATTACAAATGTTAATACCACATCCCGTATCATATACCCAGGAGTTTGATTTGTATGAAAGATTAAATAACTCTATCATAAATAAGTTACCAGAAGATGGTGCTGCAGCAGCTTGCTCAGCCTTCTTCTTATGTTCTGCCATTTCATGGAGATAGAGAGAGCAATTCCTCTTCCAGTGTCCAGTCATCTTGCAGTGGTGACAAGTCTCATCTTTCAGAGATTTCTTAGCAAAGTTATGCTTCGGTTTTGATGTAGTCGCAACTTGCTTGCTCTTATCAACCTTGCCTTTGCCTTTCTGCTTCTTATTCCCTTGCGGTTTTGGTTTCGACACTCTACCCTTTTGTACAAGAAGTACTTGTGGCGTAGCAGTGGATGCCTTATCTTTCAAACCCTTTTCAAAGTCAATGAGCATTGCATGCAAATCAATAACTGTCTTCCCCGTGCAATGCATATTATAGTTACGAACGAAATCATTGAAGTCCTTATTAAGGGACCTATTGATCAAGTTAATAGCCATATTATGATCAAAGGGTTGTCCTAGTGCGATGAGTTGTTCCATATAACCCCTCATCTCCATATAATGAGCACTTACGGACTTTCCAGGAGCTTGCTTGCAACTATGTAGAGCATCAACCAGATCATAGATCTCTACAGCTTGCGGCGTTTCATACACAGCCTTGAGTTCATCAAGCATTTGCTGAGGTGAAGCTAGCTCATACTTCCTTTGAAGTGATGGAGCCATTCTTCCTAACATTACAGCAGCCACCTCATGGTGCTTCTTAACGTTAGCAGCGTGTTGAAGCCTTTCCGCATCAGTTGCTCCTTCAGCAAGATCCTCCGGAAAAGGAGTTTCTAAGATATTGATAGTACCCGCTGCTCTCAGAACAATTCTTAGTGAGCGGTACCAATCATTGAAATTAGGGCCAGTAAGTTCAGGCCGTTCAAAGAAAGCTTTGAACGCCGAGCTTATTGTCAGATTGTTTTCGGGTTGAGCCATTTCTACAGAAATAAGTTCAAACATTAGTATTTTCGATAATACAATTCAAAAAAATAAAATTACTCCGGTAATAAAACCATAGTATTTTCCTTGAAAAACTAGAATCCATATTGACATAGATTTATCACATCAGTTGATCTGCTAGTGACAAATGTATTCAACACAGTAACTTGTCGAACAATAATTGCCAAATCAAATTGCAATTTCTAGATATGTCAGGGATTTACATTGCCAAAATCATTTGCATTGTAAACATGTTTTATCCCTTCTTTATGCCTTAAGTTTCCAGATCTCACTGAGTAACTCAATTAAGTCGACTAATCTAAAGAACGTAAAACCTTCATGTGCAATCTTATTCAGTCATGAAGTTTTCTCTCCATTACAACATCGTCCGATATCTTATATGACGACAATTGTAACTTCAAGTGTTCGTCAATTAGAGGGCATATGACTTAAATTTTTAGGGTATAGATTTTGGTGTCAAAATCATGTATGGAGAAGCATGCATACATCTCCATAACATAAGTTTAATAAAACATTTAGTAAACTTTTTGGTGAGACTAAAAGTTCATCATATACTTGCAAGTTGAGGTATTGGTTAAACCAATTGAAGATTTTACACACAACTAAATTCACACCGTACTTTTTCTAGAACGTTAGTTATAGCACAAAGCAATAACCTTATTCATTGTGTTTCTGATGTGAATTAATGTAGTTAAATCAACCTTAAAGAATTGTACCAATAACAACCGTAGACAACACCAATTTGGCGCACAGGCGAGCCGGGAATTTGGTCAACGCTGAAGCATAACACCTCATTCCTTAACCGGGTACATGACCAGCGGTGCGTTATACCCACTTTATAGTTTGCCAAAATTGAGTAGCCGTTAAGTTGCTTATTGCAATTCTAATCAACGCAAATCATATGTATTTTACATCTCAAAATAATTCATTAATTTTGATAAGATTTAGTCCATATTATTTTTCTTGGAAAAAATTACCCTTGTTTACAACATAAAATATAGAAAACGTATGAAAACAAGTAGTACAAAAAAAAACTAAATCAAATAGCCACATGCATAACAATTTATTCAAAGAATCATCAAATCTAGGGTTTTTATAAACATAAAAAGTCTTCCCTAATTTTAAAACTTTGAATCAAATAAAGCAAATAGCAATCAAAATTATATGATCCGTAAGAAACATGCATGTTTATTACGGATCTCCCACATTCTCTTAACAATTAAAAAACTACGGATCGTAACCACGCATGACATAACAATTAATTCATGCAAAAACATCTAAAGTTAATTACCATGCAATTTTAGGGTTTACAAAAAAAAAATTTATAAAAAATTCGACTAAAGTCGATTTTAATAATAATAAAAAACAAAACCCTAATTTTTCATAAAACCTAAAAAATAACATGTAATTTTTAACACAAATCATTATTAGTTAAAAAACTTTAGATCTTGATAATTATAATCATGTTAAAACGGCTCTCGATGCCACTGATGGTTTATAGAGTTCATAACAATTATTTAAAACCCTAATATGGATCAAAGAGCGCATAGCGGAAGCGATTAATAAGATCATTAATTTAACATAATTATATTAATCAAGATTAGGGTTACATACCTTTATCCTAGCAAGATCCACAAGACGACGGAACGAACGGCAACTAGGGTTGATCACGAACAATACCAAGAATATAATCTAAGGAAGATTATATCACGCTCTTTTACACACGTAATACGGCGAGTTAACCGTGAGTCTAGCACGAGCAAACCGAGCTACAACGCTTATGGATTATCTACCCAATAACCCTAGAGAGGGATTAGGACTAGATATTTAGCTAAATCGAAAACCAACCGAAACCCTAAGATGGTGAGGGTGTGGCGATCGCAAGAAGCAAAGAGAAGGGAGGGACAAAAAATAATGAAGGCCTTGGGGTTGTTTATATAGCCTTGGTTATCTTGGGCTCCAAGCAATTAAACAAGAATTAGGAAACAAAAAGTTTCCCTCTCCCCCCTCCTTGTTTGGCCGACGGCTACACCACCCCCAAGGGGTGTTTGTGTAGTTTTTCCTTCTTCTTCTTTTAGCTTCTATTTAGTTTCCATAACGGTCGTTATAACTTAACTCTTATTTATTAACGATCGTTTAGTTAAGTTTTGGTTTGATTTAATAAATATATATAAAATATATTTAATAAATAAATTAACCCTTTACGTTATGTGTGCAATCCCGTGATCCCGAGTTCGACCCTATCTCACGACTATTAATTTTAAGTCCATAAACTTTCAATTAGTTACTATTCTTCCATTACTTTTTTGTTTCTTTGTTTGTATTAAACCAACTTAGTTAACTCGACTTGAAATTCCACAGGGCAACAAAGTCGTGTACGAAAATAGGCGCGAAGTTGTCGTTCTTGACCAAATGGTCCTTTTGACCGAGCAGCTTAATACTAAGCTGGATGGATTCAAGTTTGTCGAAGCACTTACTCTTGGTGGGTTTGGAGCAACTGGTACGGTGTTGTTTCTTTGGTGTCTTCGACCCTCATGATCGCCTATTACCTAACAACAACTCCTATCTCATGGTAAGACACCATGTTTCAGTTTTGTATCTTGCTTAGATTTTTTTTATATATAACAATCCATTTAAAATAAGTTTTCACAAACACAGTACCTTGATCAGTACCACAAACGTTCATAATATTGTTATACCTAAGATGATGCTTGTCCGATGAGTATTTTTATCTTACGTACGGATCATTAGTTGATTAACATTTCGCTAGCCGTATCTTAGAATTCAAGAACATCAAGTTTTCTCAAAATTCCAAGTACGAATTTAGTCAGCCAGCCAATGACACTTGATGATTTATAGAGTTCATAACAATTATTTAAAACCCTAATATGGATCAAAGAGCGCATAGCGGAAGCAATTAACAAGATCATTAATTTAACACAATTATGATTAATCAAGGCTAGGGTTACATACCTTTATCCTAGCAAGATCCACAAGACGACGGAGCAAACGGCAACTAGGGTTTATCACGAACACCACCAAGAATATAGTCTAAAGTAAGACTATATCACGTTCTTGTACACACGTGATACGGCGAGTTAACCGTGAGTCTAGCACGAACAAACCGAGCTTCCAAGTCTATGGAAGATCTACCCAACAACCCTAGAGAGGGGCTAGGACTAGATCTAGAATAGCTTATTGAAAATCAAAGAAGAACCCTAATAGGGTGTTTGTTTGGCCGGCGGTTAGAGCAAGAGAAAGAGAGATGTGAGGTGAAAAATTATGAGGCTTTAGGTTTGTTTATATACACCTTGGAAAACTTCTCTTCCAAGGTTAAACAAGATAAAGCCACAAAATCTTTTCTCCTTATCTTTGTCTCCTCTATTTAGGCCGGATATATACATGTTCCAAAAGAGGTTTCCGGAACTTTTCCGACTCCTTCTTTTAGCTTCTTTAACCTTCTATAACGGTCGTTTAATACTTAACTTTTAATTACTTAACGATCGTTAGCTACGGTTTGATTTAATAAATATAATAAATATATTTAATAAATAAATAAATTAACTCTTCACGTAATGTGTGCAATCCCGTGATCTCGAGTTCGATCCTATCTCACGACTATTAATTTTAAGTCCATAAACTTTCAGCTCCCACTTGGACAAAATTCTAATATCGTGATCACATTGACTAGCGTCTAGTTACACTAGCAATGTCACTAGTACAACTCGAGTAAGGTTTCTTGGACAAAACCTTTTAATGATTAAATCATTATTATTATTATCCTTTCATTTCAAATACAACGTTAATAAGGATATGGATCCTAGTCATTCCTTTCATTAACCATTCTGTTTCTCGTTTACGGATATAGCAAGATCACCAAAACAAATTTGGGTGCGGCCGCACAAATATCTTACTACTCCCCCGAGGGGACCAGCTGTATTATACTTCAAAATAAATTTTGAAGGAAACGAATCCCATTTTGACTACAAGCAAAACTTATGAACTTTGCAACACTTCCGAAAATAATCCTTATAGCTACCAGTTACGTTTAGCGTTAGATTATTCCACAGAAATGCACTAGATCCACGACAGTTTCCTGGTATCTCAGGTCTAAGGATAACTATTTATGAATTACTTGATGACAAAGATCCATAAAGTAAAATCATATAGTTGGGATAAGTCCAATATTTGATCCATCAAATATCATCCAAAATTGACCAATATACTTTCAAGTATACTCTGTCACTATTTTGAATTGTCTTAGTTTAATAATACTCCCATATTATTAATCGACAACGGACATTTAGAAACATCATAATGCTCATGGATTTAAAACATGTAAAATAGGATACAAAATCAAATAACAGAAAAATAAACGAAATTCAATCTTTATTTCATCAATTTAATAATGTCTCACATCCTTTATCCAAATACTAAAATAGATCAATGCATAAAACTGGTACATGCATCATGCCTCTAGTAATGACATTCATACTTGTTTGGCAAAGCATAAAATAACCAATCTTGACCTATTGAAATTTTGAGAATACTTTCTTCAAGAATTCAATTTCACTGAAACTCTTGTACATATGCATTCAAATAATTTGATATTGCCACATAGTATCAAAATTGAGAAACATCCTTGATCACCAATTTCCTAAACTTCCAAAACACATTTGAAGTTCAAAGTATTCTAATTCTTTAATGTATAATGCAACTTTAATCAACATGTCATCTCCAAAGATCACATGACTAATATTGAGTGTTACCTCAATTATATCTTTTCAAGTTTTACAACTTTTCATAAAAGATATAAATACGTTACCTTTAATATCTATTATGTAATGTTTGATTCCAACCAAAACCTTCAAGTTTTTTGGCTATGATAATTTGCACAACGATTGACAAATTATCCATCTATAGAATATGGAAGCCGATCCAAGATTTAGGATGTTATTCTATTTCCAAACATATTCCTTCAGAATATTCATTACACAAGTTATTTAATAACTTCTTAAATAGATTAATATATTCAAATCATCATGCATTTAAGCATGATATAAATACAACTTCACACACATGAAAATTTCTCAAACCAGATTTAGATTCCTTCATGTCCTAAATATCCATGTAAACTTACTACATGGTATATCACGTTGTATTTCCACCGCATAAATAAATAAATTTATTTGTTCCAAGGTTATGTATATCTTATTTTCTAAATCTTCAAAGTAAAGTTTCATCTCAAATCTAAACCAAATCAACATTTAATTTGAATGAAAAACTTACTTTCTTACATGTCTATTTGACACATATAATTTAAGAAAATAACCATAATACTCCCACTAGCTTTTAGGAATACTAAGAAATCATCTCATTCAAATTTAAATCCAATCTTGGATTTCAAATTAAACATAAGAATAATCTCCTAGATGCGTGCTTTTATCTATTCACGGATAATTGCATTTTGTACTTTTCCAAAGATTTATATTTTGAAGTAATAAACTCATTTCGATTACTTAAGTCATTTCTCAAGTAGTCATTCAAGAAATAGTTCATTCATATCCAAATTTGTCAATTAAAATATGACCATCAAAAATCTTTATATATTTAATGTATTTAGGAAAGAATACTCAATCACAATTAATTACTTAAATGTGACTAATAATCTATTCACAATACATACATTAAATATGTGTACAATTTTGTCCATATAGTTTCGACACAAAGATTAAACCACTACAATTGGCGTTTTTCTTCCTTTGATGAAACTCATCTTCAATTTCTAGTCAAACTATTTAAGATAAACCGAAACCAAAATTTGATTATCTTTTTGGACAACATCTATAACAATCATAGTATGAGTAGTTTACCCAAAACAATATTTGGTAACAAATCACAACAATTATTTGTAACTCATAATTCTCAGCATATAAATCGCATATCCGAGATATCCTTACGGACCTATGACATAAATTCCTTTATCTTGAGAGTTAGCTTTTACAAGCCTTCCTCATGATAATTACTAGTGTATTTTAGAAGATCGTGTATCTTGTAATTTTATCTTTTAAGATCAAAACTCCCACTTGCTTTTAGTAACTTAAAATTACTCTTTAAATACATAGCAAATAGATCAACACTCCAACGTTATCTATATGGGACATTACAAAACACAATGACAGTTCCATACTCTTTATTTTCTAAACAATCCACTTCATAAGTAGTTTAGCAAAATCCGAACTTCATTTAAGATATAATGTGATTCATCACATTCCATATATAATGGTATCTTATTAATCTTCTTAGCTCAAGTCATACTAACCTTGATATCTTTTGGAAGAAAAGGAAGATATAGTTATCTTGAATCAATCATCTCCATCAAATTGAGAGTTTTGATTCTCCTAATGAACATACCATAACAATGATGTATTTCATTTAGGGAAATATTGTAAGTCAATCTTAACAATATTAAGATAAATATATATCTTTCGGTTTACCTATATACCAACTAAATCATCTTAATGGTATTATAGATTTTCTAACCATTTTGCATGCTTTATAACTCAAGTACTTTTAATACAAAGTCACTTCATAAAAGTTATAAGTCCATTACACGTTACATGTATATGTCTTTAGTGAAATAGAGACAATACATTAACGTCTTACTTTATATTATACGTCTTCCAAGACTTTATGTTTGTGACTTTATACAATAAATCATAAACATGTATAACTAAAGTAAATCATGAACACCACTAGGTTTCATTCATCTTTTCAAGTTAATTTACTCCTATACTATTATATGAACACCACTAGGTTTCATTAGTAGTATAAGATTACTCTATGTATCTTATGTCATTCAAGGAATTTGTCCTATTTTAAGAAACTTCAAAACATTCCACGCCCGATCTTACGCCATGTGGATATTTTACCCTTGTGTGTACAATTTAGTCCAAGCTCTTACATGACTAAATCAAAACAACAAGTGTTTCTTAATGTGAATGATATATATACTTTTAAGTAGTCTTTTAATCATATTGACACATGATCTAAATATTAATTAGATTGTTAGTCTCTTATCCTAAAGACAAGAGAATCATATCTTTATGAGTTGTTTCTTGCACACAATGTTCATTTCTCCCACTTGTGCATGGAACAACCTCATATATAAGATAAACATCACGTCTAACGTTCGTCTATACAAAATATGATTGTGCCACATATATTAGCTTTTACAAGTAGATGTAGAACCACTTAATCAACAAGAATCAGTACATAACTATCTTTGAAGATATTAGTGTCAACAATTCGAAAGTAATTATCTTAGGACATACTAAAGATAACATGGGTTATTACCAAGACAACAAAGCTTGTAACTCCCACTGACTTAGAGAATGTTTTAATAGACTCAAAATCAGTAATACAACACAATTCTCCCACTGAACTTGACAACATTGAAAATGTTTCATAATCGGTGAAAATAGTTAGTGTTGTGTTTACTTTCTTACACTTTTGAAAAATACATTCGTAACAATTACTTATAGTGTTGAAGAGTGTACTCTACTTCGTAAATGATGACTTACCCATCAAATGCTTTTTAACTTGAAAGACTTGACATGCAATTTCTTCCTTAATAGGTCTACCAACCCCAAAATGGTATGTAGTGCCTATAAATGGTCAAAGCACAACTACTAGACAAATATGCTAGTTTGCCTTATAACCAATTAGCGGTAACTTTTAATAACTCAAAATATGCACTTTTCTTAACTATTAAAATTTGCTATGAGTTATGGATTTGAATTTGACATTTCTAAAATCCTTATTACTCCTTCTTTACTCATGAAAAAGAGTTTTAGGTTTATATTTCATTTGTAATTTGACTCTATCCTCAACCATATGGTTTGTAGATCAATAAATGAATAAACCACGTTTACGGTGTAACGTTGCATTAATACATTTGCAAAAGAATTTACAAAATTCAATTTTAGTATTTTCGATAATACCATTCAAGAAAATAAAATTACCCCGGTAATAATAACCATAGTATTTTCCTTGAAAAACTAGAATCCAAATTGACATAATTTCATCACATCAGTTGATCTGCTAGCAATGAAAGTATTCAAGATGGTAACTTGTCGAACAATGATTGACAAACAAATTTGCAATTTCTAGACATTTAAGGGATTTACATTGCCAAAAGTCATTTTGCATTGTAAACATGTTTCATCCCTTCTTTATGCCTTAAGTTTCCAGATCTCACTGAGTAACTCAATTAAGTCGACTAATCTAAAGAACGTAAAACCTTCATGTGCAATCTTATTCAGTCATGAAGTTTTCTCTCCATTACAACATCGTCCGATATCTTATATGACGACAATTGTAACTTCAAGTGTTCGTCAATTAGAGGGCATATGACTTAAATTTTAGGGTATAGATTTTGGTGTCAAAATCATGTATGGAGAAACATGCATACATCTCCATAACATAAGTTTAATAAAACGTTTAGTAAACTTTTCGGTGAGACTAAAAGTTCATCATATATTTGCAAGTTGAGGTATTGGTTAAACCAATTAAAGATTTTACACACAACTAAATTCACACCGTACTTTTTCTAGAACTTAGTTATAGCACAAAGCAATAACCTTATTCATTGTGTTTCGGATGTGAATTAATGTAGTTAAATCAACCTTAAAGAATTATACCAATAACAACCGTAGGTAATTCCAATTTTTTGACGCACAGGCGAGCCGGGAATTTGGTCAGCGCTGAAGCATAACACCTCCTTCCTTAACCGGGTACATGACCAGCGGTGCGTTATACCCACTTTATAGTTTGTCAAAATTGAGTAGGCCGTTAAGTTGCTATTGCAATTCTAATCAACGCAAATCATATGTAATTTAGATCTCAAAATAATTCATTTATTTTAATATGATTTAGTCCATATTAATTTTTTCTTGAAAAATTACCCTTGTTTACAACATACGATTAAAACAAAACGTATGAAAAACAAGTAGGTACAAAAAAAAACTAAATCATAAACACATAATAACAATTTATATGTGCAATAAATAAATCAAATAGCCACATGCATATGATTTATTCAATAAATAATATCAAATCTAGGTTTTTATATTCATATAAAAGTCTTCCCTAATTTTAGATTTATTGAATCAAATAAAACATGTAGCAAAACACGTAACAATTACCACATAAAATCATATGATCCATGAAAACATGCATGTTCATCACGGATCTCCCACATATCTTAACAATTAAATCTCTATGGATCGAAACATGAATTTACATAACATAACAATTAATCATGCAATTCATCAAAATTCCACCCAAATCACTTAACAATTAATGAAATCACTACGGATCGTAACCACGCATGACATAACAATTAATTCATGCATACATCTAAAGTTAATTACCATGTAATTTTAGGGTTTACAAAAAACTTTTTTTTTAAAAAAAAAAATTCGGCATGGCCGATTTTAGAAAATAATAAAAAACAAAACCTTAATTTTTATAAAACCTAAAAAACAACATGTAATTTTTAACACAAATCAATATTAGTTAAAAAACTTTAGATCTTGATAATTATAATCATGTTAAAACGGCTCTCGATGCCACTGATGATTTATAGAGTTCATAACAATTATTTAAAACCCTAATATGGATCAAAGAGCGCATAGCGGAAGCAATTAACAAGATCATTAATTTAACACAATTATGATTAATCAAGGCTAGGGTTACATACCTTTATCCTAGCAAGATCCACAAGACGACGGAGCAAACGGCAACTAGGGTTTATCACGAACACCACCAAGAATATAGTCTAAAGTAAGACTATATCACGTTCTTGTACACACGTGATACGGCGAGTTAACCGTGAGTCTAGCACGAACAAACCGAGCTTCCAAGTCTATGGAAGATCTACCCAACAACCCTAGAGAGGGGCTAGGACTAGATCTAGAATAGCTTATTGAAAATCAAAGAAGAACCCTAATAGGGTGTTTGTTTGGCCGGCGGTTAGAGCAAGAGAAAGAGAGATGTGAGGTGAAAAATTATGAGGCTTTAGGTTTGTTTATATACACCTTGGAAAACTTCTCTTCCAAGGTTAAACAAGATAAAGCCACAAAATCTTTTCTCCTTATCTTTGTCTCCTCTATTTAGGCCGGATATATACATGTTCCAAAAGAGGTTTCCGGAACTTTTCCGACTCCTTCTTTTAGCTTCTTTAACCTTCTATAACGGTCGTTTAATACTTAACTTTTAATTACTTAACGATCGTTAGCTACGGTTTGATTTAATAAATATAATAAATATATTTAATAAATAAATAAATTAACTCTTCACGTAATGTGTGCAATCCCGTGATCTCGAGTTCGATCCTATCTCACGACTATTAATTTTAAGTCCATAACACTATCAGATACAAGAACATCAAGTTGATTAACATTTCGCTAGCCGTATCTTAGAATTCAAGAACATCAAGTTTTCTCAAAATTCCAAGTACGAATTTAGTCAGCCAGCCAATGACACTATCAGATACATATAGGATTATATGTTTGCAATAGTGTAGATGTCTTGATAACAACTCATAATGGTCATTGCATGTTTTTCAGGAGGAATAGGACACGACGCCAATTTAATCTTGGTTTCAACGGGTGTACTTAAAAGTCATTGTGATGGGAACACTCAGTGATGAGATCTATGCTTTAGGTTTAGTGGTGGTTCCAACGGGTGTACTTAAAAGTCATTGTGATAACACTTAGTGATGAGAATTTGTGGTTTAATCTTGTAGTTGATATTGGCAATAACTGAGAGCGTAGGACAAATACAAGTCCTTCTGTATAAGGGTGCTGCCTAAGCACTATTGTTCATGGAAAAGGCAACAGCTGCCTCACAAACCGATGCTGTAATTCAGAAAATTATACGCGAGGACCTTGCTGATTGCACTACTTTTAGCATTGATTTCAACTGTCACTGATTGGGTCGGGTGCGTGTCATTGACACAGGTGATTTCTAATCATTTTGTAGGTAGATACAAAAGTCAGGTCAGTTTGGATTGCAGAGTTTTGGGTGGCAGACCGGGTCAATCTGACGCAAGATTGATCCCGTTCTTTTATCTGGATTGACACTTACACTCCGTATACAAAGGGATCCCAGCTCTATCAGAAAGTAGCAAAGAACTAAGCAAAAAATACCAAACTAAATGATCAAGAACAGGCCCTTTGAATCAGTAACGTACCAGGTCACACGAGGCTTTCATCAAAAATTCAATAATGAACGCTCCATAATGACCTCTGCTGTCGGTGTCGGGTACAATCAACGCATCGAGATAATCCTCAAAAGTATAACGGCAATATACTTTAGAAAACTTAGCTATATAAGACCTAGTTTTAAGTGTTCAAAAAAAGCTTGCAACCTTCTCGGGTCAATATAAAGTGGCATGTTAATTATGCATGCATATGTTGCAAGTATCAACTTAGGCGATGACCACAACGACTTGACTACTCGTAGACATATTCTTATTGCCATAAAGTTATAGGAATATTTAGATGCGTATACCAAAAATCCAAGGTCGTAAATATCGCCCGACGAAGTGTCGACCACCGTCAACCGATATATATTTTTTATTATTATTTTGTATATATTTATCATTATTTTAAACATTTATACAATATAAATTTGCAAAAGTTATGCACTTTTGATAATTTTATAAATATTCTTGATCGATTTTGTCCAAAACGTCAGCTGACCGATTTTGACCAAAACGCCAAGCTTGATCGAATTGATTTTGATTTGTTTTGACCGATGTTGACCAATTTTGATCAAAATGTCAAAACTTGACCGATATGCCACATATCATTGCGGTGAACCATTGTCAAGCGATATATCACCGATATCGGCCGCCATGACCGATATTTACAACACTGCAAAAATCCTACTATATCATACTTGTAATTGTCGAAATTTTGCGATAGATTTCAGTAATTGTTATTCAAAAGATCGAAGAAGCTAGCTTTGAGTGATATTTTGTTAACATACATTTGCTATGAAAGTGTCATTAGAGTGTCCGATGTTTAATTAGCGTTATATAAAATTGTGTATAAACTTGGTTGAAAAAACAATATATGTTTTTTTATAACGTAAAAAACAATATATGTCGTAGTCACATCAACTTTTATTTTTTTCAGTAGTTGCATATGGAAAATATATATTGACCTCTTAAATCATAATAAACACGGTTTTTTTCTTCTATAAGTTGCAAATAAAAAATACATATTTACCTCTTAAATAATAAATTAATATATGCACAAATCAGCCATTTTGAAAGCTATTTACAAACCCATCTTAAATGCAAAATGTCTTCTCAAAGTTTTATAAGCAAAACCGGACCGGATTGGACCGAGACTGGATAAGTCCAAAACGTCGGACATAAGACCGTACGGAAATGGTCTGGTCCGGTTTGAGCCAGTTCGGTATTCCATCCGGCATGATCCGGTCCTTTGAGGCATAATCGACGGGTTTTTGTAAGATCCAAACCCACCTAATTGAAACAAACGGATCAAAGAACCCGACCTGACTGAAACAAACGGATCAAAGACATAATGTGACAAAAAAAACATAGACCGATGATCTGACCAAAGTACGCCCTGTCTTATCCGGTTCAGTTCGTTTTTTTGATCCGATTAGGTCGATTCCAGAATGCTTAACCCTAGATAGCAGTAGGGATGAGCACGGTACCAGTACCGTACCGATCCCGTACCGAATTAGTGGTACCGAATTTTTCCCGAGCATAAATTAATGGTAGCGGTACCATACCGAACGTTCGGATCCGGTACTGGGAAATCGGGGCTTTCTCCTTTTTTTTGGAATTTCCTGATTTGGTACCGGTCTTGTACCGAATTAGTGGTACCGAATTTTTTTCACCTTATTCCGTAGTACCTGTACCGTATCGAACGGGATTCAGATACCGAGAATCGGCAAGATTCCGTACGATTCTGGTTCGATCTCGAGATTCTGACAAAATGTTCATCCCTAGATAGCAGGTAATAGCTAGGATGTTTTAGTCTTCTAGACATGGTTTGTATCCATAATAACTTATTAACTTTAACAAAAAAAAAATATTTTTACAATGGCTTCTCATATTTCCCTTTCTATTGCCAACGCTACAAAGAGAAAAAAACTCATGGCGTGTCACTGCTTTCAAACCCTTGGATCACCCAAAATTAAATCTCAAGGTATAAATTACTTCATACATATCTATATCTCTTGAATGCAAGATTTGTGTAGATGTCTTTCAAAAAAAGCACATGGGATAAAAAATGAGAATACAACTTACAATCCTAATTTTAAGGAATATCATACCGTCTGACTATCATCTCCTAACTTACAATCCTACTTTTAAAGGAATTAATACTTTTCACTATAATCTCTTAACCAATGTTTTAAAACCCGGGTCAGTGATCGACCCGACAAACTCATCGGATCACCGGGTCAACCGATTCGACCGCTGGGTCGACCCGGTCTATACACATGTCCAACATCCTCTTTCTATTGTCCAAAGTCCAAACACTGCTTCTGTTGTTGCGTTACTTAACTTCAATCATATGATTTAGGATTCCTTAGATTGTATGGATCAAAATATATAAACAAAACAAAGCAAATACCATAACAAAATAACACTTAAATTGAAAAATAAATAAATATTAAAAACTACCTCCATCACTTTTGTATGGATTCTTTCACTCGTTTTTAGTGAATAGAATTTGATTTACTCGAACTTAAAGGTGGGGATGCAGTTATCATGGTGGATATTAAATGGGTATAAATTGGAAATTTTTTCAAGAATAGTCCCAATCGTTTGCACTGAACATCAATTTTAGTCTCTATCTCAAAATAACTGCACCAGTCATCCCTATCGTTTACAACTTGGATCAAAAATAGTCTTTATCTTAGATGGGAGTTAGTTTTGCTCGTTAAGTGGTAAAAGGGGAGGGGTACTTTGGTCCTTTACATACGATATGGACTATTCTTGAATTTTTTTTCTTTCGTTTAATTATTTTTTTTTTCTTATATCTCTCTCTCTCCCTCTCTCACATCTCTAAACTACCACTACAGATCCAAACCAACACCATGATCTGCTCAATTACAATCCCATCATAATCAAAAAACCCATATCCATATACGAAAAGTAGTGGATTCTGAATTGATCGTTTAAAAAACATTGTTCAACAATATATGTTTCAAAAACTACTAGTGAATATGCAGTTTTTGAAGGAGAGGATGTACATTGCTTGAACAAAACTCAGTTAACCACCCCCACTTATATCTTATAAAAAAAATACAAAACTCACGATTCACCCTCCATATCTTATCATCACCACCGGTTCACAAAGTCAGATACAAAAACCTTATACAAAAAAACACACCGAACCATCTTTATATCCACAACCAAATCCCAGGTTCATTCACAAAAACACCATAAACACATGTACGAAAAATGCATATCAAGATCCAAAGACCAGATCTCGCATCAAAGTCATGAAACCCATATCCAAAATCATCATCACACGAACAATAAATCCTTGCAAACTAAGGTTGAAAGCTATAACCTGCACAACAAATCAAGATTACACCGACCCTGTGAGAGTACTGATGTTGAGGCAGCTTGTACAGCGTAACCCTCTTTCTCCCAGTGGCACCTCTTATGCCCACCAAGCGCTTGCCCGCTTGAAAACACTTTTGAGCAAATAATACACTTGTGTTCACTACTACTACCCGTAATCGTCACTAGAGCATTGATGTTTTCTCTTTCAGTGTTTCTATTAGAATCACTCTCCAACTCTCCTTCCTTTCTCGTTATTGCAAAACACCCCTTTACAGCAAGGTGATGACGACATGGTGGTCTGTTTGCAGCAAGGTGATGACGACGTGGTGGCTTGTTTGCGGCAAGAGAGAACATTGAAGGTGGGTCGGTGCTTCATCTTGTTCCGGCTCTAAAGGGTGGCAACTTTTAAAAGATTCCAACTCATGGACTCTTTATATGGGGTACCCCTAGCGACACATGTTAAAGTATTTAACTGATGAGACATTACATTAGTTTTGCTTAATGTTATTTTAAAGATTTGGATTGATTTTTCTATGCAAATTGTTGTCGGTGAAATGATTTTTGGCTCTTTAGATGATCATCGATTGGTTTAGAACGTATTTGCAATTATTTCTAATGGGATGTTTGATTTTGATGTTCAGATTTGTGGTAGATGTTTTTTTGGTTTAGGTTTTAGATTGTGACATCAATTTTGGATTTGTTGATGCTTATATTTGTGGTGGATCCTTCTAAATTTCATTGATATGTTTAGATGGTGATGGACTGATGGCTAGTTAGGTGCTCGTGTTTAAGATCATCACACATAAGTATGTATTTGTACTGTAAATCGAAAAGACAAATATACCCCTCAAACAAGTACACTTAACAACCAAAACTAAATCCCATCTAAAATAGGGAACAATTTTGATCGTAGTTGTAAACTATAGGGACGATTCATGGAGTTATTTTTAGATAGGGACTAAACGTGATGTTTGGTGTAAACGATAGGGACCAGTCTTGAATTTTTTCTATAAATTGGGAAAGATGAAAGAGTAGGTAAGAGTAATAACTGCTCATGTTTTTTGTTTGACTTTCAAAAGTAAATAAGAAACAAGCGAGAATCGGGACGTCGCTCTCTTTTAGGATTTGAATCCGTGAAGGAAGCATGAGGATTTCATTAAGGAAAAGAGTTCTCATTTGTTCTGGAGGTATGGAATGTGAGTACAAGAGGGCCGAGCGCCGGGACGTCGCTCTCTTTTAGGAAGGTAGGATGTGACAACCCAAACCCGAGGTCATTTATTTAATATTATATAATATTATTTTACGACTGATTTTAAAATTTTTAATGAGTTGAATGATATGACGATTGATGGTTTTACTTAAAACCGACGTTGGAGGTCTTATTTTTATCTTTTTAATAATAGTGAGGATTATTAGTGACCACGATATCGACGGATGCCCTAGGTTATGTAGGTCTCACTTTCATTTTAAACTTTTTTTTAAAAAAATATTTATATTAATTTTAAATAATTTTATACAATTAAAAGGTATAAAAGATATATTTTTTTCATCTAGGGACGACTTAGTCGTCCCTAGGTTGTGTGGTCTCCACTTTGTCCCACAGCCATTTTGACCAAGTTTTTCTTGTAAAACTGGTGGGGGCCCCTTAATCTAGGGACGACTAAATCGACCCTAGAAAAAGGGCGACCCTAAACTCATTATTGTTGTAGTGGTTGGTATTTATTGGTCTTTAGGTAAGGTTAGTATGCACATCTTCTCTTTGTAAGGCTATATAAATAAAGCCCTTCTCTAATCCAAGAAACATATCAGTAAAGTTTTCAAGTTTCAAATCTACACTTGGTATTAGAGAGCTTCGTTCGACTAAAGGCGGGTTTGAGAGTCGGTTTCAAGAAAAGGGTGCAACCCTTCGCTGCGGGGCTGACGCAACAGGAACCGAGCTTTGTCTTTAAGGGGCGTTGTGAATATTACCTTTGATCATTTGTTCCGGGGTGAACAGACTTACCGGCGGAGGTGCGTGAAAACAAACGGGAAAGATCCGTCAAAGCATGTAGCTTTAGATTTGGTTTGTTTCGGCAGGGTAAGAAGACGATGAAGTGTGTAGCTTGTCTGGACGGTCTCGTGGAACGGGTATGATTGGTAAAGGGTTGTAGCTTCATGTTTGTTCGGGTGAGAGACTAACCGATGTCGCGGGATAAACGAACGGGCGGGAGGAGTCGGGAAAAGCGGGTAGCTTTGATTCGGTTCGTTTGGCGGGTGAAAGAAAACGGTATAAGCGGGGTGGCTTTGTTTTCTGCATTGGTGGAATAGTGCTCTTGGAACAAGGTTATGTGAAGATGTTAGGGGCTGTAATGTTATGATCGACATGTTTGTGTGATTAACCAAAGACGCGGAAAATACGAGCGGGAGGAAATCAAAGTGGGTGGCTTTGAGTTTGGCTCAGCTCGTGTTACAGTTATTAGAAGACGATAGAGGTGGTGGTCACCTTGTTTTCTTGATCGGTGTAGGAATCACACTGAATAGCATTAATCGACTATGGTACGGTTGCCAAGACAAGAAAGGAATGGAGAAACAACACGGTGTTACATTATGGCGTTGGTAGTTCGAGCCGAGATGACTTTGGGCGTGGCCGGGGAAGAGGTCGTGGGTCCATGATGTGTCGAGATGGTAGGGAACGTATCCAACGAGATACCATGGTACATGTTACGAGTGTTGTGAACAATGAAAAGAGTTTAAGCTAGCGACTTTGGAAGTGAGCAAGTTGGAGGTCAAGTGTCCGGGAAAGGTCGAGAAGACTAAATGGTGTGAACGAACCGATTAAGGGGGTGATTGTTGGGTTAATCGGTTATAAGTTTTAGTTCACGTATATGCATGCATGGTTAAACTAACATGCGTATATTTTCATATTTGTTTCTTAGTTAGAATTAGTATTTAGTTGACCGGTTCTTGTGGTAGAATATGGTTTACGTGGGTTGGTATTCGCTGGTCTTTAGGTAAGGTTAGTATGCACATCTTCTCTTTGTAAGGCTATAAATAAAGCCCTTCTATAATCCAAGAAACATATCAGTAAAGTTTTCAAGTTTCAAATCTATAAATAACTCATTAACTTTAATAAAAAAATTATTTTTACAGTAGCTTTTCATATAGTTAACCCATGAGTGTTTGAATTTAAGGATAAATAATAAACATTGATGGCCTATAGAAACCCAGCCCAGCTCAAATCCATATATATCTGTCTCTTTAGGGTTTGGTGACAGTAAAAAACACACATACCATAGCAGCCACCAGGTTTGTACTTATTTTCTAAAGTTTATTTAGATCTAATTGTATTTTCTGCAGATCAGCCTTTTTTAGCCTATTTGACTGTTTTTTCAGGTGTGGTTGCCGCAATGTTGATGAAAGTTCAAACAATCGGTCTTGTCGATGTTTTCTTAGAGACGGCATTTCGTGCATGACTTTACACCCAGATTCCTTTGTTTAAAATAGCTGACCAGGTATAACTTTCATCCATCTCTTTTTAATTTGATCTTGACTGGTACTTTATGATATATAAAAACACGTGTCAATTTTTGAGTGACATAAATCTGAGCTTTTTGTTCGGCTCAGGAAATACAAGAAAGACATAATGATGAATGAAGGGGAGAGTGTTTTTTCCGTTGGTTTGCTCATCGGTTTTTCAATGATCCCGAGTTGCATCCGTTTGTTCGTTTTGTAACCATACAATTCGTAAGCCCTCTCTTTTTTTTTACTTCATTTGTTATGGCACTATAATACTAAATCAGTTATATTATACTTGCAGATGAGATACAATCCTCATTTGTATGGTGTTGACTTTTCCGACCTGTTTACACTTAGAAAATTCCTTCCATGGCCAAAGTTTATGAGCCCATCCACGAGATAATCATGCAAGGGGCGTATGATGCTGTGAGTAAACTATCATGTGTTTTATATATTTGGATTTTGGTTGTTGTGAATTATAAAGCTTGGCCTAACGTATTCTAGGAAACATTCGACATTTTGCATTTATTGTAATATAAACTTGCCTAGAATTACTTCAGATTGATTTATTCGTGGCACCTGATTTTGAGCCTTGGTCCATGTCTAGTAGTTATTAGGTGGATATCATGTTTTGTTTAGCCATTAAACCGCGATCCCTCTGAGGTCATTACAGTATATACTACTGCCTATACTAGTTTGAATAGAGTTGGAATGATAGATGTCGTGATGATGCCTGCAAAGCTGGTTTATTGTCTGTAGTTTGTTTTTTTTTTCGCTTCAATTGTTGTTTTTCGGGTTGTTTCACTTGTATGTATTTTGTGCAGATCTGACTTTTTTTAACCGATTTAACTGTTTTTTTCAGGTGATCTTGATCAAAGTTGAAATAATTGGTCTTGACGGCCTTTCGTACGTGTTTTTAGACCCAGCTTCCTCTGTTTAACTCTCAAAATGGCCCATCTTCTACGAGATGAAGATTCTTAGAAGACGCGGCCATTTGTGCATCTCAGGCAGGAACCATTTATATCCCTACCACCTAATTAAAGGTTGGTTCTGATTACTTTTTTTAATCTTACTAAATTATTCTGATGACCTACCAGCATTTTGTTAACAAGTTGTTGACTTGATGTGATTTCTAGACTTTTTAACAAGTTGTTGGCATTTTGTATGCTTTATTTATAAATGTGTGCAAAAGTTAATACGCATAGCTTACTAGTAATTTTTATGCATTTCAGGGACCTGCTATTTTCTTTATTGAGCTCACATCAATGTCAAGAAGATCTTCAATAAGATCTTCGTCAATAAACCCATCTCCCCCGGCCCTTCATACAAACTCGATCTCCATTCCGATCTGCTTTGTACCTTGATCACGCAATCTTGGAGTTTTGACAGCTGATCAAATTGCTCTCTTGGTCAAGCGATTGAAATCCAACCTTGTTCAGTATACGAAGGTGAAACATAAGAAATTATGGTCTATGGAAAGAGTTGGGAGTGAAGATCAAGGACTGATATTAGCTTATGTTGCTATTCTTGTTGTTTAGTATTATGAATTCGAGTACATATTTATTAGCTTATGTTGCCTATTGTTCTTGTTTATTACTCCATGTTACTATTTTGGGACGTTTTAAATTTATTGTCCACTTTCGAAAATAGATAAGGAATGTGTATTAAATTTATCATATCACATTCACTTGAAATTCAACTAGAGAGACATCTGTTGTATTATTGTAAAGAGAAATTATAAACCTAGTCTCTTAGACACGCTCATCATAGATTTTGTGATTATGTGGCGACCCGGCATTTGAAGGAGTAGAAAGTGAGACAATTTCTTGCTGCTTCCGAAGTTGACGCGCGAAATGGGGTATAGAGATGTGATCGATGAGAACTCATAAGCCAGTTCTTTGTTTGGCTAACCAGGCTGGACGTGAACTTGATTAGCATTCAGCATAGACACGCTCTTAGTACTTCGGTATGATATTTTACTCTTAGTTATACACACGTCAAGGCAATTTGTCATGGCGAAACCACAAATGGATGTTTCGAAACACAAAATGTAAACTAATAAACCTAACCAAATTTTATATACAAAGTGTAGTATTTACAATTCACACTAATTGCAGATTATTAAAAAAAATGAGATTCTAAGATGATGCAATTCAACCTTCCATAAATATAAAAAAAAGAAAAGCTAAAAAAATGATAAAAATGGACTTCGTCCAACACTCCTACATCGTTCAGGCTTCATGAAATTCACGAGCCCTTGGAATTCACAAATGGTTTATCGGCATAGAAAAAAAAGGCAGTTATTTCTACACGGACCGACACCAGAAGACCCATTAATTGTACAAAGAGATCCATTTAACAAACAACAATTTGAGAACGCGAAAAATGCATGGCGCAATGTCGAATGGTTGCTTAGATGAACAGGTCCAAGAGCCCTGAAAAATAAACCAAAGCAAGACGCTTTAGAATAATGAATACAAGGCATCCCATTGTATAATCAACCATATATTTGTCAGCAAATATCACATTAGCATAAGCACGGGTGTCCCCATAACAAGACTACTTCCTAAGGCACCATCATATTGCAAATTGCTATAGACGTAACCTTAAAAACGTGTTCAAGTTGCTCTTTCAATCCAAAATATGTAAACAGGACCCACCATGACTTATATCGAGGAAAGAAAACCGACCAACAGAATCAGCAATATTAGCGTTTTATCATATTAAGTAAGCGTGAATGCGTGATACTTCTGTACGATATATACTAACTAAATCGTATATACCTAAAAGACTGGTATTTATCCAGATTTAACATGAAGTTTCAAAATGGTCAGTGTACAACCTTTGCACCAATTTAGTCATTAAATTTGGTGAAAAGTGGTCCATTTTCATCATTTTTAAGTGGTAATATTGCGACGTACTTACAAATGTTCTACATTAGTAATAGTAATTGCACAATGGACAGTTTCTTAAGTTTAGCGATTAGACCGGCACAATACTTTGCAAAACAACCAGTGCTTAATATTGAGATAAGCGCATTTCTATTATATGAGACTACCCCTTATAACAAATGACATCATATAAGGCTTCGAGACGATATTAGATACTTTATTCTTCATTGTTTAATTATGAATTCTATTTATTGTCCCTTCATCTTATTGTCGGTATTATTATTCAGTTGATGTTAAAAGCACTATTCAACGTTTTTCATGTTTGCATTCTGATCTTACTTCCGTTTTGAGCCCTTGTTATTTAACATGTCGTCTTTTTCATGTTTGCATTTAGACCTCTCAATCAATTTCCCTGAGCCTGTAAGATTAACGTAAGTCTCTAAGCTAACAATACTAACCTAAGGGGACCGGGGATACATATTCTATAATTTTGCATTAGAAGATAAGAGATAAGTAACAAGACGTGAAGTATAAATAGCAGGGAAACCTTCTACGAAACTAAAAAGTATATATGTATTTACAAGGCTTTATAAGCAAGCAACATTCTATGTTTCATTTTTGGTTCTTTTACATCGTGTCATTAAGTATGACGGAAGTGTATTTTAAGAATGTCCTAAGGCCCAGCTCAATGAATCCAGTGTAGAAAATGCTGGAAAAAAACCAAAATAATGTGCTCCCAGTACCAAAAAAGAATTTATTTTTTTTCTGACTAAAGACGCTAAAATTGAACACTGATACAAACCGGAACACAAATCTTTATAGCAAATATTAAAAAATTGTAAGAACTTAGTCTTATAGTGAAATAACTCTAAACATTAATTGTATTCTAAAAAAAGCTATATGTTACAAAAGCACATATAGTGAACGGGAAGAAAATACTTAGAAAGTTTGGTCTCATCAAATCAAAACTGAAGTTCAGAGTTCATAGATTTAACTCAAGAAGACAATTACTAATGCTGCAAAGATAAATGAATGTTTACAAGACACAAGAAGATCATATTTTGAAGACAAAGATGATATTCATGCTGTTTGAAGATTATCTTATCAGAAGAAGATCTACATTGAAGTGTTTGGCTACATTAAGTTGGATACAAATACAAATTACCAAGTTCAATTAAAGGATGAAGGAAAGACTGAAGAAATGTATTCTAAATACATCTAGTACAAGAGAAACAAGAAGACAACAAGTTATCATTCTTGTTCAGGGAAGGTTTGTTGGGAATTATTTGTTAAGTGTCAAGTACCGTCAGTGTAATTTAAGTACTGTTAGTATTATGCAAGTACCGTTAGTGTTAACGCGGTACATAGTAAGTACTGCTACTTATAAAGTAAGTACTGTTATATTGATTAGGACGAATATATCTTTCTAGAAGATATGTCATAATTATAGTTAGAGTATATCTTATGTGATATACTTAAATAGTTAGAATATTGATAATATATCGTCTGTGATATAGTTATCTTTATAGAATATTCTAAGGTTTCTAGGGTTCCTTACTATATAAAAGGAACATAGGTATAGTATCATTCATGTACCTCATTCAAGTCGATTAATAAGAGAATCGAATAGTTAAAAGTAATTCTGTTCTTCTGTGCTTTATAAGTTAGATTCCGCATAACGTATTTAGTTTGAATAAGAGTTCTCAAAGTGTTTTAGTTTGATTACAAACTACTATACTAGTTCTTAACAGAATATAGATCCATTCAAATGGATCAACATTCTTTACCTTCTCCAAAGAGAAGATCACTCACACACTTGTGATGTGATGAAAGATGAAGCCTTGATGACGATCATCCTCTCCTAAAGATCTAGTCATGTTCATCATTTGTTTATTTGTGTCTTGTGTAGATCCAATGTATTTGTGAATACTTGGACTAGTTGTGTTCATCCAAGCTGTGTGAATACTTGGATTAGAGTTGTGTAAATCCTTTGCATATGTGTGTGCTTGGATTTGTGTTGTGTAGATCCAAGCTACATGTGTGTACTTGGATTTGTTTAGTTGAGTTGTAATAAGTTGTGTTAGTTCTCACTAAACTATAAAGTGATGTGGTTATGTCTTGTGAGTTCTCACTAAACTATAAAGTGATGTATATTTGTGTTGTGTGAAGTTCTCACTTAGCTTCAAAGTGAAGAGTCGTGAAGATTGGTTCTAGCTTTGGATTAGAACTCGACATCTAGCCTTGTGTCGAAAAATGGTGAATTAGGCAACGTTGTGAAGATTGGTTCTAGCTTTGGATTAGAGCTCGACACCTAGCCTTGTGTCGTAAAATGGTGAAGTGGGCGACGTTGCGTATATTGGTCTTAGCTAAGATAAGGTCTCGACATTTAGCTTAGTGTCGGAAAATAATGTAAGCGACGTTGTAAGGTTTTCTCCGCCAAGAAGGGAGCTTGTGGATATAGTGTTAATCTCGAGTAAGGTGTACTCGAGGAGTGGAGTAGGAACGAGGATAGAGCCTCGTTGCCAAACCACTATAAATCTTAGTGTCTTCCTACTAGGTTGTTTCTTTCCTTACTCATTACTTACATTCAACATCATTACACTTATTACTTATTGTTAATGCATTAGAATTGAACCTAATCATTATGTAACTAGCTTTCAAGTAAAATATAGTTTTGGCACTCACCTAATTGAAAGGAATTTTTATTAGGAGATAAATCGATGAGAAGCTATTCAACCCCCCCCCCCCCTTCTAGTTTCTATAGTTAGTATTCTTCCTTTTGTTGGTAACAACTTTCATTGTAATTTTATACATTGTATACTTACTATTGTTTTTGTTTAGCGGAATTTCTAGCTGCAAGACCACTATAAATAGAATAGCTGACGAGGCTCAAAAGACCAAACACGCAATGGCCAAGCTCATATATAACATATTCCTCCTTGTCGTTGTAGCCACTGGTGCGCGAGCACAAACCTCCAACGACGTGAGTTGGGCTAAGCGTGTAGACACGGGGTCACAAGTCGTCACCACCCTGGAGTTTTACTTCCATGATACATTAAGTGGTATCAATCCAAGTGCAGTAATAGTGGCTCAAGTGTCATCCTCCAACTCACTTGGTGGTTTCAGCGACCTCATGATGATCGATGATCCTTTGACCGAAGGACCAGAAAAGAATTCCATGCTCATTGGGCATGCCTGTGTTATGTATGGCCAAGCGACCCAAAATGATATCGGATTTATTATGGTGTTAAACTATGGGTTTATTGACGGGATATATAAAGATAGTTCGTTTAGTCTTTTGAGCTTAAACCCTGTTATGCAGACTGTCCGATAAATGACCATAGTTGGTGGTACTGGACTATTTCCTCTAGCACTTGGTTATACATTGGCTCAAGCTCAAACATACTAGATTGATCCCACTACGGGTGATGCAATTGTAGGATACAACACAATGATTGTTACTTATATCTAAATATAGCCCTTTTTTGTTAATGTTAATTGGTTTTCAGTATGAGGTGCATATGATATGAGAAACTATTATCACACTGTTAAATGTGATCGAATATGTTGTTATATCTGATTTTGATTATGTTTATTCACTTTATGCATGTTAAGAAAAGATAGATAACATAATGCAACTTTTAAGGTTAATAGGATGATATATCAAAATGATTTTTACGTCAACTAAAAGTTCTAATTTATCAAGTCTTAATGGTTTTCTTATATGCACATGATGAATGATATCATCGCTATTAATATACAAATATGAGATTATATACTAGAAGGGATATGATACAAAATAACAATGCTTTAAAAATCAGTTTTTTAATTGCTCCGATCAAGCTATCCTGATTTAAACGACAGTTCAACCGTGGTTTTTTCGTTTAAAATTGGCATTTGATCCGATCAAATTACGATTCAACCAATTTAACCGAGCGAGTTAACCTAGATATTAATACACTGCAAAATACTTGTATTGTTGCCATTTTAAAATGTATCTCTACCTCTTTTCTATCTATACTATATATAGAGTAAGGGCATTTATACTATATTTTCTATCTATACTATCTTCCTTTGTTAAAAAATTAAATTTTCAATATTTACTAATATAAATTTCAAAATATCTTTTTTCACAATATATAATCGGATCACGGGTTGGAATATCGGGTGAACCCAGTTGAGTCACAAGGCCATGGATTGACCGTCAAGTTTACCTGATTGATTCATCGGGTCATGCGTTCGACCACCAGGTCAACCCGGTCGAGTCTTCACGTCACCGAATCGATCACCGGTAAACATGATTGAGTCACTGGGTCACAGGTTCGACCACCGAATCATCCTGGCGAGTCACTGGGTCATAGCTCGACTATCGGGTCAACTCGGTCGAGCCAACGAGTCAAATCGTTCGAGGCACCAGGTCACGGGTTCGACTAGCAGGTCAAGCTGGTTGAGTCTCAGTTCATTGATTCGACCACCGAGTCAACCCAGTCGATTCATCGAGTCACAAGATCGACCAAGGTCAACCTGGTCAAGTCACCTGTTCATTGACTCGACACACAGGTCAATCAGGTCGAGTCACCCGCTTATCAATTCGACTATCGGATCAATTAACATATCGTTAACTATTTTCCGCTAACTAATTTCCGTAGCTATGCGCGGGTATACGTCTAGTAACTCATTAACTCTAATAAAAAACAATATTTTCGGATGAATAGTAATAAACATTGATGGGCGTGTAGAAACCCAGCCCAACTCAAATCCATATATATCTGTCTCTTTAGGGTTTGGTGACAGTAAAAAACACACATACCACAGCAGCCACCAGGTGTTACTTATTTTCTAAAGTTTTTTTTTAGATATATTTGTATTTTCTGAAGATCCTCCTTTTTTAACCTATTTGACTGTTTTTCTTTTCAGCTGTCATTGCCAGGATGTTGATAAAAGTTCAAACAATCGGTCTTGTCGATGTTTTCTTAGAGACGGCATTTCGGGCATGACTTTACACCCAGATTCCTTTGTTTAAAATAGTTGATCAGGTATAACTTTCATCCATCTCTTTTTAATTTGATCTTCACTGGTACTTTATGATATATAAAAACACGTGTCATTTTTTGAGTGACATAAATCTGAGCTTTTTGTTCGGCTCAGGAAATACAAGAAAGACATAATGATGATCGCAAGGAAGAGTGCTTTTTTCCGATCCTTCGCTCATCAGTTTTTCAATGATCCCGAGTTGCATCCATTTGTTCGTTTTGTAACCATACAATTCGTAAGCCCTCTTTTTTTAACTTCATTTGTTAAATACTACGCTACTGTAATGTAATAAATCTGTTATATTATTCTTGCAGATGAGACACAATCCTCTTTTGTATGGTGTTGACTCTGCCGACATGTTTAGACTTGGAAAATTCCTAGCGTATCTTGATTCTATGGCCAATGTTCATAAGCCTGTCCACGAGATAATCATGCAAGGGGGTAAACTACATAGTCATGTGTTTTATGTATTTGGATTTTGATTGTTGTGATTTATAAAGCTTGGCCTAACGTATTCTAGGAAACATCCAACATTTGTCATTTATTGTAATATAAACTTGCCTAGTATTACGTCGGATTGGTCTGATATACCCTGCCTTGACAAATGTTTGATTTATCCGTGGTACCTGATTTTGAGCCTTGTTCCATTAAATCGCGATCCCTCTTGACGTCATTACATTATATACTACTGCTTATACTAGTTTTTTTGAATAGAGTTGGAATGATAGATGTCGTGATGATGCCTGCAAAGCTGGTTTATTGTCTGTAGTTTGGGTTTTTTTCCTCTTCAATTGTTGTTTTCCGGCTTTTTCAGCTTGTATGTAATTTGTGCAGATATGACTTTTTTAAACCGATTTAACTGTTTTTTTTCAAGTGATGTTGATCGAAGTTGAAATAATTGGTCTTGTTGATTTTTTCTTAGGGACGACCTTTCGTACGTGTTTTTAGACCCAAATTCCTTTGTTTAACTGCCAAAAATGGCCCCATCTTATGAACATGCTTAGAAGACGTGGCGTGCATCTCAGGCATGAACCATTTATATCCCTACCACCTAATTAAAGGTTGGTTCTGGTTACTTTTTTTAATCTTACTAAATTATTCTGATGACCTGCATTTTGTTAACAAGTTGTTGACTTGATGTGATTTCTAGACTTTTTAACAAGTTGTTGGCATTTTGTACGGTTTATTTACAAATGTGTGCAAAAGTTATTACGCATAGCTTACTAGTAATTTTTATGCATTTCAGGGACCTGCTATTTTCTTCATTGAGCTCACATCAATGTCAAGAAGATCTTTGCCAATAAACCCATCTCCGTCCCCTTCCATACAAACTCGATCTCCATTCCGATCTGCTTTTTACCTTGATCACACCATCTTGGAGTTTTGACAGCTGATCAAATTGCTCTCTTGGTAGAGAGGAGATAACACCAGTACTGGAAGGCGGTGGAGGAACTGCTGAAAATATGGTTTATAACAAGAGCGAAGGTTAAAGACGGATAGTATTAGCTTTTTTTGTATTCTATACAATAGATATCATGAATGCGAGTACATATTCTTGTTTACACCTCATGTGAAATGAATTACGACTGAGGCAGATTACATTGTGGTGAATTATAATTGTTCGAGCTTTTTGCCCTATTTACAAGTCACATAGTATTTGCAAGATCAAGTAACAAAACTTGTTGAACGCAATCTATGTTAGCCATTCCGGGAAACAACTACTAAGCAAATAAGATAATAGAGCAACCACGAAACGTAACATCTGTTGTATTATTGTAAAGAGCTGGCAGTGAACTGGATTAGCATTCAGCATAGACACGCTCTTAGTAGTTCGGTATAATATTTTACTTAGTTATACACGTATTTGTCATGGCGAAACCACAAATGGATGTTTCGAAACACAAAATGTAAACTAATAAACCTAACCAAATTTTTTATATACAAAGTGTAGTTGTATTTACAATTCACACTAACTGCAAATTATTAAAAAAAATGAGATTCTAAGATGATGCAATTCAACCTTCCATAAATATGATAAAAACGGACTTCGTCCAACACTCCTACATCGTTCAGGCTTCATGAAAATCACGAGACCTTGGAATTCACAAATGGTTTATCGGCATAGAAAAAAAAGGCAGTTATTTCTACACGGACCGACACCAGAAGACCCATTAATTGTACAAAGAGATCCATTTAACAAACAACAATTTGAGAACGCGAAAAATGCATGGCGCAATGTCGAATGGTTGCTTAGATGAACAGGTCCAAGAGCCCTGAAAAATAAACCAAAGCAAGATGATTTAGAATAATGAATACAAGGCATCCCATTGTATTGTTCATCTTCCGCTTCATTATAAATCAACAATATATACGTCAACAAATATCATATTAGCATAAGAATGGGCGTCCCCATAACAAGACTTAGAAAGCCTGTTTGTTTAGTCTTTTTATTAAGTCCTGTAAAATTAAAGTGTCTGTAAAAATATATGTTGTCTGTTTATAAACGGATATATGACTGTTTGTTTTGTGTGCTGAATATAGAGTCTGAATCAGAGAAGTTTACTATTTTGTCCTTTTAAATTAGTTAAGTGAGGGAGTTAGAAGATAAATATGTAAAATAAAGATAATAAGTCATGACTTAATAC
The DNA here is from genome assembly GCA_025667525.1 of Glebionis coronaria. NCBI lineage: Eukaryota > Viridiplantae > Streptophyta > Magnoliopsida > Asterales > Asteraceae > Glebionis > Glebionis coronaria. The sequence goes on from CM046881.1 coordinate 567,624,596, forward strand.
AGAAGTACCCTCATGCTGGCTTTTTCCAGAAAGTCATTAGTTTATTTTAAGCACAAAACAAACAAACTACTTATGACTTAATCTATATTCCTATTTTTTAATTAAGACTCTATAAGTTATTATCAAACACTACCTTACTTCCTAAGGCACCATCATATTGCAAAATTGCCCTTAAAACATGTTCAAGTTGCTCTTTCAACCCAAAATATGTAAACAGGACCCACCATGACTTGTATCGAGGAAATAAAACCGACCAACAGAATCACCAATATTAGGGTTTTATCATATTAAGCGTGAATGTGTGATACTTCTGTACGATATATACTAACTAAATCTTATATCCTAAAAGACTGGTATTTATCCAAATTTAACATGGAGTTCCACATTGGTCATTGTACAACCTTTGCGCCAATTTAGTAATAAGATTTGGTGAAAAGTGGTCCATTTTCATCATTTTTTAAGTGATGATATTGCGACGTACTTACAAATGTAGGGATGAGCAGGCCCGACTGAGCCCGACTAGGCCCGACCGAAACCAACTAACCGATTGAACCAAAACCAAAACCGAGTTATTCGGTTTGGTTTTCGGGCCGGTTCGGTACAAAAACCGAATTTAGCCCGACTAGGCCCGAGTTTACCCGATTACTATTACTAGGTTTACTTATGGGCCAAATCCCCCATTTCCTATATACCATCGCCTCCATCCAATTCACTATTTCTTTTTTGTTTAACCTTTTCATCGATCATGCTCAAGTGTTGGACCTGGAGTGTCTTCGAGGAAGTAACATGGGAAAGAATCACAGATCTGTTCTCAACTCTTCATTTTTTCTGCTCTAGGGTGCCTAAGTATTGTCTGATGTATGTCCTATATACGTATTGGTCTGGATGCTTCAAAGCCCATCAAATCCCATCAAGAAAAAAGGCCAAGGCCCAAAGGCAAAGCTGAAGCCCAAATGCAAGAAACCTGAAAATAACAAGCACAAGCCAAAAAATATAACACAATACCAAAGTTAGGTGCACCCTTTGGTAGATTGATAAATCAACAGAATGCCCATTTGCGGCTAAGGTGTGGGAGCAGTTGCGTCAATATGGTGATATGGAGCATGTTCGGCATGTCCTGGAAGATATCATGATGGTTCTTAAACCTATGGCGAATCAACGAACAGCCCGTAACATTATTGGTAGATTGATTGTTGCGGTTGCTGCTTATTTCATTTGGAGAGAACGAAACTCTCGTTTGTTTAAAGGGATTAAGTTAAAGCTAGAGGATATTCGAGATCAAGTGTTGGTTACTGTTCGTCTGAAGCTTCTTACTTTTCGTTTCAAGAATACTGACGCGGTTAACAGGATGCTAGCACGGTGGAACATGCCGAATCATTTTAGATGTTTTGGTAGTTGAGTGTGTTTTTCTCTTTCGTAGTTTCTAAGCTTGGTGGCATGTCATGAGTTTAGTTAGTCGTTCAAGCTTTGTCTTGAGGTTAATGTGGTACTTTCTATTGTACTTATTTGGTTTTAGCGATTAATAAAAATTTACCGGGGTAACCCTTTACCCAAAAAAAAGCTTGGATATTTTAGAGCTAGCGAACATGAATATTCGATCTACGTAGCCTTGTAATTTGAAAATTAATTGTGGATTACTGTTTTCATGACGTTGGGTTGGTTTGGTCTTAATTAGTCGCTTTCTTTGTATAGTTTTAGCCAAGGTTGTCAAGATCTCGATCTTGATCTTAGGATCTTACGATTTTATGATTCTGCAAAGTAAAAATGATTCGGATCTTAGGTAGGATCTTTCCATCCTTAAGATCTTATAGGATCCTGATCTTGATCATAAGATCTTAAGATCTACTACAATCCGATCTTACTTTTTCTCGAAGAAAAAACTAAAAAACTACAAATTTATAGGTTCTATTTTGTATAATCTAAAAAACAACGTGTAAATCTTCTTATACAAGTCATAATTATAATTTAGTACCATATTGTTATAAAATATGCGTATAATTTTGTGTTTACGATGTATATTAATTTGTAAATTTATAAAAATGTTGCAAATACTACTAAGAAAATTACATTATAGTAGGATCTTACGATCCCGATCCTACTTTACGATCTCGATCTTGCAAAGACGAAAACGATCCTAGGTAAGATCCCGATCTTAAAAACCTTGGTTTTAGCTTGTGGCATTCAAGTGTGAATTCAAGGTTTTTTTTCTCTATTAGCAAACAGGTTTTATTTGTATTAAAGTTTGCAAATAGTCACCTGGCCAATGGGATTCCTAGGTTTACGAAAACACTGTGGATCTTTGCTCCATATTGTTAAATTTTGTTCAATGTGAACTTTGATAAATGAAGCCGATCCTCAAATTTCGTGTCGTATTTATTGTCTAGTTAGTCTATTGTAAAAGTGAGAAGTAAAAAACAGCAACAACTCTTTAGATCAATGTTTTAAAACCATTTTTTTAATTGACCTGGTCTAGTGACCAGTTTACAGGTCAACTGGTTTAACCGGTTGAACCGTCGGGTCAACCCGGTTATATATATATATATGTATATATTTTTTATATTTAATATGTAATATTGAATTATCTCATAACTTATCTTCCGTTTAACTAAACAGATGAAAAATATGTACTCTTTACTCATGATTTTAGTTTTATATTTATAACTTATAGTACAAGTATACAAAAATAATTAATTTATGATTATATTTTGTAATATATTATAATAAAACAATATTAGTTAATGTTTTAAGTTATTTTGATTTTATTTTAATTAATATTAATTAATGTCACTTTCATTTATCATATAAACTTAAAAATATTTATGAAAAAAAGTTTTTTAAATATTTTTTTATTAAAATTTCTGACCCGTACGGGTTTATCAAACCGGGTGAACGAAAAATCGGTGGTTCAATCCGGTTCTTAAACAAGTAAAAACTCGATCACATCTGGCCCGGTTTACGGTTCAACCTGTTCAACCGGTCAGGTCAAACCGGTTTTTAAAACATTGCTTTAGATACGCTCATCATTTGAAGGTGTAGAAAGTGAGCCCATTTCTCTAGCGGGGTTGTGCAAATGAACCCGAAAATCAAACCGCACTGACAAATCAAACAGAACCGAGTTGAAACGAATTGAACCGAGGAAATTTAGCTCGTTTTTATATATATAGTTCGGTTCGGCTCAAAACCAACACTAAGTTGGTTCGAACAATCTAAACCGAACAAAACCGGTTATAAACGGTTCGTTTTGGTTTTTATATTTCTAAATCTGTTCGGGTCTCGGTTTGGTTTTTCTAAAAATTCGGTTATGTTCGATTTAATTCGGCTTGGGTCAATTTCGACCCGATGCTCGTCATTTGAAGGCGTAGAAATTGAGACAATTAACCAACTGACTTAGCTCAATTGGCCACCAAGGTTCCATTAATTGGTTTCTTTGGGAAGTTTCCTGAAGGTCTTAGGTTCAAGACCTGCGAAGCGGATAAAGAGTTTAACATAACTAGGCAAGGGTTAAAAGAAGACATACTGCCGCTTAAAAAATACCATTTCACGACTCAACCCACTAACCAATCACATTCGCCGTTAAAAAAAAATTAAGACAATTGACGCACAATTGGTACGGAGATATGAACCCATAAGCCAATTCTATTTGTTTGGCCCAATAATAAACTTGGATGGGCTTGTATAAACCCAACCCAACTCAACTCCATACATATTTGTCCTTTTAGGGTTTGCCAACATTAAAAAAAACACACAGCAGCCACCACCAAAAGACATGAAACCAACAAAAGATAAGTACTGAAGTCATCACTATTCTTTTTGCTTTTCAAAGTAAAGGTTTGTAGTTATTTTTTTAGATCTATATGTATTTAGTACAGATCTGGGTTTTTTTAACCGATTTAACTGTTTTTTTTTTCAGGTGATGTTGATTGGTCTTGTTGATGTGTTCTTAGAGACGACATTTCGTGCATGGCTTTACACCCAGATTCCTTTGTTTAAATATCTGATCAGGTATAACTTGCATCCATCTCTTTTATTTGATCTTGACTGGTACTTTATGATATATAAAAACAGTTTGTTAGAGTATCAGCTTTTTGTTCGGCTCAGGAAATACAAGAAAGACATAGTGACGAATGATGGCAAGGGAGAGTGCTTTTTCCGATCCTTCGCTCATCAGTTTTTCAACGATCCCCAGTTGCATCCGTTTGTTGGTTTTGTAACCATACAATTCGTAAGCCCTCTCTTTTTTTTAACTTCATTTGTTAAATACTAGTCTACTGTAATACTAAATCTGTTATATTATTCTTGCAGATGAGAGACAAGAATTCCAAGTGTATCTTGATTCCATGGCCAAAGTTCATGAGCCCGTCCAAGAGATAATCATGCAAGGGGCGTGTGATGCTGTGAGTAAACTACATAGTCATGTGTTTTATATATTTGGATTTTGGTTGTTGTGATTTATAAAGCTTGCCCTAACCTATTCTAGGAAACATCCGACATTTGGCATTTATTGTAATTTAAACTTGCGTGGTATTACTTGCGATTTGTCCGATATACCCTGCCTTGACAAATGTTTGATTTATGATTTTGAGCCTTGGTCCATGTCTAGTAGTAGTTATTAGGTGGATAATATATTTTGTTTAGCCATTAAATCGCGATACCTCTGAGGTCATTACAGTATATACTACTGCTTATACTAGTTTGAATAGAGTTGGAATGATAGTTGTCGTGATGATGCCTGCAAAGCTGGTTTATTGTCTGCAGTTTGGGTTTTTTTCCCCTTCAATTGTTGTTTTCTTGGTTGTTTCGCTTGTATGTATTTTGTGCAGATCTGACATTTTTTAACCGATTTAACTGTCTTTTTTTCAGGTGATCTTGATCAAAGTTGAAATAATTGGTCTTGACGACCTTTCGTACGTGTTTTCAGACCCAGATTCCTCTGTTTAACTCCCAAAAATGGCCCCATCTTCTACGAGATGAACATGCTTAGAAGACGCGGCCATTTGTGCATCTCAGTCGGGAACCATTTTATCCCTACCACCTAATTAAAGGTTGGTTCTGATTACTTTTTTTAATCTACTAAATTATTCTGATGACCTACCTGCATTTTGTTAACAAGTTGTTGGCATTTTGTATGGTTTTTTTACAAATGTGTGCAAAAGTCATTACGCATAGCTTACTAGTAATTTTTATGCATTTCAGGACCTGCTATTTTCTTCATTGAGCTCATATCAATGTCAAGAAGATCTTCGCCAATAAACCCATCTCCCCCTTCATACAAACTCGATCTCCATTCCGATCTGCTTTGTACCTTGATCACACCATCTTGGAGTTTTGACAGCTGATCAAATTGCTCTCTTGGTAGAGAGGAGATAACACCAATACTGGAAGGCGGTAGAGGAACTGCTGAAAAACCTACCCATTTTGATGAAACATAAGAAAATATGGTTTATGGCATACGGAGATCTAGAGTGAAGGTTAAAGACAGTATTAGCTTATTTTGTTGCTATTCTTAGTTGTTTATTACGGAGTATATACTCTTATGATATACAATAGATATTATGAATTCGAGTACATATTTATTAGCTTATGTTGCCTATTGTTCTTGTTTATTAGATATATATACACCTCATGCGAAATGATAATAGCCTCAGGCTAAACGGTTCGGCTGAAATTCAAGGTGATCAAATGATTGAAATCCCACCTCGTTCTATAGGACAGAGAATTAAAACTAAAACTGTGCTTGTTTTTACCAGTATGATGCTGATTCTTGTGGCAGATCACGTTGTGGTGAATTATAATTGTTCGAGCTTTTTGCCCTATTTCTCATATAGTATTTGTAGGATTAAGTAGCAAAACTTGCTGAACGCAATCTATGTTAGCCATTCCGGAAAACAACTACTAAGAAAATAAGATAATAGAGCAACCACGAAACGTAACTAATAAAAACGAACATCAGAAAATCAACTGTATAATTGTAAGAGAAATTATCAACCTACTTGACGCGCGACATGGGATATAGAGATGTGATCAATGAGAACTCAATAAGCCAATTCTTTGTTTGGCTACCCAGGCTGGCCGTGAACTGGATTAGCATTCAGCAGACACGCTCTTACTAGTTCGGTATGATATTTTACTCTTAGTTATACACGTCAAGGCAATTTGTCATGGCGAAACCACAAATGGATGTTTCGAAACACAAAATGTAAACTAATAAACCTAACCAAATTTTATATACAAAGTGTAGTTGTATTTACAATTCACACTAATTGCAGATTATTAAAAAAAAAATGAGATTCTAAGATGATGCAATTCAACCTTCCATAAATATAAAAAAGAAAAACTAAAAAAAATGATAAAAACGGACTTCGTCCAACACTCCTACATCGTTCAGGCTTCATGAAATTCACGAGACCTTGGAATTCACAAATGGTTTATCGGCATAGAAAAGAAAAAGGCAGTTATTTCTACACGGACCGACACCAGAAGACCCATTAATTGTACAAAGAGATCCATTTAACAAACAACAATTTGAGAACGCGAAAAATGCATGGCGCAATGTTTAATGGTTGCTTAGATGAACAGGTCCAAGAGCCCTGAAAAATAAACCAAAGAAAGACGATTTAGAATAATGAATACAAGGCATCCCATTGTATAATTCATCTTCCGCTTCATTATAAATCAACCATATATTTGTCAACAAATATCACATTAGCATAAGCACGGGTGTCCCCATAACAAGACTACTTCCTAAGGCACCATCATATTGCAAAATTGCCCTTAAAACGTGTTCAAGTTGCTCTTTCAACCCAAAATATGTAAACAGGACCCACCATGACTTATATCGAGGAAAGAAAACCGACCAACAGAATCACCAATATTAGCGTTTTATCATATTAAGTAAGCGTGAATGCGTTATACTTCTGTACGATATATACAAACTAAATCGTATATACCTAAAAGACTGGTATTTATCCAGATTTAACATGAAGTTTCACAATGGTCAGTGTACAACCTTTGCACCAATTTAGTCACTAAATTTGGTGAAAAGTGGTCCATTTTCATCATTTTTTAAGTGATGATATTGCGACGTACTTACAAATGTAGGGATGAGCAGGCCCGACCAAACCCGACTAGGCCCGACCGAAACCGACTAACCGATTGAACCAAAACCGAAACCGAGTTATTCGGTTCGGTTGTTAAAAATGTTGTTTTCGGTTTTCGGGCCGGTTCGGTACAAAAACCGAATTTAGCCCGACTAGGCCCGAGTTTACCCGATTACTATTACTAGGTTTACTTTTGGGCCAAATCTCCCATTCCCTACAAGGACGCAGGAGAAACTCATATGACCTCTTATATCCGTTAGCTAATCAAAGTCTAGATTTGATTCTTAAAAAAATAAAAAAAAATAAAAAAATAAAAAACTCGGTTTCGGGTTCAACCTGATTGTAAACCGAGTGAACCGGAGTTGGTACCGAACTGAACCGAGCCTTTTCGGTTTCGGTTCAGCTTTATGGGCTGTTTCCGTTTCAGTAAGTTTCGGTTCGGGTCGGGCTCGGCCCGAAGCTCAGCCCTATACATATGTTCTACATTAGTAATAGTAATTGTACAATGGACAGTTTCTGAAGTTTAACGATTAAACCGGCACAAGACTTTGCAAAACAACCAGTGCTTAATATTTAGATAAGCACATTTCTATTATATGAGACTACAAATCCCTTATAACAAATGACACCATATAAGGCTTCGAGACGATATTAGATACTTTATTCTTCATTGTTTAATTATGAATTCTATTTATTTTTCTTTGTCCCTTCATCTTATTGTCGGTATTAACCATTAAGATTCAGTGGCTGTTAGGTCCCTAAAAGCACTATTCAACGTTTTTCATGTTGTTTGCATTCTAATCTTACTCTCGTTTTGCACCCTTGTTATTTAACATGTCGTTATTCTTCAATTTACAATGTCACTCCATCCACAACCATAAACCACCTCTACAAACCTTAATAGACAGAGAGGTTTGATTGTCATGCCTAAATGTATACCTAACTGTTGGTGATTAGAGGCATCCACTTCTTTATAAACCAATAAACAGCAGCTTCTACGTCCATTTAGGCAATTACTCGCACATTTAGACCTCTCAATCAATTTCCCTAAGCCTGTTAGGTTAACCTAAGTCTCTAAGCTAACAATACTAACCTAAGGGGACCGGGCCGATTACAGATTCTATAAATTTGCATTAGAAGAGAAGAGATAAATAACAAGACGTAAAGTATAAATAGCAGGGAAACCTTCTCCGAAACTAAAAAGTATATATGTATTTACAAGGCTTTATAAGCAAGCAACATTCTATGTTTCATTTTTGGTTCTTTCACATTGTGTCGTTAAGTATGACGGAAGTGTATTTTAAGAATGTCCTAAGGCCCAGCTCAATGAATCCAGTGTAGAAAATGCTGGAAAAAAAACCAAAATAATGTGCTCCCAGTACCAAAAAAGAAGAAAACTTTTTTTCTAACTAAAGACGCTAAAATTGAACACTGATACAAACCGGAACACAAATCTTTATAGCAAATACTAAAAAACTGTAAGAACTTGGTCTTATAGTGAAATAACTCTAAACATTGATTGTATTCTAAAAAAAACTATATGTTAGAAAAGCACATATAGTGAACGGGAATAGATTACCTCCTCATCCTATCAAGAGTCGTCTGGAAACTCGTCTTCTGAATCAGAATCGCTTGCATTATAACCTGATATATAACCATAAACTAGTGAACAAACCAACAGATTGGAAAAACAGGAAAGTTTTTTTACAAACAAATCACCATTATTTTTATATGAAATATAGTTTTTAAATATGAGTACGCACCTGGTCGTTTAGTGCTAACTTTCCAAACTGAAGATCGGACTCTTGAAGCTCTTGTCATCCAAATATGTGCCTGCACACAATTGTATGAGTTAACACAACATTAGCACCAAAAAGTCTCTCCAAGACATGGTCGTGACATGATAATCTAGAAAAACTTGTTTAAAACAGGAATAAGCATATTGACAGAAGAATAATCTAAGACTTGGGGGTTCTTATAGATTTAATTCATTGAAATTCCATCAAAACATACATATATATATACTTTAAGACTTATCTTTAGAGCATACGTGTACTACGGTTGCACAAATAAAGGCCTAACAGAAAGTTTGAAGAAACTTATGCTAATATAAGGGATAAATTGGCAGTTTAAGAGTATTTGCTTACAAAACAGGAGAGTGATTCTAAATTAAAGTATAAAGTCAAAATCACATCGTTACCAATCTATTTCACCTAATCATCTAGAAAAAAGTAAAATCTTCAAAAGGGTATCTTAAAAACTGACAAATAAGCCCACAAAAAAAACCCATGTTTCATCATATTCCCCAAAACTTTTGCAAGTCAAAATCATGCCTTTTAATGATCTTTTAGAAATTAATAAAGATGTGCAAACATAGGTTTAAGAGCGTAAGTTTGAAGAAACTTATAGTAGTAAAGTTAGGGGGCAAATTGACAGTGTAACCTAAATACTTCCTAAAAATGATAAAGTCAGCATATTTTCACGGCATTAACCCATCTTATCAAACTACTTATTATTGCTAATGCCCATTTGCATGTTTCAAGCCACACAGAATTTCCAAAAACTTATGCAATCAAAAGTAAGGCGGTCCAAAAGTCTCTAAAGATATTCTGGCTCAAACCTCGTACCGGTTAGACCACATACATCAGAGACTTTCCAAGGTAGCCTGAACAAAGATCCCTCTCCGTTTTTTATGCAAGCAAAAGTACTAGAAAACGTATTTATCCTTCCAAAGGTTATTCCAAATTCAAGTATAAAGTCAAAATCACGTCTTTTCCAATCTATTCCAAAAGGGTATGTTTCAAGCCATATAGAATTCACAAAAGCTTATGCAATCAAAAGTAAGGTGGTCCCAAAATACGGGAAGAGATTCTGGTTTAAACATAGCTAAATAAACATCTAGGAACAGCAAAAAAAGTCCAGAAAACGGCCACGGAGATACCGGTAAGGCCACGTACATCAGAGCCAAAAAGGCTCGCTTACATATTGCACCGCATATTTGTCCTTCCGAAAATTATTCCAAATTCAAATATAAAGTCAAAACCACTTCTTTAGCAATCTATTCCAAAAGGGGGTATCTAAAATAACATCAAAAAGTCCAGAAACTGTCACAGGAATACTGCTCAGGCCACTTTCGGTACTTAAACAGTTTTGATTACATATTGCAACATATATTCATTCCAAAAATTGTTCCAAATTCAAATATAAAGTCAAAATCGCTTCTTTACCAACCTATTCAAAAAGGGTATCCAAAAAATCATCAAAAGTCCCGAAACAGCCACAGGATAATACCGGTTAGGCCACCTACATCAGAACCACTAAAGCTCGACTTTCAGTACTTTTTGCTACATATTGAAACCTATATTTATCCTTCCGTATATTCAAGTATCAATTCAAAATCAATTCTTTACCACTCTATTCCAAGGAGTATCTAAAAAAACAGAAAAAAGTCCAGAAACTGCCACCTGAATACCGCTTAGGCCACTTTTGGTACTTCACAGTTTTTGCTTACATATTGCAAAATATATTTATCCTTCGAAAAATTATTCCAAATTCAAATTTAATGTCAAAATCACTTCTTTACCAGCCTATTCCAAAAGGGTATCTAAAAAAAATCAAAAATTCCAGAAACAAGCAAACAAATACCACTTAAGCCACATATATCAGAGCCAAAAAGGCTCGCTTAAATATTGCACCACATACTTATCCTTCCGAAAATTATTCCAGATTCAGATATAAAGTCAAAATCACTTCTTTACCAATCTATTCCAAAAGGGCATCAAGAAACATCAAAAAGTCCAGAAACGGGAAAACGAATACCACTTAGGCCACATATATCAGAGCCAAAAAGGCTCGCTTACATATTGCACCACATATTTATCCTTCCTAAAGTGATTCCAAATTCAAATATAGAGTCAAAATCACTTCTTTACCAATCTATTCCAAAAGGGTATCTAATAGAACATCAAAAAGTTCAGAAACCGGTTAGGCCACATACATCAGAGCCACTAAGGCTCGACTTTCGGTACTATTTATCCTTCAGAATATTTAAGTATAAAGTCAAAATCACTTCTTTAACAATCTATTCCAAAAAGGGTATCTAAAAAAAACATCAACGAGTTCCTGAGTGGTCCAGAAACGGCCACAGGGAATACCGGTTAGGCTACGTACAGCAGAGCCACAAAGGCAACATATATTAATCCTTCAGAATATTCAAGTCTAAGGTCAAAATCACTTTTTTACCAATCTATTCCAAAAGAGTATCTAAAAAAATGGCAAACGAATACCGGTTAGGCCACTGTACATCAAATCTACCAATCTAATCCAAAAGGGCATCTAAAAATCAACAAAAAAATCCCTAAAAACCAGCACATCAAAAACTAAAAAAAAAAAGTCAAAAAGTCAAACCTTTTGAGGATCTTTAGGAATCCCATAGCCATGAAAATACATCTGAGAAACCAAAACTTGCATAGACAAATCTCCAGCTTTAGCTTCTTTTAAAGTATCTTGAAACCATCTTCTTACACAATCTGACACCACTGCTGACAACGCCAACCTCTTCCCACCACCACCACCACTACTGGCAGCGCCGCCACTGTTCCCACCGTTCTCCATCTTTTTTTAAAAAAAAATTATTAAAAAAAAATCGACTTTTTTTTTTAAACTTTATTCAAATTCTACCCCCAAGATTAGTACTTTTAAAAAACTAAAAAGTCGGTTTTTTAAAATTTTAACCTTCAAGATTAGTACTTTTTTCCAAGATTTTTATATGGTAATCTTAAAAAACTTAAATATTAATAAAAAAAAAATTAAAATTTTTTTTTTTATTAAAATTTGACTTTTTTCCAAGATTTATAAAAATTATGAAAAAGATTTTTATTATTTTGACCCTCAAGATTAGTACTTTTTTTCAAGATTTTTATATGGGTAATCTTAAAAAACTAAAAAAATAATATAAATATTATTTTTATAAATTTTTTTTAATAAAACGACTCAAGATTAGTACTTTTTTTCAAGATTTTTAGAAAACTAAAAATTGGGTTTTGAAAAAGTTTTGATTTTTGGATGGTGGGGGGTTGGAACACGTAGTAAAACACACACAGATGAATTATATATAAATAAAAATAAATAAATAAATAAATATTTATATTTTTTTTAAAAGATTAGAGGCCAGAGAGGCGGCTGTCATGTGCCAATATTCAAACAAGATATGAAACGGTCCCGTTTTGGTAAAGATGTGGAAATTTCAAATTTCTTGCTTTATGAGGATTAGGATGAGCTTTTGGATCCGAATCTCGAAATTGAACCGGAACTGTTTTGAAATCGTACTGAATTTTGGTACTGGAATTTTGTTCGGGACGGTACCAGGATTACAAAATAAGGTGAAAAAATATTCAAGACCATTAATTCGGGACTGGTCCGGTACCAAATCAAGAAATTCCAGAAAAAGAACGGAAAAACCCGATTTCCCGGTACCGATACCGATACCCGTACCGGTACCGATACCCGTACCGGTACCGATACCCGAATCCCATTCGGTACGGTACCGACACCACTAATTTATGCTCGGGAAATATCGGTACCACTAATTCGGGACGAGTTCGGGACAGGACCGGTACCGTGCTCGTCCCTAACGACAATCATTCTATCCGCGCAACGCGGTGACAAGGAAAATCAACAATAAAAATGTTTTCTTATACGCGTTAAATAAGGTGAAATTGATGTAAAATTAATTATATAATTCATACATGTTTAATATTATACATATTTATATACAAAACTAAAAACTAAACGCGTACTTTCTTTTAAATAAAGGTCTTTTGCGACTGCACCTGATTCGAGACCCTCTGGTGACAAGTATTTAATGTCAAATTTCAAAACTAATAAATATTATACTTATTTACTAAGTTTTTACTTAAATTAATATTAAAGTATAAACAAATTAAATACAAAAAACTAAAAATTAATTAAAAATATTCTAAAATGATGTTAAAGAACACAAAAAAATTAAGAAATATGATAAAATTATTGTAGGATATGTAAATCTTGCTTATGTTTTAGAGAGAGAAAGATAGATGATTTCACACTTCTAGAGAGAGAAAGTTCAAGAACTATGTGTTATTTGAAATGAAATCACCACCCTCTCCATCTAAGGAGAGGGTTTATATACCAAGCCCATAAGATGGGCTTGGGCTTACAATTGGGCCGTCCATACATAACATGGACTAGGTCTTTCCTTGTTAATTAGTTATAAGATATCTAGACTACGAGCTACAACTTAATATATTGTCGGAGTGACCGAATCTTCCTAAATACGTAAAAACGTATTTCCAACAATCTCCCCCTAAGTGAGGTCACTCCAAACAAGGGTGTTACCCAAGTTACAATAATAAAATAAACCTAGCATACTATGCTTGTCTTGAGCCCGTAGTCTTCTTCTTTCTTTTCTTTTTCTTTTCAGGTGAACATGCTGATGTGATATTTGATATCAATCTTTAGCATTAATCTCTTGCCTTGATCTTGTGCATCCATCACTTGTGATCTTCGCTTCTTCGTGACTTCATGTCCCACATACTTATACCTTCATAATTCTTGAAAGCTTCAGAGTTCGATACTGCGGAAGACTTAACTTTTAGGCTTTCTTGAATTAGATGAGGTATTAAGTGCATAAAGTATAAGCATGCGGGGACGACTTCTTCTCGGATTCCGCAACGCCACCGTCTTCAAATGCCGCAACATAAGTAGACACGAACGAAATGGCTTTGAACATTTCATTCTAATTCGGTAGCATTTTACCTCCGGTCGGTGAAGACCGTTGGACGATATAAAATATCGTACTTATGGCAGGTAGATTTAATTAAAAATCTCCTTGACAAGATTTCGCGGGTAAACCCGTTCTCTTTATTCGACCGTCCAAAGCTGACTGCGGACGTAAAGAGTGAATTATTTGGATAAAATTATCCGCATGATTGAAGCCGTCAATTCTGATTCCTGGAACAAGTTTGATTCATTAAAGAATCGTACCATCGTTGCTTTCCAGTTGTCACGAGCTTGATTCATATTGAATCTTGCAAGTTACCTACCAAGTGCTGTTTGAGGTTAACACTAGAAGGATCTCCACTCATCACTGTGAACACTGAGGTATCACTCTGAGTGTTCTGGCAAGATCACCAAGATATTGCGTAGAGGCCTGGAACGTGTTTAATTTCAGTTAAGAATTAAACCACTGTTGCTTTCTAGTTATCACAAGCTTGATTCATAAAGAATCTCACAAGTCACCTACCATGAGCTTTTTGATATTCGCTCAAGAAGGATTTCCATCTTCATTGTAAATACTTTCGTATTACTCGGATGTTCAGGCAAGATCATGAATATTTTGCGTAGGACTCTTAAGATCTTTCTTACTTTTCACAGTGTGTGAAGAAGCAAGGAATTATGGAAGTGTGTCCTAATGAGATATTTGATGATCTCAAATGGCTCTAGACTCGATCGTGCACTTTGGATTTTAGTAATCGGAGGCTGGAGAGGAGTGTCACCATTCCAATACCTATTTATTCGGAGTGAATAAATCGATAGATAACGTGTTGTCTCCGTGTGATTAAAACAAACACCTTTTGAGAGATATCTGAGTTAGCTGGGATGGGTTGTGCATTGCATCACTGGGTCCATGATGTCTTATCTTCAATATCAAGCATCATTTAAAATGATCTTAATAGCATATGTATTGACCCGGTTTCTGCCTAAGTTGTAAGGAGGGTTTCTTTCTTTACACCCTTTATCTTTACAATTCTTTTTCATTCTTCAACCCCTTCAATGCTTACCAATACGTCATAACTAGCACCTTGTTGTGATTGTTCCAGTGCTAACTTAAGTACTTGGTCGGCATTCAGCTACGTTCACAATCTTTCTCCATCTTTCCTAAGGACTACTATTTCTAGCTATGGAATGTCCTTGGGAAAATTCCTCCGGTTTAAGAAGAATCATTGGACTTAACCTATCCTACCATCCTTATGTCACCACAATCTTCATCGTCGTGAAATAAATGGGTTTTGGGTAAGTATATGTCACCATGAAAATCCATTTTGATATGCAAATCTGTTTTGCTCCCCCTTAACATATGTCATGATATTCGAAAACATTTCGCATATGTCGGGATGAGCCAGCAGATTAAGTCAAACCATTTGTGATAATTTCCCATATTAAATCACATTTTCTCCCCCATATTAAAAATATTAACCCAATCGATGTTTTAAATATCAATTGATTTAATGAAGTTTTAACAAAGGTTTTGGGAAGAAAAATGCAAGTTCATTTATCTTCATGATACCAAATGTATGAGATATGATACCGATTTGTAACATGATCACATATTCACCATATTAGAAAAAATTGACAAGGTTGGACCTGATTAATGAGAACATCATATGATAAGATCAATGGTTCTTGTCTGCATATGTTGGTCGCCTCGTCACGTCTGAAGTCATCTCTTAACACCACGTGTACGATTGGTATTGTTGTCTTGACACCAATTAGTGAGCTTGGCACTTTCGGCATCGAAGATTCTGAATGCTTGACAATTGCTCCCCCTCAATTGTTGACCCGTGTTCTATCGAAAGAGTTGTAGTCGTCGGTTGAGTAGTCGCATCGTCGAGTATGTAGATACCAATTGTAGATTGCTATAGTTGTAGAGATGATAACTTCATAAAAACAAGACTTCTCTTGTTTTAACAAATAAATGCACTGAAACGTACATAGATTTGTGTGAGACCAAGTTATAAAGTAAACTTGATCCCTTACAAGGTTTTAAAGTAAACCTTGCCCGAGAAAATTAATTCCCGTTGTGAGCCAAAGCTTTCATAAGAAATACTTGACTTTAATGTGAAAACCGAGTTGCAGTCAGAAATAACTACAAGCCATATAGGCATGTTTTATAAAATATTTACAACTTTTGTACGAACTCTATTTATGGCGTCGTGTCAATATTAATCAACATTTCTAAGGCCGTAAATATTATCGTACCAAAAGACATGCCTTTGAAAAATAAAGTAAAAATATTTTTGGATTTTTCTAGAGTTTTCAATTTTTATGATTTTTATATGGTTTTATATTTTTGTATTTTGCTTTTGTGGATAAAAATATAAACAATATATACAGATGATCACCAAGGATACGGAGAATAGTTTACCATTACTATTCTTTCGCTTCATCTGCCAATTCCTTTAGAGTCTCAGGCGAGAAGGTTCTCATTCCTAGCTTGTCGACCAAAAATTCAATTCGAGCGCGATCTAAAGCCTTCGTGAAAATATCCGCCAATTGATACTCAGATCGGACAAAGTAAAGCTCTATTACTCCATTTTCCACTTGCTCCTTGATGAAGTGGTAGCGAATGTCAATGTGCTTCGACCGGGAGAATTGAACGTTGTTGCAGCATAAGGCAATTGCACTCTTTTTGTCACAGTACATCGGAATTTTGTTAAAACCTAGATCATAGTCGGTTAATTGCGATCTCATCCAAAGAATTTGAGCACAACAACCGGACATAGCTATGTATTCTGCTTCCGTACTTGAAATTGCAGCGCTTTTCTGCCTTTTCGATGCCCAACTGATTAATCGATCTCCTAGTAGTTGCAAAGTTCCACTCGTGTTGCGCCTTGTATCTTGACATCCCGCGTGATCCGCATCTGCATATGCCATAAGTGCAATCGAGGAGTCCTTCGAATACCAAAGTCCCCGATTAATGGTTCCTTTAAGATACCGAAAGATCCGTTTAATAGTAGCTAAGTGTAACTCAGTAGGTCGAGTTTGATACCGAGCACACATACATATAGCAAACTGAAGATCAGGTCGACTAGCTGTGATATACAGAAGGGTACCGATCATTCCACGATAAAGTGTCGGATCAACGGCAACTCCATGTGGATCTGCATCAAGCTTAGTTCGTTCCACCATTGGAGTATCCACGGGGTCACAAGATTCCATCTATACTTCTTAAGTGATTCAAGGGCATACTTGGATTGATTGATAAAGATGCCTCTGGGAATCTGAGATATCTGAAGTCCTAAGAAGAATGATACCTTGCCCATCATTGACATCTTAAACTTGGAAGACATGAGTGTCCCAAACTCATCGGATAAGGTTTGGGTCGAGGCTGCAAATATAATATCATCAACATATATTTGTACCAAAATCATATCTTTACCTCGTTTCTGAATGAACAGTGTGGGATCCACCTTGCCTTTAGCGAAGCCTTGCGTGATGAGGAATTGTGACAATAGATCATACCATGCGCGTGGAGCTTGCTTCAACCCATAGAGAGCCTTCTTAAGCTTGTACACATGATTAGGATATTTAGGATTCACAAAACCATCCGACTGTTAAACATAGACCTCTTCCTTCATTTCACCATTCAGAAATGCCGTCTTCACATCCATCTGATAGAAGATCGTATTCATGTGGGCTGCATAAGCGAGGAATAGTCTAATAGCTTCCAAACGGGCAACAGGTGCAAAGGATTCCATAAAGTCGATGCCTAATAATTGCTTGTATCCACGAGCTACTGGTCGAGCTTTGTTCTTCAATATTCCGCCTAACTCGTCGAGTTTCACCTTGTAAACCCATTTCAACGTGAGTAACTGCACTTGATCCGGGCATGGGACAAGTTCCCATACTTCAAGACGTATAAATTCATTAAGTTCTTCTTGCATAGCTTCTATCCAACAGGATTGAGTAAAAGCTTCTTGCCATGTCTTGGGTTCAACTTCAGTGAGAAAAGCATCAAAATGACAAAACATTGCATTTTCTTGTAACTGACTTCTTGTGGATACCGGACGATTAGGGTCACCAATAGTAGAATCTATAGGATGATCCTTTGTGCACTTGCTGTCATGCTCACGAATTCGTGGATTGGAGTAAACCGTAGTAGGAGCTTCCTCTGAGGTGGACGACCCGACTTGATTAGGGTTGGGAATAGGTACACCAAAGAATGGAAGTTCATGCATTTGAGCGAATTCCAAATCGTGATCATCATCATCCTCTTCATCATCAATAGGCATGACATGGGTAGTTGAAACATTTGTTGTTTGAGAATTACTCGTTGAAGGTATATCTTGACCAATTGTAGGTGCAGATGTATCAGATTGTGCTTCGGTTGCTGGAGCGACAACTTCGGTTACCGGAGCTATTACCTCAGGTTCTGGAGCAACAATACTTGGAGGAGTAAAGAATTCATCAAAGAACGGTTGAAACAATGTATCCCATTCAGTCCTAGTAGGTGGTATAAATGATGATGAGGTAGGGTTATTTGGGACAAGACCAGAACTAATGTTACTGGGTCCCATTTCATGAAGTGCGGGTTCAGAGCTGCTTTGCTCAGAAGCCATTGCTGTCAGCTCATCAAAATCAACATTCATAGTTTCGAGGATCTTGCGAGAGTTACGGTTGTAGATTCGGTATGCCTAACCAATGAAAATACGAATATCAGCCTTTGGTTGAAGTTTTCCCAAATTTACACCATCATTATTTGGATAGCAAAGAGAACCAAATACATGAAGATATGATAAATCTGGTACTTTTCCATGGAAAAGCTCATAAGGTGTTTTACCATGGCGTTTACGAATTAGTGACCGGTTTTGGGTGTACACTGCTGTAGATACTGCTTCTGCCCATAAAAACAATGGAGCCTTTGCGTAAATTAACATCGTTCGAGCAGCTTTCATAAGTGTGTGATTTTGCCTTTCAACGACACCGTTTTGTTGTGGAGTGCGAGCAACGGATGTTTCATGAGATATGCCAACTTTTTCATAAAAATCACGCAAAATTTGATTCACAAATTCGGTTCCAGTATCTGTACGAATGCGTCAAACAGTAGTGTTGAGACGCACTTGAATCATCTTGAGAAATCCGAAGATGAATTTAGGTGCCTCATTTTTTGTTGTAAGAAATTTCACCCATGTAAACCGAGAGTAATCATCGACAATTACGAGGATGTACTTTTTGCCACTAAGACTTTCAACACGCATTGGCCCACAAAGATCCATATGCAACAAATAAAGTTTCTCTTGGTTGGTGTCTTCCGTCTTGGGTTTGTATGATTTCTTAGTGCTTTTCCCCATTTTACACGCGGAACACAAATGATCCTTGTGAAATGTAAGTTTAGGAAGACCACGAACAAGTTCGTTTTTCGCCAAATGATTGATAGCGTCAAAGTTAAGATGAGATAACCGTCGATGCCATAACCATGACTTAGTCTTCGAGGCTTTGGAGAGAAGACAGACTGGAGAAGCGGCCATCATGTCTTGTAGAGACAAAGTATACAAATTATTCCCTCGAGTACCTTTCAGTAAATCAACCCCTTCCAAATTAAGAATGAAGCAGGTATGCTCTCGAAAAGTAACTTCTAGGTTTGCATCACAAAATTGTCCCACAGAAAATAAGTTGTGACCGAGACCTTCCACATAATACACTCTTGAAATTATAACATTCCCAATATGATATTCTCCATAACCCATTATCTTTGCAATATGATCATTTCCACATCAAACCGTACCAAGAAACTTGCTGACGAAATTTCTAAGCTGAGAGCGATCTCCGGTCATATGCTTGGAGCAACCAGAGTCCAAATACCAGAGAAACATTTGGACCACCTGTTTTCAATAACAACAATAGATAATGCATTGGAAACTATTGGCTCCGGAGTGTTAGCAGATACATATATAAGATTATCAGAATTGCTAACATTTGTGTGACCCTTAGATTTACTGATGTTTCTAATGTGAGTTTTAGCACTAACATGTTTTACTGCTCCAACTTTCTTAGGTTTTGGATTATTCGCGGGCACTACAGTGGGAGTAGACCTATTTAAAGGGCACTTGATTCCTACAGTAGTGTCGGTGTTCCTAGTTAAAGGACATGCTTGTGTTTTGGTAGCCTTGGTACTCCTAGTTAAAGGGCACGCTTTCTTCGCTTTAGTGGGAGTGATCCTAATTAAAGGGCACATATTTCCTACTATAGTGAAAGTTCTACCAGTGGGGCGCCACATCCAACCAACTTGGGTTAACACTTTTCTAGTCGGTTTCCATTCTAATCCATTTTTCCGGGTATTCATCTCATTCACATGGTCAATAAGGCAAGAATCATGGCGACTAGAAAACATACATTCATTACAATTCCAACATTTCAAATTAGAATTCACAGTAGGCTTAGAACGCTGCACAACCGCAGAGCCTTTATGTTTAGTTACATGATTCTTTTTATTCAAAATAGAAATAACATTCCTATGATGGGCTTCTACTTTCTTCTTCACTTGACTACTAGATGGGGGCAAGATCCTATCATTCTTCTTGTTTCTTTTAAGCTTAGATCTTTGAGTCTTAGTAGTGGTGATTACTCCTGTAGAAGGCAACACGGGAATATTAGAAGATGGTTTTGATTTTGCCGTATCTTTAGTGACCAATGTTTGAGATGGTTTAGTCCTAGGGCCCTTATTAAATGGTGTGACGGCTATAAGGTTCCTTTTGATTGCACTAGAGGACGATGCTGAGACAGTGGCTGCGTTATCCATAACATTCTTACCTTTTAGAGTACGAAGTGTTTCTTTTAACTCATCCAAGGCCAGATTTTTATCACAAATTTGTTCCCTCAAATCAGATATTTCTACCGACTTTCGATTCAATTGTTCAATCAATGATTGATTATGTGCAGTGGTATTAGCACATGCGGGCTTTACTGAATCGAATAGTCGTGTATCTTTCTGTTTTAAGTTATCAACTTTGGACAAAATCTTGGAAACTCGATTATCTAGATCAAGTTTAAAATTCTCAGCGGCCTCAAGTACGTTCACACAGTTAAGCTCCTTAGATTTCTCTATGTCTATCGGCAAAGATTTAGCAACTTTGTCACTTGGCTGACGTTGTTTTGATTGTAAATTCAATCGAAAATTCTTTTCAAAGTTTGCATCATCGATATTAACACCTTCGAATGAGGTTTCAAAGATTTCTTGAATAAATTGTTGCTTGCATTCAAGCGAAATACAATGTGTTTGAATCTCATCAAAACGTTTTGAAAGCGAAGAATATGAATCTTGAAGCTTTAAAAACTCAGCGTCAGATTCGTGACAAGTACTAATGACCACATTATCCACAGATTCAACATTATGCACAATAGAATCATTATAAACACTTTTATTCACACAGACGGAAACTATATCATGAGACATCACTTGCTTCAGAAGCTGATCATTTTGGCGTGAAACCCGTTCTATTTCAAGTAAACTATTTTCATAAGCATCATCCATTTCATTGAAAACACGTTTAACTTCTTCTATTTCCAAACGCAAATCTTGATCAAGATTACTAAGACAAGCTTTAACATTCTTTACAAACGGAACAATTTCGTCTCGGAAAAAACCTTGAAGTGGCCACGCCAACCTCCTGAAAAAGGAGGGATTTACCTGGTTTGAGTCTGTGTGGCGGTAGGCTCAAACCCCGTGGATTAGTCGGCCAATGAGTCGGAAATCACGGTTACCAAAAAAAAAAACAACAATTTCGTCTCGGAACGCAGCTCTAGTGTGCTCAAAGTTCCATTCACCTTCCGTTATGGCCGTGGTCGTCGTACGTTCCAAAATGACCTTGTCAAAATCGGCTAAGTGTTGGTGTACCGCTTTTAAGTTAACGGACGCCTTACTTACCGGTGGAATTAACTTCGTTAAATCCGTTTTGACAAGTGTAGGAGACGTACTAGGAGGGTTTTCATTTGACAAACTTTGGGGCACAAGAATTGTCAATTCAGCTAATTCCTTTTGTAAGCGAATACGTGTCTTTTTAGAAAGTTGATCTTTATTAAACTTATCATAATCAATCGTATGGAATTTTGAAAACATTTTAGAATGAGTTTCTTCCATAAGTGACCGAGTCTCCTTAGAACTACGAACATAAGGTGCTTCTTTCGATTTGCCAATTATGGTCATATCATAAAGACAGGGAATATATTCCCGATCTTGTTTTGCATAACCGGGATTAGGTGGTAAATCTTGAAGACGTTTAAGTTCGAGTTCTTTAAATGATTTAGTCAAAAGATGAACCTTTTCTATGGAAGCGTATTGTTTTAAAAGCTGTTGTTCCTTGAATTTAAGAAGTTTTGTAGCATTAATTTCCGATTCAAACTTTTTAGACTCGAGAGTTTCGAAATCCATTTTAAGTTTCTGAAAATCATTGACAACTGACTCTTTTGCTTTTAATTCATTGGAAAGATTAGCTTTTAATGATTCTATTTCTTTCAAGTGTTCAATCTTTTCAAAACGAAATTGGTCAAATTCAGAATAAGTTATTTTTTCAGCTTGAGGGACCATTTCAAAAGCTTTGACCTTTTCTTTATGCAATGCAAGCTCAACAGTTAGGGTGGAATTCGTATCTACGGATTGTCTGAGAGCCATATGCATTTGATCAATAATATGTTTAGGCACCATTATCAAATCACGTTGATCATAAGATTCCATACCCGTCGTAGCATTTGGTTGAGGTTCACTCAAATGTGTTGGATTGGATACCGCATCATTTGAGTTACTAGTTCCCGAATGTTGTTCGAGGTTGTCATTTTCATGCTCAACATGATGTGGATTATCATGAATATTATTAGATGTGGTTGGTACCTCACTGACGACATCAGAACCGTAGTGAGAGAGATTAGCAACGAGTGCAGCTTGGGCTGAGTGAATGTCATCACAATCTGAATCATATGCATCAAGATCATCAGCTTGATATGCTACATTAGAAGTAGAGATGACTGTTATGCCTTCATTATCTGCTGCCCCTGGGTCTGCAAGAAATGCTAATTCCTCTGAATCCAAAATTTTCCCCTTAGACTGAGCATCGACCAAATACATCTTTTCATGAAACCATGTTGCATCCCTTCTCCTTTTTGGTTGAGTGCATTCCCTAGCCATATGACCTTGTCCTCGGCAATTGTAGCAAGTCGCAACCTTTTGGGGACCAATAGTGCTTCCATTACCACTAGCTTGAGAATTCACAGCTTGAGCATTCATGGTCCTTGAAGGAGGTCCATATGAAGTTTGCCTTCCCTGAATAGGTTGCACCGTCACTTGACCATCTTGAACAGTGGCTTGTTGTCGAGGATTTGAAGAGGCGCGGAGCTGATTGTTTGTTAGTGGAAATCCTCTAGTTGCAACAAGTTTTGACAAGTAGGCAGTGAGATGGTTTAGAACATCAGCTGGTGTATCATTTGGAGTAAAGACCGGTGCTTGGATTGGTGGAAGTTCATTGGAGTAGAAGGCTTGTGCTGGTTGTGCTTCGATTGGAAAATATCCTTGCTGAGTAGTATAACCCGTTGGAGAAGTGTTGGCTTGTGATGGTGATGTCTGATGTGGTGGTTGCTGTGGAAAAGATTGTTGATGAACACTTTGTTGAAATGCTTGTTGTGGCATCATTAGTGGTTGATAAGATGGTTGTTGTGGTTGCCGATAGGTGTGTGGTGTTGGCTGCTGCAAGTATGATGGTTGTTGATAAGTATAAGCCATGTTTTGTTGAGAAGAATACATGGCAAGTGGATCATGAACTTGAGGTGTAGACAACCGAGCCTCGATCACATGGCATTCGTGTTGTTGAAGAAAAGCTTGAAGTTGATCCACATTGGTGTTATGCAAGTCCTTAGCCAATTTAACATCCGTCACGTACTTTTTCCATTCTGAAGGAAGAGTGTTCAAATACTTGGTGTTCAATTGAAACGTAGGAATTGCCATGCCATAGATATTGAGCTCATTCAACAATAGGGTAAATCTCAGATAGTAATCATTGAGAGTCTCCCCTGGCACATAGGCAAACTTATCAAAAGTATCATAAAGCTTACACTCTCGTTCTTGTTTAGTTAACGAGGTGCCTTGCATTAGAACACGAATTCTATCCCATAACTCGTTGGCAACTTTATGTTTGCTGACGAGTTTGTAGACATATGGAGGAAGAGCTTGGAGAATGATGTTTGTTGCTTGTTTATCACACTTGTCTTGTATCTTAGCATCTCCAGTGAGTTCACCCGTTGTGTGAGGACGAGTAACAACACCTTCCGTCACAGTACCATATACCAATGGTCCATTGAGCACCGATTCCCAAATAAGATGTCCATTCTCCTTGTTCAACATATAAAGTTCCATACGGGAAGCTCAATCCTCGTACATAGTTTTGACCAACATTAGTGGACGATTATCCGTACCCGAGAGGATGGACTTATCCGTAAGAGATGTGTAGTCCATTTCTATAAGTTAAGATTTACAAAGTTGATTGGTCAATGAAAGAAAGTAAATGTTTGTTGTTGTTTGTAGAGGCCGAGAAATAATGTTAAAATCCCCTAAATTATGTTCTCGATAAACCAAAAATACCAAGACAAAATATCACACACGTTTTTGAAAAATAATCTTGGAATACTTGTTGTTCTATCGCAATGCCTAAAAGGAATGTTGTCGCAATGTCGTATCGCTATAAGTCCAATCGCAATAAATCCTATCGCAATACTTCCAATCGCAATACTCCAATCGCAATACTGTCACAATACCCTGTCGCAATAAGTCCTATCGCAATAAATCCTATCGCAATACTCCAATCGCAATAAATCCTATCGCAATATTCCAATCGCAATACCCTGTCGCAATATCACAAAATGAACTCCAATCGCAATGCCAATCGCAATACGGATCACAATGTCACATAATGAACTCCAATCGCAATCCCAATCGCAATATGGATCGCAATCCAAAACCCTAGATATTGCGATGGGAGGCCTGTCGCAATAGTACAAACAGTATACAATTTTTCCACTTTTCTCGGACAAAACACACCAAATTCGAGATTTTAAGCCAAAAAATGATCCAAACATCCAAAATTTTTGTGCTTTTAACCAAAGTAACTATACCAAATCTCTACCACAACTATGTCGAAGATTTGTATCAAGAAAAAAACCATAAAAAACAAAAAAAATGTTGGACGTGGGTTTATATTGATCAAAAGCTACTAAAATCAAGAACACAAACACATAAACAATACAATCATCCCATGGCTCATGATACCATTTGTAGGATATGTAAATCTTGCTTATGTTTTAGAGAGAAAAAGATAGATGATTTCACACTTCTAAAGAGAGAAAGTTTAAGAACTATGTGTTATTTGAAATGAAATCACCACCCTCTCCATCTAAGGAGAGGGTTTATATACCAAGCACATAAGATGGGCTTGGGCTTACAATCGGGCCGTCCATACATAACATGGACTAGGCCTTTCCTTGTTAATTAGTTATAAGATATCTAGACTACGAGCTACAACTTAATATATTGTCGGAGTGACCGAATCTTCCTAAATACGTAAAAACGTATTTCCAACAATTATATTATGAATAAAACAAGTAAATAAAAAAGTAATTTAATTTAAAATTAAAGATAATATTTTGGTAGGCTGTTTTAGAATGTCATGATATATAATGTAAGGATGACATGAACATGTTGCTTTATTTAGTGAGTAAAAATGTTTGAATATTCAACCTTATATATTTAAGAAGGTAACAGATGCTTTATGAACTAATAATAGATTAATCTCTTTTTATGAGTAACTTCATCTAATTCATGTAGTGGTTTTTTTACAGGTAAGAGAAATGGATGAGCACCGGGTGTTGAGATTTTAGTATTTGTTTGATGAATAACAAGGAGCATTATCTTTCTTTTTGGTTGTTGTTTTTAGCGTCTCATGAAGTAACATTAGGAACGTTCAACATTTATGAGTAGTTTTTTTTGTTGGAAGTAATTATGAGCTTGAAACTTTTCGTTTTCCAACATTGACGTAGATGAGTTTATAGTTGTTAAACTTATTGTGAATCCAAACTAATGAGTTTTAGAGTATGGTGGGAGTTATGTCTAGTTGTTAGTTGACACTAAAACTACATATCTAATATTGTGTACATGTTTTGTGTGTGAGATCTTAGAAAGGCTCAAGTGATTAAAACCCATATGGTTGACTTGATAAGCATAAAACTACCTTACGTGTTGATTATTATGAGGAGGATCGTGATCTTAACTAATCACTTTGATCATAATCTAAAACATCATCTATTTAGCAATAAAAAGGGCTCAAATGGATGCTCTTACTAAACGATAAATTGACCAAAAAAGACCTACAAAACTTGCACACAAAACACCATTAAGTCTCATGTGACTCTAGTTACACATCTTATTTTCTCGTAAAATGGGCTTAAAATTGCTAAAATATCATCAAATGTGCATAATGTATGTGTGTTTTCTTGTTTGTGTACGTGCAAGCAAAGATATTAGAAATAACTTGAAAATCACATAAACAAGACAAAACGAACACGAGGAACAAAGACGTAACAGAAAACCGAAGCCGGCCACTTTACGGGTTTTGAAACCCTCTGTTAGCCTCAAAATATTGAGTCAAACAAGAATGTTCGGTCATAAGTTTATTATGTATCGGATTTTAGAACGTTGTAATAGGTAGTAGGTTAGTCGTGTTTTACGGGCTTGACTTTAAGCTAAAAGTTCATTCATAAGTAACTAAAGCCTAAAAGGAAAGCCCGACCCATTAATATATAGCCCATACAAGCCCGCATGTGGGTGGACTATATATACACACCTCCTAGCATGTTAGGAGGTGGTTGGCTCATTTGTATTTTCTCTCTCTAATCTAATCCTCCCTAAGTTTCCAACCATTCTCTCTCTTTTCTCTCTCTACTTTCTCTCTCTATAATTCATCTATCTTTCTTCTTTATTTCTTGTTTAATCATCACAAAATATAGGACAACATTTGGTATCAACCGCCACGGGATAGATTAGTGATTAGTTGTTGTTATTGTATTTGATTCGAATGATTTAATCCATCAATCATCTCGAATTGAATTTTTTTTAGTGTTTTCGGGCTCTAAATCTTCTTATAAATCTCCTACATAGTTGTGGTAGAGATCTGAGTGCTTTGGATTGGTTAAAATCACGAACTTTCTTTGCAAAAATCTCATCTTTATTCAAACATCTAGAAACAGTGATGTTTATTGCGAAATCAATGCCTTAAATTCCATCACAATACAGTAGGGTTTTAACATTGCGAAATCACACATTTCACAATACACGAGGGTTTATGTATTGCGAAGTAATATTACGAAGGTTGTGTATTGCGAAGCTTTGAGAACATCGCAAAGAATCATCTTTTTGAACATTGCGAAGATTGAAATTAATATTGCGAAGACTCCAGTTTTGGCATTGCGAAAAGTTGCATTTTCAAACAATGCGAAGATTGCATTTTCGAACATTGCGAAGATTGCATTTTCAGAACATTACGAAGATTGGAGGATTTTTGAACATTCCGAAGATACAAATTATTCCGAAAATACACTTAAAAAATCGTGTGTTTTTTGGTCTTGAAGAATTTTTTGGTTTTTCGAGAATATTTTTTAAGGGATTTCCATAATTTTTCTCTTCAACAACAATCACTATAACATCTACTTAAGATCCGTATTCACTTCATCATTTCAGAGAATATTGAGATGGATTCTACTGCAGAGTATCGTGTGACGATCAACAACATCATGGGGGCGGGTAACAAAGAGAGACCACCAATGCTTGTGTCTGGTCGATATGATCAATGGCAATCCCGTTTTCTATGTTATCTTGACACAAAACCTAACGGTCATGCTTTATGGCAACGTATTTTTTATGGACCCTATAAATTCTCAAGGTTACAAGTTCCTGCAGTATCAACCACAGACACAACTGACGAACAACCCGCATATGAACGTGATGAAAAGAGAAACGAACTCACACCAGAGAACCGTGCTTGGTTTGATACAGAGAAGGAAGCAATCTACTTAATTCTTAGTGGCATTGGAGATGATATTTATTCCACGGTTGATGCATGCCCTACTGCTAAAGAAATGTGGACGGCTATTGAAAGATTGCAACAAGGTGAATCACTTAACAAACAAGATGTGAAAACTAAGATCTTCTGGAACTTTGGCAAGTTTACTTCAAAGGATGGGGAATCAGTTGATTCTTATTACTCCCGATTCTACAAAATGATGAATGACATGACCCGAAACAACTTGCAAGTTTCCACCATGCAAGTCAATGTCTAATTTCTACAGCAACTTCAACCAGAGTGGACACGGTTTGTCACCTTGGTAAAACAACAACAAAAGTTAGACGAAGTTTCATATCACACACTCTTTGACATTTTGAAACAATTTCAGAATGAGGCAAACGAACTTCGAGCTGAACGGGTTGCAAAGGTTGCAAATCCACTTGCTTTGGTGTCTACCACTCAGTATTACCCAGATTATCGTTCTCGTGCTCCAAAGACCTACTCTATTCAATCATCATCACCACGATCATCCACTGTCTCTAAGTCACATGCTCCAACAAGATCATGAGGCAAAGAAGTTGCAAGAGCACCATCACCAACACCTGAGCAATCATCCGAAGAAGACAGTGATGAAGAACAAGCTCAAAAGGATATGGAATTCAAGCAACAAATCGCTTTCATTATGAAGCAATATAGGAAAATCTACAAACCCACCAACAACAACCTTAGAACATCATCAAACACAAGGAACAACTATGCTCAAAGTCCTCCAAGGATTGACACACGAAGGCGTGTTGAGAGTCCTCCAAAGTATGATCGACAACCCGCTAAGTATGATAATCAGAGGGTTGCTACTGTTGTTGGAAATATGGAAACTGTTGGTACTCAAGTTGTGCAACAAAGTGGGATTTAGTGTTTTAACTGCAGAGGTTTTGGGCATTTGGCTAGGGAATACCGGCAGCCAAAGAGGGTTAAAGATTATGGTTATCATAAGGAAAAGATGTTGCTATGCAAGAAGATGAAAGTTGGGATCAAGTTATCAGCTAAGGAAGGAGAAATGTTTGACGACACAGACGATGAACTCTCCGACCAAGAACTCGAGGCATATTATTCATACATGGAAAAGATTCATGAGGTCCTTAACGTCACTGAAGATGACAATGGTCCTATCTTTGATACCGAGCCAATTGATAAGGTACAACATGATGATGAATATAATGTGTATGGTGATACACATAAGCATAGTGATCTACCAACAACAATTACTGACACGTGTATGATGGAAACAGTTGATAGCAATACCACACCCAATTCATCAGACATGTGCAACAATGAGTTTGAGGATGATCAACATGAAATGGAGTATGATGACGAGGAGCGTGTCGCGCTTGCTAATTTAATTGCTAGTTTACAAAAAGATGTTAATGAAACTAGAAAGAGTCAAAAGCAATTAAAGAAGGCAAACGCAATGCTCACTCAAAACTTTGAAGAAAGCAAAGCCGCTCTTATAAAATCTAGTGAGACCATTGATAGTTATAGGGCTCAGTTTCTTCAAAGAGACAAAGAGCTTGAGGGGTACAAAAGTCGTTTAATTAACGTTAAAAAGGACGATTTTGAAAATAAATACAACGAAGCTCTTGCTTTGTTAACTAAAGAAAAACGTCAATTTAATGTTTTATTAAGTGATGAACGTCAAAAAACGTACCTTGCCACAAAAAGGTAAACGAACTTGAACAGAGGCTTTCTATGAATACCACCGATTCTACTAAAATTCTTGACGAAAAGAAACAAGAGGTTGAAAAAATTAAAACAAGATTTCAATAATAAACAAGGCAAAGATACTGAAAAAGTAACGGAACTCGAAGAACAAGTCGATTTTTTGAAAAAAGTTGTTTATAAAACGTATGACTCTATTCAAACCGTAAGAATGATAGCACCTTTGTCGTTTTTCAAGGGTCAGGCTAGTTTTGATAGTCCCAAGTACCTCGAACAAGCTCAGGCTACGAACCCTCACTTATATCTTGATGAGTCCGAACGGATCGATCATGATTGCCCAGTAGTTAGGCTCGATAGTGAAGAGACGTCCCTTTGGGATGAGGAGAGTAGATCACCAGTCAATAAAGATTTTGTGAAACCATATAATTATGCTTATGAAAATAGTCTTTATGTTCTTTTCACTCTACAAAAACCGAAGTCTTGTGAGGAATTGTTTCTTGAAAGCAAACAATGAAGAATTGAATGGAAGAAAATTTTTTCCACTAAGAAATCAAATGTTTCTAAATATATTAACTATTTGCCTCTTGATGTTTCTAAAAGCAAAAGTAGAAAAACACTTGGTAGGGGTATGCAAAAAACCGAAAACCCGAACTTAAACCGAAAAAACCGAATAATCGAAACCTAAAAAACCGAAACCGATTGAAAAACCTATGGTTCGATTTTTGCATTTTGAAAAAACCGAAGCTTTTGGTTTGGTTTGGTTTTAGCATTAAAGAAAATCGATATAAACCGAACCGATCTCTATAAACATGAGAATATATATATAAGTTCACGTCGAAGCTAATGAACGATGAATATGCCACGCTAGATTAGTTATATCATGTTTAATAACTAATCATTTTTTCATATGCTTACTGAACATGACAAAATAATAAGTTTTCTTTTATGTTGTTTTTTTAGTTAGGTTTTTATCGTTGCTATTGTGTTGATTTATGCGCATAAATGATTTTTTTAGGATTTTATATGCTATTTTTTCCTTATTGTTAATGTTGTGTTTCTTGTTGTTATTGTTTATTTAAAGCTTTTAACGTATCGGTTTATGGTATATTCGAAATCGACTTGTAAAAGCGAAGCTCGATAAATCATATAGAAAATGAAAACGCTGGAAAACCAAACCGAAAGTAAATCGACAACTGAAAAACTAAACCGACACAAAACCGAAACCGAATGGTTCCTAAAAATCAAAAACCAAAATTTGTTGGTTCGGTTTTGGTTTTATACAAAAACCGAACCAAACCGGACCATGCTCACCCCTAACACTTGGTATTCTTAAACATCACATTGATAATGTTCAATCAATTGTTGAAAGAGATTGGCAAAAACGTGAAAATGATAAGTGGAAAAAAGAGATTCCTCACGATATAACTGTGCTTGTGAAAGAACTTTTAATACCTAATACTAAGATAATAAAAGAAAATGTTCTTGAGTTGGAAAAATTAATTCGGTCTGAAATGTTTGAAGATTTGAAATATGTTGAGTCTCTTGAAAAAGAAATTGATGAACTTCAAAATGACAAATCAGAGTTTTCAAACGAATATGATCTACTCTTAGAAGAATGTCTCTCCAAAGATATTTTGTGTGTTACTCATCAATCTTGTGCTGATATTGATAAATATTCTAATGTTGCATGCAAATATCTTGATAAGATCAAAGAGTGTGAACGGCTTGAAACTGAGCTTTCGACACGTAAAGAAAATGTTGATAAAAAGGCTTTTGAGTTACTTAAACACAAAACTGATTTCCTTCAAAAACATTGTTATTCTCTTGAACTTGCTTTGCAAAAAGACATCGGAAGTTTTACACATGATAATAAATTGCAAGAAAAACTTTCCCAAATGTGTCGACAAATGAATGAAAAGAGTTTGGAAATTAAAGATTTGAAAGCTCAGTTACAAGACAGGAACATAACGATCGAAGAGTTGAAGAAACTCGTCACTAAGATGGGTGGGAAAATTGTGGAATCTAGTGTTAAGAAACATGTTGTAAGACAACCCAATACGTACAAAGTGACTAAACCATTTGTCGTGGGAACACCATATGTTTTCTCCAATTCTGCATTTGCAAAACCGGGGTTTTCCCCCAAGACGGTTGGGAAGGATAGGTTACCACATATTACTCCCAAAACACATATTCGATCACAAAGCATTAAGAACACTAATGTGATTAAACCAGGGATGTATAGATTGGCCAATAAACCCACACACAACAAAGAACGTCAATTACCTCAGACTTCTAGAAACACTAATAGACATGTGTCTTTTACTACAGGAGTATTCCCCACTACTAGTGTTAGCCGACCTCAGCTTAAGAGCACTTGAATGAATGAAAAGGTTTGGCAAAACAAGAGTCAAGGGAAGATGAAGAAAGTAGAAGACCACCCTAGGAATTTGAATGTTTCTAAGAATAAAACGTCTGTAATCACGTGTAATGACGATTTGAATGATTCGACTTTGAATGCTTTGAATGTTAAGTTTGTTTGTGTGAAATGTGGAAAATGTGCTAATGCTAATCATGCTATGTGTGTTTCGAATAATGTCAAAGGCGTAGATACTAGAACTAAGAAGCAAATTGTGATGCCTATTAGTGCTAGAAAACCCAAACGCAAAGTGAACCATTCTAGTGCAACCCCCCCCCCCCCCCCCCCTAAGGAAAGTATTGCATCAGACTCCACCACTAAGCACCCTAGAAGCAGAATTAATGAATTATATGAGTCTACTAGCAAGTCTTGGAAATGGTGGTTTGCTAATCAGTGTCCTCAAGGATATAAATGGATGCCTAAGGTTAGGAAATAAGACGTGAGAACGAGCGTTAGTGTGCCTTTACGTGCTAAAACTAGGGAAACTAATGAATCGTAAATCACAACTAACATGGAATCCAATTTAGAAAAGCTCCATCGTGTTCTAATTCTTCGGCAGGTGATCGAAATAATTCTCTTCATACTGGACTCTGGATGCACGAAGCACATGACGGGGAATCTCAAGCTTCTAATTAACTTTGTGGAGAAGTTCCTAGGTACGGTCCGATTCAGAAATGATCAGTTTGCACCGATCCTAGGATATGGAGATTTATTTCAAGGGAATATCACAATCAAAAGGGTTTACTACGTCTAAGGGCTCAATCACAATCTTTTCTCGGTTGGTTAATTTTGTGATGTGGATTTGGAGGTTGCTTTTAGAAAGAAGACATGTTTTGTTCGTGATTATGATGGGAATGACTTACTTACTGGTTCACGGGGTACTGATCTCTACACTATTTCACTTCAAGACTCCACTTCTTCAACTCCAATCTGTTTCATGGCTAAAGCTTCAACGACTCAAGCTTGGTTATGGCATCAACGATTATCTCATCTCAACTTTGATACCATCAACTTGCTTTCCAAGAAAGATATTGTGAGAGGCCTTCCAAACTTGAAATTCATCAAAGATCATCTTTGTTCTTCTTGTGAGCTTTGTAAAGCTAAACGGAGTAGTTTCAAGACAAAGACTACACCAAGCTCTAAAGGACGGTTAGATCTTCTTCATATAGATTTGTGTGGGCCCATGCGTGTTCAAAACATCAATGGAAAGAAATATGTTATGGTAATTATCGATGACTACTCAAGGTACACGTGGACTCACTTCTTGAGGTCTAAGGATGAAACACCTGAAGTTCTCATCAACTTCCTTAAACTGATACAACGTGGTCTTCAAGCTCAAGTAAAAGTGGTACGTACTGACAGAGGCACGAAATTCTAGAATTCAACTCTGAAGAATTATTTTGAAGCCAAAAGGATTAAACACGAAACATCTATTGCTAGAACACCTGAACAAAATGGCGTTGTTGAAAGACGAAACCATACTCTAGTTGAGGCTGCTCGAACTTTATTATCCGCTTCAAACCTACCACTATTCTTTTGGGCCGAAGCCGTGTCAACCGCATGCTACACACAAAGTCGTTCCTTAATAATCCCAAGACACGAAAAGACACCATATCACATAATTCATGATCGCAAACCTTCACTCAAACACCTTCACGTTTTTTGATGTATGTGTTACATAATCCGAGATGGTGAAAATCTAGATAAGATGAAGAGAAAGTTGATGCATGCATTCTAGTGGGATATGCAACTCAGTCTAAGGGATATAGAGTTTACAACAAGAGAACAAAATTGATAGTCGAAACTATTCATGTCAGATTTGATGAATTGCAAGAAATGGCACTTGAAGAAAGCAGTTTAAGTCCTGATCCACAACGACAAAAGACTTCTGTGCACAACCGCACGAAACTCGGAACTCAAGACCACAACAATGAACCGTCAAGTTCAAAGCTGGTTCAAGGAAATGTTCCAAGAACAGATATGACAGTGGACACGATAATTGAAGAGTTGGAAATGTTATATGGACCAATGTTTGATGAATATTTCACGGGGGAGAAACATGTTGTATCAAAGTCTTCCGTTGTTACTCATGATAAGAATGATGATACCGATCATCGTCAACAAAAGGATACAACTTTATCTACTTTAACACGTGTTGCTGCAGATTTACCTCCTCAGAGTATCACTTCAATAATCGATCCTACAACATCTACAACTACTGTTATTTCTCTAGAGAACACAAATCAAGCAGACGATGCATCATCTGACAATGAAGATTTTCACAATCCATTCGGTACATGAAACTGGAGAGTCTTCTACTCGCCATTGATCCGTCAAATATGCTTACGTTTTATCAACGACATCCGTCAACACATCATTGGACCCGAGATCATCCTTTGGTTCAAGTAATTAGAAACCCTTCACAGCCTGTCCGTACAAGACGACAATTAGAAATCGATGGCGATGTTTGTATGTTCGCACTCGCCGTGAGTACAGCTGAACCGAAAAACATCAAAAAAGCCATGGCTGATCATGCTTGGATTGAGTCGATGACGGATGAACTTCAACAATTTTAAAGACTTAAGGTCTAGGAACTTGTTGACAGACCATACGATGTAACCCTGTTAAATCTTCGATGGATCTGGAAAAACAAGATGGATGAAGAAAACACGATCATCAAGAACAAAGCTAGGCTAGTGGCTAAGGGGTATGGCCAGAAAGAGGGAATTGATTTTGACGAATCATTTGCACCAGTTGCTCGTATGGAAGCGGTCAGGATTTTCCTTGCTTATGCTGCACATAAGGGATTCATTGTTTTTCAAATGGACGTGAAGACATCATTTGTTAACGGTCCTTTGAAGGAAGAAGTTTCTGTCATGCAGCCGGAAGGATTCCTTAATCCTCATTATCCTGACAAGGTGTATCGTCTCCACAAGGCACTATATGGACTTAAGCAAGCTCCAAGGGCGTGGTACGATGAGCTCTCGAAATTTCTGGTATCCAAAGGTTTCTCAAAAGGTTCCATTGATCTGACTTTTTCACTTATAAATATAGGGATGACATTTTGCTCGTGCAAATTTATGTTGATGACATTATTTTCGGATCTACAAACCCAAAACTTTCAAAATGGTTTGAAAAAGTAATGCACAACAAATTTGAAATGTCAATGATGGGTGAACTAAAATTCATTCTAGGAATTCAGGTTCACCAATCCCCAAGTGGTATCTTTATTAACCAAGCTAGGTATTGTCAAGAGATAATCAAAAAGCATGGTATGACCTCATGTGACCCTGTTGGGACACCATTATCAACCACATCACTAGATGCTGATTTGGATGGAAATGCAATAGATCAAACGAGATATCGTTCCATGATCGGCTCCCTCATGCACTTGACAACAAGCAGACCCGATATTTCACATGCTACGTATTATTGTGCACAATATCAAGCATGACCCACTGAAAAGCACCTCAAGGAATTTAAAAGGATCTTTCGGTACCTCAAGAATACCATTCATTTGGGACTCTAGTATCCGAGGGAAACCGGTTTCTTTCTAACGACCTATTTAGATTCTGATCATGCAGGGTGTCTTGATACACGAAAAAGTACTTCTGGTGGTGCACAATTTCTAGGTCAAGATAAGCTCGTGGGATGGTCTTCCAAGAAGCAGTATTGTATGTCACTATCATCAGCTGAAGCGGAGTATGTGTCTCTATCTACGTGTTATGCTCAAGTTCTTTGGATGAGAACACAACTCACGGATTATGGCTTCCACTTTGATAAAGTACCTATGTACTGTGACTCAAAGTCGGCCATAGCCATCTCCTGTAATCCGGTACAACATTTCCGCACGATGCACATTGATGTCAGATACCACTTCATAAAGGAACAAGTTGAAAGAGGTATCGTTGAGTTA
Organism: Glebionis coronaria; assembly: GCA_025667525.1. Taxonomy (NCBI): domain Eukaryota; kingdom Viridiplantae; phylum Streptophyta; class Magnoliopsida; order Asterales; family Asteraceae; genus Glebionis; species Glebionis coronaria. The sequence goes on from CM046881.1 coordinate 567,660,596, forward strand.
TACTTTGTTGGAACGGATTACCAATTAGCCGACTTGTTTACGAAAGGTCTGTCAAAAGATAGGTTTGAGTACCTCGTTAGGCAAATTGGTATGAGATGTTTGACTCCACCAGACCTGAAGATTCTGTTAAAGGTGCCTGCTTGATTCGTCTATCAAACATCTACTTGTAAATATCATTGAAAAAGCAAAATACAAAAATATAAAACATATAAAAACACAACATAAAATTAAAAATCTTTAAAAATCTAAAAATATTCTTCTCGACATATCTTTCAGTATCGATAATATGGACGTGCCTAGAAATGTCACTAAATAACGACACGGGTGTGTACATAAAGCTCGAATGAAAGTTGTAAATATTTTTCAAAACATGTCATTTCTTCTTTTAATAAAGGAAAATGTATATTTTGTACAATTTTTCCAACAACGGGTAGAGCAATCTATCTTGGGTTGAGCTTGTCACGAAACATTCAACGTTTTGAGCTCAACACAATGGCTTGTAATCACTTTCAGATTGCAACCCGGATCTATATTTACGGGGGAGTGTACGATTTAGTGCGCTTACCCTCAGCAAAAGAAGAGAAATCTTCTTACACTTGAGTGGATTTATCAAGGCATTCAAAGTATGAACACAAGTTTATGTTTTAGAAAAACCATATCGCCAAAAAGAAATGGATTTTTCAAAAAGCGTTGAACACAATTTTTTCAAGAATTTTTCAATGATTATTCAAAATCTTTCAAAAATTGTGTGTTCAACAACTCCTATCCTCAAAAGTATAATGTGGATCATATCCTCACAATGACAATTCAATTGGATCAATTTTTGAGGGGGAGCTTTCTAAATTCATGCTAAATTAGACACATTTTTCTCCCGAAGATTTTCACGACTATTTTTCACAATATATTTTAATCAAATTTGGTATCTCTAATATCAAAAGATTTTATATATTAGAGATAGGGGAGAAAATATGATTAAAGACTCAAGCACTTTAACTCTTACCCACATGTGCGAAACACTTTCGATTATCGATGCACATGTGAAGGGGGAGCTTTTCTGAAACGAAAAAACTAGCAAGGTGTTAAATGTTTTTCAAACACTTTGTTAGAATTTAAAGTGGTTTATGGTTACGATCAAATACCCACAACATCTTTAATCTACGACGTTATTGGTGTCAAAAGGGTGGTTAGGTTTAAGTCCTATGATCCAACCAAAACCGGAGGGATCTTCCCAAGGACAATCCAATAGATTATTAGAAGTCCTTAGGAAAAATGGAGTAGAATGTGAACGTAGCTGAATGCCGACTAAGTACTGATGCTAGCACTAGAACAATCACAACAAGGTGCTAGTAATGATGTCTTGGTAAGCATTGAAGGGGTTGAAGAATGAAAAAGAAATTTGAGGATAAAGGGTGAAAAGAAATTAGCCCTCCATACAACTTAGGCAGAAACCGGGCCAACACATCATGAAGACAACACATCATGGACCTAGTAATGTAATGCACAACCCTTTCCCAGCTGACTCAGGCTTCTCTCAAAAGAAGTTAGTTTTATTGTCATGGAGATCAACACGACTTCTATTGACTTTCTCACTCCGAGATAGTTGATATTGAATAGGTGGCATCTGCTCCAGCCTCCGACCACTAAAAGTACACAAATCGAGTCTAGAGCCAAGAGATCAATCAAATCTCGTTAGGACATATGGAATGACGATAAAGAGAGTCCTACGCTATATCCTTGCGATATTACTAGAACACTCAGAGTGATACTACTCAGTATTCACAATGATGAGTAGAAATCCTTCCAGTGTTAACATCAAACAGCACTGCGGTAGGTCATGTGTAACATTCTTTATGAATTAAACATGTGTAAACTGAAAAGCAACAGTGGTTTGATTCTGAATTGATTCAAACTCGTTTTAGGTTTCTACGCAATATCTTTATGATCTTGCCAAAACATTCAGAGTGATATTCAATAATATTCACAATGACGAATGGAAATCCTTCTAGCGTCAACATCAAACAGCGCTACGGTAGGTAACTTGCGAGATTCTTTACGAATCATGCTTGTGTCAAATGGAAAGCAACAATGGTAAGATTCTTTTAGAATCAAACTTGTTCTAGGAATTTGAATTGATAACTTTAATCAAACGGATATTTATCCAATTGATTCACTTTATGTTCGTAGTCTTGCTTTGAGACGGTCGAGTAAAGAGAACGGCTAGTACTGCCGCGAAACCTTGTCAAGGAGGTTCTTAATGGAATCTACCTAATCACAAGTACGATATTTAATATCGTGTAATGGTCTTCACTGACCGGAGGCAAAACGCTACCGATTTAGGACGAATGTCAAAGCCATTCAGTCCGTGTCTATGTTTTGTCTCGAGAAGGTGGCGTTACGGTGTACTAAGCAAAGTCAAAGATTCAAAACCACATACTCATGCCTAAATACATATGCAACAATTAATAGTGTGAGCATGTGGATGAAGACACAACATCGCAAGATGACAAAGACAAGTCAAGGATGATTTGAAGATCTCAAGATAAAAAGACAAAGTCGAAAGACAACGACAAAGGCTCAAAGATCACATCATGAAGGAACAAGACTACTAGTACACGTTCAAGACTCATTTATGGCGAGATTAGTAATCTCTACAAATCTCCAAATGTCATAGGGAAATGACCTCTCATTGGGGGAGATTGTTAGCCTCAAAATATTGAGTCAAACAAGAATGTTCGGTCATAAGTTTATTAGGTATCGTATTTTAGAACGTTGTAATAGGTAGTAGGTTAGTCGTGTTTTACGGGCTTAACTTTAAGCTAAAAGTTCATTCATAATTAACTAAAGCCTAAAAGGAAAGCCCGACCTATTAATATATAGCCCATACAAGCCCGCATGTGGGTATACTATATATACACACCTCCTAGCATGTTAGGAGGTGGTTGGCTCATTTGTATTTTCTCTCTCTAATCTAATCCTCCCTAAGTTTCCAACCATTCTCTCTCTACTTTCTCTCTCTAGAATTCATCGATCTTTCTACTTTATTTCTTGTTTAATTATCACAAAATATAGGACAACACCCTCAATCTCTCAAAAGACAAAAAAATGCCTTTCATCATATGTGATATTACCAAAATGCCCCTCAATTTCTCTAGATATACCATTTATACCCTTGCAATATCCTATATTTATAAATTGGTCCTTGAAGTTTACCATTAATGCCTAAATAGTCCTTTGAATATATTTTATAAAAGAGAGACTTATTTTGCCAACATCAAAAGTTATATAAGCCCTAATGTGTATAAAAGTTGAGGGGTCGATTCTGCCATGTTTGGAAAATACTGAATAAACATGACCAGTCCTAATTCAGCAAGCAACCAATCTATTTTCCTTAATGAGACGTCACCCATATAATATAAACCTTCCCACTAATATTTAATGCTAATTCAAATATTAGTTGGAAATAAATCATTTTCCCCCAAACTCGATAAAACTTCACTAAAAACTTGTTCTTAATCCCATACTTACCCAGAATTTACTTGTTCAAATTAAAGGGTAAATTAAAATTGCTTTAGGCAAAATGTAATTAAACTTATGAGAAACCATACCCACGTGATACATTCTTCCAACTCATATGTCCTGTTGGGTCTACTAGATGTAGATCTTGCAGCCTGTCAGGACCGGTGATTGACTTCTGTAATCACAAGTCAAATCACAAAGAGACTCTATACACAATATGAATGTAAAATATAAATATAATCAAGAAGAACAGAATAACTACAAAGACTTGATCCTTTCTAAGGATTTCTAATATTGATAATGACTAGAACTACGTTTTGTGAATGTCTGTCTAACCCTTCTGCCTAAGGTTCCTTTTATACTACAAGGAAACCCTAATACATCATTAAAGAAAACGTGTAAAATTGATATGCATATCTTTTCCTAACATATCTCATGCATATCCTAACAGAATATTAAGTAAATAATAAAGTTTGACTTCGACTAGGACCAGGAGCAGGACTTGCTCCTACTACTACTAGGACCAGGAGGAACTACATACCTCCTAGCCTTCCTATTACATATAACTATTACAATGGTCCTAACAATCCTCCCCTAAACTTGAATTTGACCTGTTGAGTTCAAGTTTCCTGGAAAACGTGCAAAGAAAGCCCGAGGATTGTATCAGCAAAACAAATAGCAGCATCAACAAGATAAGAATCAGAGTAACCGCCGCAACATGAAACACTAGAAGCTTCTCCAAAGCTTGTAACAAATCATCATCGTGTTGAATCTTTTCAGCAACATGAGCAGATTTGATGAGCCTTTACCAAGTAACTGCTCGCTCTTGGGCTAGCTAGGCATTCTGGTGGAATAAGCATCACCCTGGGAGACTAGAACCCAACCCAACTCTTAGAACGTAAATCAATGGTGAGTGGGAGTACCCTGATGATTTTAGGCAAACCATCACAGCCGTCAACGGATTTGATGCGTCTTTACCAGAAGCCGTACCCCTCTGGACTCGCCAACTCTTAGCAATGAAGCATCGGTGAGTTGAACACCCTATAGCTTTAAGCAAGCTATTACAGCTATCAACGGATTTGATAAGATCTTTACCAAGAGCCGTACCCCCTTGGATTAGCCACTTTTCAGTCCAAGACTATGGCAAGTGAAAACCATCCAGTTTTGGGTAACCTGGCAACCATCAACGGATTTGAGAATCGCACCAGGAGCCGTACCCTCAAGGTGAATCAACTTTTTCTTGTCGATTAGACATGGTAAGTTGAGAACCATTTGTTGTGTGGACCACGTCCAACACCAAGTGAAGCCAAGTACCAGGACAAGCACAATCAGTAACCAAAACCCACAATGTGAATCAGCCAAGGGATATTATTCACAAGTATAAAATCGAAACTGTGTTAAAAGTATAAGCAAATATTATATAAAAAGTATATATATATTTTTTTTTAATTTGTTTTTTTTTTTTTTTTTTTTAACTATAAAGAATGAAGTTCACCAATCACTTTACATATTGGTGAAAAGAATGAAAATAAGAACAAATGAACAAAAATACAAAGCATAAACACTTACAACCCAATCACCTTACATACCAGAAGCAGCCTTCTTATCTGCCAGCAACCGCGCCTGAATACCTTCTACCAATGCCGTGGCCATAGATGACTCATTTCCAGATGGAGCAGTAGAAATTTGCAAGTGACTCGCCAACATCGCCTCCATCGAAGAAATAGTCAAAGGATACTCCACATCCGTCAGCATAAACACCATATGACCAGATTCTAATTCCAACATATGAACACCACATCCAGCATATAGCTTCCAGCGCAGAATCTCCCATTGCATTTGATCCTTCCATATGCCCGAAACAGGAGCATTAGGAGGAGCATCCAACATCAGCTTGAGATCAGCCCAGATACGCAGACCAGGCCATGAAGACACAGCCATTGGGTCAAACGGCATACTAGAATCAACAAGTCCATACAACGCCATAAGATCCATACGGTCAGCCCAAGACAACACACCCTGCAAACCCGTTGCCAATCGCACAGACCCATCACTCAAAGTAATCCGATGGGATACGCCACCAGGAAGTGTTGTAGAACGCTCAACCGTATAACCAGTAATGTTCCCATTGCCCAAGGGTAAGTCAGAATCGCTGTCAGAAGCTGCATCAATTAAATTCTCAGGATCACGCTTCTCAAAAGGAACTGTCTTACCACGGCGAATACGACGAGCTTGTTTCTGGCGAAGGGAACGTCTAGGTGTGGGATCAGTAGGTGTGGGTTCAACCTTTACCCTAACCTCAGCAGCAACAGGGGGAGCAGTAGAAGTAGACTCATGAATATGCCCACCCAATGGACCAATAGGAGATGCATCAGAAGTAGGATTAGGTTGAGTTCCAGGAACTGGTGGGGATGGAGATGGCACATCAGATGTAGTAGGTATGGTGGTGGTAACAAAGGTGGTTGGTGGAACATGTGTAGTGGTGGAAGTAACAGGTGTGGTGGTAGAAGCATGAGTGGTGGTGGTAGTAGCAAAGATGGTGGTAGCAGGACCAGCAGTAGAACCCAAAGAAGCAACCAAAGGTGAAGTAGAAGGACCAACGGAAGTAGCAACAAAACCAGATGGACTAGCAGCAGAACCAGGAGTGGGTGCAGACGAAGGACCAGTAGAATCAGCAGGCGTAGAAGAAGTCACACCACGAGGATGGTAAATAAATCTTTCTGGAATAGGTTGACTCTGACGCTTAACCATCTTTTCATAAAGGGCCTTGAGCTCATCAAAAGTCAAAGCCCGCACCCGGGCCCACGTCCAAGGAGCATTAAAATGAGCAGCAGACTGATATTTCACATAACGTTGCATCTGCTGGCGCTCCTCAGTCCGAGATAACGGTCTGTTCTTTCTCTGTTTCTTAAGTTCTGCAGCAAGAGCCAACTGGTGCTTACGCATCAATACCATAGCTCTCGGAATACAATTGTGTTCATCAACATCGTCACCCAAAAGATCTTTAAACTGAGCATAATCCCGAGTGAGAACAGTGAAAACTTGCATCCATTCACTATCACTCCAATGCATGGCATCATGCTGAATTTGTTCACGCCTGCGCTGTCGAAGCTCTTCCTCAGCAACCCTATCTGCTTCATCAATCTCAGCTTGAACCCGACGAGCAGCCTCCTCACCAAGCCTTTCCTCTTCAATCTGGCGACGGGTACGCTTGCGAGATGGGGATGGAGCATCAGTCATTGGGGCCTTGCCCTTCGAATCATGAGAGGGACCAGCATGAGAACCATTAGCAGGATCAGAATCACCACCCATAGAAGGGGGAATAGCACTAGGAGAAGGAACACTGGAGGACGTAGGAGGAACCGGCAAATCATCATAAACTTTATCAGCAAAGGCAGCCTTTGCCAACAATGTCAAGCCATCCTCAACATTCTCCGTACCCTCTCCATCAGAATCTGAATGGATCACATGCTTCTTGCGACGCCGTTGCTGAGTTTCCAACGCTTTGATGCGATCAGCCAGAGGTAGAACAAACTCCCGTGTAAGTTTCCGATGTTGGTTCAAATCAGCTTCCAAACAAATCATCCGCTCATGGTACCTGCGCATAAGATCAAGCAAAGATATCAGTGTAGTAGGCTCCTCCGCCTGCCCACCAAGAGAACTTGGATCAGGGAAAGCGTCATTGGAGCCCGAAGCAACATATGGGTCAACCCGTGGAGTACTAGCATCAAACGGTTTATCAGACGAGTGTGGAGCAGGACTAGGAGGTTGAGTCTCCACAAATGGAGACTTGTGTGGGACTGAAGAAGGACCAGGCTTGGAAGGGGATGGGTTTTCAACCACCACCTCTTCAACCAGCTCCTCCTCAACCACATGAGTGGCACCAGCAGTAGGAGCCTCCTCCTCCATGGGGTCATCATCAATCACAACAAACTCAGGAGCCTCCTCCTCCTCACCCATAGGACCCTGAGCCAATCCCAACATGGCTTCAGTCAGGGGCCTCCATTCCCCAGTAAACCCATTGACCATATTGTAATACACTTTAGCTGTAAGTTTAGACAGCACATGCTCAGTCCTATCACGAGGAATGCAAACTAGGATTTGCTGAAGAAACCTAGGGTACATAAGAAACTTCTTTCTCGAACCAGCATTAGACAAATTACTAACCATCCCCTCAAATATATAATGAGAAAAGTTAAAAACTCTACCCTGGGCTAAGCAGATAAGACCAGTAGCCAAAGGAGTAGGGAAATCATCCCAACTCCCAGACTTGGGACTCATACAATGGATCAGAAAGTGGACCAGAAGCTTCCATTGGGAGGAAAACCTATTTTTCTGGAAGTTAAACTTCCCCCCATGGTCATATCCTAAAGCAGCCATCCCCTCTAATACTTCCACATTGGGGATTGATTCAACACCACCCTCATCCTGAAGATGAAGAGAAGAGCGAATAGAAGCCTCATTCACCACATATGCACGTCCATCTATGGTAGCATGGAGTGCACGTGGACGACCAGCCACATTCACAAGTTGAGCAGACGCCCAAAATTGACGAATCACACTATCATATATGGTGGGACAGACAGTAAAAGCAAACCTTAGGTTAGAAGCGTCAGTGAAATCCAAGATGTCAGCAAAATGTACACGATGTGGACCATCACCCAGATAAGCAACACGGTTGTGAGCAGGTTGATAAGCAAGAGCAGCCATGGATCTTGATGAATTGATGGAAGAAAGATGGTGATTAGGGTGAAGATAGTAGGAGCGGTTTTGTGTGTGTGTTTATTGTAATGAGTGAGTCAAGGGTGTATGTTGACCATATATAAAGAAAGTGGTAACTGTTCATTGACCCCTATTAATGGGGGGTTGCCCTTTCAAATTAAACCATAATTGCATAGTAACCACTTGCCCATTTTAACATAATTACCAACTCCCAATTAACCATGCTTAATTTAAACTTGTAAATACCAGAATTGGGAGCGTTGACCAAAAGTCAAAGCACACAATGGTCAGACCAGGAGCAAAACGTGATTAACAAAGGACAAAAGGAATGAACAGTATGCCAGACCAGTACCAGGAGCCAAACACCACTTGACAAGGAAGGATTTTAAACCACCAGTAGCCAACCAAGTATAACTAGAAGCTGACCAAGGAGGACCAGAAGCCAGTCATGTAAGGCCATATCCACCAGAAGAGAGCACAATCCTCCATCAGAAGCACCACACACCATCAGAACCAAGAAAATATGTGATGAAAATCTATCAATACGTTAGTCTGTCCTAATATGTACACAAAGCCTCCCCTTAGGCTTTGCCTCCCCTCAATCCTAGACCTCAAGGATTGACCATCCCAATATGAACCACCAAGTGGTTAAACCGAGGACCATCAAAAGCTTTAGTCAGCAAATCAGCAACATTGTCATCCGTATGAACTTTAAGAACCTGTATCAGCTTTTTCTCATTGGCATCCCGTATAAAATGATGCCGAATCTCAATATGCTTCGTCCGCTGATGAAAAACCGGATTCTTCACAATGCAAATAGTGCTTTGATTGTCAATAAAAATTTTGGTATTCATAAAATTGAAACCATAATCCAACATCTGATTTTGGATCCACAAAACTTGTCCACAACAACTAGCAGCAGCAACGTATTCAGCTTCTGTTGAAGAAGTAGCTACTATTGTCTGTTTCTTGCATTGCCATGAAATAAGTCGACGACCCAAAAACTGACAACCACCAGTAGTAGACTTCTGTCATTATTAGCACCAGCATAGTCACTATCACTATAGGCTTCTAGAACAAACGGTGATTCTCTAGGATACCATAGACCCAATTTAGGTTGAGCCTTGATATACTTGAAAATCTTCTTCACTGCATTTAAGTTCGAAACCGTTGGAGTCACCTGGTGTCTAGAACACGCACTTATTGCAAACATGATGTCCGGACGTGATGCAGTCAAGTACATGAGAGAGCCAATCATAGACCTGTACATGTGAACATTTACCGGGGGATCTGGCTCATTCTTAAGTTTGATTTTAGCAACTTCATAAGGGGTTGCTGCTGGTCTAAGAGGATCCATGTCAAACTTCTGCAGAATCTCATAGACATATTTATCTTGACTGATGAAAATCCCATCCGTTTGTTGCTTGACCTGAAGACCAAGGAAGAACGACAGTTCTCCCATCGCACTCATCTGAAATTTGCCTTTCATCAAATGTTCAAACTCATCACACCACTCCTTCCTAGTAGAACCAAAGATAATGTCGTCCACATAAACCTGAACAAGGATAATGTCCTTGGTATTTCTCCGAAGAAATAGTGTTTTGTCAATAGTACCTCTTCTATAGCCATTCTTTAACAAGAAAGTTGAAAGACGCTCATACCAAGCTCTAGGAGCCTGATGTAACCCATAAAGAGCCTTGACCACCTTGTAAACTTTCTTGGGATGAAGTGGATCAACAAAGCCCTTAGGTTGAGTGACATACACCTCCTCATCAATTTTTCCATAGAGAAATGCACTCTTGACATCCATTTGAAACACCGTAAAGCCCACATAAGAAGCAAAGGCCAAAAACAGACGAATGGCTTCGATCCTTGCAACCGGAGCAAAAACTTCAGTATAGTCAATGCCCTCAATTTGAGTGTGTCCTTGTGCGACAAGCCTAGCTTTATTCCTTACGACAATTCCCCGTGCATCCTTCTTGTTCTTGAGAATCCATTTGGTATTGATAGCTGTCTTTCCATCTGGTAAGTCAACCAGAACCCAAACATTCTGAAACAAGAATTGCTGCATTTCCTTCTGCATAGCCTCCACCCAACTTTGATCCTCAAGAGCATGAGAAACAGACCTAGGTTCCACCTGTGAAAGAAAACAAGCAAACAAACAATGTTGAAAGTCCGTATGATTATTACGCTTTTGATCCTCAATATAGCCCACAAGAGCATGATGATCAGACGAGGCCGTCTGCTGCATTCTGCGTGTCTTGACAGTAGAACCAGGATCTCCAATTATTTGAGTGGTAGGATGATCTTTATGTGATTGCAAGACTGGATTGGAAGAGACCTCAACTTCTGGTTCTAAGTTATTGAGATCACCAACAAAGTCAGCATCATATGAAGCTTTTTGGAAAATCCCATCTACTGGTTGTTTATGGATATCATCCAGCTTGGTAGAAGACTTCTTTTCATGGTTCCCCAAATCAGAAGGATTGGAGAAACGAGTATTGGAAGCAGGCTCACTAGCCGGAGTACCAGTAGGTGATAAGCTAGCACTAGGAGCAGAAGCTGGAGTACCAGGAGCAACTTTGTCAGTAGGCTCAACCAAGGGAAACTCAAAACTACCTTGAGCAGCTGCTTTAGTAGCTTCTTGTTGTTGTTTGAGAAGAGTGTCAAGAGCTGCTTGGGAATCCTGTACATCCAATGGAGTTGCATCACTAGGAGGAGTAGGAGAAACTGTGGTGGAATAAGATGGAACCACAAAAATGTCATCCTCGTCATCTGAATCAGAAAGACTAGAAGGAACACCAGTACTAGAAGTTGGAAACACTTGTGGTCCTGCATCATGGTTAGTTTTGAAACGAAAATATCCTAACGAATCACTAAGATAATCAAGATCAAAATACCATTCTGGACCTTTGCCTTGGATGTTTGACTTCTCCTCAAAATACCTGAGATTAATAGTTTCAATGATCCGCTTGGCTTGAAGATTGTAGACACGATAAGCCCGAGAATGAGCTGAATATCCCACAATGTATCCTTCATCTGCCTTGCCATCAAACTTCCCCAAATAGTCACTAGTATTCAGAATGGTGACTGGACACCCAAACGGCTTCAAATGAGCAATATTTGGAACTTTGCCCGTGAGCAGCTCATAAGGAGTCTTCTTGTGAGGATTGGTAATAGAAACCCTATTCAAAACATAACTTGCAGTATTAACAGCTTCTGTCCAGAACATGGTTGGAAGCTTGGAATCGGCAAGCATAGTTCTTGCTGCTTCTATTAGTGTCCTGTTCTTTCTTTCTGCCACACCATTCTGTTGAGGAGTCCTTGCAGCACTATAATCTCTTTTGATGCCCTTACCATTGCAAAGTGTGATGAGGTCTTTATTTTTAAACTCGGTTCCATTGTCGCAACGAATACCTTTAACTCTCTTAGACAACTGGTTCTCTATCAGGGTAAGAAAATCTCTAAGAATTGAGTAGGTCTCACTCTTGGCAGCCATGAAGAACACCCACGTAAACCTGCTATATCCATCAGTTACCACCAGACAGAATTGCTTATGGTCAATGCTTCTAATGGAAGTAGGACCAAATAGGTCCATGTGTAGAAGCTGCAATGGTTCAGTAATAAGACTAAGAGCAGTAATGGCTTTGAAGGATGCTTTGTGCTGTTTGCCTTTGCTGCAGGCAATACAGTTTATATCATTTCTAAACGTCTTGGGAGGTAAACCAGAGACCAGATTCAGATTTGCAAGTTTGTGAATGGTCTTGAAGTTTACATGCCCCATCCTTTGTTGATCCCAAAATTAGATCGATTAGCTTTGTGTATACGAGATTAGATCAAGTATAACACTTAGAGAAACCTTTGTATATGCTTTGTGAATCTAAGTGTTATGCGGAATTTAACACTTAAACAAGAACACACAAGATATAAACAAACTTTCACTTTGATTATCAATGTCGAACTTGCTTACAATGAAAGATGTTTATGAACGAAAACTTATGTAAAACTTGATATAAAACATTAACCTAAAGGCCTTCTTTTATAGACTAAGAAGCCTTGTACAATAAGCTACGTATCAACTATTCTAGGTAAAGATAAACATAGAAAATACATTGTCGTTTCTATCCTTACTAGAAGTATTCTAGAATATAATAAACGTGTAGCTCATATCTTCCATCAGTGCATGTGATTGGCCCAAAAATAGGCAAAGATTTTCAAAAACTAATCATGAAAATATTGAAAAAGTTATAAGTTATCTCATGCATTTAATGAAAGTAACAACTCCTAAAATTACGGCTTGAAAATATGTCAAAAAGTAACAACTGGGTAGGTCCCATTGAGTGTCAACGGTCAAAAATAACCTATCAATGCCCAACGGCTATAATCTTGTCAACGTTCGCCTAAAGCCATATCAGCGTCCAATTTGGTCACAACAACGCTTGGAAAAATCTTGTCAGCGTTCAAAAATAAAATTGTTTTAAAAAGTGAAAAATGACCTTAACAAGTAATTTATCCTAGAGAAGATAACCAAAAGCTGATAATTATTATAGGGCGGCAAGCACTGTCCAGTTATGCACACTTGCATAAGCAAGATAGACATAACAGTCCTCTAGTGTCCCTTGCTAACCAAAATTCTTAACAACAAAGTTACCTTATAAAATCCTTGTTACTCCCAGGTAAATCCCATATCAAAATCATTCCCAAGTCTCCCAACAGACCACAACCAATTCTAGGCCAAAAATGTCTTGGCAACATGCAAAGTTGATATACTATGCATGCTACAGTGCCTCATGGTTTAGTAAAACTAACCCATACTCACCTGTGGACACAATCTAGAATTGTGATAAGAGTATCATATGGATACCCAAAAATCCTAGAGGTTCCTAAAACCTCCCCTTAAACTATGATACAAAAAGTTTGCTAAAATAGTGCATGAACATAAAAATTTATGCTAAGATAGGAATGAAACATTCCAACCATCATCCATAAATAAAAACTTGTCCAAACGCTTCTCCATTGATCCATAAGCAACTTTGTATCCAATGGTATACTGCTACCACCATCTGCACATTTAGATTGAAAACCACAAAACTAACATTGTTGCTGACAACGCCCCGATAACACATGACAGCGTTGAGGGAAGCTTTGTCAGCGTTAGACAATTATATTGCTGACAACGTTGCAAAAGCACTTATCAGTGTTCAAGCAACCTTTGTCAGTGTTAGAAAAATATAGTGGAAAATCTAAATCATCAATAAGACCAATAATAATAATGCATCATCCTGTACATACTTTTACAAAAAGAATCCAAAACACATATTAAGTGAGATTAACCATTCCAATACTTGTTACCAAGTATTGAAATCTTCCAGCATCAAAAGGTTTAGTTAATAAATCTGACACATTTTCCTCAGTGTCAACCCTATCTGGTTGTATTAAACCTTTCTCAAAGCAATCTCTTATAAAATGGTGTCTAATTTCTATGTGTTTAGTTTTAGAATGATGTACAGGATTCTTAATGATGCATAGAGTACTACTATTGTCAACAAATATCTTAGTATGCATGAAATTATACCCATAGTCCAACAGCTGGTTCTAAATCCACAACACTTGACCACAACATGCTGCTGCAGCCACATACTCTGCTTCAGTTGTAGAATTAGCCACCACTGTTTGTTTCTTGCATTGCCAAGATATCAACCTACTCCCAAGAAACTGACATCCACCAGTTGTGGATTTCCTATCAAACTTATCACCTCCATAATCACTATCTGAATATGCAATCAGCTCCAATGGTGAATCCTTTGGGTACCATAAACCAAGATTAGGATAGCATCTTAGGTACCTAAAGATCCTCTTCACAGCATAAAGGTGACATTATTTGGGAGTCACTTGATGGCGTGCACAAGCACACACAACAAACATAATGTCAGGTCTGGAGTCAGTGAGATACATCAAGGATCCAATCATGGATCTATAATGCCTGACATCAACATCTTTCCCATCTCCAATCTTTCCCCAAGGGTGTTCTCTATCCATAGGAGTAGTAGCCCTCTTTTCATGTGGAGAAAAGCCAAACTTCTTCAAGATTTCAGCAACATATTTGTCCTGGGAGATGAAGATACCATCTTCTTTCTGCTGAACTTGTAAACCAAGAAAGAAGTTCATCTCCCCCATAGCACTCATCTTGAATTTGTCTGTCATAAGCTTGGAGAAATCCTCACTCATCTTTGGATCAGTAGACCCAAAAATGATATCATCAACATAGACCTGCACTAGCAACACATCCTTGCCTTTCTTCTTTGTAAACAGTGTCTGATCTATGGTGCCCCTCTTGAATCCATTGTCCACCAAATAGGTAGACAGAGTACCATACCATGCTCTAGGGGCTTGATGAAGGCCATACATAGCCTTTTTGACTCTATACACTTTATCTGGATGCTCTGGATCCTCAAAACCAGGAGGTTGCATCACATATACTTCCTCAACAATGGTGCCATACAAGAAAGCACTCTTGACATCCATTTGATAGACTGTGAAGCCCATGCAGGAAGCATAGGCTAGAAAAATCCTAATAGCTTCAATCCTTGCAACTGGTGCAAAGACCTCCTCATAGTCTATCCCCTCCTCTTGTGTATAACCTTGAGCCACTAACCTTGCCTTGTTTCTGACCACAATACCTCTTTCATCTCTTTTGTTCCTTAGAACCCATCTTGTCCCTATAGGTCTGACATATCTAGGACAATCAACCAGCTCCCAAACATCCTGAATTGCAAATTGGTGAAGCTCATCCTGCATTGCTTCCACCCAACTTGGTTCTTTGAGAGCATCAAATATCTTCTTGGGTTCTTCTTGTGACAGAAAACATGCAAACAAACATGCTTGCACAAGAGGGGTATCAACCTTCTTGTGTATATTGGCAATAAATCCACCAAGACCTTGATGGGATCTTCTTGTCTGAACTGGAGTCATAATATCACCAATGATCTGAGATGTGGGGTGATTCTTCATTGTGGAGGTGAGAACCCCTCCTTCAAAAAGTCTGGTATCCTCAACCTCATGCTCCATGTTGCCAATATCTTCTTCATCAGACTCTCTTTGAGCAACAGGAATCTCTTCATGAACATTGGAAGGTCCACCTTGTTCAAAAATGGAAGAGAAAAGATGCCCATAAGTGTTGTCAACGTCTGAATCTTGGTTGTCAGCGTCTGGGCTAACAGCGCTTGAAATGTTGTTGTCAACGTCTGAGCCATCAACGTCTGAATTGGTCTTGTCAGCGCTAGATTTGCCTTTGTCAGCGCCTGAAGAACCATGCATGTTTGTATCTGGTGGTATTTGGAAACCACCATTATCTTGTCCAGCAGCAGCAGCAGCAGCAAAAGCATCTGTCCAAATGGGAATTATGACATATTCAAATGTAGGAGATGCCTTTTCTGCTTGTGATCCAACCCTCTCATTAACCTGTGTACCTGAAACATCAACAACTTGTTCCTCCACAACATTTGAAGTTACCTTCACAATGTCTGGATTAGTGACAAGCATATAATTTAAAGTTCTAGATAAGGGTTCCAAATCAAACAACCAATTAGGACCACTTTCAGGATCACTAGGTTTATTCTCTAAGAACCTAACATGTACTCTCTCAACTATCCGTTTGTCCTCTTTAAGATAAACCCTATAACCCTTGCTCTGCACTGAATACCCCATGAAGTAACCCTCATTACCTTTTGCACTAAATTTCCCTAAGGCATCACTAGTATCTAATACTACTACATGACATCCAAAAGGTCTGAGAAAACCAATATTAGGTTTTCTACCCCAAAGTAACTCATAAGGTGTTTTGTTCTGAATTTTGTTAACCAATGCTCTATTTTGCACATAGCATGCTGTATTAACAGCTTCAGCCCAAAAGGCTATAGGAAAGTGAGCATCAGCCAACATTGTTCTAGCTGCTTCAATTAGGGTTCTATTTTTCCTTTCAGCAACCCCATTTTGTTGTGGGGTTCTAGCAATGCTAAATTGCCTAGTAATTCCTTTCCTGGCACAAAAATCATCTAGCTTCTTGTTCCTAAATTCTCCACCATTATCACTCCTAAGCATTTTAACCTCATTTCCAGACCTTTTCTCAATCTGAGTGATAAAATCAATAAGAACATCAGCTGTGTCACTCTTCATAGCTAAAAAAAAATGTCCAAGTGAACCTAGAAAAATCATCTGTGACAACAAAGCAATATGACTTGCCATTCAAACTTTCTATATTAGTTGGACCAAAGAGGTCCATGTGAAGCATATGAAGAGGTCTGGAACTAGTATGCACCTGTTTGGACTTGAATGAGACCTTGTGCTGCTTGCCTTTAAGACATGCAACACAAGAGTGGTCATTGTGGAAGGCCTTCTCAGGCAAACCATCAACTAAACTAAGCCTCACAAGTCTATTTATATTTTTAAAATTTATGTGCCCTAGTCTCCTGTGCCACAAATTACTTTCATCTACTGAGGCCTTAGCATAAAAACAAGACA
Source organism: Glebionis coronaria (assembly GCA_025667525.1). Classification (NCBI taxonomy): domain Eukaryota; kingdom Viridiplantae; phylum Streptophyta; class Magnoliopsida; order Asterales; family Asteraceae; genus Glebionis; species Glebionis coronaria. Next base: position 567,677,354 of record CM046881.1, read on the forward strand.
TATTGGTATTCACTTTGATCCCATTTAAATTCACATTATATATGTCCTTATGCCTAGGTGTTCTATACTCAATATACTTCTCATCAGGGATCTTAAAATCCTTTCTTAACACCAAACACTCAGTATCAGTGAAAAGAACCTTATTTTTGTTATCATAAACTTGTGATACACTAAACAGATTATAATCAAGTTCTTTTACCAGGAAGACGTTCTCAAAATGCAGATTGTTGGTGAGAAGGGTTCCTTTGCCTGTAATGGTGCCATAGCCCCCTCCAAAGTATACCTTATCACCATCTTTAATAGGAGTGAAGTTCGTCAGATAGTCTTCCTTTCCTGTCATGTGCCTTGAGCATCCACTATCCCAATATCCATAATCATTGATCTGTCTTTGAATGCCCTGCACATAAAGAAAACAAATTAGTTTTCTTTGGGAACCCAAGTCTCAGAAGACTTGGATTCATCTGGTTGTTCAATAAGAACAGACTTAGTTCTCACAACAACCCCATTCTCATCCTTTTTAGGATGAAATACCCAGTTAACCCCAATAGGTTTTGTAATGACCTTTGAAATGTAATTAAATCTATTGCAAGTCATTGAAATCCCATTATCATTAGGGTTTTGATCTTTCTTGGGTCTCCATGTTAAGCTTGAAGAAGCTTTAGACCCCTTACCTTGTGGCTGCAAATATTTGGGTCTGGTCACGTTTCTGTCAGCGTTGGAGTTTGTCCTGTCAACGCTGAAATTACCCTTGTCAGCGTTGAACCTAGGGTTTGCTACAGGAACCTATTGCCTATTTGACCAGGTGTTTGTCTTTTGAAAAGGTCTTTGTCCATGAGTGTTAGACCTTCTAGAAAAGAATGGGGCAGGTCTAATCACTTGTGGACTTTGCTGCACACAAGGTTTGGGTCTGACAACGTTTGACTTCCTAACAACGTTGACTTTCTTCCTATCAGCGCTGAAATTGTTCCTATCAGCGCTGGCTTTGGGAGCGTTGACACACTTGTATGCCAAATGTGAAAAGATGCCACAAGTGTAACAGGCTTTCTTAGACACAACCTTAGGTCTAGTAGAGAAGAAACATGTTCCATGATTGCTAACTTGGCTCTTGGGTGACCTATTATTTCTATACATCTCTGCATATTTAATGGTAGGTCTTCTAACAGTGTTTGAGCCTAGGTCAACAGCTTTACCAGTGATTGGATGAGTAACCTTAATGGGTGGTGATTCATTGGGACTTTCACATAGCAAACCTCCCTTAACAAATAAAGTAGGGTTAGCTTTCTTCCACTCATTTAGGTCAGTCAGTTTTTGTTGATACTCTTCCACTGGAGTGACAACTCTTGGTGGAGGAATGAATTCCTCTTCTTGGCATTCTGGTATACCAGTCCAAGACAAATCCTTTCTAAGGACACCATAGAAGTCACCAGCTGGTGGTGGAACCAGAGAGTAATCATTCATCCCAATCCCAGTCATGTCCTTAGGATCCCTTTGTTTAGCTACACAGTCTCCTAGGGTTTGGGTGGCTCTATCAAATCTTTGAATCTTGAGGTCAACATTATCTTTATTCTTAATGGCCTCATCTAACTTAGCCTGTAGGTCTCTATTGACCTTTGTCATGATATTTCTAATATCCATACTTCCCTCTAGCTCATGTTTTAAGATATTTATCTTATCTTTTAAGTCAAATTCCATTTTCTTGTATTCAGAAACGGTTTTCTCAGTTTCAGTAAGAGCTAGTTGGTAACTGGACAATTTACACCTTTCAGTGCTCATATCATCTTTTAGTTTTAACACCTCTTTGTTAAGTCTATCAGTGTTTAACCTACAACCTTTGCTACAAAAAGCATCATCATATACCTCATTGTCAGATGAAGAGGAGGAGTGTGCCATGAGAGCATATTCAGCATGCTCTTCTTCTTCAATATCAGCAACCAAAGCTTTATCCTCTTCAGCATTCTTAGCCAGATAGCTCCAATCCCATCCTGTACCATCAATTCCTTGAACTGCAACCATGGCTTTGGAATCTTGAGCTTTAACAACCTGACTTGAGGGTTTACCAGCATCAGATCTTCTAGGAGATCTGCATTCCCTCATGAAGTGCCCCATACGATGACAGTTGTAGCATTCAACTTTGGATTTATCAAATCCAGCTGTGTCTTTAGCATTGAAGGTCATCTTCTTCTTGAACCTTCTATTCCACCTATTTGCTCTAATACTAGCAAGAGCCATGTTCCACTTGATGTCCATCTCTTCCAAGTGCTCATCACTTATCTGCTCAAGGTCCTCATATGTAATCACTAAACCATTGGGCAAAGAAGCAATGTAAGCACACACAGTATCCAAATCCAAACCAACAGGTTTAACTCTTGGGGAGTTATTCATGAATGTGTCAGCGTCTGAAAAGGAGACGTTGACAGGACTTGTTCCAGCGTTGACAAATGATGATCCAGTAACTAGATGCATAAAAGAGTCCTTCTGATTGAATTGACCTTCACTATGAGAGAAGAAGGCCATGTTGCTGGTGCTAGATTTGCTTCCATGTTCTGAAAGAGTTTCATCTTCCAATAGTCTTAGTTTGTTGTAGATGTCATCAAACGAGGAGCTCTTGTAAGTATTATTGGCAAGAATAGATCTTGCCTCAATCTTCCATGCCTCACCAAGACTTTTAAGAAAGGTAGCATTGGTGTCAACATCACCAACTTGTGTCCCCATGAAGGACAATTTGCTTGTGATGTCAAGCAATCTACTTCTCACACTACTCAGTTTCTCATTGGGTTGAGCTTTGAAGACAGCATAGTCATGCATAAGTTGCTTTTTCTTTTCTTCCTTAGTGTCTGCATTGCCACCATATGCAACTTCAAGTGCTTCCCAAAGATCTTTAGCAGATTCATAGCCTTTATATTTGTGCTGGTTTTCTTGTCCCAAAGAGACTTTCAGAATATTTAGGGCTTTCATGTCAACCCTTTTCTTTGCAATATCTTCAGCACCTACAGCTCTACCATCTCCAGGTTTTTCTTTCTTATCTTCATCAGGGCATCCTTCAACAGCTGATCTTTGAGTAATGGCATCAAGAATCTTTTGAGCCTTATTGAATGAGTTTCCATATTCGATAATCTCCCAGAGTGTGTAATCAAAAATCCCCAGATATTGTTCAAAGTTGAACTTCCATAAGTCAAAGTTGGTTGCATCAAGCATGGGAATCCTGATGTTTGGTAAGGGTGAAGAGGAGGTGGTTATTGCTTCAGACATGATGTTGTTAGGGTTTTGGTGTTTTTAGGGTTTCTGAGAAAATTAGGGTTTTGGTGTTCGTGTATGGTTCTGGTGTTCTTCAAAGATCAAAAGTTCCTCAACAAGCTCTGATACCACTTGTTGATCCCAAACTTAGATCGATTAGCTTTGTGTATACGAGATTAGATCAAGTATAACACTTAGAGAAACCTTTGTATATGCTTTGTGAATCTAAGTGTTATGCGGAATTTAACACTTAAACAAGAACACACAAGATATAAACAAACTTTCACTTTGATTATCAATGTCGAACTTGCTTACAATGAAAGATGTTTATGAACGAAAACTTATGTAAAACTTGATATAAAACATTAACCTAAAGGCCTTCTTTTATAGACTAAGAAGCCTTGTACAATAAGCTACGTATCAACTATTCTAGGTAAAGATAAACATAGAAAATACATTGTCGTTTCTATCCTTACTAGAAGTATTCTAGAATATAATAAACGTGTAGCTCATATCTTCCACCAGTGCTTGTCTTCAATGTTGTCAACGCTTGACTTCAACTTGTCAACGCTTGAGCTGTCAGCGCTTGTTTTGTTCTTGTCAACGCTTGAATTGTTCTTGTCAGCGCTCAAGTGATCTGGCCTTAATTTATTCCCAACATCCTTCGGTGCCATTTAGTGGCTTCATCTTCTGAGGCTTTAGCAACTAGACATGCTAGTTGACCAGTAGGGTTGACTTCATTCAACTTGATGCTATAGAGATTGTGTCTTCTAGGGATTCTGAGTAGAACTTGTGAGTCATCCGGAAGCTGAAAGTCTTTGGAGAGCACAAGTGCATCAGTATCGGTGAAGAGAACAAACTGCTTCTTGTCACAAATCTGAGAGACCGAAATCAAGTTGAAGTGTTGAAGTGCTTCCATATAGTAGACCTGCTCAAAATTTAGATTAGGAGTCTTTATCGTTCCTTTGCCAGTGATTCTGCCTTCACCCCCACCAAAATAGACCTTGCCTCCATGAAATGGTACAAAGTTAGAGAGAAGACTTTTATTTCCAGTCATGCTCCTGGAGCAACCACTATCAACAATGCCTAGACTAGGATCCTGGTATGGAGTAACCTACAACAACAAGATAATAACAGTGCAAAAGTTAGTGTCTTAAGGGGACCCAAACCTTTTCAGGTTTGAGCCTGCCTTGTGGATCTTTAGAAGAGTGCCAAGAAGATTGATGAGATCCACCGTTGTTCCTTGGTTGCCTATGCATCATTTGGGTATCATTATTTGACCAAGGACAACCTGCTGAGGACTTAACAGCAGTTCCCAAGTTTCCCAAACCAAAATACGTGTGGTCCAAATTATGTGGATAGATTGGATTAAAATTTTGAAAATAATTACTGGTTGTGTGGAATCCACTATTTCTCCAATAATCAGAAGCTAAAGGAGAGGATACTCTAGAAGTATTAAACGTTGGAGCACTAGGATTAAGTCTTCTAGACGCATATGAAGCAGCTCCTGGTGGACCAGGAGCAGGAAAAGCATGATTAACAGAAGCATGTGTGTCATAATAATCACAATCTTTAATTAAATGAAAGGCACTGCCACAAACAAAACATGTTTTGAAAGACCTATTATTAGAATGAGATTGTTTCATACTGCCTACTTTATTACACACATTTCTAGGAAAAACATTCTTCCTAGGACTCAATAAACTAGGACCAGACACACTTGACTTGACAACAACTTTTTCTTCACACTTCCTAGCACCAATAGCAGCATGTTCATTCAACTTGGAACTTGTAGGTCTTGACTCTTCACTTGAACCACTAGATGCAAAGTCACCGGCTTTGTCACTGAAAGTACATGAGACAAAGTCATTAGTATTAGTAGAACTTGATGGGGACTCAAGCATCTGTGATCCATCCGAGTCATTATGCCATGAAGTGGGCATAAAAGTTCCAGTAAGAGGAGGAGGGACAACATGCATTTCTGCTGCTGGTTTAAACCTATTGTAACTAGGTTTGCCCTCATCCTCTTTGTCGGCATCAAAGACACTTGAAAAAGATAAATCAAAAACATCTTCTGAATCAATATATTTTTCAAATCCTAAGCCTCTTTTCGTTCTGCCAGACATGCTACTATCAATTAATTTTGAAAGATTTTTAGGTGCCTTTTGCCATTTTTCAAATCTTAGCATTGTAGCATCTAATTTAGCTTGCATCTCCTCTTTTTCTTTGATACTAGCATCTCTTTCTGTTTCTGTATATTTAAGCCTATTAGTCGTGTTTTCTAAATCAATGCTGAGTATTCTGATTTTATCCTCATACGCACGTTGTGTATTTTGTAACCACTTATTTTGTTGTTCCAAAGTATTTAATGAAGCCTTATAGGCTTGAACCTCTAAAAAATACTTATCATTTTGATCATTTACTTCATTAAATTGGGACAACAATTCTGAGTATTTATCATGACAACCAAGAGGACAATGTTGTAACTGAGGTGAGATGCCCATAAGAGCAAACTCGTCTGCTTCTTCTGCATCAGAGAGATTCCCAGCAATCATTGCAAACACGTCAGTTGAGGACTTAGCTGATTCCAGAGTAGAAGCCTGATGATCATTCCAGTTGACCATAGAGTCAACAGATACCAATGCCTTCCTGTCATCTTTTATCTCCTGAACCTTGAAAGCGGAGTACCTGCTCTTCTCCTGATCATTCTTGCTAGGGCACTCCCTTGCAAAGTGACCCTGTTGCTGGCAGTTATAGCATCGCACCTTGCTTCTATCGAATCTTGCTGGCTCCCGAGGGTTGTAGTTAAATTTCCTTCCTGCTTTCTTCTCAAATTTGTGAACCCTAAGAGTAAGCATGGCCATCTGCCATTTAAGATCCATCTCATCCAGGTCAAGTTTATCGACCTGTTTGAAGTCATCAAAAGCAAGTTGTTGTTCAGCATTAACATCAGCCACAAAAGAATGAAGAACAGCTTCTACCATACTACCAGACTTGGCAGTAGGATCAGGAGCAGAAGTATGCTGGAAAGTGTGCTGAGAGGACACAATATTGCTTGGGCTGCTTGCATATGACATGGGACTGGATGCCATAGAACTCACAAAGGCCGAGTTAGCAGGAGTGGGAAAAGAGTCGCTTGAAAAACCTCTCACATGAGATTCAAAAGTTCTGAGCTTATGAAACAAATCATCAAAGCTGAGATAGTCAAGCCCACCTTTGGCTTTGAGAGAGATCACCACCTGATTCCATGAGTAGGGTAAGGCTTTAAGAAACCTTGCATTAATATCACCATCATCAGGCTTTGACCGAAGTTGATTCAACTGGCTCAATATCTTCTGGAACCTATCATACCCTTGATTTAGACCTTCAGTTTCTGAGATTTTGAATTCTGTGAATTCATCTCTCAGCATGGACCTTCGCATTTTCTTTGACTCCTCATTCCCACCGAACCTTGCTTTTATGCCATTCCATATCTCTCTGGCATCATCCAAATGGTAGAAGTCACCCATGTGATCTTCAGGAAGAGATTGAAGCAAAATCGTTTTTGCTTTTACCTCCTTCTGAATAGCTATGATTTCCTCATGAGATTTAGGGTCAAGAAGGGTAATATTACCATTCTTGTCTCGTCCAGTAAGCTTCCTGCTGTTCCCATTCAGAATGATCTTCCAAAGATCTTGATCAGTGTTGGTGATCCACCATTCCATCTTCATTGCCCAGTTATCATATTCACCCTTTTTCAAAAGAGGGAATTTACCATTCGTGTTAGAGACCGTAGCCAGGATCTGCTGAGGTTGCACAATTTTAGGAGTGCTGTCTTCTCCTGTTTGAGTAGAAGTTGAGGCAGACATGAGAAAAAAATGTCAGTAAAAAGAAAACTTGATTCTTCTTGTATAGAGACCCTCCCAGGCTCTGATACCACTTGTTGGGTCTACTAGATGTAGATCTTGCAGCCTGTCAGGACCGGTGAATGACTTCTGTAATCACAAGTCAAATCACAAAGAGACTCTATACACAATATGAATGTAAAATATAAATATAATCAAGAAGAACAGAATAACTATAAAGACTTGATCCTTTCTAAGGATTTCTAATATTGATAATGACTAGAACTACGTTTTGTGAAGGTGTGTCTAACCCTTCTGCCTAAGGTTCCTTTTATACTACAAGGAAACCCTAATACATCATTAAAGAAAACGTGTAAAACTGATATGCATATCTTTTCCTAATATATCTCATGCATATCCTAACAGAATATTAAGTAAATAATAAAGTTTGACTTCGACTAGGACCAGGAGCAGGACTTGCTCCTACTACTACTAGGACCAGGAGAAACTACATACCTCCTAGCCTTCCTATTACATATAACTATTACAATGGTCCTAACATGTCCGGCTAAGCAAGGTCACATGTATGAAAGTGAAGCCAATAATCTTGACTATATCAATGTTTGAGATCAATACCTTGATAGCTACTCAAATCTAAGGGTCTTAGAAGCTATCAACACCAATGTCAACGTCAAACAACCCATATGATCAGCTTGGAAGACCCTAGAAGCTTTTCAAGGGCATTTATGAAATTATGAGATGAAAAGATGTCAACATTAGGGTTTTAATGTTACCTAAACTTTTGTAATATAATTAGAATATGCGGGTTTTGTTTAGTTGTTCTAATTTCGTTTTGTAAAAACCTTGTAAAGTGTAATTGTGATCTAATATTTATTAATGATATTTTTTTAATTCCAACACCTTTAAATTCCTGTTTCTTTACTTTACTTGCACCTAAATTAAATTTCTTTTTTCTTTTATGAAGTTTCATTAAGCAATAGAAATCTTGTTGAGTCACTATAGCAATAAGTCATCTTACATCTTATTTGCACATAGGTTGTGAGAAGGGCTTATTATGTTTATCTTAAGCTGTTTAAAGGCCTTGCAAAGGTTCTTGGTTAGTTGGCTCATGGTTTGAAGAAAGATCCAAACGTTTGGTTTATGGTCTAAGTTTTTGTGGTAAATAAGATAATTGGGTATAGGCTTAAGGATAAGCTGGTTGGTGATGGTAATAAGCTCAAAAAGAGGCTTAGGAGTGCTTATAACAAGACTGGTTAAAGGTGTATCTTGGACCCAATGTGAGTAACATATTTTCCCTTTTTTATTTTTTATTATCATATTAGATTATTGACTCATTTGTTTATTGTTTCTCTTATTGCTTATGTTTACTTGCTCTCTGCTTATTTACACGATCTTGTTCTGAATTTCTGGGTACTTGCTTTCATTTTCATTCTTATGTTCTAAACTTTCACTATTTGTTTTATAAAAGGTGTTTGGGACTATCACATACATTACATTAGGCTAAGACTTAGGTTTCAAATTTATAAGTATCATCATTTAAAGGTTAAAGTTAGTTAAAAATTGCCTTTACTTTTCATAAAAGCATAAAAACAAAAATGTTTGTGTTCATCTTTGTTTCTGTCCAAATACATCAGTAGGCCCTTGATTTTATATGTTTATAAGTATTGTTTTATGCTTGTTTATTATTTGTTTTGAGCTAGCTTGAGTACTTGCATACTTGTTCAAAGTTAGTTCTACTTAGGGCTTGACTATGTGCATTCACTTGGTCATAATTGACCAAGTTGTGTGCACATTGCACCAGATCAATTAGTTTGTTCATTTCAAGGATTTAGGTTATAAAAATCATCACACTACTAGTTTAGACCTATGACTTATGCTGTTTTAAGTAAAATTTGCATTTAGAACTTATTATATACCTTTAAATTAAGCCTAAATATGGCTGATTTAACCATAGGTGTAATGTACTGTTCATAGAAAGAATTTTGCTTGAATTCCTTATTTTCTGCTTGTTATTTGATTATGTGTATTGTTGTTATGTTTTAATATTGTAATACACCCCAATAAGCCAACTGCTTATTAGGGCCTATTGCCAAAAGCAAAAAAAACCCGAGCAAAAAGTGCATAAGTTGGGATTCGAACCTCAACATATACACTCTCACATACAACACACTACCACTCTACCTTTGGGTCTTTTTCATAAGACTCTTGGGTAGTTTATTTTTATACTCTTTTTCTTTCCTTTTTATAATATAACTTGTGTAAACAACTTATCTTTATTTCCAGCTTATTTTGGATGAGCATAAACTTTAATTTGTGTTCCAAACATACTTTTTCTTCATTCTTTATTAGTCCTAAGAGTTTTGTCATATTTGAATAAACTTTTACTAGAAAACGAATCCTTTTCATTTTTTAAGTGCTTTTTTCACTACAACAACTTACTGGTTTTACTTACTGTTCTTTTCTTTGATCTTGAGTATTTTCCATCTTATTTTTTAGCTTTGTGTTGAATTTGAGCTCAAGTGGTTGGGGAAATCTATACCCCGACTATTTTGTCTCATTATAAGACACGATATCACTTATTTATGTCTTATTAGTAAGCTTATTGAAAAATTCATTTTCATATAGTTTTCTTAGTCCATTTTAGCAAGTCTTGCAAAAAATCGGCTTGTGTAGTTAAGTTTATAACTTTTTAGGTTTTTTCACAAGTAACTTATAGCTTATTAAATATGCTCAGGCTGCTTTTGTGATATTTTCTTTTTGAAATTAGTTTACACTGTTAAAAAATTATTTGAGTCTATAAGTCATGTGATAAGTCTATAAAATAGCTAATTGGGCTTATAAGGCTCAATAAGGTAGCTTTTGGCTTATTTGAAGCTTATAAAAGCTTTTCACCAAAATATTTTAATTTAAAATTAAGTTTTGAGTCAGGTAGTATTTTTACATTTTTAGTTTTCAAACTTTTTCTTATTAGGCTCAAAAGCCCATTGAGCTTTTGGCAACTTTTGTACAATTGGGCTTTTTGGCCCGTTGAACTTTCAAATTTGGTTTTTATTTTTATTTTTGAGTTTATTAAGTTTTTTTAAACTTAATTTTAAATTTTTGAAATTTTTGATTATTTTAATATTTTATTCCTTGATTTGCGTGATTTGCATAAATCATTTTTATTTTTCGTCTTTGTAGAATAGAATCGTCTTTTTATCGTAATCCATCTCTTTGCTTCTAATCACTAATCCAAATCCGTATTATTAGTGCAAACTTATCTCCTCGTCTTACAACGAATCCTATGGTTGTATTTTACGTATTTCGTATTCGTTTTACGTATTTTCATACCTACCTACTAAAACTAAAACTTTCAAAGTCCCTCTTTTAGCCAATGATGATTGGTTATTTTCTTTGTTTTCTATCTACCACCAAATTTATTACGTTGCTTTGGATCGCTGCCAATAACATTGCTGTGTCTACATAAAATCTTGGGGGTTTTATGATCGAAGGCTCTTAGCAAAATAAAGCACGTAAATTTATTTAGGACAAGGGCATCTCCCGTTTAACGACATTATTTAATGGTTGGTTGTTGTTGTTGTAGTTTGAGGTTTAACCATAAACAATCTCCTTGAAGCTATCAAAGTTTATTGTTAGATGCTTTTTGCAATATTACTCTTGTAGTGCCCGTTGTTACTTGCTAAATAAGTATGTGTTTTGACTCTTATAATAAATATTTTTATTCTTATATATTCAGCACAAGACTATGTAAAGGTTAAACAATAGTTTTATACAGTATGATTGCAACTACATTTACATTAGCAAATATTTTAGTAAGAAAGGAAACTATTAATTACTAATGATGTTTATTGTCACCCGTTTAGTGTGTTATTTTTGTCAAATGTACACAAATTTAAAATTTCACAAATTTCTAACAAAACTCAAACTTTTTTTAAATTTATCGACTATTTTACTAAAAGGATATTCGCTAGTGCTTGTTAGGTTTTAGATGGGGTGGTCTCCTTATTAGTGAAACAACGAAAATCAAAGATTGACTTTGTAGATTTTTTTTAGAACGGAAAATGTTAGTGGTTAGTGGGTCGAGTCGTGCAATGACATCAAAGATTGACTTTGTAGATAAAGCATAAGCATAAGCATAATCATAATCCATACCACATACGCCACAGTCACGTAAGATGTGGTCTTGTAGCTCCCAAGATTGGGTCATCGAGGCCACAAAAGCATAAGAGGAGGCCTCTTTTGCCGAGTACATACCAAAACCACTAAGACGAATGGGTAGAGAAGCAATTCGCCACTGTAAGTCTCCAAAGAAAGGCCCTCAACAAACCATTATGTTCTTGATTTACCAACAAGGTCGCATCCTCCATATGTGCAGATTGGCAAGTCCTTAACCAAAAAAGAGTTTGGAAATACCCATGCATGATCGAAGCAAAAGGATCTCACTGTGCGAGTCATGTAAATGTGGAAGAAGACTCATCAAATCAACAACATTCGCGAATTTCCTCATATCCATCCCACTAATAAAGTATGCGTCTCTACTAACAGCTCCTACAGGATTCACAACCAAAGACGACCTCCGAGATCAACAAGAAATAAAGCATCTCTGAGCTTCACACGGTTGCACGAGGTCCAAAATACCTCTATTTTCTTGATATTAAGTTCAAGACCAAAATCTGGGCCACTCACCTTAATAATATCTAACACCTTGGCAACTTCTTCCGCTGCTCTAATAACGGTTCCATCATCAAGATACCAAGCATGAAGAAGAAGCTTGCAACTATCTCTGATATTATGTACAAGCGGGTGCAATACAAGAGCAAAATAAAGAGGTCCCAATGGGTCACCTTGTTCCGCCCCATGATAGACCTGATATATTGTTGGAAATATAGTTCAATTGTGAGTTCATTTCATACCAGAATATGAGGCTAGAGGTATGGAGTATACCCTTATTGGTCTATAAACACACATGCTCATATAGTGGTTAAGTGATGTTCAACAGTAATAAGTTTTATACTAGCATCACTATCTACGTTAGTATTGGCAGTACTAAGTTTACACTAGTAGTACTAACTATGTTAGTAATGGTAGTTGTTGTTCAGCGGAAATACTAAGTTTGCACTGGCAGTACTAACTTAGTAAGTACTCTTAGTTCATGATCCAACAACAGTACTAAACGTTGGATCTGAACATGTATACGTGTAACTGGTTTGACCAATTCAAGTGGTAGTTATACTGCATTGATAACCATGTTTAATACACACCAACAATAAAAGTAAACTATTTGTGATAATCAATGCCGGTTGCAATAAAGCATATGGTGGCTAACTTCTCCAAGTTGGATAAGTTTGAAGGGTGTGGTTTTCAAGAGATGGCAAAAGAAGATGCACTTTATTTTTTCTAACATGAACGCGGTGTACATGCTGGCTACTCCCATTATAGATGGTGGTGATGATACTACCTTGGAGGACATGAGGAAAAGGAGCATATGGGAGAATGATGAATATTTGTGTCATGGCATCATTCTTAATGGTATGTTTGATTCTTTTTTTTGATATTTACCAAAATGTTGAATTTGGAAAAGAACTATGAGATTCCTTAGAAGCCAAATATATGGTTGAGGATGCATCAAGTAAGAAATTCCTTGTGAGTGATTTCATAAATTACAAAATGACTTATTCAATACATGGAACAATACAATTAACTTCTTGGTTTACTTGGTAGATTACACAACATAATATGAACATGGATGAGACAATTCAGGTCTCTTGTGTCATTGATAAATTCTCTCATTCTTGTAAAAATTTCAAGGATACCTTGAAACATAAGAACGAAGATTTAACTCTTTTTGAGTTGGGCAATCTTCTACGCATTGATGAGTCCCTCGGGGGGCAAGATAATGACAAGCCAAAGAGCAACAATGTTACTAGTTCATATGTTGTCAATATGGTGGAGCATAACAACTCCGACAAGTATAAGGACAATAGGGGAAAACATAAGCATCGAGATAAAACAAAAATAATCCTAACAAGAATCCGTCAGTGACTTGTTAGAAGTGTGAGAAACCTGGACACTTGAAAAAGGATTGCAAGGGAGTTGGTATTAGCCGCAAAGCTAATGGATCAGGCACAAATGGTTTAGCGATTAGATCCAACACCTCATCGAAATGTTAGAATATGTTTAATAAATATCTTAAGGTTTATTACGTTACATATGTATCTAAGGCTTATTTGGTGTAGGATGATGATGTTGTGTGGTGGGTTGACTCTAGAGCAATTGTTCATGTGTGTTAAGTTAGATGATGGTTCAAGACTCATGAGTTACTGAATGATGGATCTATTCTTCACATGGGAAATTACTCAACAGCCCTGGTGTGTGGACTTGGTTGTGTAGATCTTAGATTTAGTTCTGAAAAGATTGTTAGCTTGTTGAATGTTTTACATGTTCCTAATATTAGGAAGAAATTGTTTTAGGTAGTATTTTGAATAATTGTGGTTATAAACAAGTGATTGAATCTAATAAATTTGTTTTATCTAAAAATTGTATGTTTATTGGTTTTGGTTATTTGAGCAATCAAATGTTCAGGCTTAATATTGTATATGAAACAACTAACATTACTAACTTAGTTAGTACTGCTAGTGTAAATATTGGATCAACCTTTATTTCTACCACTAAGTTGAATGATCCATCACTATGACATTCTAGGATTGGCCATGATCACTATAAGAGGATGCAAGATATGTCAAGGATGGGTTAATTCCAGCCTTTGATATGGACACTGATAAGTGTCAGACTTTCCGACTAAACAAAATAACTAAGAAACCATTTTAGAATGTAAAACGTGGAACTAAAGTTTTGGAGCTAATCCATAGTGACCTATGTGATTTTCATGCTACTCCCTCATTAGAGAATAAGAAATAGTTGGTAATATTTATTGATGATGCTTTAAGGTTTTGTTGTGTTTATTTATTACACACTAAGGATGAAGCATTAGATAAATTTAAAGTATTTAAAAATAAAGTTGTATTACAACAAGGAGTTAAAATCAAAAGCTTTAGAACTGATAGGGGAGGTGAGTACATGGATACTTTATACTTTCAGTTTATTAGAATAATCCATGAAACAAACGCTCCTATACCCCCATAGCAAAATGGTATATCTGAAAGGAAAAATAGAGTACTAAAAGAAATGGTTAACTCTATGTTGTCATTTTTAAGGGTTCTAGGGTGAAGACATGTGATAAGTGTGAGAAAACTTATCTTTAATAACCTAAAAACACTTAAAACACGGCTAATTATATCAGTTTATACTTTAAAATATCATAATTACGCGTGTATTTTGTGTTTATGTGTTTTCAAGTAAAGCAGATACATTTTCAAGCAACCACGAGCTTTCACGAATTTTATTTAAAGAAAAGACGAAGAAAAGATAAAAGAGGATCAAATGGACCTATCTTGTTAAAGATTTTAAGATAGAAGGATTATTTGTGCAAATTATCAAAGTTAAATATAAAAGAATACAAAGCTGCCAAAGTTTCAGAAACTCCAGGGACTGAAGTTACACATAATGGAAAGTTTATATAAACTTAGCCAAGTGGACCAATCATGAAAGAGAGAAAGGAGTGAATGGATTGCCAAATTAGCTTAATCCATCCATTTTTTTGGATATTAATAAAGGGCTAAGATCTTGATCTATCACAACTTACCTCTTCGAATGAAAGGCTGCCATGTCATCGTGATCATCAGCCAAAAATTAAAGACGAAATATGGACTTTTAAAAGACGGGTAAAGAAGAAAAGTCGGTCGCTAATGTATCCTCTACACATTCCAAGTGATGAATTAGACTCAAAATCAAGCGAAGCAAAATCCCCCAAATCTGTTGGTGTTGGAAGAACCCTAGGGTCCACGTGGCGATTGATGATTTGTCGAACACGTCATTCCACCCCTCACCTCATCCTCACATCTATATAAATACCCCAACTGACTGTCATTCGCAACAAGTTAGCTTTAGGTGTTAATTTCACATAGTTGTAGTTAGTTTGAAATTATTTTTAAGATTTGGTTGTAAATTTGACACACTTGATAGTAAAATCAGTTACATTTTCAGTTAAAGTTTTGTAATAAGTTTTTGCCGTTAATGAAATTATTCTCAAGCTTTTATAACTCCTTGTTTTCTAAACTGTTTAACAAGTTTTAGCCCATAAGCTTGATGAGTTTATGGATAACTCTCTAGTTAGTTATGTTTCTGTTACATATCTGTTATAAAGTGAAACCACATTTTCCACTAATGAAGTTCTAGTGTCTAAATGTTCTTCTTGTCTAACTGTGTTAAATCTGTCATGAAAAGTAGATTGTAGTTTGTTATGAATCTGTTTTGCAAGAGTAACCGTTTTCGATTAATGAAATCCAAGTCTTCTTTTACTTCTTCTCTTTTCGAATTTTCTGTTGATTTTAAGCTCTTAAGAGCTTGAATTCTGTTTTCACACAAGTCTTTAAATGTTGATTAGATCTTCAAGTTAAAGTGGATACAAAGATTCATCTTAGTTCGAGTATTTGCAGAATTTTTATCCAGAAAGGTGTGTTTGCCAATGGTAATGTAGATAACCGTTCATATAGTATTCTGTTTTGGTTCAGTTCTGCAGGATTAACAGTGTTAATGCAAGTGATGCCTAAAAACATTATTAGTGTTAACTAATCTTTCTTAGTTTTGATCACAACAAACTATACAATACATTTAGTGTAAAACACAAAACGAATTATTTAACTAACACTATCATCAAGGTAATAATCATATCACTAATCTTTCTTAATCATACTTAGTGATCATCAAAGTGATTATCCTTAAAACTCACTTTTGTTAATATGACAAAAGATTTTTTAATAAACTTTCTTTTTAAGAAAATGTTTTATTAAAATGGAAAATGTGAATATCCTTTGAAGCTTTAAAAAACCTCAGATATTCCTTTCCCACTAAAAGACAAAAAAGGGAGCGGACTCTACTGGGCGGTACCTTAAAAAGCCTAGGCGGTTCCTTATCGATAAGGTACCGCCGGCTAGATAAGGATCCGCGCCCATCTAGCCGTTGGACTTTGTCTTCTATAAATAGTGGCTCAAATCTCATTTTCCAATAAGCCTCTTGGACGTTTTTCTCAGCCCCCTTTCTCTTTTCTATAGCATAATCATTAGTAAATGATCACTTAAAGTGTTAAGGATGTTTACATATGATTATCCTCTTGATCCCCTCCTTTACCTTGTCTAATAAGAAGACCACTCACTCACTAGCGTTGTGATAAAGATGAATCCATGAATTAGTCATGTTCATCATGTTAGCCTTTGTATTTTTGTTAATCCATTTTTATTTATGAAATACTTGGACTAGTTGTGTTCATCCAAGCTATTTGTAAATACTTGGATTTGTTGTGTACATCCATTGCATATGTGTTTGCTTGGATTTGTGTTGTGTAGATCCAAGCTACATGTGTGTACTTGGATATGTCTAGTTGAGTTGTAATAGATTTGTGTAGTAGTTCTCACTAAACTATAAAGTGATGTGGTTGTGTCTTGTGAGTTCTCACTAAACTTGAAAGTGACTAGTAGTTGTGTTGTGTGAAGTTCTCACTTAGCTTCAAAGTGAAGAGTCGTGAAGATTGGTTCTAGCTTTGGATTAGAACTCGACATCTAGCCTTGTGTCGTTAAATGGTGAAGTAAGCAACGTCGTGAAGATTGGTTCTACCTTGAGATTAGAACTCGACATCTAGCCTTGTGTCGTTAAATTGTGAAGTAGGAAACGTTGTAAATATTGGTCCTAGCTATTGATTAGGTCTCGACATTTAGCTTAGTGTCGGAAAATAATGTAAGCGACGATGTAAGGCTTTCTCCGCCAAGAAGGGAGCTTGTGGATATAGTGGAAATCTCGAGTAGGTGTACTCGAGGAGTGGAGTAGAAACGAGGATAGATCCTCGTTGTCGAACCACTATAAATCTTGGTGTCTTGTCACTAGGTTGTCTCTTTCCTTACTCTTTACTTATGTCATTATCATTATACTTACCTATTACCATTGCTAATGCATTTGAATTGAACCTAATCATTATGCAACTTAGCTTTAAGTAAAAGATAGTTTTGATACACACTTAATTCAAAGTAATTTAAATTAGGTGACTAATTGAAGAGAAACTATTCAACCCCCCCTTCTAGTTTCTACAAACAGGTTGCCGTTTGTTTGAGATTTGATCAAGGCTTACAGTTTTGTCAAAAGTTTTGGGATTTGATGATGGATTCAGTTAGCTACGATTCAATATCAGTAACATAGGTGTGGTTTTCAGAATTTCAGCTTAAACTACCATCAACGTAGGTCGTGAAGTGAGCTTTGCGAGCGTTAGATAGGAGCTGGTAAAAGAGCATAACATTCGTTTCTTTGAGTTTGGTAATCAGTATTGTTCACTAGTTCGTCTCGACAACAAAGGGCTGGCCGGGATGTCGAGGTCACAATCTATTTTATTTTCTGCATTTGTAGAATAACACTGCTCGTTTATTTGTTTGTAGCATAATCTTTTTTGCAACGCGCTCCAAGTTACTAGTAAAACGAGATTAGATGTTTGAATTCGGTTACGGTTAGTTTCACTTGAATCTGTTGTTCAAAACTTGCATGAAAATTCAGTTTGGGTCTGCTTGTAATAAACTGTATTCGTATAATTAGAAGCAGTCATAAAATAGTTAAGCAGTGGATTGAGTAGTTTAGTGTAATGCATTCGTAGTTGGAATATAGGTCGTAAGTTTGTAGTCCACAAGTAAAAAAATCAAAACGGGTCAAGTAAGTTTTTAATGGGTCACTCTCACAGTTAACTGAAAGTTCATTTAGAAAAGCTGTTGATTTCATTAGATGTTATTGCATTATAAAATATTAGGTAGTTGCGTTTAGAAAAGAAAATATTCATTTCAGTCGTATTAATAGGAGTAGCATATCACATTAAAATACTTTGAATATTAGTGTATAGAATCCTTATTCTGATCTCTTGCAAGTATTGTACTAGTCAGGTGGTGTACAAGTTCACCCCTTCGTTTTATATGTCTCCATTGCAGCCACAGTCCAAACCTGTTACGTTAGTTAGTTGTTACACCTTTTTGTTATAGACTATTGGCGTAATAAGTCCTTCCCGTTAAGTCTAATAGAAAGTCTGTTGGATCAGTTTAATCTCTTGTTGGACTTTTGTTTTTTGTTTGGGCATTTAGGATTAAAATGGTTACATATTTTCTTGATTAGATTAACTTTAGTGTAAAATCGATTTTTACATTTCATAAAAAAAGTAGAACTTTTATTTTTTTATTAAGTTGAGATTTTATAAGAAAATTGAATTTTACTTTTATAAAAATAGATTTAGCTTTGTATTGTGTATTTTGAATTTTGTATTTTGTATTCGTAATTTAAATTTGTATTTTACATTTTGTGTATTCAAATGTGGTATTTGCAACTTGTTTTAGTGTAGTACGTATATGTAGTAGTAAAGATACTATTTTTAGATTTTTAGGTGCTTTGTTTGTCAAGTAGCTTAAATACCAAAATTACGAATCTTAACCAAAAACAATTAAGTCACACTTATAAAATTGAGATCAATTCGATAAGACCGAGAGAAAAACGAACTTAAAAACGACTTATTAATATGCTAACAACTTGCTATTTAGGATTCCTAACAAAAGGAACATGATTACCTTTATGAACTCTGGACTAAAAGGAAACCAAACCTGAACTACCTCAAGGTTTAGGGTTGTAGGGTAGCTATAAGACTCCCTGATCTAAAGGTGAAAACCTTAGGTCAAAGAGGCATTGAATACATCTTTGTTGGATATGTTGAGCATTATAAGGCTTATAGGTTCTATGTTACTAAACCTAATGATTTAGTTTTGATAAACTCAATCATTGAATTTAGGGATGCTAACTTTGATAAGACTAGGTTCTCATCAGTCCCTAGACCAAGCCTTAGGACTGCTACTGGAGCTGAAGACATTGGTGTTTTAGTGGAACTTGAAGAGGTCACTGAAGAGGTTGTGGTACAGCAACCTGAGGCTGAGCTTAGAAGAAGCAAAGGGCATAGGACTCCAAAGAAATTTGGACATGAATTTCAATTATACTTAATTGAAGGTACAATGGACGAGGTATCTGACCAACTCTCCTATTGCTTTAATGCTAAGGATGATCCCAAAAAATTTGATGAAGCAATAAAGTCCCAGGATGTTGTTTTCTAGAAAGAAGCAATAAATGATGAGATGGATTCCATCACGGGCAACAACACTTGGGTGTTGGCTAATCTACCTCTAGGTTGAAAGCCACTTGGTTGCAAATGGATCTTCAAAATAAAGTCGAAAGTAAATGGAAATATTGGAAATGTTCAAGGCACGGTTAGTCATTCAGGGCTTTAGTCAAAAGTCAGGGATATACTACTTTGATAATTATGCTCCGGTAGCACGTATCAGTATCATAAGAATGTTAATTGCTTTGGCATCAATTCACAATTTGGTTATTCATAAAATAGATGTGAAGACATAATTCTTGAATGGTAACTTGGATGAGAATGTTTATATGAACCAACCTTAGGGCTTCATCATGCTAGGAAATTAGACTAAGGTATGTATATTGATTATGTCCTTGTGTGGACTAAAGCATGCACCTAAGCAATGGCATAAAAAGTTTGATGAAGTGGTTTTGTGTAATGGTTAATTACTTAACCAAGTTGAAAAATGTGTATATAGCAAATTTGATGAATCTAGTAAAGGAGTCATCATTTGCCTATATGTTGATGACATGCTAATCTTTGGTATTGACCAAATTCATGTTAACTTGACGAAAGAATTTGTGTTATCAATGTTCTCCATGAAGTAAATGGGGGAGGCTAATGTTATCCTTAGTATAAGGATTAAACATGAAAGTAACGGTATAACAATTTTTTAGTCTCACTATATTAAGAAGATCTTGAAGAAATTCAATTACTTTGATTGTACTCTAGTGAATACACCTATGAATTCAAGTGAAAAACCGATGCCTAATAATGGTCAAGTTGTCTCCTTGCTTGAGTATTCTAGGGTTATTGGTTGTTTGGTGTATGGCATGACTAGTACAAGGCTTGACTTAGCCTTTGAATGGGTAAACTAAGTAGGTACACTAGTAATCATAGTACTCAACACTGGCAAGCTATTCAAAGAGTACTAAAGTATTTGAAATGAACTATGGATTTATAGTCTTTCTTATACTGGATATCCTTCAGTGTTGGAAGGTTAGATTGATGCAAGCTAGATTAGAAATACTGAGGATAATTCATCCACAAGTGGTTAGGTATTCGTGCTTGGTGGTGGTGCAATTTCTTGGGCATCCAAGAAGCAAACTTGCATTACTGGTTTAAAAATGGAATCTGAATATATGGCTCTAGCAGATGTTGGTAAAGAAGCTAAATGGTTAAGAAACTTGCTTCTTGAGATTCCATTGTGGGTCAAACCTATGACACCCATATCTATTCGTTGTGATAATGCAACTACATTGGCTAAGGCTTATAGCCAAATATACAATGGTAAGTCTAGACACGTACGTGTCAGGCATATCATGACTCGTGAGTTGATCATGAACGGGGTGATCTCCATTGAGTTTGTGAGGTCTCAACAAAACTTAGCTGATCACTTGACAAATGGATTGGGTAGAGACTTGGTTATAAAGTCTACTGAAGGGATGGGTTTTAAGTCCAAATTGGTCACTGAATGCTAGGACATCCAACTTCCCTATGAGGAAACTTGGGAGTTGAGTTCAATGTGGAAAGTTGAACATTTAGGGGATAGAAGCACATGTTTTACATAACATCCCAAGGATATGCTTGTACCTGCTGAAAAGGAGGATGAAGTTATAAACTTCTCAATGGTTATTTTATTTGAAAAAGTGCTTTAGCAGGAGCATGAATAAAGTGGATCCACCTATGTAAATGTTGAGGTTTTGCTGCCTAGAGGAGTTGTGTACATTTAACTTTTACAACATTTATGAATAGGATATGGACACATGACTCGTATAGTGTCAGAAGCGTTTAAGTGTTTGAAAACTTGTGTGTATTTTATCTTCGGGTATTCAGATGGGTTGAAGGGTTCAGTTCTTAGAACTCTCTGATTCTCGAATAATTGAACGTGTAATGTACTAAGATGGAAATTTAATCCTTAGGATATTTTCATTTATGCATTGGTTTTGTTAATGTTAATTTTCATGCAAATGGAATTGTACTATATTGGGGAGGATTGTTGAAAATATAGTTTAATTGTGAGTTCAGTTCATACCAGAATATAAGGCTGGGGGTATAGAGTTGATAGGTGTGAAAACACCCATCTTTTCTACCACTTAATTACAATAATAACCGGACCAAAACGTGTATTTTATGTCTTTTATGTCGGAATTATGCGTGGTTTGTGTTTTTGTTGTAATTTAGGACGAAATTGTGAAAAGTGGAGAAAACACGGGAATTCACGGGCATTCACGGCTTTTATTGAAGAAAAAGATGAAAGACGGAGTCGAGAAGTCAAAAGTGGAAAAAGAACGGAAGTCCAAGACCAATTCTGAAGATTTATCGAAGAAAAAGTCAAAAGACGGAAGTTTATCAAAAGCCGAGAAACTCAAGTCTATTTTACTGAAGAAATTAAAGACGAGTTCAAAAGATATCCCGAGCCACAAGTCCTTAAAGTCCAAATTAAAAGAAAGATTAGAAGAAAGAGACTAATGGTGCAATTAAAAGAAGATTAAAGAAGGAGGGACTAAGCATGCAATTAAGGAAGCTTCCTAAGCAAGCCTTAATCTCCCCTATATATAGATTAGATCATTTTCATTTTCCTCTTGTTGACTAATCGTGACAATTAGTTCTTCCATGGTTGGTGGCTTGACAAACCATTCTTCCACTTTATTTTATGCACTTTTAATTACTTGCACATTTAAATACATGTTTTGCACCTTTAATTACCTTTAATTTTCAAGTAAGTGTTTCTTTAATTTCTTGCACCTTTACTTTATCTTGTTAATCTTCTTCTACCTTTCTTTGATTTACACGTTTTTATCTTGTTGATTTGTTAAAGGTTTGATTTTTATGCTTTTGATTGTTTTAAATCATTTGTTTTCATAGCTTATTTGATTTATTTTCAAGTTTATATAGTTTTCATTAAAGTTAGTTTTATATAAAAGTTGTTTTTCTTAAAGTTTATCTTTTTCGTGTCTTAAAAGTTTTTAATTTTCAGTTTTATAGCTTATTTTTACACGGTTTTAGCTAAGATTTTCGTCTAGTGCTTATTAGGATTATAGCTTATTTACTTAGCTTATTTTTAGTTTTCCTTTCTGTATTCCGATTGGGGTTCAATCCGAAAAGGGTTTAATATTCCGATTGAGGGTGTCTTGGTATTCCGATTGGTGAGTGTTTTTGAGTATTCCGATTGGTGTGTGGGTGACAAACATTCCGATTGGTTCCCTTGATTCATTCCGATTGAGGTGCAACTTGGTTATTCCGATCGTAACAGGTGACAGATATTCCGATTGGAGTTCCGATAAGCATTCCGACCAGCATCCAGTTATATTCCGATCAGGTAAGTTGAACATTCCGATTGAAAGGTGTTGGTTATTCCGATTGGCAAGTGACAGTATTCCGATTGGGTTTCTATAGACATTCCGATTGGTCACGTTTGACATTCCGATTGGTTCAATCGGAATATATTCCGATTGGGGGGTATTTTTCTCTTATTTTGACTTGTTTAATTTTTAGCTTAAGTTTTTAATACTTGTCTAATTTTAATTTCCGTCACGCCTTAATTTTTAGTCATTTTAATTGAGTTTCTTTTCGTCACGTTTTTAAAGATCGCACCTTTCTTTTAATTAGACTTAGATTTAATTTCACGCTCTTTTAATACTTGCCCTTTACTTTAACGACATTTACTTTTTAGTCTTGCACATTTGATTAAAAACCAACCAAAAATATTCTTTTTCACCAAAATAAAACTGAGTCACATAGAAAACTAAGATCAATTCGATTAGAACACTAGAACGATAACTTTCATACAGGCAAAAGCCTTGTATCAAATGGCGCCGCTGCCGGCTCTTTTCGTAAAGATCAACAGTTTTTTGTGAGAGACGCGTTGCTTTTTGGGATCCGTTCACTTGTGAATGTTATTTTTCTTGCATAAAAAAAAATAATAAAAAATCATAAAAATTAAAAATTGATAAAAAAACCATAAAAATTAAAAATTTCAAAAATCCAAAAAGATTTTATCTTTCTTGTGTATATATATTGTCTTTGTTTTTGGTTTTGTTTTCTTTTGCATTTTCAGGTGTATGCGTACTAGATCTTCTAATTATCAAGAGCCCGAGCCTCAAGAAGATTTAGATATGGCAGGTGTTAACAACAACATTCCACCGAACCTGAATAATAATAATAACAACAATGCTCTTCCACAACCCGATCTTCGGACCATGGAGGAACTTTGTCAACCAACAATGTTTGGACGAGGAGGACCAATTGCGCCGATGCAAATCAACGCTCCTGAGTTTTCGTTGAAGCACCACATGATTCAGCAAGTACAAACAAACCCATTTAGAGGATTGCCTGATGATGATGCCAACAAACACCTCGATAAGTTCATTACTATCACCCAGAGCATGAAGTTGGCTGGTGCCACAATGGATGAACTTCGCCTACAACTCTTTCCACATACTCTATTACATCATGCCGAGAAATGGTTTGATCGTCTCCCGAAGAATTCTATTCACACTTGGGATGACATGACTCAACGCTTTTTGTCGCGCTACTTTCCACCATCCATGGTCACAAGCCTTCGCAATCAAATCAGCGGCTTCATGCAAGACCCTGATGAATCTCTTTTTGATGCTTGGGAGAGATATAATGTCTTGATCGATCGATGTCCAAACCACAATATGCTTCCGGTCACCTTGATCGATACTTTCTACAACGGATTGACTTTTCGAGATCGTGATACGATCAATGCAGCCGCCGGTGGCACATTCATGAAAAGGAGACCCGAGGAGTGTAGAGAGTTAATTGAAAACATGACTACTCATCATAAGAACTGGGATTCCTCTGCATCTTCTAGGAACAACCCGAGAGTCAATGTTTCCTCAACCTCAGCAAACCCTGAGATGACCGAACTCACCCGCATGATGACTGAAATGAGCAAAAGTATTACGCTTCTCGCTTCAAATCAACAACAACAACAAGTTAAAGCGGTTGCTAATCCTTGTGAAACATGTGGCGGTCCTCACTCATACACCGATTGTCCTTCGACACAAGGAAATCCGGAAAATGTGTATGCAGCTTACGGTAATTATTCACCGGAAAATTACCAAGCTAGACAACAAGGGGATAGAAACCTGCTGAGCTACCGTTCCAACAACTACCTTTCACCCGGTTTTTCTCCTCAAAACCAAAACCCCGCCAACAACTACACTAGAAGCAACCAAATCCCACCAAGAGCTTCTAATCCTTATCACCCACCCACCCAACAACCACTACCCATTAATCCCGATGTTGAGGCCATCATGAGAACCCAAGGTGAGCAAATCAAGAACTTGCAGAGCCAAATTATCAATCTTAAAGGAGATATTACCAAGCAAGGAAATGAGATAAGATCCGAGCTTCGAAATGATATTCAATCATCCTTCAGCAATCAAACCAATGATTTGAAGAATATGCTTGCTAGTTTCTTGCCCCCTGCTCAACCTTCTACTCCAAGTTCTCTACCTTCAAACACCGTCACTAACCCGCGAGCCAATGTGAGTGCTATTACTACTCGTAGTGGAGTCACCATCGTAGGACCACCAATCCCACCACCATCATCTACACCTCCTCCACCACCATGTATCCCTACTCCTCCTACACCTAGTATTAGTGCACCATTACCGTCTCCACCTCGACGTGATGAAGTTTCCACTACTGATCCTTCAACATCTCAACCTTTACCTACACCTGCACCTTCACCACCCAAACCCAATATCCCTTATCCTTCTCGCTTGGGCAAGAACAAAATGCTAAACAAGGAGGACGCTCAAGTGACTAGCTATATCAAGATGATTTCTCAAATGAATTTCAACATTAGCTTTCTTGAAGCACTTGTCCACATGCCCAAATTTGTTAAAGCATTTAAGGAATTGCTTAACAAGAAGGAGAAGCTGATTGAACTCGCCAACACACGCTTAAATGAAAACTGCTCTGCAGTTATTCTTAAAGAACTTCCGGAAAAACTTGGAGATCCCGGTCGTTTTGTGTTGCCTTGCGTGTTCAACAAAACTGAAGAATTTACTGCCCTTGCGGATCTCGGGGCTAGTATTAATTTGATGCCACTCAGTGTTTGGAAAACACTATCATTACCCGACCTCACTCCAACAAAGATGACTCTTGAACTTGCAAATCGCACTCTCGCTTACCCTGTTGGTATAGCCGAAGACGTGTTCATTAAAGTTGGCACATTTACTTTCCCGGTCAATTTTGTCGTAGTTGATTATGAAATGGACCCTCGTATTCCTTTAATACTTGGTCGGCCATTCTTGAGAACCGGACGTGCTTTAGTAGATGTGGCCGAAGGTGAGTTAACCTTACGAGTCGGGGATGATGCAAAAGTTTTCAAAATGGGGAAGCTTACTAGTTTAACTTTTGGAGGCCGAGAATCAGTGAATATGATTAATGTGCTAGATGACTTTACCGTCTACGAAAATCCTCTATTCGACTCTTGCATCGATAATCCACTTTTTCATGATGATGTGGATGATTCTCTCCTTACTTTGGACGCTTCTCCCATTTATGATTCGTCACCGATCTTTGACGCTTATGATGATGATGATTCTAGCTCAGATTCGGATGATTTTGATTGTACTTCTGAGTATCCCGAGCTGCCCACTTTCGATGATTTTGATGAGGCTGATACTCTCTCGAGCGATTCTTCACATACTGAAGATCCTCCGCCATCACTCGATCCTACTTTGGACGATTATTCATTTGAGGAAGATTTTTCTGAATTTCTTAACACATACTTCCCTCATGAGAGTGATGCTCCTCCTTATGACTTTGAAGACTATCGCCTTGATCCTACTTTGGATCTGAAGAGCATTTTGTCAAAGGAGAAGAAACCGGTTGACACCGAAATCCGTTGCACTTATGATTTGACACCTCTTTGTCCCACTTCTGAGGACGAGGTTGTGCTTCTTTGCGGATCTTCTTCACACTCGGCTGAGCCGGAGTGCTATTTTCCCCTGAAGGAAAAGGTGTTCGACCCCGGTATTGAAGTCTTTAAGCCATCTCAGTATCCACCTGATGAAATAAAAGGAAAAATCTTTGGAACCATTGAAGACATGCTTGCACCGCTTCATACTTGCTTCCACCGTGCTCCATCGCTGCTTCAGGGAACCTTGCCACTTCTCTTTTGGCTTGCCTTGTTCACCTTAAGCTCTTGCTTATTGATGGATGAAAACTATGTCTTTGATCCTGGTGGATTTGTTTCATGCTACTTCCGTTGATGATCAAGGTCGAGTCAGGCTCACGACTCGGTTAACAAAAACCAAGCGCTTCTTGGGAGGCAACCCATGCATCTATCTTTTCGCTTTCTTTACCATAAGTGTAGGGGGGACCCTTTGGATTGCTATTTCCTCTCCTCACTTCTTAATCAGGGATTCGAGCTTCAATGATCCACTCTTGATGATTCTTGACGACCCGTGATTCTGTGTTCTACTTTATCCTGGTTCTATCCTAAACTCTTTTCGATTCACTATTTTATATATTTTCTCAAATATTAAAATAGGAATCTCTTTAGTTGTCTTTTCCTTAGCGAGATTTAAACAACGTGCACAATGTCATAAGTGTAGGGGAGTTTACTCCCACATGCTTAAACATTGAGGACAATGTTTATCTTAAGTGTAGGGGGGACTTCTATCGAAGTTAAGTGGCCTTTTCCTTGTTTTTGTCCTCATTTTAACCGGAAAATCAATTTTTCGACATTTTTCAAAATTTTTGATCTATTTTGGCCTATTAGTTTTTCCCTTTGTATAGTTATTTTCTTTCCTCATTAGAATAAATGTTTAATAAGTGGTTTTAATTTTCAAACGTTGTGAATCTTTTGACTCAATTCGAGTTTACTCTAGCTAGTATCCTTAACATGTTTAAGTCAAGTTTTGCTAGGCTTTTATATAGGGAGCTATAAAATGCGAAAGTCTTAACTCTCACGGGTTAAGAACAAGAACTTTTCGCAAGTTCCTATAATTGATCCTAGAGATTCGTTTATCAAGGGAACTTTAAGATGCGACTTCTAAACTTGAAAGAGTCTAAGAAATTGCAAGATCCTATAGGCGACTCGAAAACCCAAAACTTTGATTTAATAGGCTAAGTATCCACGAGTCTCATTACTTGAGATTTTAAACTGTGGAGAACGAGAGATGATAGAGCCAATTATAAGTTCGGTATTCTTTCGTGAATTTATGTGAGTTAATTATAAGCCTATTCTCCCATCGCTTGCTAATAAATTTATCTGCTAATAAATAAGGTTGTACGAGTTGAAAAGTTACTTAGCTTCTAGCCCCAGATCGTTTAAAAGTTGCTCGGTAATGACGAGAGTTCATGGCCAAGGCATAACTTATGAAGCGGGGCGCGAAGATTGGCGAGTCCGAAAAGGCCCTAACAAGGCATGAGGGCTATATTTTGTTGCTAAAGATCCAAAAGTGATGTGAAGAATCATTTATCGAAAATCAATATGAAGGATCGAGACACACGACGTAAAGCAAAACTCCCAAAAGTCATGGAGAAGTGTATCCGAAAAGACCCTAACAAGGTATGAGGATAAATAGATCCAAGTCAATAAAGGAGGCGGATCGTTGTATATCAAAATCCAAAATAAAGATTGGAGAAAAATGAAGAAGTCGTGGTCCATATATGAAGAATCTCTCAGAAATTCCAAGTGAAGAAATTCCAATTATGAAGAGAAGACCATTATTTCATGAACGTCTCTCAAGATTTGAAGTATGAAGTCGCTGCCAAATATCGGCCCGAGAAAGGTCTCAAATCGCGAACCAAGTTATGCCAAGATATGAACTTTTTGATATCCCGAGAAGCAGTTTTAAAAGATTTGGTCCTTTAGCTAACTATTGATTAAATCGTGCACTTTATTTTCAGACCTAATAATTATCGAAATAAGTCAAACAATGCATCTTCGTGATCATTCAAGACAAATAATAAAATATAAGAGATACCCATAGGAATAAGGGAGTCTAAGTAAATAATTGGCCCACATGAGTTCGTGTTAGTCTACTAACTTATAATAACAATGATCTCGTTTTTAAGCTTGGTTTGGAGAAAATGAAAAGTTGAGGATGATGATTATTCATGACATTTTCAAAACCCAAGGTATGCTTTTAATTTCTTTGCTTTGCATTTTTATAATTTTCTATCTCTTTAATAAAGGCCAACGTGGATTGATTATGATGAAAAGTGTAAACATGCTTTGTAACTAATGCATTGCATGAGGACATTGCAATGGTCAAGTGTAGGGGATTTGATAGGTGTGAAAACACCCATCTTTTCTACCACTTAATTACAATAATAACCGGACCAAAACGTGTATTTTATGTCTTTTATGTCGGAATTATGCGTGGTTTGTGTTTTTGTTGTAATTTAGGACGAAATTGTGAAAAGTGGAGAAAAAATGGGAATTCACGGGCATTCACGGCTTTTATTGAAGAAAAAGATGAAAGACGGAGTCGAGAAGTCAAAAGTGGAAAAAGAACGGAAGTCCAAGACCAATTCTGAAGATTTATCGAAGAAAAAGTCAAAAGACGGAAGTTTATCAAAAGCCGAGAAACTCAAGTCTATTTTACTGAAGAAATTAAAGACGAGTTCAAAAGATATCCCGAGCCACAAGTCCTTAAAGTCCAAATTAAAAGAAAGATTAGAAGAAAGGGACTAATGGTGCAATTAAAAGAAGATTAAAGAAGGAGGGACTAAGCATGCAATTAAGGAAGCTTCCTAAGCAAGCCTTAATCTCCCCTATATATAGATTAGATCATTTTCATTTTCCTCTTGTTGACTAATCGTGACAATTAGTTCTTCCATGGTTGGTGGCTTGACAAACCATTCTTCCACTTTATTTTATGCACTTTTAATTACTTGCACATTTAAATACATGTTTTGCACCTTTAATTACCTTTAATTTTCAAGTAAGTGTTTCTTTAATTTCTTGCACCTTTACTTTATCTTGTTAATCTTCTTCTACCTTTCTTTGATTTACACGTTTTTATCTTGTTGATTTGTTAAAGGTTTGATTTTTATGCTTTTGATTGTTTTAAATCATTTGTTTTCATAGCTTATTTGATTTATTTTCAAGTTTATATAGTTTTCATTAAAGTTAGTTTTATATAAAAGTTGTTTTTCTTAAATTTTATCTTTTTCGTGTCTTAAAAGTTTTTAATTTTCAGTTTTATAGCTTATTTTTACACGGTTTTAGCTAAGTTTTTCGTCTAGTGCTTATTAGGATTATAGCTTATTTACTTAGCTTATTTTTAGTTTTCCTTTCTGTATTCCGATTGGGGTTCAATCCGAAAAGGGTTTAATATTCCGATTGAGGGTGTCTTGGTATTCCGATTGGTGAGTGTTTTTGAGTATTCCGATTGGTGTGTGGGTGACAAACATTCCGATTGGTTCCCTTGATTCATTCCGATTGAGGTGCAACTTGGTTATTCCGATCGTAACAGGTGACAGATATTCCGATTGGAGTTCCGATAAGCATTCCGACCAGCATCCAGTTATATTCCGATCAGGTAAGTTGAACATTCCGATTGAAAGGTGTTGGTTATTCCGATTGGCAAGTGACAGTATTCCGATTGGGTTTCTATAGACATTCCGATTGGTCACGTTTGACATTCCGATTGGTTCAATCGGAATATATTCCGATTGGGGGGTATTTTTCTCTTATTTTGACTTGTTTAATTTTTAGCTTAAGTTTTTAATACTTGTCTAATTTTAATTTCCGTCACGCCTTAATTTTTAGTCATTTTAATTGAGTTTCTTTTCGTCACGTTTTTAAAGATCGCACCTTTCTTTTAATTAGACTTAGATTTAATTTCACGCTCTTTTAATACTTGCCCTTTACTTTAACGACATTTACTTTTTAGTCTTGCACATTTGATTAAAAACCAACCAAAAATATTCTTTTTCACCAAAATAAAACTGAGTCACATAGAAAACTAAGATCAATTCGATTAGAACACTAGAACGATAACTTTCATACAGGCAAAAGCCTTGTATCAAGAGTATACCCTAATTGGTCCCTGAACACCTATGATCAGATAATGGTTTAGTGATGTCCAACATTACTAACTTTTATACTACCAGTACTAACTATGTTGGTACAAGTAGTTGTTGTACATCGACAATACTAAGTTTGCACTAGCAGCACTAGCTTGGTTAGTCATGTTAGTTCATGATCCAACAACAATACTACAAAGGCATATTGAGAGGAGATTAATAGGCCGTTAATTCCTCTTAATACTATTGACTAGGGGTTGAGTAGATCATCTATATATAGATGATCATAACATCTGCATGGGGATATACAAGAAAACATAAACACTTGTATGCGAAAGGGTTAGAGATTTGTCCCTAAGTCACTAACAAACATTTGGTCTTATCCTAAGTAGATATTTATGATAACCATAAACTAGGGTCGAATAGCTTTCTTTGGAAAGTGATAACACGATTCTAAGTGATATCCGATAACCATTGTTTTGGTACGTAGCTAGGATTGATTATCTTACTCTAGTTGGGACGAATACATACCAACATATATGTATCTCCAATATACAATATCATTGTCTACCCATATAAGAAGTTTAAAAAAATAGAGGGACACCTCACCTTAACCTCATGGAGTAAAGCATAGCTATCCACAATGTTAAAAGTATTTGAGAAGTCCATATTAAGCATTGCAAGTGACACATCATTATGGTATTTACCCAACACCATATTAGCATTATATAAAATATAAGAAAAATATTTACCTGTAACCTTTTGTTTATATTAATTAGTGAAAACAATGTGCTTTATTACATAGCAAAGAATGAGTAGTTATGATTAGTTGATAATGTTAGAAAATTAAGGGTATTTTTTTTAGAACGACAACTGTTAGTAGTTAGTGGGTCGAGTCGTGCAATGACATCTAAGCGATAGAATGTCTTTTTCAAACCCTCGCCTAGTTATGTTAAACTCCATATCTGCTTTGCCTGAGAGCCCTTGGCAGGTCTTGATATATGTTCTCACAAGAAATTTTAGTAAAATCAACTTCATAACTACAACTAGAAAGGTTGTCGTTACGAGAAAATGTAAGAACTGAAGATGAGTTCGCGGAAAAACCTTTGACAATGTGGCATGCAATCAAAGGAAAGGATGAGCCAAATTATGATTCCTCATGCGACATACTTTTGTTAATAGGATAAAATATAATAGAAAGAAAGTGTGTGTTTGTGCATTAAAACACTCTCAAACTGATGTACAATTTGGACAAGTAAGCATCAAAAACTTGTTAGAATTAGACTTTTTAATAAAAAATGTGTGTTTTCAAGTTATTCTTGACAAGATTAAATAGAAACTCATCAGATGGAAGGAGAAAAATATTTCAACAAGAGGAAAGAAAGCTCTTATTAATTCGGTACCTCAAAGCAATTTGAATATTCGTAATGAATATCTTTTTACTTCCCAAAACGTTAATTAATGATATTCACAAAGCTCTTAATCTATTTTGGTGGGGCAATGGGGTTAAACATAACATTATTCGATGGTGTTCGTGGGAGAAAATGTGTGTATCAAAGTTTCTGGTCTTCCTTTCGTCATTTGGGTATTTTTAATAAGTCTCTTCTTTCAAAACAGGTAATGGTGCTTCATTACATCACCAAACACATTGGCTGCAAGGATTCTTAAAGCTTGTTACTTTTCAAGATCGACTTTCTTTGAGTCAAACATCGGCTATCGTCCTAGCTACATTTGGCGTAGTTTTCATGAAGTTAAAGAACTTGTTTGTAAAGGATGTAAATGTTGGAAATTTAGTGCAATTGTGGGAACGGGTCATACTTGTAAATGGGTTTGGAGGTACAGAGTGTACACACATTAAGTCCTGGACTCAATATAGTGGTTGTGTTGATGATTGTATCATCAGCAGGAGGAGCAGGAGGAGAGAGTTCATCAACAGAAGGAAAAGTTCATCAGCAGGAAGTTGCTCCTGCAGCTCTTGTTGATAAACACTTGACTTAGCTAAAAGTCTTTGTAACCTCTGTTAATGCAAAGCAATGCCTAAAAACATTGTTAGTATTAATTAATCTTTTTTAGTTTTGATCACGACAAATTACAAACACATTTATTGTCAAATACAATCATAAAACGAATTATCTAACAAACACTATCATCAAGTTAATAATCATTACACTAACATATCTTAATCGTGCTTAGTGATCATAAAAGTGATTAGCCTTAAAACTCACTTTTGTCAAACATAAAAAAAAGACTTTTAATAAACTTTATTTGTAAGAAAATGTCTTATTAAAATGAAAATGCAAATTTGAATATGGCATATTCCATATGCCATAAGAATATCCTTTGAAGGTTTAAACAGTCTCAGATATTTCAAATTTACTAAAAGACAAAAAGGAGCAGACTCTATGTCGACGGTACCTTAGCACCTGCGACGATTCCTTATCGATAAGGAACCGCGGGCTCCAATAAGGAACCGCGGGCAGATATAGCCGTTGGATGTTTTGTCCTATAAATAGTGTATCAAATTTGCATTCTAATAAACCCTTTTTGGACATCTTATTCAGCCTTCTTTCTCTTATCTAATCATAGTCATTTGTAAATGATCACTTAATGTGTTAAGTATGTTTACTCATGATTATCCTCTTGATCTCTTTCTTTACCTTGTCCAAAGAGAAGATCACTCACACACTTGTGATGTGATTAAAGATGTAGCATTGATGAAGATCACCTTTTCCTAAAGATCTAGTCATGTTCATCATTTGTTTATTTGTGTCTTGTGTAGATCCAATGTATTTGTGAATACTTGGACTAGTTGTGCTCATCCAAGCTATTTGTGAATACTTGGATTAGAGTTGTGTACATCCATTGCACATGTGTGTGTTTGGATTTATGTTGTGTAGATCCAAGCTACATGTGTGTACTTGGATATGATTAGTTGAGTTGTAATTAGTTGTGTTAGTTCTCACTAAACTATAAAGTGATGTGGTTGTGTCTTGTGAGTTCTCACTAAACTATAAAGTGATGTGGTTGTGTCTTGTGAGTTCTCACTAAACTATAAAGTGATATGTAGTTGTGTTGTGTGAAGTTCTCACTTAGCTTCAAAGTGAAGAGTCGTGAAGATTGATTCTAGCTTTAGATTAGAACTCGACATCTAGCCTTGTGTCGGAAAATGGTGAAGTAGGCAATGTTGTAAAGATTGGTTCTACCTTTGGATTAGAACTCGACATCTAGCCTTGTGTCGTAAAAGAGTGAAGTGGGCGACGTTGTGTAGATTGGTCCTAGCTAAGATTAGGTCTCGACATTTAGCTTAGTGTCGGAAAATAATGTAAGTGACGTTGTAAGGTTTTCTCCGCCAAGAAGGGAGCTTGTGGATATAGTGGAAATCTCTAGTAAGGTGTACTCTAGGAGTGGAGTAGGAACGAGGATAGAGCCTCGTTGGCGAACCACTATAAATCTTGGTGTCTTCCTACTAGGTTGTTTATTTCCTTACTCTTTACTTACATTCATTATCACTACACTTACTATACATTGTTAACGCATTAGAATTGAACCTAATCATTATGCAACTAGCTTTCAAGTAAAAGATAGTTTTGTGCACTCACCTAATTGAAAGGAATTTTAATTAAGAGATAAACCGATGAGAAACTATTCAACCCCCCTTCTAGTTTCTACAATTGGTATCAGAGCGATGGTGACACAAGATCTTTGAAGTATATTGTATTTTAAAACTTGTATCGATCCATTGTCTCCTCAAGTTAGAAGGTTATGTTGTACTAAAGTTTTTTCTTTGGTCAAAACTATTTTTTGTTGAAAATAAGTCTTTTAAAATGTTAATATTGCATATTTCTTAAATTAGTAGTATTAATGCATTTTAGATTTACTCTTGAAATGTATCTACTAGTTTGCATCTTGTTATGTGTAGGTACTCATGAAGATAAATCATTCTATTGATTGTGGATTGAGTTACTTACACTTGTAGAAGACTCATCTTCTTTGATTTCCAACATCATTGAATGATGATATCAAGATGGGTATAAGTGATACTAGTTTTTGAAGACTTATTAGTCACTATTAGTCATAGTTGGGCTTTGCATCGGTTCCTTGAAAGCTCGGAATGCAATTTGTGGCCAAGGTACGCTTTCGTTCTTCCACACGCCCTATTGATCATTCTTTTGATCATTAATTGACTATATGCTTGCTCTTGGCATCCTTGCCTTGCAATTTATTTGTGGTTTGTGATTCTTTTCTTTTTCCCTCTCAAACCTTCATTGCTTGGATACTTGACTCACTATGGAGATGTAGGGTGAGTTAGTAGAAGCTTAAAGTATCAAGCATGATTTCCATGGTTTGCACCCTTACGATTAGTAGGCCCTATATCATGTGTAACTTATGCAATTAAGCTCATCTCTAGGATGATTAGTGAATCCCTTGAGATACCAAACTACTTCATTAAGTTGTAGGTGGATTTTACACATTTGGAATTGAAATATTCCAAGGATATTGTTATTGTTAATTCTAGCAATAACTATCCGATCATGTGGGAGAGAAAGTGAATCTATACTTTGCTCTTGTTTTGAAATAGAATAAGACTAATCTTAAAAATGATCTTATTCTATGCATCAAAATTGCTTGGTTTAATTCATTACCAAAGCCGTTTAGACTTTCGCCGGAAAGGCACGTCTTAAACCACTATATATGACACAAGCTCTTCACCTCCTCTATTTGAAGAATGTCATTTGTCCTTTGAGCAATGTTCTTGGTCTTGATTCACTTCTCTTGACTCCTCTCCCTTTGCCTTTTTTCTACAAGTAGTCGTTCGTTCGTTCGTTTCGGTCTTTTCCTATCTCGATTCAACTCGTAATCCTTCAACAAGGCATTATTACCTAGTGTTGTGGTAGTCCAATGATATTCTAAAAGGTTTAACATATATTTTTAAGTATTTTAAAAACTTTGGTTTTCAAAAAATTCATTGTTTTTCTTTGATAAAAACCTGCCTCTGTAGGCGGTTCTTTATCTCTGGCGGCTCAGAGGTGCGGTTCCTTATCGATAAGGAACCATGGGCAGTAACTTTTGTCAGAGCACCAGTTTTATTAAAATATCTTTTTCAAACAAGTCTTTCTCTCTCATTCTCACACAGCGACGGTTTTCTCTTGTTTTTCCACCATTGTTGAAGCTTCAAAAACCTTCAATCACTCAAATTAATTGATTCAAGTTCGTGAGTTTCACTCATCCATCATCCAAGATCAATTAATTGTAAGTTATTTCTTTCAATTTCATCTAATTTGTTCTAGGGTTCATACATTCATAATTGGAGCTTTTTAAAATTGACATTGAATTAGAACCTTATTAGGAATAAGAGTTGACATAGTATTGTTACTATGATTCCTTAGGTTTATATTCATAGAGATTTCACTAAAACCCATTTGTAGAACAAGTCCGAATTTTGACTAAATAGTTTGGTTGAATGATGGAATTGATATGAACCCATGAACAAGTTGGTAATGGCATTGTCAAATGCTTACCTAAAAACCTTGTTTTAAAAAACCAATGTTCTAGTTCATTGTTGATATTACATAGTTCATATGTTTTGATCAATGGTGAAATGGGTACATTGTGAACATGAGAATGTCTAGGATTAATCCCTCGTTTGTTAAGTTATTGATGAAACACATTCTCATCTTTTGAAATTTTGATTTTGATTTTTCATATGAGTGATTGGAGAAATATCTTTGTTTATTGTATTTAGGTACTACCTTCGGAATATCAAAGAGATCATCAATACACTAGACGATATATGCCAAACCTTTCTCAAATTGTTGCTTCTATCCAACTTCAAAATTCCTATTCATCTCTTTCAAAACGTTGTTTCCATGAAGGTAGAACTGTTGATGAAGAAATTACGGGTTATGACTATATCAAATCTATGTTTGAGCCTACGGGGTTTGATTATTTGTGTGACAATCCGTCAATTTATGGTTGATATTTTATTCTCAAGTGTTATTTAAAAACATTATTTTAATGTTATATTATGAACTCACTCATTTTTGGGAAGAAATTTGGATTTACGTCTTGAAGTAGAATTGACTACGTCTAAACCGGAGGATTCTACGTTACGTGCTTACGTTTACATACACCGTTTTTGGTGACAGTCCGACATTTCAGGAAATAAATTTATCCGTGAATATTATTTTGGGATTTTAAATTTGTGTTGTTTCATAAACTCACTAATTTACGAGAAGAGATTAGGACTTACGTGAATAATTTAACGTCCTTTACGATTAAACCGAAAACCTTAGGATTACGTATTTACGTTTTCGAACTCCGTTTTTGATGAGACAATTTTTATTAGATTCGTTTTGT
Organism: Glebionis coronaria; assembly: GCA_025667525.1. NCBI lineage: Eukaryota > Viridiplantae > Streptophyta > Magnoliopsida > Asterales > Asteraceae > Glebionis > Glebionis coronaria. Next base: position 567,714,080 of record CM046881.1, read on the forward strand.
GCCGTTGATTCATAATTTATAAAAACGTTTTTCGTAAAACGACCCGATGGCACGCAAATCGAGAAAACTAGAATCGAGGAGTACCCGTAAATTAATAGGGATGGGACAAGTTTACACTTGCCCACCCCTATAAAAGTGGAATCCAAGAGTACATAACACACTCTTGATGTGTCAAGTTTACTTAAGTAAACAAGGACACTTGTCCTTGTTTCTTTCCAAACCACTTAACCACAAAACAAGCTAACCATAAACCATTTCTCACACATGCAAACCAAGAAACTCTCTCAACTCTTACTCTCTCCCCTTGAACGTCCAACACCACCATTATATCACCATCATCATCAAATTTTGACCATAAACAAAATATATAATCAATATATGTTGATAACCACATTAAAAGATGAAGATTGGAGGTGATTTTAACATATAAAAAGGAGTTTTCATGGAGGTCTTTGGGCTGATTTTCAAGAAGGAGTTTAGGGCTGATTTATTGAAGGTGTCTTCATATCCTTGGTAATCTTGAAGGTGGTCTTGATATTTCATAAGATTGGTTACCAAAACAAAGCCTTGTTCATCCAAAATCTCAACCTTTTCATCACTAATGGTGGTATAGAGATTGTTTCTTCCTATCCTCTTGTTATTTTGATTATGTAATCTTGTATTTTCTTTATTTATGTATATGTATATGATGATGAATGATGATAAAAATATTATGTGGGGATTTGGTATTGATAAACATGGGTAAAAAGATGGAAAACCACATGTAAAATGGTTAAAATCTTGCTAAATATGATGGCTGTATAAAAACAGTAAGTAACCAAATGTTAAACTGATAAAAAGGTAAAGTGGAATCAATATACAGTAATTATTAGGTGTTATACACATGTGAGAGTTGGTCATACAATGGAATCATAAAAATGAGTGAGATATGATCAAAACAAGTTTAGAGTGCAAATCTGCCTACACTGTTTTGGACGAATTTATAAAAATATTTAGAGGTTGATTCATCAGTATATATAAAGGAATAAAATGAAGCACATATCATGTAGTCTCTGTGATAAAAATTTGAGGTCCTATATTATTATATAACTCTAGATATGGACATTTTAGTGAACTTAAAATTTAGGACTGATTTTGTGAAATTAAAGTTTAATATTATTATATAAGCACTCAAATAAATATATTATAAAATGTGAATTAAAACCCACTAACTTATATATTTCATTTATATAAATATGAATAAGGATAAATAAATGGACATTATATAAAATTTGTAGTTTGATAAGTTTTATAAGTTATAAAAACTATATACTACGTTTTACGTCTTTTCGGCTAAAACCGAAAAAGTAACGTTTTTGTCAAATAAAACTTAGACGGTCGGACCCGTCTAATTTAAACTTTTATAAACTCACATACTGATATATGAACTTATATAACAAGTAAAAACCGATAAAACCCGAGCTATATAACATACGGACATTAACGGACTAAGTTAGCATTATTGGACTATAAACCCGACTAGTTAGTAAAACACTTATAAACTTACTTATTGGGCTTAACCCATTTGGGCCCAACATGTAAAGTATAATACTGATAATAAAAGTATAATTGGGCTAATATAATATATTGGGCTTGTAATGGGCCCATTGGGCCTCAAAATGTAAACAAGTTGAACTAGTGTAACTAGTCTTGAAAATTACCAACACATAAACACTATAATGAATGAGTAAAAATGTACAATCCCACTTGATCATCATCATATTTACAAAATCATCATATGTATACATAATTGTTATTTTTATAAAGTCATTGGACAAAAGTCTAAGACGAGTATTATTTGTCTAGCTTTCCGTGATTGAAGCACGTACCGTACATCCGAATTGCCGATAACCTGCTTTCCTACATCAACGTGAGTTCATAGCCTCGCACTCTTTTAAATGTTTTTATGAAATGTTTTGTAAACCCGCGAGGGAGATAACATGTTAGTTTTGATAAAATAGGACACCATTTGTCCCGATTGTTTGTTTATTGATTTGGACCCGAATGATTGTATGACCCGATGAATGATTAAATGACCCGATAGATGAAATGAAATGGATTATTAAAGTTAGGTTATGTCACTAAAAGTCCCATTAGCATGAATTGTGAACTACCGGGATTTGGTAGACGCTTATGCATATAATAGTACTATTTGGGGACGATCACCCCAGTTCGCACCTTGACGGTTGATCCCCGTCGTGCCACATTGATTGGTAAGCGAATTTATGTATGAGAAGATTTACACAAGCGTGATTATTGTGACGACACGCTAATTTAGATGGGTAAATTGAGTTTCGGGCTAGCTACCCGTTGTTTGTTGTAGTAAGGTAACAATGTCATGCGGCTTATAATAATCCAATTAACGAAATACTGCTATACGCATTGAACAACGATATATTGCCTGACTAGCAATACAGGGTCTTTTTATTGATATTATGTTCGTGTTTTGGTTTTATATAACCATATTCATATAACGGTTTTTATTTAATCTGTACAACGTTATAAAACGTATTGTATGATGTTTTTAACGACAATGGTTCGTATAATGATTTTGAAGGCGAAAGCCTATATTATGATTTTGATAAAGATTTGTATAAAATGACTTTGGCTATTTTATGACCTATTACAAAGATTTGTACAAAATGATTTTTGGTAATAATTCTATACCGATGTTATATTGATGGATTTTATTAAACTCTATGAATTCACTCGGCGTTATCGCTGACCTTTTCTTTTAACATGTTTTGTCTCAGGTACTTGAAGGTAATTCTCGGGAAGACAACAAGAATTCATGGCCCGCACTTAAATAATAATTTCCATTCAAATGCTTTGTAAAACCTGTATGAAATACAATGACTTGGGACCTATGTAAATTTGATATTTATGAATGGAAATGCTTTATTATTAAACGACGCGATTTTTATGCGTTGTCTATGATGTGAGTAATGTGCTATCCCGTAACACCAACGAGTCTTCCGTTGTATTGAATTGTGTAAATTTGGGGGTGTTACAGTTTGGTATCAGAGCTCTCGTTATAGAGAACGAAAGATTTTTAAAACCAAGGTTTTGAATAAAACATTTCAAAATCTTTTAACTATAAACATTTTTCACAAAATGTCTAAAAATCTTTTACTATAACAGTGCCGAAGAATTCCCGAGTTACCGACAAGGCCAGACTGAGAAGTGTTATTTTAATATATATATAACCTGGATTATATATATATATATATATATATATATATATATATATATATATATGATGTAATTTTATTACATGATTGTTTGATGATTATTTTGATATTTATACAAGGTATTTATACGACATAGATTGTCACAAGGAACCCTAAATCCCCTAGTAAATTAATCGAAGCTATTCCCGTAGGAATTCTAGCTATCCTAGATCTAAACCAAGTTGTGGATATTTATCATCCCAACAAATGGTTGATATTCGTAGAAATGTGGATATTAGTTGATTACGATATTAAAGAAGAATTGGCGAGATTAAATCTGATATCGATGTCATGACGAACTTTCCTTATAGAGTGGAGCTTGACAAAACGTTACCACCTAGAAAGATGTCATCTGATTCGTTGTCACCCAATTCTTAAAATTGAAATCGAAAAGGTGAATGTTGCACTTGAGGCTGTCATTGGAACCATTACCCAAAAGCCTCATGCCACTAGTACCTTTCCGAGAAGTCTAATTGAATGTATGAGTCATTTCATACTAGTGACTCATTTGATAACTATTATTGTACGAGATATAGGATTGGAAATTAAGTGTTGATCATATCGAGCTTTTATTGCCCTTTTAAGGTCTAAGAATAAGGTTGAAAGTATTGGAAAACGAGGTAGGATATCGCATTGAGTATAAGTTGGTTGAAACTTGAATGAAGTAAAATTTAACTCGTATGGAATATGAGATTGTTAAGAGGAATCTGTTAAGTCCTGTGATTGAATTATAAGGCTTTAAATGATTGTTAGTTCGTGTTAAGGGTTATTCCTAGGCCATTGTCCAATGACGAGGATGCCCAGTGTCTAACAAATAAATTGAAGAAATCTTCTTCTGAATTAGGACCGATGGATCTTCCGGGACAGGTGGGACACCTAATGACTCTTGTAGATTAGTATTCATTGTGGTATCTTTTAAAAAAAAATCCCTAACTTAACTGAGACATCAGTTGGTAGGATGAGTTCTTGGAATTGTATGACATAGTGACACGTAATGTGTTACGGTACAATTTTGACTTGTTTGTGATTAATGAAAAGACTACCTTTGATTGCTAAATTTTAAATGTATCGATGTTATCTATCTTTTATTGCTTCATCCTAATGTTCTAATGTTCGCATTGGTGATGCAATCATTGAACAAGTACTCATCTCGATTTGAGTTACGTTGTGAATTATTCTCTTTTGAGTGCCATCAAGGTCATGAACCTCATGATTAATTGGCTAAGCTTATTTCCTATCATATCGTAGTTAGTTCTTGGTGAACAACACTTCATCACTCCTTTGCAGATCACTCATTGTTTTTATAAGATACAATAGTATCCCTTGAGAAAAATTGAATTTTCATCACCATATGGATTATTCAAAGTAAGATTTATAAGTGATCATTATTGAAATAAAGTTGATTATGAAATACCTTGGAAAACTCAATTGTTTTCATAACAAAGAAAATCTTTGTAAATTTATTTTTGATTCTTATTTAAGAATTAAGCATGAAAATGTTTTTATTATAAACATGATGATAAAATTTTGACGAACTGAGTATTGCATCGTTAATCTTGAAATTGTATATAGTTGTGCGCCTAAATACAATTTGGAAGGGACCATGCAAGGCTGATTAGTAGTCACCATGAAATTATTAATAAACACTACATTTTCTTTGAAGATTGTGAAAGATTAAATTTTATGAGATCTGCAAGAAGTGAAAAATAGGGACACAGTGTAAGGGATACCTACATATGTGCCCGTACTATTTATTCTTCTGAGTCGAATTTACTCATCTGTGGAACTTGTCTTATTTGACAATTGATATTCCCTTATTGTCTAATTCTCCCGTAGTGAGATTCTTAGGAAAAGTATCTGATTATCGAGTGTTGATACCCCACTGGATGTATCGACGTTACTATCATTTCTTTTGATTAGATTTCATTTGAATGACCTGGGTAACGATCCGAGGAGCTTTCGAATGCGTACTCGAATTATGAAAACATGGGATATACTCATATTCGTTAATGTTTTCGTCTGTATCTGATTTGAAATTCTCTCGCATAGATTATGCGTTAACCTTACTCTTTAAAAGGTTAGTTATGTCTCCTGATATCCTTGAATTTGTGAAGGATCATGAATTATTATTAGTCTTTTGAATGGATTGATTGATTATGACATGACGACATTGTCTTAATTGATGGGAACTCGAATAGAATTCCCCTAAATAATAAGATGTTGATTATCAAAAGTGATCTAAATAATTCTTGATGGATGACCATATCCTGCATTTAGACTTGAAATTATACCATGAATGGTTGTGAACTAGTTATAGATATTGTAATCTAGAAGAACCTAATATGAATTTATTAAAAGATGTTTCTATTATCTGAAACTTTATGAAGTATTTGTTGGTGAATTACCTAGACTTTCGCCATTAAGGCAAGTTGAATTTGGTATTGATTATATTCTTGGTGCTGCACCCGTGGCGTGTGCACTGTACTTCAGCACCATCTGAATCAAAAGAATTACCGTACAACTAAGAGAGTTGTCGGAGATAGATTTTATTCTACCGAGCTCGTCATCATGAAGAGCAATGGTGTTATTATTCCTTATATTTGTGGAATTACCGTGAACTAGGTAAATTGATGATAAAAATCTATATGCACTACCCAAGATGATAGATTTGTTTGATCATTTACAAGGTTCTAGCGTATGTTTTAAAAATTTTGATCCTCGGCATGGTTATCATCAATTTCGCATCCGCGAAAAAGATTATCTATTCCAATCACTACATCCAGAACTTGTAATGAACATTATGAGTTCCACGTGATGTCGTTTGGATTAACTAATACACATGTAGCATTCATAAATATGGTGAATCACGTGTGTAGGCTGTAAATTGATAAATTCATACTTGAGATCATTAAGGACCATTTGTTTGTATATAACAATAACAAGAAGTTAATAATTATTTATAGATTGCCCTGAATTGGCCGAACAACGAAGACCTGTACCTTGAATATTTAACATGTGATTTAAGACTTTGGGTTTTACCAAAAAGTAGGTGCAAATATGTTTTGACAAATGTTTTATTAAAAAGAACTTTTGAGGGATTATTCCCTTATACACAAATCATTTAACTAAACTCCTGTTTAGGGGTAAATGTTTGTGTATACCTCATGACAACCTAAGAGGGATTGAGGAAACCGTTAAACCATGACTTAAAATTTGAAACGACAATTTTTGCTTTTCAACTAAGAAATTTTTTACCAAAGAATAAACGAAGGTTTTTCGACCATTTACGGATCTTACTAATTATTTCTGATAAATCAACAAAAATTGTGTTGATTAAATTCAAATTTATTTTGAACATTTTTATATAATTGGACAAACTGAGAAAATTTAAAAACTTTATGCGTTTACGTTTCATAAAAATTAAATATTTATTATTTAATTACTTGTAGTAATTATCGACGCTCTAAACGTCGGATTGAGCAAAACTGATAAAAACAATAGTTGAGATAGAACTAAGACTTAGAAAATGTGAAGAAAGAATTTTCGAATAAATACGGTCATGATATTTATTCCATCTAGGAAAGTGAACGTAATTACTGACACATTATATAGCAAAGATAAAGAACCAATTAGGACATGTTCCTTAATAATGAAGGTGCAAAATAAATTGCCAAACAATATAAAAATAAACAATGTTTGTAAAAAGGGTAATATAGATAATAAAAGGGGGTTCGCGGATAATGTGAACCAATAGATTTGAGAAGCCTATGGCGTTAAATGTATAAAAGGCCGCTTGTGGTTGCCTGAATATGGAGGATTTTGAGATTTAGTCATGTTGGAATCTCATAAGTATAAGTATTTTATTCCTGTCATTTCTGATTAAATGTATCTTTATATGAAGAAGTTGTACTGATGGCAAATTATGAAGGCAGACATCGCCTCATACATTAGTAAACGTCTAGATATTGCAAAGGTCATCATCTGAATTTGATTCGATTTGGGTCATCGTCGACAGACTGAACAAATCTGCTAATATCATTCCTGTTAATGATAGATTCTTGATGAAGAAATTGACTCTTTTGTATTTAAAGGAGTTATGTAAACATGGTGTGCCTGTATCGATCATCTCTATCAAGATCATCGCTTCGCATCGAATTTCTCGAGATTTGCTCAGAAGTCATTGAGAAAGAATCTTGATGAGAGTACTGTGTACCACCCTAATCGAAGGGACGAGGTAAAGTAACGATACAAAATACTATAAGTGATGTTTTATGTTTGAATGATTGACCTTTGGTAATAAACTGTAAAATCGTTTTCCTTTGGAGAGATTATCATTGATAATTATCGTATTAGGATCAAGATCGAATCTTGTGAGGATATATATTAGAGCATCTGTAAGCAGGAGCTGGGATGAAGAAACCCGACATACACCCATTGTGAGTTGGACATGTCTTTTAGGTTTAAGGTTTCCTATGACGGCGAACCTAACCTTACAAAATACTCGACCCGCGAGACCTGAAATGATTGTTGAAATTAGGATCTGATTATTGACTGCCGGTAGTGGACAGGAGGTTATGTGAATATGAAATGTAGATCTTGAAGTGCCAGATGGATAGCGAAGTTATGCCAAAAAAAAATTACTTTGGAAAAACGAATAGATTATTTGAAAGATCATGGGAAATAAGTCCCCGATGTATGGGACCATTGAGATAATATAAAAAGATGGTTTGAAAGGCATATAAGCTGGATCTACCCTAGGACTTCAAGAGCTGCGTGAATTATGTTTCGTATATCGAACTTGATGAAATGTCTATCAAGTGAAAATCTGACTATTCCTTAATGAAGTTTAGATCACCGAAAAGTTGCATTCATCAAAAACCCGTGAACATCATGGATAGAGAAAGTAAGTCAACATTAAGCCTGATCTTATTCTCGTAGTTATGTTTGACGAAACTCGCGTATTGTAATGAATTACATTTAAGAGAAAAGATCGAATGTGGAGGAAATACCCACATGGCTTTAACTCTATAAGAAGCGAGTAGTAAGATAAAATGATCTTTGAGGACAAAGATCCTGTTTAGGGGTAAATGCTGTGACAATCCGTCAATTTATGGTTGATATTTTATTCTCAAGTGTTATTTAACATTATTTTAATGTTATATTATGAACTCACTCATTTATGGGAAGAAATTTGGATTTACGTCTTGAAGTAGAATTGACTACGTCTAAACCGGAGGATTCTACGTTACGTGCTTACGTTTACATACACCGTTTTTGGTGACAGTCCGACATTTCAGGAAATAAATTTATCCATGAATATTATTTTGGGATTTTAAATTTGTGTTGTTTCATAAACTCACTAATTTACGAGAAGAGATTAGGACTTACGTGAATAATTTAACGTCCTTTACGATTAAATCGGAAACCTTAGGATTACGTATTTACGTTTTCGAACTCCGTTTTTGATGAGACAATTTTTACTAGATTCGTTTTGTGTCGTTGATTCATAATTTATAAAAACGTTTTTCGTAAAACGACCCGAGGGCACGCAAATCGAGGAAACTAGAATCGAGGAGTACCCGTAAATTAATAGGGATGGGACAAGTTTACACTTGCCCACCCCTATACAAGTGGAATCCAAGAGTACATAACACACTCTTGATGTGTCAAGTTTACTTAAGTAAACAAGGACACTTGTCCTTGTTTCTTTCCAAACCACTTAACCACAAAACAAGCTAACCATAAACCATTTCTCATACATGCAAACCAAGAAACTCTCTCAACTCTTACTCTCTCCCTTTGAACGTCCAACAACACCATTATATCACCATCATCATCAAATTTTGACCATAAACAAAAGATATAATCAATATATGTTGATAACCACATTAAAAGATGAAGATTGGAGGTGATTTTAACATATAAAAGGAGTTTTCATGGAGGTCTTTGGGCTGATTTTCAAGAAGGAGTTTAGGGCTGATTTGTTGAAGGTGTCTTCATATCCTTGGTAATCTTGAAGGTGGTCTTGATATTTCATAAGATTGGTTACCAAAACAAAGCCTTGTTCATCCAAAATCTCAACCTTTTCATCACTAATGGTGGTATAGAGATTGTTTCTTCCTATCCTCTTGTTATTTTGATTATGTAATCTTGTATTTTCTTTATTTATGTATATGTATATGATGATGAATGATGATAAAAATATTATGTGGAGATTTGGTGTTGATAAACATGGGTAAAAAGATGGAAAACCACATGTAAAATGGTTAAAATCTTGATAAATATGATGGCTGTATAAAAATAGTAAGTAACCAAATGTTAAACTGATAAAAAGGTAAAGTGGAATCAATATACGGTAATTATTAGGTGTTATACACATGTGAGAGTTGGCCATACAATGGAATCATAAAAATGAGTGAGATATGATCAAAACAAGTTTAGAGTGCAAATCTGCCTACACTGTTTTGGACGAATTTATAAAAATATTTAGAGGTTGATTCATCAGTAGATATAAAGGAATAAAATGAAGTACATATCATGTAGTCTCTGTGATAAAAATTTGAGGTCCTATCTCATTATATAACTCTAGATATGGACATTTTAGTGAACTTAAAATTTAGGACTGATTTTGTGAAATTAAAGTTTAATATTATTATATAAGCACTCAAATAAATATATTATAAAATGTGAATTAAAACCCACTAACTTATATATTTCATTTATATAAATATGAATAAGGATAAATAAATGGACATTATATAAAATTTGTAGTTTGATAAGTTTTATAAGTTATAAAAACTATATACTACGTTTTACGTCTTTTCGGCTAAAACCGAAAAAGTAACGTTTTTGTCAAATAAAACTTAGACGGTCGGACCCGTCTAATGTAAACTTTTATAAACTCACATACTGATATATGAACTTATATAACAAGTAAAAACCGATAAAACCCGAGCTATATAACATACGGACATTAACGGGCTAAGTTAGCATTATTGGACTATAAACCCGACTAGTTAGTAAAACACTTATAAACTTACTTATTGGGCTTAACCCATTTGGGCCCAACATGTAAAGTATAATACTGATAATAAAAGTATAATTGCGCTAATATAATATATTGGGCTTGTAATGGGCCCATTGGGCCTCAAAATGTAAACAAGTTGAACTAGTGTAACTAGTCTTGAAAATTACCAACACATAAACACTATAATGAATGAGTAAAAATGTACAATCCCACTTGATCATCATCATATTTACAAAATCATCATATGTATACATAATTGTTATTTTTATAAAGTCATTGGACAAAAGTCTAAGACGAGTATTATTTGTCTAGGTTTCTGTGATTGAAGCACGTACCGTACATCCGAATTGCCGATAACCCGCTTTCCCACATCAACGTGAGTTCATAGCCTCGCACTCTTTTAAATGTTTTTATGAAATGTTTTATAAACCCGCGAGGGAGATAACATGTTAGTTTTGATAAAATAGGACACCATTTGTCCCGATTGTTTGTTTATTTATTTGGACCCGAATGATTGTATGACCCGATGAATGATTAAATGACCCGATAGATGAAATGAAATGGATTATTAAAGTTAGGTTATGTCACTAAAAGTCCCATTAGCATGAATTGTGAACTACCAGGATTTGGTAGACGCTTATGCATATAATAGTACTATTTGGGGACGATCACCCCAGTTCGCGCCTTGACGGTTGATCCTCGTCGTGCCACATTGATTGGTAAGCGAATTTATGTATGAGAAGATTTACACAAGTGTGATTATTGTGACGACACGCTAATTTAGATGGGCAAATTGAGTTTCGGGCTAGCTACCCGTTGTTTGTTGTAGTAAGGTAACAATGTCATGCGGCTTATAATAATCCAATTAACGAAATACTGCTATACGCATTGAACAACGATATATTGCCTGACTAGCAATACAGGATCTTTTTATTGATATTATGTTCGTGTTTTGGTTTTATATAACCATATTCATATAACGGTTTTTATTTAATCTGTACAACGTTATAAAACGTATTGTATGATGTTTTTAACGACAATGGTTCGTATAATGATTTTGAAGGCGAAAGCCTATATTATGATTTTGATAAAGATTTGTATAAAATGACTTTGGCTATTTTATGACCTATTACAAAGATTTGTACAAAATGATTTTCGGTAATAATTCTATACCGATGTTATATTGATGGATTTCATTAAACTTTATGAATTCACTCGGCGTTATCGCTGACCTTTTCTTTTAACATGTTTTGTCTCAGGTACTTGAAGGTAATTCTCGAGAAGACAACAAGAATTCATGGCCCGCACTTAAATAATAATTTCCATTCAAATGCTTTGTAAAACCTGTATGAAATACAATGACTTGGGACCTATGTAAATTTGATATTTATGAATGGAAATGCTTTATTATTAAACGACGCGATTTTTATGCGTTGTCTATGATGTGAGTAATGTGCTATCCCATAACACCAACGAGTCTTCCGCTGTATTGAATTGTGTAAATTTGGGGGTGTTACAATTTGCTTTACACAGATGAAGAGATATATCCCGTATTTCTTTTGGAGTTCTTTAGCACCTATTATATCTTTTAATGCAATGGTAGAATATTCATTAGATTCTTATTGAATGATCAAGTCATTTAATACTCTCTCGAAACCTTTTGTCAAATTCTTGGTGTGCCATTTGAGGGAACTTGTCGTTTCACGGACAAATGGAGACTTGATGCTCTCGATGAATCCAACGATAGACCACCAAATGACGACTATGAATTTGATCTAGATTTTATCCTTGAAATCATTTCCAAAGAGCGTGATGGAAACGTTGTGAGAATCCTTCATTCTAATAAACGACTTGTAAATTGTTATGAGGTTCTCTCAAGCGACCTTAAAAGATTATATGGTTCGTTGGGCTGAGATCCTTAGGGAGAATGTATTTTGTCTTGGTGGGAACCGGGATCACATTCCGGCGTGTATGGTGCATATGCTATTTTGCATCTTTACCGAAACCAAATACAACTTGGCATACTATATCGCTCGACGAATTAATTATGCTCTTTCCAACCCCAAAACAAATCTACCCTATGCTATGCTTCTTACTCACCTCTTTAAGAGGGTTGTTCATGATTTTCCATTCCGTGACTTCTCTCGCTTTCAACCGGTTCAACGGGTGATGTTACCTATTCAAGAAGTATATGAAAGAAAGCCTAGAAGTGATAAAGGTTCGAGAAAACATTATCAACAAGAGTCCGATGATGAGGACATTGATATGTCACCAAGTGATGGTGGTGACATAGGTACTAGTGCTCATGTCGGCTCTTCAAGTAACTCCCGTCAATCCACAAACTCATTCGTGGATGGACTTGAAGACTTAGCTCCTCATCCTCACCATTCCACTAGTGAAGTACCGGAAGACCTCAACATGGAGTGTCTCTACCGTGAAAATCTTAGGACTCGAGGTGAGTTATTTGATCATCGAGTGGAGTCAAGAAAGGGATTCAAATACTTGGGAAATTTGATCAAGGGACTTGGCAAGAAAAAGAGATGATGACTTGGATTTGATTCATGGAGAACATGTTGTTAAACATGTTATGTGTTGAACATTTGATTTCTTTTCTTTTATGTGTGTATTAACTATTACTACTTGTTTGGATTGCTAACTATTTTAATCCTTATTGAACTGTGTAATCGTTCTTTCGATCTACATAGCTTGGTGCATATTATGTGTTTGTTTGCTTCCTAGATTTTGACTTATAGTTAACTTTGGCTTGTCATTTACCTATATGAAATCTGGGCTGACCAAAGTTTTTTGGAAGTGCACTTTTCTGTCATCACTAGACGCGGTTCCATATCAAACCCGCGGTTCCTTAGCGATAAAGAACCGCGGACCTACGTAAGGAACCGCCTGTTCCTGTTTTGACAGAATCTTTGCTTTACACTGTTTTCCTTAATCTGTGTAAAACTTTGATAAAAAATTTGAAAAACCTACACTTTCCTAAACTAGGGTACCTAATTTCATTATTCACCTAAAATGATTTTAACCCATTACTAGTTTGGATCATTCCATTCTCTTCTTAAACCCTCTCATGTTGATTGTGTTCTTCATCCCTTCAACTCTCCTCTAAACCTTAACACACAACCATGGTGTCCACTAGAACATCCACTTCTTCCAAAACTTTCTCCTCAAAAAGAAGCCTCAATTAAGATCAAGATACCTAACATTGGTTCTTCATCTTTTCACACTCCCAAAAATGAGATCTCTCCCATTCTCATTTCATCTTCACCTTCACCACCCCTTGCTCCATGTAAGACAAACTCAACCCATGGTACTAACCATTCTCATGGTTCTACCTCCTCTTCATTTCAATCAAGAATGAATGAGATTTCTTCACCTTTCACCCCTAGTCCTCCTTTGGATGGGATTTCTCAACCTCAACCTCTACAAAGTATCCCCTTTGTACTTGAGCCTTTGGTCACCTCTCCCTTCACTCCACCAAACTCTCCCATCTCGCCCTTGGACACTATGCCTCCACCACCTCCTCCACCCTCTAACACTAATGATCCAATTTTGGGCATTCATATCCATCATTTCATGGGTGATCCTTACATCTTTGGGTTCTTAGAAGCTCATGGTGCAAATTGCCCATGTTGTCTCTATAATAGCTACATCATTCAAAACCTAAGGATGGAGATGCTTGGCCTTCATTGAAGGTTGCATGATTTCTTGCTTGTCTTGTTCTCCATGCCTCCTCCTAGGAGATGAATGATGGTTTTCAAATTAACATGTTTTTAAAAAAAGAAAAAGATTAAGCCAAAGAGAACTATGAACTCAAGACCTAGTTGTTAGCTATCTTTGTAGTAGTTAATTGTCTTTTTATTTCTTGTATTTCTTTTATTTCCCTCATGATTTTCTCATGTGGATGATTTATGGATTTAGTTTTTATGTGCTTTAATCTATGTGATCACATTTAAAATTGAACCTAAATCTATTACAACCTCTAAAAACTTGACTTAAAATTGGACCAAAATGTTACTTAAATATTTTTTCACCCTTTTTCAAGACATTCTTTGTGAATGGGTTGCTTTTATGCAACCCTAGCATACTCTAGTGCTAAAAGAGGTAAAAATCCAAGATTTGCAAAATTTTGAAAAAGTCTTATCTTTCTCCAAAACTTTTGAAAATCATGTTTTGCAGTCCACTGGACGCGGTTCCTTAGCCTCCAGGCGGATCCATATCGATATGGAACCGCGTGCTACTTTAAATAACCGTGCCCAGTAAAGCCGTTATTGGCTTATTTTTGGTCTTTCTTCTTTGACCACTGTTTTGGTTAAGATTCTTTGTTTACCCAATTTGGCTAAACATTCTATAAAACCTTTCTTTTTCATTTCAAATCTTTTCCTTGACTATTTTCTTTAAATTCTTCTCTTTTGGGAGTTCTTTCCTTCATCCCTCATAATGCCTAATTCTTCCTTTCCTAACCTTGACATTTCTTTGTCACAAACTTCTCAACCTAAAGCTTCTTCTTCTAAGCTTTCAAAGAAACCGAAAATCTCGGTTAAACCCATTTGGATAAAAAAGAACAAGAATCCTCATGATTCTTCTTCTCCAAAATCCTCCAAGAATTCCTCTTTCTCTCCGATTCAATATTGGAATGAGACTTACTCTATAAATCTAATTACCGGAGAAAAAGAAATTCTTCCACCACCACCTAAACCTTTCAACTCTCCTCAACTCAATGACCTATCTTCTTTCCCTAACCTCACTAAGCATTGTTAAAACATCTCATATCCATTATCTCCCTCTCCACCAACCTCTAATCTTGATGGACCTCCCCCATCTAACAACTTTGTTTTGCATCATGGTTCCTCGTGCGCTTGTTGTCGTATTCAACAAATTGAACTTGCTCATATCTATGACAAGCTAAATTTCCTTGAATTCCTCCTCACTCGGCCTCCTCTCAAAGTTTTCGTTCCCGTGAACAAAACTTCGAATGATGCTTCGTCGTCTTTCTTTTCCAACTAAGGCACATTTTGTACTTTAGTTGTTTGAGTCAATAAATTTTAATCAATCTTGGAAGATTATCACTATTAGAGTAGTTTATGCTTTGTGGTCTATTTACCATATTTTTTGCTTTAAATATTCATATTGTGTGTTTGAATATTTATCTTGTATGTTATTTCATATTTTTGTAATATGAATGTTATGTGTGTTATATTTCCCTCTAATTATATTTCACACATTTGTTAAAGAGTTGATCATGGTTAAAACTTAAAATTAATTATGGGTGATTCCATAAATTCTTAATTTTAACCCATTGACATTTTAAATCATCTTTGATTGGTTTGGATGTTTCTTTTCTTCCTTTATTCCACCAATTGAACTATGATGTTGTCAATACACACTCTTTGGACATAGTTAGCAAATGCTTGCTTCTAATTTAAGATTTCTTTTCCTTCTCCCTCTCAAGTTAGTTAGTAAGTAGTGCACATATATAGTGGTGTTCCTTTTCTTTCTTCTAACCTTTGTGTAGCATGTCACCTTAGCTCATTAACTTGGTGCCCCAAGCAAGGGGGAGTAAGCACCAAGGGGGAGCTACTAGCAAAAGTCCGGTTCTTTTCTTCTTCAAATACTTGTGCTGACCTTTTTGCTTCGACAAAGGGGGAGAAATGATAGTGATAAACTCGTTAATAATTCGAATGAACTTGTATTTTACGTAAATGAGTTTATAGTTTGTCGTAATAAAAAAGGGGGAGATTGTTAATGCAAATCAATGCCTAAAAACATTGTTAGTATTAATTAATCTTTCTTAGTTTTGATCACGAAAATTTACAAAGACATTTATTGTCAAACACAATCATAAAACGAATTATCTAACAAACACTATCATCAAGGTAATAATCATTACACTAACATATCTTAATCATGCTTAGTGATCATAAAAGTGATTAGCCTTAAAACTCACTTTTGTCAAACGTAACAAAAGATTTTTAATAAACTTTATTTTTAAAAAAATGTTTTATTAAAATGAAAATGCAAATTTGAATATGGCATATTCCATATGCCATAAGAATATCCTTTGAAGGTTTAAACAGCCTCAGATATTTCAAATTCACTAAAAGACAAAAAGGAGCGGAATCTACGCCGGCGGTACGTTAGCACCTACGGCGGTTCCTTATCAATAAGGAACCGCGGGCTCTAATAAGGAACCGCGGGCAAATATAGTCGTTGGATGTTTTATCCTATAAATAGTGGATCAAATCTGCATTCTAATCAACCATTTTTGGACATCTTCTTCAGCCTTCTTTCTCTTATCTAATCCTAGTCATTTGTAAATGATCACTTAATGTGTTAAGTATGTTTACTCATGATTATCCTCTTGATCTCCTTCTTTACCTTGTCTAAAGAGAAGATCACTCACACACTTGTAATGTGATTAAAGATGTAGCATAGATGAAGATCACCTTCTCCTAAAGATCTAGTCATGTTCATCATTTGTTTATTTGTGTCTTGTGTAGATCCAATGTATTTGTGAATACTTAGACTAGTTGTGTTCATCTAAGCTATTTGTGAATACTTGTATTAGAGTTGTGTACATCCATTGCACATGTGTGTGCTTGGATTTATGTTGTGTAGATCCAAGCTACATGTGTGTACTTGGATATGATTAGTTGAGTTGTAATTAGTTGTGTTAGTTCTCACTAAACTATAAAGTGATGTGGTTGTGTCTTGTGAGTTCTCACTAAACTATAAAGTGATGTGGTTGTGTCTTGTGAGTTCTCACTAAACTATAAAGTGATATGTAGTTATGTTGTGTGAAGTTCTCGCTTAGCTTCAAAGTGAAGAGTCGTGAAGATTGGTTCTAGCTTTGGATTAGAACTCGACATCTAGCCTTATGTCGGAAAATCGTGAAGTAGGAAACGTTGTGAAGATTGGTTCTACCTTTGGATTAGAACTCGACATCTAGCCTTGTGTCGTAAAAGAGTGAAGTGGGCGACGTTGTGTAGATTGGTCCTAGCTAAGATTAGGTCTCGACATTTAGCTTAGTGTCGGAAAATAATGTAAGCGACGTTGTAAGGTTTTCTCCGCCAAGAAAGGAGCTTGTGGATATAGTGGAAATCTCGAGTAAGGTGTACTCGATGAGTGGAGTAGGAACGAGGATAGAGCCTCGTTGCCGAACCACTATAAATCTTGGTGTCTTCCTACTAGGTTGTTTCTTTCCTTACTCTTTACTTACATTCATTATCACTACACTTACTATACATTGTTAATGCATTAGAATTGAACCTACTCATTATGCAACTAGCTTTCAAGTAAAAGATAGTTTTGTGCACTCACCTAATTGAAAGGAATTTTAATTAGGAGATAAACCGATGAGAAACTATTCAACCCCCCTTCTAGTTTCTACAACCTCTTTCACCGATTTATGAGGGGTTTAATATTGACTTGATGACCATGTTTAATGCTCGTAATACCTTTGACCTTGAGTTACATTCTTATCTTTATATATAGAGATTACACTCGCATGAGTAGAAACAGAAACAAAAACACTTGAACGCATAGGGTTCTTGATTTGTGCCTAAAACAAGAACAAACACATGGTCTTATCCCAAGGAGGTATTCGTGTTAACCCAGGCATGGGGTCGAATAATCTTATTTGGAAAGTGAATACACGACTTCAAGTGATATCCGGTAACAATTCATTCGTACGTAGTTAGGCTGTTGATTTATTTTTACCTAGGTTGGAAGCGAATATACACCAACAATCAAAGCAGGTTATTCCTAGTGATAATCAATGGTGGCTGCAATGAAGCATATGGTAGTAAAATTCTCCAAACTGGACAAGTTTGATAGGGTTGATTTCAAGAGATGGCAAAGGAAGATGCACTTTCTTCTTTCTACCATGAACGTGGTGTACGTGCTGACAACTCCTATTCCTGATGGTGGTGATGATGCTACCTTGGAGGACATGAGAAAAGGAGAAAATTGGAGAATGATGACTATGTGTGTCGCGGCATAATTCTCAATGGTATGTCTGATTCCTTATTTGATATATACCAAAATGTTGAATCTGGTAAAGAACTATGGGATTCCTTAGAAGCCAAGTATATGGTTGAGGATGCATCAAGTAAAAAGTTCCTTGTGAGTGATTTCACAAATTACAAAATGACTTATTCAAGACCATTCATGGAACAATACAATGAACTTCTTAGTATACTTGGTAGATTCACACAACATCATATGCACATGGATGAGACTATTCAGGTCTCTTATGTCATAGATAAACTCCCTCCTTCTTGGAAAGATTTCAAACACACCTTGAAACATAAGAAGGAGGACTTAACTCTTGTTGAGTTGGGCAGTCATTTGCGCATTGAGGAATCCCTCATGGTACATGATAGTGACAAGACAAAGAGCAATAATGTTGATGGTTCATCAATCATCAATATGGTGGAGCATAATAACTCCTTTAGGTACAATGACAATAAGGGCAAACGTAAGCATCAGGATAACACCAAATCAAATCCTAACTAGAAGTCCTTAGTGACTTGTTAGAAGTGTGGGAAACCTAGACACTAGAAAAGAAATTGCAAAGGTGTTGGTACTGGCAGCAAAGCTCGTGGATCAGGCACAAATGGTTCAGTGATTGGTTCTAACAACACACTGAAAGGTCAGAATATGTTTAATGAATCTCTCTAGATTTATTATGTTACATATGTATCTAAAGCTTATTTTGTGCATGATGATGATGTGGCGTGGTAGGTTGACTCTAGAGCAACTGATCATGTGGAAAGATAGATGCTCGTTCAAGACTTATGAGTCACTGAATGATGGATCTATTCTTCACATTGGAAATGAGTCAACAGCCCTAGTGCATGGATGTGGTTGTGTAGATCTTAAGTTTAGTTCTAGAAAGATTGTTTCCTTGTTTAATATTTTGCATGTTTCTAATATTAGGAAGAATTTGGTTTCAAGTAGTGTTTTGAATAATTGTGGTTATAAACAAGTGATTAAATCTAATAATTTTGTTTTATCTAAACATGGTGTGTTTATTAGTTTTGGCTATTTGTGTAATAAAATGTTCAGGCTTAATATAAATTTGGAGATAACTAACAGTACTATCTTAATTAGTACTTCTAGTTTGAATATTGGTTCAGTCCTGATGTCTACCACTAAACTGAATGATTTATCACTATGGCATGTTAGGCTTGGCCATGTACAGTATAAAAGGATGCAAGATATGTCTAAGGATGGCTTAATTCCAGCCTTTGACATGTACATTAATAAGTGTCAGACTTACATACTGAACAAAATTACTAAGAAACCATTTCAGAATGTAAAATGTGAAACTAAAGATTTGGAGCCAACCCATAGTGATCTATGTGATTTGCATGCTACTCCCTCATTACGAAATAAAAAATACTAGGTAACATGTTGATGATGCTTCAAGGTTTTGTTATGTTTATGTCACACCCCACCATGGCGGAATATGGGGCACGACATATGGATATCATCACAACAATAACGTGTCTATAGAGATAACTAAATGATATAAGAAATGTCATAAATGGCGACACAAATGTCATGACAATATCTCAACATGCAGGAGTCTAGGTAAGTAGGTAACAGTCCTACCTCTTACACAAGACAAACAAGTAACACAAACAAAACAAACATATAGGTGCCAACAGTATCACTTATTGAAATGAACAAATAAAAACTAAGAAGGAACGGGGATCTCCTTCTATATGCAATCCTAAGGCATCCAATTCTAGCCACTTCTATCCTCAAGCTTAACCATATTCACACCTGAAAGAGACACTAAAACACGTCAACATAAAGTTGGTGAGAGTCATAGGTTTAGACTCCAACGCCAAATTAGTTACAAGCTGTGAATAACAAACACCAATACAATAACATATGGACAATGTGCTACAAGTATGAATTAACAACTAAAAATCCAAGATCAAACATTTCAAACCAAATCCAAGGCCTTCAGCCTTACCAAACATCATGGTACCATAGATGATCACACTATGTACCTATCCCAAGGCCACTACCTTGTCATTAACCATTGGTCCCATAGATGATCACGCTATGTACCTATCCCAAGGCCACTACCTTGTCATTAACCATTGGTCCCATAGGCGCCTATACACCTATGTACCTTTCCAATCCAGATCATACACAAACAAGAATCACATAGCAGTTAATCACATAATGTACACACAAGTCCATCTCAACCTTAAAAACATTCACAGCATCAATTTATAAAAAAACTCAACACGGTGTCTCTTCCATCCCATCTGGAAGTCAAAATCAAAAGTAAACATGGGACTATGAAACTCACCTGATTGAGCTTCTCCAAGAGTCCGCGCACTAGCAAAAGCTAACAAACCAAAAACACATAATCAATACACGAACCAATCACCAAGATGGCTCAGCAACCTATGATGGACATCTAGACTATTCCCATATAAATACCTCATTGATAAGCTCTAATCACCCTATTACCCTTCCTTAACAAGTCCTTAACTTGGTTAAGTTTAATAACTATCCCGTTCATATTTTACACAAAACAGTCCCAGTTTTTAGGTCTCAAAACATTAAGTCAAACGTCCACTTAAACATACCCATGGATTCTGTAAAATGAATATTCAAACTTTTACATATGTTAGCTAAAACCTCCCACTTGACCTAACCTTAAAGCTACTGTTAAGGCCCCGATATATGTATATATATTGCTACCTATCCAGAATTCACTGATTTTAAACGTATGAAAAGTTTGTTACAATTAGAGGGTCTTACCCTAATCCACAATCTTAGCCCAAATGCAGATACTTACTACAATATATAAACCATCTATCATGTTCGTGAGAAGATCCCAATGCAACCCTAAGTACCCCAAACAACCCAAAACTTAAAAATAAAACAGACTGACTTCAAAACTGTTTTGACCTCCGACTGTTGTAACCTGTTTTTGACCCACTTCCCACCTCCAATTTAGTTCTAACTTCTTGCATTGGAAAGCCACTTCAATTACCTTTTCAGGGGTATGTGGATCGTAAAATAAGAGTTTGTAGAACTCCCAATATGATCAAAACAATTGAATCAAAATTTTGCCCAGTTTTTAAAAACGGGTTTTACAAAATCAACCTCATTAATTAACCCTAATCCCTCTAATTACAAGCCCTAATTTATTTAATCATTAAAATATGATTAATATACTGTTTTTAATTAAACCCTAATCTAATCCATCATATGATCATAGAAACATTAAAAACATTTAATGTGAAAAGGGTTAAGAAGGTTTTACCTTTGAATTAATAGAAGATGAAGAAAACCTAAATTTTTGAAGAACCCTAATTGGCCACCATTGATGAATTTCGGCTAGGAGATGTTATGGAGGTTAAAAACCTGATTATTATGGTTATGAGTTGGGTTTGGTTAAGTCCTAAAGGCCCCCTAATCCCATTACAAGTCCATTGGGCCTGTTTTTGGCTTTTCCCTTCTTTCTTTCTTCTTTGGTGCGTCTAAACCGACCCAAACACCCCTAAATTCGTTTTTTTTTATTATTATTTAATATTATGTTATTAATATTACTTTAATTTTCCTTAATTTATTTCAGCTCCTAAAGCTTCCAAAACCACAAAACCATAAAACTAGTCAAATTTACGCGTTTTACCGTAAAAGACGTAAAATATACACTTTTAAAAAAAATCTCAAATTTTGAAATAAACTTTATAACTAAGTCCTAAATGACTTAAAACCATCCCGAAAAATATCCATATGACTAAACACCTCTTCCGAGACCTCTAAATGCTAAACCGTAAATCGTAAAAATACGATTTTCTATAATACATATACGTATACGTAAAACAACTAAATAACACCATCTCACTTCATAGTCACTACCATGTGAACTCATGAACATGAAATCATCACACATCGTTTCACTCACAAGGTACCCCGTACCGGAAACGATATCCAAACCACAATCTATACACACCAATAAGCACATAAACACGTAAAGACACGTAACTAGCACAAAATAAAACTAAGTGACGAACCTCAAAACCAGGGTTGTCACATCACTCCCTCCTAATAGAAATCTCGTCCCGAGATTTACTCCTTAGGATCAAACACACAACCAACAATCACATGAATACCTGTTCTAAATGAACTCCTCTCATTTCCACGTGAACTTTAGTTCAAGTTTCAAAATACCACATATACAAACCAAAGATAATTAAACTCATTGCCAAACTCTTGACCTCACAGTCAATAACTCTCCTAGATGACTCTTTGATAAAACAAAGACTCTCATTAACACAAGTCCCGAATAACCGTACAGGCAAAATGCATTCTCAAACAACCTTTACCAATCCCAATACATGAAATATATCATGTATACCACTCATTTCCCCACGAAATTCTATGCTCATAAGCTACTGGTCTGATCTTTCCAAAGATCATAAATAGACCTACAAAACTCTACATAAACTCTTCCATTTTACCAAAACATACCACCCGTTACTATGGGTGAAACTTCATACATAACTTTGTCACTAAACTCTAGTGGTTTCCTCCTTTTCAACATAGCATCCCTTGTTGCTCTCATTCTTTCCACAAACACCATTACCACATTAGTAGCCTCTTTACCAATTCTAGTCCACAATGGGGAAAACTCACCCTATCCTTTCAAATAGTGCCTCAAATGGCATTTATCGACTTCTAGTATGATAACTATCATTATATGAAAACTCAGCCATCGCTAATGAGTTTCCTAACTCCCTCTAAATCAATCATTCATCCATACTACTTTTCGCTTGTCTCTCCACAATCTTAATTTCCATTTCATCTTATATCCCGTCTTCGGCCTATAATCCAGGCGTTTCCTCCTTTATTCCCTACATCATCATTAACGGGGAATATGCCCCTCTCTCCGGTGACTCTCTCTCCTTGTAGAAGAATTCTTGCTGATGTAATGCGTTCTCCAACTATCTCCAAAACTCACGCCAATGCTCTAGGCGTCTTTCTCAATTACCCCTATAGTATACTCATACCAACCATTAGTCTATCAACAGTATACTATGCTTGCTTCCCATCGTTTTCTTCCCTTACCATAATTCTTCATAAGGCACTCCATACCTATTAGATTAACTTTTACACAAAACCTCTTATTCCATCGTATCTGCACGCAATCCTTCTAACTTCTCAACTATGTGACTCCTTATTCCTCTTGAAATATGTGATGAATTAGTCAGTCTATCGACTATCACCCAACTCTCGTCGTACTTATTCCTCCACCGCATTATGTATCCCTTCCACCAACTTCGTCCTTACATTGCCCTTTCTAAGCTACTCCTATCTATGTAGGAAGTATAGTCTACGCCCCTTTCTCCATATGATTGTCCAAGCCACACAACATACATGTTGACGCGTTCTCTGCTTTAGACAACTCAACTCGTGCAACCTACATCCTTCATCCAAACCACCCTAATACGTCATCCATATAGTTCAAGTTCGTCTTAGCTTCACTACATTCTTCTTATTCCATGTCTCATCAACCATGCCTGCCTTTCTCAGATGGTACTTGGCCTTGCAATCTTCTTTCATCACCTAACTCCACCCATCACCTTTGCCAAATGTTCAATCAAGATGATTGAATATGTGTTGGAGATGTTCATGATCCGTATAGATCATTCTCCGCGTCTCGTACACCAAATGCCTCTAGCATTCTAGGCAGATATAACAGTCCAGCTCCACTAACTAAGTCTATCCAGTTCTTCCAAATCTTCGGTTCCTGCAACGTATAAGCGATCGCCTTTCTTTGTCGTCCTCGTACGCGTCCAAATCCTTGCTCCATGTATCGTCATGCTTCGCGAATTCATCCGGTCCTTCCGATAATGCCAAGATCGGCTCATTATCCAATCCACCTCTTCAGCCTCCAAAACGCTTCCTCATCCTTCTTCACTTCGCCCCTTGCTGGTTCCAGGATATGCCATCATCTCTAACTACTCATCATGGTAAACTTAATATTAAAACTCACACTTGAAAATCTCACGTATAACTCCACTCCAAACCACACATAATTCGCCTCACTCTCCTTCTCAGATTTGAGTAGATCAAGATGTCGTCGATGCTCCCGATGACAACTCGTTTATACACGTTCATGCACACTTGGTTCATTGACACCATGGAAACCGCTAGTGCTTTGGCGAAGCCAAATGCATAACCGTAATCCCAAAGCGTTCATACAACATCCTTAGCAGTTTCAACTATGTCCTCCTTGCACCCTCTCTCAGCGGTAATACGAATAAATTCCTACCTCGTTCTACTTGCAAAATTCTACACGCATTTTAAAATACCAATGCTTCCTCTCATCAGACCACTCAACCGCTTACCACATCCAGTCTACTACTAAGCAACTCGACTTTTACCTTGCATCCGTTGCAATTTCCATCAACTCATGTTCTTGGAATCATTCCATCAACAATTTCCTTGGAAAGACACTAACTTCAACTCCTCTCACTTCTCCTACTTGCTCTATTTATGGTTCTACCTCAAAATAATAGGCAGACCTACTAAATTTCAGGAAGTTTTTAGAGAACATACATGCCTTACGAACAATATCCCCTTCCAACACTCTCTATGGCACGTTACTTGTGCTGGTATCCCACAAATCTCTATTCATCTCCTTGGTACTCCTAAGAGACCTCATGACCACGTTAGTTCGTCTACGAACTTCTTTCCTCCCCACTAAGGGTATTTCGACCGTTCTCTCATGGTCACCTACTTAAGCGTGTAGGCGCGACCAAGTCTTTCATACGACTACCTCAACGCTCCCGAACAATACGAAACCAAAACTACAGCCTGAATCCATCAGATACGATCAACGAATCAAACCAACGGATAACTAACGACATTTCACGTGCACCAGTTAAAACAAGTCAAAAACCATGAGACTCAAAAGAAAACTCAAACCCAAAACATGTATCAATTCAAAATGACCCATGACAACGAAAAATAATCCAAGAACCACCCAATGGCAACCAAACATATTACGCCCCGCGACATATTATTTAAACCGTGCAAAAGATCGACTTTTCCAAAAGAATATATATCTTTTTTTTATTTATTTATTATTACCTCCACATCTATGTGACTCAAACAATCTACAAACAACCCTCTTGACGAACTCAAAACTCAACTAAAAAACTAGGTATCCCGTGTATCCCAAATCATAAAAATAAACTACTATTCAAACTCAACCTTTAACCCGACACTTGTACAACAATCCCGACCAGTCCACTGACCTCCCATGGCGATACATTCTGAATATTTGACAAGTACGTTCCGAGTACATAATTTTTTTTGCTTTTGAATCACTCAAAAAGCTCTAAAAACGAACAAGTTATGACCAAACAGTTTTATATTAATGAAAGATAAAATTGTATGTGAAATCTTCATAAACTCAATTAAACCTTGTATTAATAATTATAAATGACGTGAATCGGTTAAACCCAATTATGTAAACTATGTAAGTAGAAAGAAATTTTACTTCGCTTTATTTTAAAGAAAGTCTTTTAGAATTTGAAATATATAAGTGTTGATTTAAAAAGAAATTTTATGTTACATCTTGTTTCAAACACGACCCCAACACCTTACCCTTATTTTACCGAATACGACCAACTATCTAACCCTATACTAGATTTCCAAGTCCCCTTTTTCCATATACCAACCAAAAGAAATGTAAGACTCAACACAAAAGATTTCATTATCTCAAAAGAAATCCCAGGTTATTCCAATAGACTTAAAACCAAGAACACCGTTTTAAAACGTACACGTGAAATACGAAACTCAAAGAATACGCTACAAGACACAGTTCAAAAGATTCAAAATGTCGTTGAAACTCCACCAAACTCCAGCACCATAAAACACGAACAAACACAAGGTACGTTTAAGTTATAATAACTAGTGAACGACCATATACCATAACTTAACACATAGTGTATTAATACATCCGCATATGTATACCTATTGAATCCCCCAAACATACTCGTTATCATACACGTAAGTCAATCAATCGCTTTATACGCTTGTTTTTTCATACGAGTAATCACCATCTCACCGTGCCACAAAAAGGCATAATGCCCACCTCCAAAACCAAACCATATCGTGTGACCTCAAAATCACACAACACAACCATAACCCAAAACATATAACACAAAAAGAACCATAGCCATATCATAGGCAGCCATTACATAAACCCATATATTATACGTATACCCAACTTCTACATCTCACCATATACAAGCATGTACTAACCCTCTTTCATGCAATCATACTTGAGAACCCATTGAAGTTGTGGTACTTGTATAACTATGTTGGCCACCATACTTATACAATTACCCTTTCCCCAATGCACTCCCTCCTATGATGACACTTATAAGAATCAATACAACATATAACACATAAATCTATCTACTCACATAAGCTCATAACTACATAACCAATAAGATCCAAAACTCCATCTATAAAAATAACATAATAAAACTCTTGGAATACAGAAATCCATAGTCTAGCTAAAACAGCCTAGACTAAATCCAAAACGAAAACATAATCAGTTATAAGTCATGTCGCCCATAAGAGTGGAAACGGCTTAAAATCCTTCCTACCCATGTACTCCTAGTAACTCGAACCACCACACGACTCTTAGGGAACATGACTTAAACATCAAAAGAAAAATATTGTACCTCAGGTACATAAAATAACCCAACAAAAGATAGAACTACCATGTACCAAATTATGTACTATAATGTACAATTTAAGCAAAATACGACAATGACTAGTGTGGACGATTATGGTTCAACCCGCACAAGTCATAACCCAAAAAAAAAATAACATGTGGCTAAGTATGAACTTACTATGGTTCAATTCATACTAGTCAAAAACATCACAATAAATAACATTCAAACACGTCAATTATAATAGAATGCACACATACTCCTATGACGCCTATATGCAGGGACCCTTAAGCTATAGACTAGGCTACGCGACTAGGCAACCTAATTCTCTATAACCATTGTCTCTGATACCATTCTGTCACACCCCACCATGGCGGAATATGGGGCACGACGTATGGATATCATCACAACAATAGCGTGTCTATAGAGATAACTAAATGATATAAGAAATGTCATAAATGGCGACACAAATGTCATGACAATATCTCAACATGCAGGAGTCTAGGTAAGTAGGTAACAGTCCTACCTCTTACCCAAGACAAACAAGTAACACAAACAAAACAAACATATAGGTGCCAACAGTATCACTTATTTAAATGAACAAATAAAAACTAAGAAGGAACGGGGATCTCCTTCTATATGCAATCCTAAGGCATCCAAGTCTAGCCACTTCTATCCTCAAGCTTAACCATATTCACACCTGAAAGAGACACTAAAACACGTCAACATAAAGTTGGTGAGAGTCATAGGTTTAGACTCCAACGCCAAATCAGTTACAAGCTGTGAATAACAAACACCAATACAATAACATATGGACAATGTGCTACAAGTATGCATTAACAACTAAAAATCCAAGATCAAACATTTCAAACCAAATCCAAGGCCCTCAGCCTTACCAAACATCATGGTACCATAGATGATCACACTATGTACCTATCCCAAGGCCACTACCTTGTCATTAACCATTGGTCCCATAGACGATCACGCTATGTACCTATCCCAAGGCCACTACCTTGTCATTAACCATTGATCCCATAGGCGCCCATACACCTATGTACCTTTCCAATCCAGATCATACACAAACAAGAATCACATAGCAGTTAATCACATTATGTACACACAAGTCCATCTCAACCTTAAAAACATTCACAACATCAATTTATAAACAACTCAACACAATGTCTCTTCCATCCCATCTGGAAGTCAAAATCAAAAGTAAACATGGGACTATGAAACTCACCTGATTGAGCTTCTCCAAGAGTCCGCGCACTAGCAAAAGCTAACAAACCAAAAACACATAATCAATACACGAACCAATCACCAAGATGGCTCATCAACCTATGATGGACATCTAGCCTATTCCCATATAAATACCTCATTGATAAGCTCTAATCACCCCATTACCCTTCCTTAACAAGTCCTTAACTTGGTTAAGTTTAATAACTATCCCGTTCATATTTTACACAAAACAGTCCCAGTTTTTAGGTCTCAAAACATTAAGTCAAACGTACACTTAAACATACCCATGGTTTATGTAAAATGAATATTCAAACTTTTACATATGTTAGCTAAAACCTCACAATTGACCTAACCTGAAAGCTACTGTTAAGGCCCCGATATATGTATATGTATTGCTACCTATCCATAATTCACTGATTTTAAACGTATGAAAAGTTTGTTACAATTAGAGGGTCTTACCCTAATCCACAATCTTAGCCCAAGTGCAGATACTTACTAAAATATATAAACCATCTCTCATGTTCGTGAGAAGATCCCAATGCAACCCTAAGTACCCCAAACAACCCAAAACTTAAAAAGAAAACAGGCTGACTTCAAAACTGTTTTGACCTCCAACTGTTGTAACCTGTTTTTGACCCACTTCCCGACCTCCAATTTAGTTCTAACTTCTTGAATTGGAAAGCCACTTCAATTACCTTTTCATGGGTATGTGGATCGTAAAATAAGAGTTTGTAGAGCTCCCAATATGATCAAAACAATTGACTCAAAATTCTGCCCAGTTTTTAAAAACGGGTTTAACAAAATCAACCTCATTAATTAACCCTAATCCCTCTAATTACAAGCCCTAATTTATTTAATCATTAAAATATGATTAATATACTGTTTTTAATTAAACCCTAATCTAATCCATCATATGATCATAGAAACATTAAAAACATTGAATATGAAAAGGGTTAAGAAGGTTTTACCTTTGAGTTAATAGAAGATGAAGAAAATCTAATTTTTTAAAGAACCCTAATTGGCCACCATTGATGAATTTTGGCTAGGAGATGTTATGGAGGTCAAAAACCTGATTATTATGGTTATGAATTGGGTTTGGTTAAGTCCTAAAGCCCCCCTAATCCCATTACAAGTCTATTGGGCCTGTTTTGGGCTTTTCCCTTCTTTCTTTCTTCTTTGGTGCGTCTAAACCGACCCAAACACCCCTAAATTCGTTTTTTTAATTATTATTTAATATTGTGTTATTAATATTACTTTAATTTTCCTTAATTTATTTCAGCTCCTAAAGCTTCAAAACCACAAAACCGTAAAACTAGTCAAATTTACGCGTTTTACCGTAAAAGACGTAAAATATACACTTTTAAAAAAAATCTCAAATTTTGAAATAAACTTTATAAATAAGTCCTAAATGACTTAAAACCATCCCAAAAAATATCCATATGACTAAACACCTCTTCCGAGACCTCTAAATGCTAAACCGTAAATCGTAAAAATACGATTTTCTATAATACATATACGTATACGTAAAACCACTAAATAACACCATCTCACTTCATAGTCACTACCATGTGAACTCATGAACATGAAATCATCACACATCGTTTCACTCACAAGGTACCCCGTACCGGAAACGATATCCAAACCACAATCTATACACACCAATAAGCACATAAACACGTAAAGACACGTAACTAGCACAAAATAAAACTAAGTGACGAACCTCAAAACCAGGGTTGTCACAGTTTATGTGTTACATACTAAAAATGAAGCATTAGATATATTTAAAGTATTTAAAACTGAAGTTGAATTATAACAAGGAGTCCAAATCAAAAGTTTTAAGACTGATAGGCGAGGTGAGTACGCGGATACTTTGTTCTTTCAGTCTGTAAGAATAATCCATGAAATGACTACCCCCTATACCCCACAACAAAATGGTATATCTAAAAGGAAGAGTAGAGTACTTAAGGAAATGGTTAACTCCATGTTGTCCTATTAAGGACTAAGATAAGGGTTTTGGGGTGAAGCTATGTTAACAGCTTGCTATTTATTAAATAGGGTTCTTGACAAAAGGAACAAGACTATCCCTTATGAACTCTAGACTGAAAGGAATCAAACTTGAACTACCTCAAAGTTTGGGGTTGTAGGGCAGTTGTAAGACTCCCTAATCCAAAGGTGAAAACCTTGGGTGAAAGAGACATTGAATGCATCTTTGTTGGATATGCTGAGCATTCCGAGGCCTATAGGTTCTATGCTATTGAGCCTAAATGATTCAGTTTCAATAAACTCAATCATTGAATCAAGAGATGCTAACTTTGATGAGACTGGATTCTCATCAGTCCCTAGACTAAGCCTTAGGACTCTTACTATAGTTGAGGACATTGGTGCTTCAATGGGACCTAAAAGGGTCACTAATGAGTTTATGGTTCAACAACCCAAGCCTGACCTTAGAAGAAGCATAAGTCATAGGACTCCAAGGAATTTTGGGCCTGAGTTTCAACTATACTTATTTGAAGTGACAAAGGATGAGGTCTCTGACCAATACTACTATTGATTTAATGTTGAGGATGATCCCAAAACATTTGATGAAGCAATGAAGTCCCAGGATGTTGCTTTCTAGAAAGAAGCAATCAACGATGAGATGGACTCCATCATGGGCAACAACACTTGGGTGTTGGTTGATCTACCTATAGGTTGTAATCTACTTGGGTCCAAATGGAATTTCAAAAGAAAGATGAAGGTAGATAGAACTATTAAAAAGTTCAAGGCAAGGTTAGTCATTCAAGGCATTAGACAAAAGTCAGGGATAGACTACTTTGATACTTATGCTCCAGTAGCACGTATCAGTACTATAAGAATGTTGATTTCCTTAGCATCAATTCAAAATCTGATTATTCATCAATATGGATGTGAAGACATCATTCTTGAATGGTGATTTAGATGAGGAGGTTTATATGAACCAACCTCAAGGTTTCATCATGCCTTTTCATGAAGCTAAGGTGTGTAAACTGATTAAGTCCTTATACGGACTGAAACAGGCACCTAAGCAATGGCATCAAAAATTTGATGAAGTGGTTTTGTCTAATTGTTACATGTTTAACCAAGCTGACAAATGTGTATATAGCAAATTTAATGAATTTGGTAAAGGAGTCATCATTTGCCTATATGTTGATGACATGTTAATCTTTGGTACTGACCAAGTTCACGTTGACCTGACAAAGGAATTCTTGTCATCGAGGTTCTCCATGAAGGACATGGGGGAGGCTGATGTTATCATTGGTATAAAGATCAAACATGAAAGTGATGGTATAGCAATTTCTCAGTCTCAATATATTGAGAAGCACCTGTAGAAATTCAATCACTTTGATTGTACTCTAGTGAGTACACTTATGGATAAAAGTGAGAAACTGATGCCTAACAATGGTCAGGATGTCTCCTATTTTTAGTATTCTAGGGTGATTGGTTGCTTGATGTATGCCATGACTAGTACAAGGCCTGATATAGCCTTTGCAGTGGGTAAACTGAGTAGGTACACTAGTAATCCTAGTACTCAGCACTAGAAAGCTATTCAAAGGGTACTGAAGTATTCAAAAGGAACTATGGATTATAGTCTTTCTTATATTGGATATCCTTCAGTGTTCGAAGGTTATACTAATTCAAGTTGGATCAGCAATACTAAGGATAATTCATCCACAAGTGGCTGGGTATTCCTTCTTGGTGGTGGTGGAATTTCTTGGGCATCCAAGAAGCAAACTTGCATTACTAGTTCGATAATGGAACCTGAGTTTGGGGCTCTAGCAGCTACTGGTAAAGAGGCTGAATGGTTGAGAAACTTGCTTCTTGAGATTCCATTATGGGTCAAACCTATGGCACCCATTTCTATTCGTTATGATAGTGTAGCTACATTGGCTAAGACTTATAGCCAATTGTAGAATGGTAAGTCTAAACACTTAGGTGTTAGGCATAGCATGATTCGTGAGTTGATCATGAATGGGGTGATTTCTATAGAGTTTGTGAGGTCTCAACAAAATTTAG
Organism: Glebionis coronaria; assembly: GCA_025667525.1. Lineage (NCBI taxonomy): Eukaryota > Viridiplantae > Streptophyta > Magnoliopsida > Asterales > Asteraceae > Glebionis > Glebionis coronaria. Next base: position 567,746,392 of record CM046881.1, read on the forward strand.
TTGATCACTTGACGAAAGGATTGGCCAGAGACTTGGTTTTAAATTCTGCTAAATGGATGAGTTTAAAGTCCAAACTCGTCACTAAGTGCTAGGATACCTAACTCCCTCCTAAGGAAACTTGGGAGTTGAGTTCAATTTGGAAAGCTGAATATTCATGGGACTGAAGCACATGTTTTACATATCATCCCAAGGATGTGCTTGTACCTGCTGAAAAAAGGATGAAGTTGTAAACTTCTCAATGGTTAATGTCTTTGAAAATATGCTTAAGCAGGAGCATGAACTAAAGAGGAACCAACTATGTAAATGTTGAGGTTTCGCCACCTCAAGGAGCATGGACTTTGGCTCTTACAACATTTATGAATTAGATATGGACAAATGGCTAGTTGTTTCAGGAGCATTTAAGTGTTTGAAAACTTGTGTGTATTTTATCTTCGGGTATTTAAAGTAGTTGAAGGGTTCAATTCTTGGAACACCCCGATCTCGAATATTTGAACGTGTAATGTACTAAGATGGAAATTCAATCCTCAGGATATTTTCGTCTATGCACAGGTTTTGTTTTACGTTAATTTTCATGCAAAAGGAATTGTACTAAATTGGGGAGGATTGTTGGAAATTTAGTACAATTGTGGGAACGGGTCATACTTGTAAATGGGTTTGGAGGTACGTAGTGTAAACCCATTAAGTCCCTGACTTTCCTGGACTCAATATTGTGGTTGTGCTGATGGTTGTATCATCAGCAGGAGGAGCAAGAGGAAAAAGTTCATCAGCAGAAGGAAAAGTTCATCAGTAGAAAGTTGCTCCCGCGGCTCCTGTTGATGAACCACATGCTGATAAACACTTGACTTAACTAAAAGTCTTTGAAACATCTTTGACCAGTTTATGAGGGTTTAATATTTACTGGATGACCATGTTTACGGTCATGTAACCACTATGCTTTCATGTAGGCAGTTATGAGATTAGTTGGCCGATTAATGCTCATAATACCCTTGACCTTGAGTTACATTCTTATCTCTATATATTGAGATTACACTTGTATGAGTAGAAACATAAACAAAAACACTTGAACGCGTAGGGTTCTTGATTTATGCCTAAAACAATAACAAGCCATTGGTTTTATCCCAAGGAGGTATTCGTGTTAACTCAAGCATAGGGTCGAATAATCTTCTTTGGAAAGTAGATACACGACTTCAAGTGATATCCGGTAACCATTCATTGGTACGTAGTTAGGCTGTTGATTATTTTTATCCTGGTTGGAACGAATATACACCAAAATTAAATGGAATATATACGATGGACGTAACGTTAATGTATGGTGGATTATTGGCTTGAAAACCATAGAAGGTTGGGTCCTAAACCACACAACTGTGAGGTAATTTATGTTCGAGACTTATTAAATGTTGATCATTAGAACAAAGAACTACTTGTATCTTTGTTTCCAAATGATGTTGCAAACAAAATATCATGTTATTTTGTGAATCAAACGAGGCTCGACACTCTTTACTGGTTAAATAGTCTAGATGGACGCTTTTCAAGTAAAGTGGCTTATTTTTTTTATCTTGATTCAAACGATGAAATAGATCGAAATGTCACAGAAGGACTTGTTAGGTTGTGGTGGGATCTTTGGAAGGCAAATGTACCTAACAAAGTTAAATTATTTATGTGACGAGCCTTGCACAATTATGTCTTATCTGTTGAAAAAATGCATACGCAAGGGCTCACTTTAACATCTGTGACCTTTACACATTGTGTGGATCCGATGTGGTTTGGTTATTTGTATGAAGGAAATGATCCGGATACTTTAGAACACTTTTGTTGTTTGATTCTAGAAAATCGTTCATCAATTTGGGAGACGTTTGTGATGATACTTTGGGGGTTATGAGATGAAATAAGAACTTTCATGGTCAACATGACGGAAGAGATTAGAAAGTAGATATTGTTGTTTAACGTATGCTTACGGAATATCATATGGCTAAGCAAAAGGACATATGAAGAGCAGGCACGGTACGAGAGATGAGAGCTCCGATATGGACCAAACCACGACTTTACCATGTGAAAGTAAATTGCGATGCATCTTGGGTTAAAGAGTCCGGGAAGGGTGGGTCTAGGTTTTGTTGTTCGGAACTATGTGTTAGTGTCATGTGGTTGAGGCGAATGTTTTGCGAGTTCGACACTAGAATCCGAAGCGAAAGCTATCACGTGGGCTATGGGTCATGCTCAAACTAGAAGTTTCTAAGACGTCGTCTTCGAATCCGACTCATTGTGCCTAATTAATGCATTACGTAGCGGTTCTACTCTATTACAAATTGGCAGCATCTTTTCACATATTTTATCTACTTCTCTAAATTTTAGCTCATGTCAATGGTCGTTTGTTAAAAGAGAAAGGAATAAAGTTGCTCACACTATGAATACACATCAAAAACTTTATCGATTAATATATATTGCATCAAGTATCTTACTACTTTATAAAAGATTTAAATCTTTTTTTATAATTAGAAGTCTTAAAATTTTCAACCTCAAACATTGCTTTAAAAAGAAATTAGCAAGTCATTAGTTGATGTATTCATCATTCGTTCTTCACTCTATATGCAATATTATTTAATACAATCCATTTTAAAATGAAGTAACAGCCCATTTAATATTGGTGAATAACAGACTTAATCATTCTCCATATGTTTTGGCGTGTAGTAAATAGCAATGTTTTAGAACCCGGGTCTTAGATTGACCCGGTCGAGTCGTCGGGTCCGGGTCAACCCGGGTCGACCCGGGTTAACCCGGTTTTCTAAAAAAAATATTTTTTTTTTATATTTTTAATAATTAACAAAATTATACTTATAAAAACCATAAAACCATAAAACCAAAAACTTACGTATATTGAAAATATAAATTTTTTATCAACCAATATAATATGTAAAAATAAAATTTCGTCACAAATACGTAAAATTCAAAAAAAACCCGAAAAATTCGAAACCCGGTCGGGTCATGAGAACCGGGTCACCCCAAACCCGCCGGGTCAAGCCGCGTTCGAAAATATAAAACCCGGGTCAATATGACCCGTTTTTTCGGCCGGAACCGGTTCAACCGGTTGACCCGGCCAGATCGACCCGGGTCTGAAAACATTGGTAAATAATAATTATGATGTATAAAGCCTATTTCGTAACCCTTTTGTAACAGTCCAGTTCAATATTTGTAACGGCCTGAGCTTTTTAAAATCTAAAAAGATATATAAACCCACACAAAACCTTTATAATATGCTTTGACAAGTTCTGACTTCATGTCAGGTGGATTTGTGGATTACGAAAGTGTTAAAGGAACTAATTTCGAGTGTATGGGTCTGAGTGCAATGCTACCAAGTGTTTAGAAGCAAGAAAACTCAGTTGTTGCAGCACACGGGATTACAAAATTACAGCAAATGGCCAATGAGCATAATACCGCTCAACTTATAGTTTAATATTGTTCTCTTTTTTCTCCGCAACCATTTTTTGTCACAAAAAATAGTCATCGGGTACCCACCGTCGTATTACGCGAAACCCGGCTAGTTATATAATACACACAAAAATAATTACGCTTAAAGTTGAAAAAAAAAAACTTTTGAAGTAAAATGTGAATACTTATTTTGGGACGGAGGTAGTAATAATTATTAAAAATATTTAAGAAAAAAGTTTTTAAAAAATCGGGTGAGCCCGGGTTGACCCGGACCCGGTGACTCGATCGGGTCGATTTAAAAATGGAGGTTCAAAACATTGGTCTAACCAAGTTCTCAAATATCAGCTTTTAGAAGCAATACGCAGCAGCCCAACTGCAGGTATTGCTGGCACAGTCGAAACTTAGACAAACAGGACACATACACTCGCTACAAGGTCCTTTCTTTGTTGACCAAATCTTGCAGTCACAGTTTTCAACAGGCAGTATTCGCTTACAATTCACATTCTTACACCTTTCGTACAAGAAAATCTCGATAGGTTCATCTGTAGAAAGACGGCTTTGGGCTGATAAAAAGCTATCGACACCCGCTCTAATGATTTGCTTTTGAAAATGTTTCACTTGTATTGTCAGACCTTCTCTCGAGCCAAAGCTGTAATCCCATCAATTCATCTTTCCCTTCAGGAACTGATATCAGCTTTTCTTGGTGGACTCAAAAGTTTCTTCCGGAAGCTCTTGAGTTATCTGAGCCATTGTCGGAATACACCCGGACACGTTTTCTCTATGAATTCTCTCAGGTCTAGCTTGAAGGCTTACGTGTTCTTCAAAAATCCACTCTTTCGTACCCTTGAATCACCCGTATGCGTATCCATTTTCATCCTTGCAGGCAATTCAGATGGAACAAATGACACATTACCCGCAGAAGTCAGAACTAGTCATATGTTGCAATATGTTGCACCAACACAACACCTCCATCACCAACAGCCATAAACCGACTATGAATCGGCCAATTAGTCCCCTCACCACCATTCCGAAGCTGGTCATAATTCTTAGTCGAATTTCTCGTCATAGAACAACCAGGATTATGTGGAATCTGATGTAAATACGAATAAGACACAGACTGCACACTCCTACCCTTTCTCAAACTCACAGAAGGATCACCACTGCCACCACACTCGACGCATCCAACGACGGATATACCAGGCAAAGCTATAGACAAATCTAAAGTTTCTAATTTTGGCTTACTATCTCTACTCATACCATAAATTTCATCATTTTCAACCACCCTTTTCGACGAATTTTCCGACAACTGCAAGAAATCTCTTTTTTATTCTCATCGTTTTCATCCTCGTCAACAACTAATTTCCCTTAAACTTTATCACATGAACTTCGGACTAAATAATACGGAGTAACTATTATTAGCCTATAACAGCACAATCATTCATCTACTTGGATGGCGTTACCATAAACATCCGTATAAAACAACATATGTAATAACTTACACATTTGAACCTATTGAATATATATATATATCCCATGTAACATGGGAAGAACAAACCAGAAACAATAGTACCAGAGAGTAAAAAATATATCTATACACGACGATATTGTGATAGAACAGGCATATAATACAGCTTACCGACACTTCCTATCGAATGGAACTCAAGACCATAATAACAAAACAAAAAGGTAATAGCTACAATGGCGTGTCAAGTCTTCATATTTCACATCAAGTTGATGTTCATGAATCACTCCAGCTATCGTCGTCAGAATCATCATCACTTCCAGCGGTTGCTTTGCGAACTAAATTTACTTTCTGTAAAAGGGCAGCTACCTTCAAATTGGTTGCAGGATCCTGAATGCTAGGCCTGTTCGGGGCTGCTGGTTTCAAGTTTTGGGACTAGTATAACCAAAGCAAAAAACGTTATTATTGTGTAAAAAGAGAAGATGAACAATTTGCGTGGTGTGGAAAACGTTATTACACATGGTAGGTCAAGTAACTATGTAAGATCCCTACAGATGACAATTTTTAACCATTTATCTCATAACTGTGTCAGTTTAGGTTTATACTGTATCTAAAATGGGTCAAATCAGTAATATTAACAATTTTAGCTAAACACTACGGAAAAGTGTAATTAAATGGGTCAAAGTAGCCACAAGCGTATGTGTATATAAATTGAATTAGAAGTCTGAATACACAACAACATGCTACTGGGTCCGGAATAAAAAAAATCACATTTTAACTCGAATCTGTTTCGACCTATTACCCAACCTGTCTAACACCCATTTTGTTACGTCTAGAGTGACTAGTCACCAGTTTCCAGTGATCATATGTTAACTTTGTGAAATAATGTTATAGATACAAGTATGCAACTAAACGGAACAATTTTAAAAGTGATGAAAACAAGGAGATAAGGATTGGTAATTTGTACCTTTAACCGTATCTCTTGCAAAAAAGCGCCTCTATCTTGTTCCTTTTGTATCGGTGGCATTTCTCGTTCTGAGGCCGGCCTCAACTGCAAAACAGCAAGTGTCGTTCATTTATATCAATTTCCTAACCATTCGCAAGTTTGTGAGTCACATACTCATATAGACTCATACCGAGCCAAATAGTTTAAGCTAAAGGATTCAGCTAAGAAGGAAATGGAACAAACGGGTGAACTGATTAAAATAGGTTGGGAGACAATTAGAAAAACCTGAACGCAAAACAGCTCCAAAAACACTTTATTAGAAACAGAAGAATTATTTGTGATAGCATAGTTTTTGCAACAATATTTAACACATTAAATATTTATATAACTAAAAAATAATGTTTTGAGAACTGGCCAACCCCATCCACCCGTATTTCTTTTTACCTGAACCATTTTAACGCATTATCACTTAGAGAAGTATCAACTTTACCTTGCTTTTGCCATGAGTAGCAACTTCATCAGTGATAGCGCTACGACGAAGTCCGTCAATCTTCATAGGCTGGATTCCATTTGGCCTTTCATCATCAACTAGAGGAAGTGGAGTTGATGGCTTAATAATTTCGCGTTCAGAAGGAAACAAACATACAGGTCGCTCTTTATCAGATGGTGGTTGTGGAACAATCCTTTCTGCACCTTCCTCTGTCTTCGTGTTTACACTTGACTCAGTACCAGATGGTGTCTGTGGAACAATACTTTCTGCAACTTCCTCTGGCGCTGTGTTTACACTTGGCTCAGTATCAGATGGCGGTTGTGGAACAATCCTTTCTGCGACTTCCTCTATGTTTACACTTGGCTCAGTTGGTAACTCGTTACTGGAACTTTCCATCTCTTCATAACCATTAACAGATTTCTCGTTTGTTATATTTTCATTCTGATCTAGTGGAGGGGGAGTTTCAATTGGTGGAAAAGGTGACGGGAAGTTACTAAAGCCATGTAAACCACCATCTGGCATTGTACTCATTGAAGTATTCAGAAGCTTTCCCATCCTCCATTGCATAGGTGGAAGAGGTGGTAACGGTGGCGACTCCTCTATGTTGATTGGAGATAAGTGCGGAAGCATAATGAGACCAGGAAGGTTGATATCGCTGCTTAATTGTGGTAAATCCGCCATTGATGGTTCTAGGATTGCCTCATGGTTCACTGGGTAAGGCTCAGATTCTGAAGTTTCCAACTGAAGTGATTGTATATGAGATTGGTCAGCCATTTCTTCTATAGAAGCGGAGTGACACGTAATAGATGATGGATCGGTAAGTAATACATGTTGGTCAACGAAATTTGAAGATTTAAACTCTTGGGCTTCTGCTGACACGGGCGATTCAGGAGCACTGTCAAGGAACTCGGCATTAGATGGATCATTAAGCACATGGTTGCCAGGTGGAAACTCATTAGATGACATATCCATTTGCACTCCATTTTGATCCGTTTTCTCAGTAACCAGAATGTTTTCATCCTGCATGATTTTCGAATTTGTAGACGGGCCATCTACGTCAATTTCATTCAGATCGTCACAGGTAGCCAGGGATGATGTAGGAATGCTATTAAGATCTTGTAAATGATCATAAGATGCAGAAGGAATCGAGTCAAGCTCAGAAGAGACAACTGGTTGCTCACTTGATTCCTTCTTTTCACCAGAGTCAATCGCTTCCTTCTCAATAGATGCGCCATCAAGATCATTTATGTTTGAGTGATCATGATATGCAAAAGAAACGGAGTCTGATTCTGGAGAAATAGCTGATTGCTTAGTCGAATCCTTTTCAACCGACTCATTAATAACCAACCCATTCTCGGTAGCAAAAAGACCATTGTCTTCATTCTCGTCCAAATCACAAGAGATATCTTTGGTTTCCGATTCCCCTGAATCCACTTCAAGACCCTTGCTTTCATTACCATCGACATCGGCAGGGACAAAAACAGGTGCCAGATCTTTACTTTCTGAATTTACTGATTCGGCTTCTCTCTTCTTTGTTTCTTTTTCACCCTCTAAAGTAGGAAGATCGTTGTCTCCATGCATATCATCAGCAGGATCACAAACAGAGTCAGCTGACACTGATTCTTTGTCTCGCAACTCTGTTTCATCCTCACTAGAATATGGGACTCCAGCTTCTTCTGGAACAAATTTACTCTCAAGGGAATCATCTGTTAGCGCCCGTTTGGATACAGAACAATTATCATGACTATATGCCATCTCTTCATCAGAATTCACATCTCCATCATCAATTTCAGGTTCGTCCAAGGTGGTACCCGAAGGCTGCTCTTCCACGTGTGAAGTCACAAGGCTAATATTGGAAATATCGTCCTCGTTATCAATTGTAGACGAATGAACATCAGCAAGCTCCGATGTAGAGGCTACAATGTCTTCCAAGTCACTTTCACTTTCTTCGTTTTTCTTACGACTACTTTCATCTACACAATTGTTTGATGAACTGGAAGTACTTTCTTTAGATATTACTCCTCGATCCACAGGCAAAGCTGCATTATCGCTCAGCTCAGTGCTATTATCAGAGGCTAGCTGGGGTGCAACTCGGGGACGGAATGGAATTTCAGTAGATGCAAAGGCATGAGGGGAATTGACACCACGGGGTGACATGTTGTCAACTGAACTGCTTGTATCAGAATACGAAAAACTTGTTATTTTATTCTTCATTGAGCTACTCTCATCCTCTGATGCAGATAGAGAATCTGAAAACTGTGACTGAAGCTGTTCAATATGTGTATCAGAAAAGTTATCACGTTTTATGCTTGGATCAGAGTTAGCTCTAAGTTCGACATCTGTTTCAACTTCCGATTCCATGGTAGCAAGAGCATCCATGTAGTTGTCAGTCTCACTTGCCACGTCATCTGATTGGTAACCTTCTTCAACTCCATCTGCTCTGTGCTCCTCGTTAACTGATATGTGTTTCTCTTCAATACCATCTGCTTGCAAATCAATACTCGAATCTTCATGCACGTTATTTATGTGCTCCATAGAGACTATCTTGTCTACCATTGGAGATTCATATCGACTACCATTATGCCTGGGTGAGCCTAAGGGTGAATTTGCCATTCTATCCTGGAGTGTTTCAAGCTGTGGTTCACCGGAAATATTGGTAGGTAATCTAAGAGGTGAGGAAACCATGGGTACTTCATGGACAAGTTTATCCTCCGGTGGAGAGCTTAACAACTTTTCCAAGTACCCTTTTCCAGTTTCCGTGTCAAAAGGAAACTTGATATCCCTTTTCTTCAACTTCACACGACGTGCAGGTTCACTTGCACCATTTTGCACACGCTCCTCCAAAAGTAATTGATGGAGTCTGCAGCATTGCACATGAAAGGAAGTTAATGCCGAAACTGAAAACGAATTATCTATTCTATGAAAATTACTGATGAATTAGGAACCTACTTGACATGCGACGACTGGAAACCCTCGGGCGTCTCTCCATTTCTCAATCGTGACCCCTTCTTCTGTTTAAATATGATACGGTTAAAAAGCAAGAATTAAGGGAGACAGAAAACTAACATCTGTATTAATTCACTTCATCAACTAACCTTTGTCTTACGTATTTTCTTGTCCCTTTGAGCTTCAGCACTCATCATTTCAAATGATGACGCTTCCACTTTATAAAACGATGGATCTGTGTAACGTTTTAAGCATGCTCCAGCACCAGCAACGTCAAACCTGTCGAAAGCAACATTAATTGGTAATATCCGCAAGTTAAGTAAAACACTTCAAGTAACAATTTCCATTAAGTGTCAAATGAGTTTATAGCCTCGACTTTAGCAAGTATATCAAAGTGAATAACAGATTTTTTACTTCATTTATGGGACGGATGGAGTGTATGAAAAGGAATATATCGTTTCATACTTGTCTAGAAGAAATAAACGAGGCGGTCCACGACATTCTTCATAAGAATCCATGACAAACCGAGGCAAATCCCCTTTGGTGATAAGATTCTGCTCTGTTTGGAGATTTGGATGCCAACTAGTACCTGAAAGATCAATAAAGAGAGTAATTGATCATGTAAGCAAAATATGCGTTTGGAAAAAACAAGATGCTACATCAAATGGTTCAAAAACAAATCAGCTAGTGACGAAACAAATGATGATCACATGACTATAATAGTGACGAAAAGCTCAATGGATCAAGCTATATTACTACATTGGTTTCGAACTGATGCAACTATAGGTCTTCTTTAATAACACAAGATTTCGGGTACTCTATTCTAGTACATATGTTATTTGCTACAATTAGTCAATTAGTCTTTTACCGAATTTCTATGCTTCTTCTATTTGAATACGTGGTATGAATAAACAGCATAAGGGATACACGCTGTATATAGAATCTAATATGGAATGTAAGCAGTTACAGTACAAAGGCTACGCAATTAAGATTCCAACCTGAACTGGAGAAGAATGCTGAATGGCCGGTTTGTGAAAGGAATGCCCTTTCAATTGCAGGGAAATCCGCCTCAACCTGTTGAACACGCACCAGTAGACCATGCCCCCTAGCGGCAGTCACCATCACTTCTTCATGCAAACCATGGAAAATCTCGGCTGCAAACCTTCAGAAATTGGAAGCATGCTTTTCGTCAAAACAATGTCATATGGCAATGCATTATAATCTTTTATCAAGTATCAACCAACTTTAACAAGCAAACGTGTTAATTTTACAACGTTGGTCAGCTAGTTATACATGCACTATTTTCCTATCAACATAAATGCACCAAACGATGTTGCACAAAGAAAGCTACTCCCGTCAACCATCCTCGATGCAACACCGACAAAATTTGTTGAACTTGCTCAAATTTAATAAATCAAACCCACCTAATCGTAACAGCCAATACATTACAAATCCAGTCAATACAAAGAGACATGGCGTTGAGATTTAAACACCCGACATGTGCATTATGGTGGGTATGTTTGGCAAGAAGCTTTAAAGAGCGTTTAGCATTTGGAGTTTAGAATTGAAAGCTGATTTGGCAAGCAGCATCTAGAGTTTTGTTTTTTCTTCACGCTACTTTTCAGATGCTACTTGAAGTGTTTAACATTAGCGTTTAGCTTTTATGCCATTTTACACTTCATAATCACAAACAGATCTACATTTTACCAAACGCGTTTATGAAACAAACAACTATCGCTGCTAATGCTAGTTTTGCCAAACTTCAATAAAGGTGCATGTCCCCAACTACTAAGCTACCAATCGCGGGACCACCCTAAATAAACACAAACCATAACTTTGTCCTTAATCTAATACATTACATTAAAGTCTTACATCCAACAGTATTCCAAATAATCGCAACCACATAACTAGACTCACACAAATCCTAAACCAATCCATATCAACACCAGTTCAATCCACAAATTATAAGAAATAACATAAATTCATATATAATAAAAAAATTGTAAAAAATATACAAAACCATAAAATTAACATAATTCTTTAAAATTAGCACAAATCATCAATTTAGGACCTTTGTTTTAAGTTGATCTTGTAGGCTTATTTGATCTTGGCTAATATTTCATAAGGAATTTTCCAGCTTATTTCGAGACTAACATAAGTTTATTAATATATAAGCTCATTATACCATAATAAGTTTGCATAAGTCTCAAAATAAGCCTAAAAAATTGGGCTTGTGAAATACAAGCCGAGATCAAATAAGCTAATCATAAGCCCATGAATAAACTTGAATCAACACCCCATTATTATGATTTTGTGTTTCTCGTCAGATGACTAGGACCTCCAAAGCATTAATAATCAATGCTTTTCTTAAACTATGTGTTTTACATTAGACAAATATCACGTTTTTGTGTGGTTTCCCTTAAGGGGGTGGTTGTTTAAGCTTATATTTGGGCTTATGATTAACTTATTTGATCTCGGCTTACATTTCGTAAGCTTGAATTTTCAGCTTGTTTGGAGCTTTTTTCTTTATTTAAGTTTATTACGTCATAATAAGCTTATATAAACCCACAAGTCTCGAAATAAGGCGAAAAGTCCAAGCTTATGAAGTACAATCCGAGATCAAATAAGCTAATCATAAGCCCACAAATGAGCCTAAACAAGCATAGATACGAGGATGTTGGTTATTATTTTATGACATAATAATAAATGTATATGAAGTGTAAAAATAAGGCTGAAAAATGGGGCTTAAAAAACATAAATACGAGGATGTTGTTTAAGCTTGTTTTTGGGCTTATGATTAACTTGTTTAATCTCGGCTTACATTTCATAAGCTTGAAATTTTTGGGACTTTTTTTGTTTGTGGGACAAGGCATGCATCGTAATTCACAATCACATAACTAAATCAACACAGAACCATAAAAAATTCAAATAAAATCAGCAAAAACAATTTAAACTATGTGTTTTAATCAGACAAATATTACACATTTTCGTGTGGTTTGGCTTAATGGGTATTTGTTTAAGCTTATTTTTTTTTTGCTTACGATTACCTTATTTGATCTCGGCTTACATTTCATAACCAAATCAACACAAAACCATAAAAGTCCATATAAAATCAGAAAAAATAATTAGCGCTTAATGAACGCTTTTCTTGAACAATGTGTTTTAGGTCGGAGAAATATTACAACATTTTTGTGTGGTTTGGCTTAAAGGATGTTTGTTTAAGCTTATTTTTTTGTTCTTATGATTGATCTCAGCTTACGTATCATAAAAATAAGCTTAGATAATCAATTGAATCAAAATATTACATTTTCGTATAATTTGCCTTAAAGGGTATTTGTTTAAGCTTATTTATTTGAACTTATGATTGATCTAAGCTTACATATCATAAAAATAAGCTCAAAAAAAGAATCGATTCAACCCAAACCCTAACATACCCAATTCTAAAAACCAAATTTCAAATCATAAAAAAAAAGGTTTGATTAAAAAAAGGTTTGCCTTAAAGGGTAGTATTTGTTTAAGGTTATTTTTTGGGGCTTATGATTAGCTTATTTGATCTCAGCTTACATTTCATAACTAAATCAACCCAAATACTATATTTTGGTGTGGTTTGGCTTAAAGGGTATTTGTTTAAGCTTATTTTGGGCTTATTTGACACAAACCCATAAAAATTAAGCTAAAAAACAATGAATTCAATCCAAACCCTAACATACCCAATTCTCAAAAAGCAAAATATTACATTTTCGTATAATTTGCCTTAAAGGGTATTTGTTTAAGCTAACTTTTTTGAGCTTATGATTGATCTCAGCTTATATATCATAAAAACAACCTCAAAAATGATGAATTCAGCCCAAACCATAACATACCCAATTCTCAAAAAGCAAAATATAACATTTTCATATAATTTGGCTTAAAGGGTATTTGTACAAGCTTATATTTGAGCTTATGATTAGCTTATTTGACACAAAACCATAAAAACTCATATAAAATCATAAAAATAAGCTCAAGAAATATGAATTGAATCAAAACCCTAAGACACCCAATTCTCAAAAACCAATTTCACAAATCATGATAAAATGAAAAAACATACTCAGCTAAATCACCAAGCTGACGAAGAACACCAACGAGGCCCGCCATGGCAACACCTTCAAGCAAAGCCTCGGGATCATCTTTATCAGCTGATTTATACAGCTCTGGATCAGCTAAGCTGAACTCATTCCTTATTGAGTACCTACTGAACGGCATTTCAATGGCTTTATTTCATTAATTTCTAGAGAGAGAAAATGAAGGTTTTTTAGAGAGAGAAAGTGGTGGGGGTGGTGATTTATTTATGACAGACAGAGTGGACGGACGGAGGAGATGACTTCATTTTTTCTTTTTTTCTTTTTTTTAAAGAGGTGGTGGAAATGTTTGCATTCTAGTCCTTTTACTTTAAACTCAAAATCAGATCGGTAAAAAGTTCGAACGAGCTGAGCTCGAGCCTAAATTGTGGCTCGTTTATTAAACGAGTTAGATCCGAGCTTTACGTATAAAGCTCGTTTGGGCTCGCGAGCCTAATGTTTTATACACGAGCTTAATAACAAGCTTATTGCAAATGAAGTCTAGCTCAGTTGGATAGATGCATTTGGTTATAGTCTTCATGTGGGGGAGGTCAGGGGTTCGACTCCTGTCATTCCCCATATGGGGGATTTTCCCAGAATTGGCATGGGGGTTGATATTCTCTTCGTGAGATGATTCAAACTCGGGTTGAGAGACTTGGTGCCTCGGTGGCACGCAAGATACTCCGCTGCACCAAACTGCCGTTAAAAAGAACAAGCTTATTAACGAGCCTAATTTAAATATATTACGAGTCGAGCTCGAGCCAAGTTTTATTTTAGCATTGCCAAATCATATAAACGAGTCGATCTCGAGCCGAGCCCGAGCCTCTATATCATACCACGAGCCGAGCTCGAGCCTAAATAATAAGGCTCGAAACGAGCCGAGCTCGAGCTTTTTAAAACTTAAACGAGCTCGGATCGGCTCGTTTCCACCCCTAATCGTATCGGTCATGTACCAAATTAGTGGTGTTGATTTTTTCTCGAATATAAACTAGTGGTATTAGTATCGTATCAATGGGGATTCAGATATTGGTACCTGTACGGATATCAGTACTGGTATCGAGAAATATGGTTTTTCCTGTTTTTTGCGGAAATTTCTCGATTTTAGTACCGGTCCTTTACCGAATTAGTGGTATCGAACTTTTTTCGACCTTATTTCGTAGTGCCGGTATCGTACCGAACGGGATTCGGATACCGGGAATCGGTACGGTTCCGGTTCGGTTTTAGGATTCGGGACGAAATGTTCATCCATAGGTGGAAATGTTTGCATTTTATTCCTTTGCTTTTATCAATGCTTTGAAGTTTGGGTCGATCAAGTCGGTTGAATCAGTTGAATCGTGATTCGGTCGTCAAGTTTTATACGAAAAGTTCAATTGATTGGTTGAGCTGTGATCTAATAGTTCGAATGAAACGATTAAAAAGCTGGTTTTTAGACATTAGTCATTAACTAACAACGGATCAAGTCTCACCCGGGTTCCTTAGAGGCTTGGGGAAGAGATGTTTGGCTAGGGGAGTTCTTGAGTTCAAGTCTTACTCGGGACATATACCCTTTCAGACGGGATAGGAGAAAGCAAGGTTCTAGATAGCGTAAGGCGCGGCGTGGCGGCGAGTCCAAGCCTTGAGCTTTTGCGTATGGCGTAGCGTCGCGGCGTTTTAAGGCGGCAATATATGATTATAAATTTTTAGTTTTATATCATATTTATAATTATACGAGTTATAAACATTTATAAATCTTAAATAAAATTGAAAATATTAGTAAACGCAAGTAAAAATTCTAAATATTTGAAATTTTTCAAAGCCTTTAAAAAAACTCGCGCCTTTGCTCGCTGTTGCTCGCCTTTTCCCGCCTTATCCCAGGTCACGCCTAGCGCCGACGCCAAGGTCTATTTCTTAACGTGGAGGCCACGTCTCACGCCTTTGCCCCGCCTTAGCGCCGCAAAGACGCGCCTTTTAGAACCTTGGAAGAAAGTACATACGAGTTTAAGGTACAACATACTGTTTAATTAGATGTTACTGCTAGACCTACTAACAAGTAACAAGCCGTTATAGAAAAACACCAACAACGAGTCAAAGTCAATATAAATCTTGTTTTGTAGAAAATGACAATTGAGAACCAAACCAGAGTTAACTTAATCAAATCGATTAAAGATTAGCGACGTTTTAAAATTTGAATCGACTAGCCCGTTAAATCAGTTGAATCGTTATTCAGTTGATGGCCGGATCTAATTTTAAATGAAAAATTTGATTAAATTAGTTGAACTGTAATCTAATAGTTTAAATTAATCGATTAAAAAATCGGATTTTTAGACATTGGTCATGGATTAAAAACGTGTCAAAGCAAATACAAAATGTGGTTTATAAAAAGCTTAAAATTTTGTTTTGAACCAAACCAGTTAACCTAATAAAATCTTCTGATTATTATTTTTTTGTTTAGTAACAACATATACTTTTGGTCCTGAGAAACAAGAAAATAAATACTTCAAATATATACTTCGTATTTTTGTTATAAAGTTTTACTTAAAATAATTTACACACGTAGTAAACACATATAATTAGTTAAGAATTTGAGATTAACTAACTTTATTTTTTTTATTTTTTTATCAAAAATAAAGATATTTGTTTTTTACCTCTTTGTTAAAAATATAATATTTTAAAAACAATAAATCGTCAAACATATGAAAATTAAGTAATCTTTTTATAAGAGTACATGTATATGCTTTTAACGATCTTTTATGTTTGAGAAATAATATACGATTCGTTTCACAAATAACATATAAATTGTTTAAACTCCGACCTATGAGTTGCAATTCGGGTCTAGGTCAGGTTAGTGGGTTCGAATTATCAGATTGACGGGTTTAAAAAATTTCAACCCAAATTTGACCCACTTAAATAATCGAATCAGATATGTCAACCATAATCTATTTACACATAACTTGAACCTAATCTATTTAACTCATATATTTATTTTGGTTGACGTTAAATAGGTTACATGCATTGAATATGTTAAACGGGTCTTGAACTAACTTATTTAACAAGTTTTATATATAAAGGTATACACATTACACGTGTTAAATAAGTTTAGGTTCGACTCGTTTAACTTAACTAACACATATGATAAAATATTAATCAAAAATAAAATAAATGAGTGACGGGTCGACCCGTCTAATTTTTTTTTAACTCAAATCTAACATGTTTAATAAATAGTTAAGATACACTGACCCAAACCTGACCTAAAAACTTGTTAATTTTCGTGTCGATTTTAAATCAAATTTTGTGTGAAATTAAAAATTGTCATCTCTACTCTAACATAGTGAGATTAGGTTGTTAATAATCGTGGTATATCATGATCAACAAAAAAGTTACTGTAGTATATGAAGATTATAATTTGAATGGCAAACGAGGGTAGATATAAAAATGTGACATGAATATCAAGTGGGCACGAGTATGTCCAAATATCGAACACTTATACATACCTTTTTGTTGTTGTCATTTTTCACATTCGTTTGTTTTTTAGTTGTTGCACAAGCTAACATGTCATTTTTGAAATATGTATTTCTTTTTCACAAACAACAATTTTCAATTTTTTTTTTTTTTTTTTTTTTTTTGTGTTTTAACAAACAAAAACATACTGTATATGAGTGATGTTGAAAAGGGTTTTGAAAAAGTGTGCAATAGGTAAATATGGTATTTTTAGTTTCACATATAAACGTATACAATATTAAATATTTGCAAGTCATATAATTCAAGTATGTAAACGATTTTTTTTTAATTTACAAGTGTCATATAGCCTTTTTGTTGTTCTTTTCTAGGCCAATGAAAACCACAAAACGACCTAGGTAATGGTATCGAGAGATTTGAATTTAGAGTGAGCATTTAGAAAAAATCAATCGTGCAAAAAAAAAGTATAAAAACCCGATTAATCATCATTCAGACGTTAATCATCTATCAGCCTTTTGTGTTCGTATAAATCAGTTAATGATGGTTAACGATGATCATGATAGTCATATTTGTTGAAAACTTGCAAATATTGCTAAAAATGCCATAAACACACCGAAAACTTATGTTAATCGCTTACAGTCGGTGTTTTATTTATTAAAAGTTGTTGGTATGAGGCAAGTTTTTTCGTAAATGCCTAAAACTAATTGAGTATATTTAGGGTGTGCTTGGTTAAAGGTATTAGGGGGTAAGGAATATGAATGAGAATGATTAATAGTGTTTAGTTAAGGAAAATATAATTAATCATTACTCACTAATAGGTAATGAATTCATTCCCCTGTAAATTGGGAGTAATGATTCAAGATAATAGAGTGACGTATGTATATGTGTCTCTCCACCTACCATCACCACCATCACTGACCACCATCATTGTTGCTACCACCACCCTCCCAATGCCACCACCACTCTCCGACACCACCACCATTGTCGCTACCACCACCTTCCCAACGCCACCACCACTCTCTGTTACCACCATTCTTCGACACCATCACTCTCTGACGCCACCACCACTACTGCCACCGAACGCTACCACCTCACCATGGTAACGCGTCGCATAATCACCACCCCTACCAACGACTACAATTGCCACCAACATCATCGTATATTCAAGTGTGTATTTTTCCACCAGCGACCACAACCGCCACCAACATCATCGTATATTCAAGTGTGTATTTTTCCACCAGCGACCACCACCTCTACTGACGCCGCTACCACACTCTATCACCATCATTAACGGCTACTGATGGTGTCACTACTACCTTCACCTCTATCGATGTCGCCACCTCACTCTATCACCATCATTAACGGCTACTGATGGCATCAATGCTACCACCATCTCTACCGATGCCGCCACCACACTCTATCACCATCATTAACGGCTACTTATGATGTGACCGCTACCACCACCACACCACCACCTCTATCGATGTCGCGACCACACTATATCACCATCATTAACGACTACCGATGACGTCACCGTCACCACTACCACACCGCTGATCATCATCACTGCCACAACCTCCACATCTCATCGCCATCTATAACAACTACCGCAACCGCTTATTACAACCACCAACCGTCAATAACCACCCAAAAACCACCAAACCACCAAACCACGCCATTACTTTTTTTTGAACGGCGACTTTTATAAAAAAAACTAGTGAGGAGCTAGAAATTACAAGGAAATTAAACTAGGGTTTATTAACCAACCTAACCAAGAAAAAGAAAGATGGCATCGCCATTTACACCAATTAAACTAACTAAGAACGATATCATCGAAAATCTCCGAGCGACGAGGAGACTTTTCCTAAAAGATGAGTCGATTTTGAAAGCGCCAAATAAACCACCAAGAAACTAGAAAAACCCCTCCAGCAAGACTTTTAACTTTGATGTGATTCGAATAGAGACAAACCAGGACCTTCATTTTGTAAATGAAGACCAGTCTTGAGGGACCAAATCCCACCAACGGCACACACTTAGAAGTAAGTTTTTAGCCAGATCACATCGAAAGAAAATATGGGAACCATCTTCATATGCGACATTGCACAAGGGACAGGACAATGAAACGAGAGGAACGTTCCTTTTCAACAAATTAACCCTAGTCGGAAGACAATCTATCAGTGCACGCCAAGCAAAAACATTTACCTTCGTTGGTACTGCTCTAGACCACTCAGTCGGATTACCCCTGGGAAGAAATAAATCATCCATGAAGGATCGGACATCTTTAACCTTAAAAATACCGTCCCCAGATAAATCACAGAACTATCGATCATTGCTAGGAGAAAGGGAGACCGAATCCAACATAGCGGTTAACTCGTCTAATTGTACCTGTTCAACACCTCATCGCGGCTATCTACGAAAAGATGCCACTATGGGCTCATTGAGCTTCGCTGCTACTGTAGCATCATGACATTTATCGAGAGCAAAGAGTCTGGGAAACTGGGCATAAAACGGGAGTTCGCCCACCCAATGATCCAGCCATAATCTAGTTTTACTGCAATCACCAATCCGTTTTTTGCAATGAGCCCAGAAGTCAAACCCTTTATTTTTAAGATGATGAAGTTCCCTCGAAATACTACACCAAATCGACGAACGTTTAGAATCATGAATGTCAATATATGACCCGTGTAAGGAGTGTATGGCTTTCCCCCAAAGAGAACCGTCATCCAAAATAAACCGCCAAACCCATTTAAGCAGGAGAGCACGGTTTAGAGCAAAAAAACTAGCAACTCCCAATCCATCATTCTTTTTAGAAGCTAAGACTTTATTCCATGACACCCATGTAATCTTATTTTCCAAATTATCCATACCATTAAAAAAACGCCTCCTAATACCCTCCGTCGTTTTTAGAACACCATTTGGTACCCTAAAAAGAGACATATTATAGATTGGGGACGCCCCGAGAACTGATTTTAGAAGCGTAAGACGTCCCCTTATAGAGAGGGTTTTTAACTTCCATTTGGATAACCGGCTGCGAAGTTTCGATAAAACATCATCCCAAACTGAAATTCGAGATGAAAATTGACCAACCTTAACCCCAAGATATCTAAAGGGACGATTCATTATAGAACACCTTATGGATGACGCAGCTGATACAACATCAATACTATTCACATCCACCCCTAAGAGTTGGCTCTTCTGAACGTTTATTTGAAGGCCCGAAGCAAGAAAGAAACTCTTCAAAATGTAAATAATACCTTTAAGATTCTCTTGAGACCATTTCCATACGAACATTGCATCATCCGCATAAAACAGGTGAGAAATGGATAATGAACCTGGCAAAGAAAGTCCTTTGAAGATCTGCTCTTCAACTGTCCTGTTAAAAGACAAGTGAAACGATTTCATGACAAGAATAACAAAGTATGGGGCTAAGGGATCCCCTTGCTTTAACCCTTGAAAACACGAGAATTCATTGGTAGGGCTTCCGTTGACTAGAATAGAAGATTTGGTCGACACCAACATTCCCTTGATCCAGTTGCACCACGTTGGACCAAACCCGAAAGCTGCTAAGATATCAAAAGGGTAATCCCAACGTACCGAGTCATAAGCTTTGGCGAAATCAACTTTGAAGAACATGGCTTGACTCTTTTTCCGTTTACACCAAACCACGCCATTACTACCACCTCCACCATCGATCGCCACCTCTGCCGCCTACCACAAGTCCGCAATCGTCTGTAATGGCCGTCGTTCTCAACCACCACTAACCGCCACTAATTTTATTAATTGTTTCCTCTACCGACATCGTTATCGTCGCGACCACTGACTATCACCCTTGCAATCAACCTAACAGTCACCATCTCAATCACCACCACGACTTATATTAACCAAATACCAACAATGGTGATAATAATAGTATAATACTAATGAATATTTATTGCATTCTTTTGTATTCTCTTACCTTTACCCATTTCCATTCCCTTCGATTTAACTAAACACCCCCTTAAACTCACATAAAATACCTAAAAACATATTGAAAATATGAACCCGATAAATCATCAATTAATATTGTCTAAACCGAATATGATCTATAAAATAGTCAATTAATTTACTACCGATTCACGATTTTTACAACATTATAAAAAACACACATATGTTAAAAAAAAAGTTAATACAAAAATCGCCATGTTCCTTTTTGTTTCTAAAAGATCAAAAGGTGGTTCCATCTTTCTTCCTTTTTTTTTATATGTAAAAGGTACTTTTCAAGTGTAAAAAAGGTGTAAAAGTCCATTTGTTTCCATTAACTTTATTGTCCTATGACTCCTATCTTCCAAATTTTGCATAGAAGTTTGAAACTCGAAGTGAATTAAAACAATGACATAAGGGGTAAAGTGCATTGAGCCAAAAATGAATTAGTTAAATAATTGATA
This sequence comes from Glebionis coronaria, assembly GCA_025667525.1. Lineage (NCBI taxonomy): Eukaryota > Viridiplantae > Streptophyta > Magnoliopsida > Asterales > Asteraceae > Glebionis > Glebionis coronaria. The sequence goes on from CM046881.1 coordinate 567,767,615, forward strand.
AAAAAAATAGTTTAAAACTGGTTATGGTGCTTAAAATACGCTGAAAAAATAATTAATACTAAGGTGACGAAGAGGAATAAAATGCTTGGGGTACGTATAAAATAAAACACATATTTTGGGCCCCTTTAGGGTATTTATTTTTTTGATAAAATAATGTAACAATCAAACCGCTGAAAATTTATTATGTTTTCTGGATTCCATTTTATAAGACAGAGAAATGTTTCGAGAAATTTATTGTCTTTTGTTTGGTATTTTTTTTATTTTTATAAAACGTAAAATGTTAGTGGTTAGTGGGTCGAGTCGTATAATGACAATTAAACGACAAAATGTTTTTTTAACCCTTGTTTGAGAGGTTATTGGTAGTAAAAGAAACTACTTAAGGAAACATTAATGACTAACTGAGTTAAGCAAGATTTTGTTTGGTAATCATGATTTTTGATTTTTTATCAATCAATTCACGAGGTTCAGAATTTACTATCACATACTCCCTCCGTCCCACTTTAATTGTCATTTTACTTTTTGAAATCTTACTTTTTTAACTTTGATCTTAAATAATTTTATTTGTGTTATATAATATGTGATGCAAAATATATGAATTGATTGCTTTTTAAATGTATTTTCATTAATATCATTCTCGTCAAATATTATATAACACAAACAAAATAATTAAATATCAAAGTTGATAAAGTAAGACTTCAAAAAGTCAAATGAGGACAATTAAACTGGGACGGAGGTAGTAATTTGGTAAAATTTTTCCTTTTTCTAAAATCGACGTAGTGTGTATTCTATTATTTTTAATCAACTCGTTTAGCTCATGCCCATTAAAGTTTTATTAAATGGTTTTTTCGAAAGAGGTTTTTTTTTTGAGTTTTCAATTCTCCTATAAAGGCTTTTTCTTTTAGGCAAAGGGAATGAAGAACTAATTCTAACTAGATAAAGGTTAAAAAAGACATATTGTCCACTTAAATATCAATCCACGACTCAACTTACTAACCACTGACTTATTATTGAAAAAAAATTATTCTATCATGTCATTAAAACTTATTTGAATTTTGATAATTGTACAACTAAATTTACTTATGGACTTTCTCAAGTTATCAATCCTTACACATTATATGAATTTAGTTGACTAATACTTTAATATGTCAGATTTTGCATGTTTTGCTTTTAACAACATAAGATTAGTAAATAAGGGTGAGTATCGGATGAAAACTGAACCGAGATCGAGTTTGGCCAAAATCATGGACCTAGACCGAGTCGTATATGAATGGTTCGATCTGAATTGGTCATTCGACCGGCCCGATCTAAAAAACATAATGATCGATAATCAAATCGGTTCGGGCGAATCAAAACATATTTATGTCAAAACCATAGACTGAATTTCGATCAGGTTCGGACTAGTTTTTCGATCTGATTCGACGTCCGATATACTCAATCTTACTCCCTTCTAAAACAAATTACACATTCTCTCCTATTAAATGCAAAAAAAATTAAGAGGTACAACTTTACAAGCCAAATATACAACTACAACATCATACTATACATCCTTTTAATGCATAAACTTACATTTGATTTTAAGTAATACAAGTTCAACAACATGATGTACAATCCAAACTTTTTCTAGAAAAAATACAATTAATGATAACATAAATACACCCCAACCCCTTCTATTACAACATAAAGAACATAATGTACAACTCAATCACTATTTTTTTTCTTTTCCAAACAATGTTCACATAACTATTATAGATTGACAACAATATGTTTCACCACTAAAACATGATAAATACATAGATCTATGAAAAAACCTAAAAAGTGGCGACAACACCAGGATTCTGTGACATATCGACAGAGTCAGCGATGCGAACACCAATCTATATGAAAAACCTTATTAACATAAGAAATATATACGGTCATTTTTTTTGCACACATAAAAACTCATACCTTTAAAATACCATATCAATAAGTAATTTACGGTTGTTGTGGTCCTTGTGTTGTGGTTTTCTGGGAAGACAATGATGGATTTTTCCGAGACGTGACGACTGTTAAAAACGAATACCCAAATAACATTTATTCGCTAGAAAATTTTGTCACAAGGTACCCGCCGTCGCATCGCGCGGGTACCCTGCTAGTTCTATATACATGGATGGTGATTTTAGGGTCTGTTTGTTTACCACGTGAAGAATGAAGTAATGGAATCACTCTTTCATACACACGTTTGGTTTGCATTTATTTACAGTACTATGATTGTAAGATATGGAAAAACCCATAGAAGTCATTCCTCACATAAGAGCCAACTTTTCTACTCATTCCCACTATTGAGTCTCTCTCTCTCTCTTATTATCTTCTTCAAATAACACTTTATTCTCCTCTTTAATTTCTGTCAGTCTTGTTGATCAATTGATGATACGAGATTTTAGAGCTTCAAAAGTAAAAAAATAACACTTTAATTTCTGTCAATCTCTCTCTTATCTCAATCGCATTAATTATGATTCTTGCAACAGAAAAAATTTATAGAACTTGCATGTGCAAATTTCTAGATCTAGTTGCTTTTCTTTCTTGTATAATAAGGGAGGCAGGTTGGTTTTTCATCTTTACAAAAGATGATATTTTCTCAAGTGATTGTTAAATGTTGCTGTTTCAGTTTGATTGAATTTTTTGAAGTAAAGATTTTGTACAAATATGTAATGGTTGTATAAAAAATGAAGACTATTATAGATAGAAAATCTTTTGTTGTTTTTTTTAGCAGTTTTGGTCTTCTTTTTTTGAGCAGTTTTGGTTTTCTGGATGATAGATATGTTCATGAAAATGATGATATCGGTATCTCATTGATCAATCCAAACAAGACTATTGGATATGACATATTCATTGTCATTCCACCCTATAATGATATCCATAGTCATAGTGATTCATGTTAACGAACCAAACGGCCCCTTAAAGTTGAGTTCGATTATGTTGATTCCATTAAGAGTAAATTGTAAAACTAGTCCTTGTAGTACATCAAAAGTTAAATAAGCAACTTTTACTTTTTGATAATGCACACATCGCATTTCTGGGAAACTAAAAACTATATTGGTGCGGGTCTTGTCTCTGCCGATAAAATGACTAGAACGCACCAAATTAAAATAACAAGGTCTCGCATAACATAAGTCTATGACATTTTAGTTAGTGTGCTTTGCGGCAGGTCGATATTCACACCAATAGTTTTTGACGAGGACGACGCATACATGACATATGTGGTGCGCAAATTTATAAAAGCTTATCAAAGTATAAACTTATTTTTTTAAATATATGATATTTTATAAAATAAATCTCGTTTTATTTACATAGCTTGTAGTATAATGTGAAAAAAAAGTAAGTTAAAATAAGCTACTAGATAAAATGCTTCTTAAACTATCGTTTAAGAAAAACTCCAACCTCTGCTCCAACAACATGTTCCAACAATCAGCTCCATCTCCCGCCAGTAGTGGCGTACACAGGAACTTTTATTGTTGTGGGCAAAATTTTTTTTGACAAAAACAAGGCGAAAGAACTTAGTATCCAGATAAACAATCGAGTAATGTAGCTTAAAAATTAAAAATTCTAGGTTTTACAATGTTAAATGTAAGTGTGAATTAAGTAATTTGAATTTCGAGTGAAAGTCATTCTAAAAAACACTAAAATATCGTCTTTTTTAGTCTAGTCATAAAAACGCCGCTCTCCCGAAGCTATAGCATATCTGTCTTGTCCGCTAATATTGCCAAACTTACCCGCACTCTTGAAAAAGAAAAAAAATGATTGAACTTGTAGTTTTATCATTTCACTTTGTTTTATAATATTTTACGTATAGAATGTATATATTTAGTCATTGATAGGTTTAGAGACTTCAAAGTAAGTATTTAGCACTAACCGAGACCGTCGAAATTCAGATTTACTTAATTACCGAAAATACTAGTATTGTTGTCATACTTTTAAATCGGGGTTTCGACCATCTAAATGTCTTTTTCATGAAAAACATAAAACATTAAAGTTGTAGATAACGTATACATTGACTTAACGTGAGTTTTTCGGAATTTACGGGTTAAGTTTTGACGTTGAAATCGTCTGTCAAAGTTCAGAATTTTTCGCGTATAAAACGTGTATATAATAACACGTATAAAAAGTGTGTATAAAAACGTGTATAAAAATACGTGTATTAAAGTAAAGGTATCATTACTAAGTTTTCTAATGAAAAAAATGTCAAAGGACTAACGGTGGAAGTCCACGCAGACCAAATGACCAAACTGTAACTTTTCTAAGTGGTAACTGGTCAAACAAGTCACATTTTGGTCAATATTGCGTAGATTAGTAAGTATTTGAAATTATGTTGCGTATATCCGGAATAAAAAAAGTATCTTACGTACATTAGTTAATTTGAACAAATAAGTTTACATAAATTCAGTCTTTCCCCTTAAAAGTAGGTATATCATGTTAATTTAGTTGTACTACTTAATTTTTTTACATTAATAGGAGAGAAAGTCCAAAATACATTATATATAATATAGATATATGTCATGTAATTTAATTTTACATATAATTTCTTTTTAATTTACAAGTGAAATGGAGTCTCCTTTTTATTATTGTCTAGGGCCTCCAAAAATCATACAACGAACCTGCTCATACCACATGGAGTATTTTTGAAAATTAGTCTTCCATTAATTAAGGGATGGACCAAAAAATACGAAATAACGGACGGTTGAGATGACGTGTGAGAATTTTGACAAGGTATATATATTGTGGGATCCATCTGTCATGCGTTCCATAATATCGCATGTTCTTGTTTAACAAATGGTTAAATTAAATCCAACATAAATTATTCACAATATAATTCCAATCATACGTTTTAGATTTTGTCTTCATAAATGAACTCATTTTATATGAAATTATTTGTACTCATTCTTGTCCTTTTGTATTCACATAATTGTTGTTTTTCTTTAAAAATTTTAAATTTTTTATCCATCTTATACAAAATAAATTTGACAACTCTATCAGTCAGGGAGCACTAACCGGAGTAGACTGAATTTGAAATTCAAACCTTTGATTTTTTATCTATAAAATTTCTCTAATAAACTCATGTGATTCTTGCAAATGAGTACGAACTGAGCTAAGCTCCTATGATAATAAAGATTTTATAATGGTATTTACAAAATTATTATGGTATAATCAAATCAAGTTCATTTTACTAAAGTGTCATTTGTGTTTACGTAATGTTAAAATCGAGATCTTACATATAATCGTTTTACTTGTGATGGGTAAATCCGATCAAGATCTTAATATGTTATTATATCGTCCTTTTTGTTGGTTGACATTGTAAAGTTATGCAAATTATGTAAGTGTTTTGTATGAAACAATAATTCATTTGAGCTGTTGTTTGTAATCTGTATCTTATGAATCATTGTTTGATACGAGAGGTTATAGTTGGTTAGAATGATGTCAAAATAGAATCCAAGTAATTCACTTTTTAAGCATAACTCATTTGTATCATATCTGGTTTGTTAGTAGAATGTTGATGGAATAACCACCACAACAATGACAAGTAATGTATTTAGCTTGTTCTTGTTATTTTGCTTTGCACTTTTTTGGAACAACCCACTACTACCTCAAATTAGATCTTAAGAGTATCTTAAATATGTCACATTACCTACTAAATTAGGTAAAAAGAAGTCTATGAGTTTTCTTTGTTAAAACCAGTCCACTTTGGTCACTTGTTAAGTCCAAAAAAATATATGTAACTACATGTTTAATCTCATTATAAACTCAAGTTATAAGAATCTAACTTGTTATACAAATCCAACAAGAACAATAATTAGTTAATGGTATATTGGATAAAAGCATCAAGTAATACAGTTATCAGTGAGCAATAACAATTTTATTGCAATAAAATTTTTGGCACAGTTGGTTAACGTATTGGGCTTTTAATCAAATGTTTTTGGTTCAAATCTCGGGAATAAAAAAATTCTTAATTGAGAGGGATACTACCCATCGAGGTACCAAGCAAACTCACGCGAAAGATTGGTCTACTCGTCCTTAAGGCGGTGGGAACTTTTCGTCGTAAACTTAAAAAAAAAAATGGTTGGAAAATAAATATTTTAAAAAAATAAATAAAATTACTTACTACTTGTCAAATAACTATTAAAAATCGCAACGTACATCGCTCTTAAATACATATAATTGCTAGTGGGGTTAGACAGTCGAAATTTTATAGCGGGCTAGGCTGTTATAAAAGTCGCTTCGTGTAAAGTGACTAAACACGAGAAAACATGTGTTGAAACTCAACACGTGTTTATTTCTTTCGCGTTTGATACATTTGGTTTTCTTGCACTTGAGACGGTGGAGCTACTTATTTTGTAATACAACAGTGTTATGAATAGTAATATTTTGACTCCTAATTTCACAAACATTGTATTTAATAGGTTTGGTTCTGCTATACAAAAGGCGCAACTTTTTACCCGTTTGCTTTCTCCTACTATGTAAATTATAACTATTGAAATGATATAAGATTATGATGTTGAAAAGAAAAAAAAATTATAATTATACCAATTATAAAAATTAGTAAATCTAATCTCAAATTAAAAATATTAGTAAATACAAATCAAAATCATAAATATTTAAAAATCTCTAAAGCATTTAAAAAAAACACCCTAAAACTTCATTTACCTTTGTTAGACATTCCAATATTTTCAAAAGATCTTTTATATTTAATTGTTCTTAAAACTTCATTTACCTTTGTTTCAACTATCAACTATTTAAATGGTAAAATTTGGCCAAATGGTCGAAGGTTTAAGAGCATACCCAATGCAAACAAGCTATGATGACTTTTTCTCTTAATTATCATTAAATTTTTCATATTCAATCTTTCAAAAAGTCATTTCTAAAAATCTTCTTCCAATGCAAAAAAGTTTTCTAAAAGCTTTTTTACTTCTTCATTAAATGGTAATGACTTGTTATATTTTGTGTCAACCACTTGGTGTTTACCAAGCTTTAGTTCTCAAAGTCTTTCATCAAGCTTATCTCACAATGGAGCAAGTCACTCAAAAGACTTGAACAAATAGTAAAAAGTCTTTAGTCAAGTTAGCATTTTGATTGCTCTAATAAATACTCAAGTTTTATGGACATGAAGTTGGAATCCCTTTGTACTATTGTAGTATTTATTGATAAAAATGGACCTTGCACTATGAAAGTAGACGTGCCCTACATATTTACTTGTAGGCTAATGCAACAAAAAGATAATCCATTAATTCTTGTAAGCTTTAATAAACTATACTCATTTTAGCTTAAAAGTTGTTAAGCCAAAAATGATATGATGATGTAACAAGTGTGTATATAATGATGCAAACGTTGCTTTGAAGCTTTGGTTTAGTTTGTTGGGATGCTACTAAAATCCAATTCCACAATACTATGAGTTTAGCCTTTAGTAGGTCGAATAAAAAACCAATCAATACCATAACATAAGTAATGATTGAATGATATATACTTTCTCCGTCTTATATATGTTTATTTTTTTTTAATTTTATAATTTTAATTTTAAATATCATTGTTTTTGTTATATGTATTTGATAAAATTGTATCAACAAAAATATTTTTAAAACTCAATTTATTCATATATTTTACATCAAGTATTATATAACACACATAAAAATATTTAAAGTCAAAATTTCAAAATTATGACCGAAAAAGTTAACAGTAAATTATTACTATAAGACGGAGAAAATAACATTTCTGAAATAAATATAAAATACTCCTTTCTTCTGTTCCAAAATAAATTTCACTAATTATTATGTAATCCATTAAATTAAATAAACATTTATTTTAAAACGTCGACTATTTGGAATGAATGTTACACTTCGATTATTCGTGTCTGCCAACCACGTCTCTCTTTTAGAAATGAACCGAATGGTCGATCAGGTCGATCAAAGAAATAAAAGTGCTTGCTTGTGTGCGTGAGTTTTTTATTTTTATTTTTGTTAGATATATTTTCTGTTGTTACTGTGATCACTTACTACGACATTTTGTCATGTATTTGATCTTATAGTAAAAAATTGCGTTGACGTTGAAGTGCTCCCGTAATGGGAACTTAACGCCAGCTAGTAATATATCTTTTTGCGTAAACACGATTTTAGATCTTTTGACCGAATTGACACGTTTTAAGAGGGAAGGGAGTGGTCAGCTGGTGGCTGAGCTGGTAGCTTTTGACGTCAGTTGGTCCACGGTCCACCACTCCGGCTCTCGCGTCAAAAGGTCTCCGCCAACCCCACTAGCCGTCGTTAACTATATTTCACTTTTTTTAGTTATAAAGTAGGTATTTGTGAGCTGATTATACTTCTTTAACACAAATTTTTCTCGTACCAACCATTACCCATAAATGTGGTGCGAAAGATTTTTTGATGATACACCCTCAAATTCTACGTAACGACTTTGACACCATTTTCGGATGACAACCGCTCGCAGCTCTTGTACATGCTCAATTTAGTTAAAGCCTTTGTTTGAATAAGCTTTATTTTGGGAATGAAGAACTTATAAACCAAAGACTAAACTTTTGACTGGATTAAACTTGTAGAAATAAAGCTATAAATGAACCCTAACAAAATCAGAATAAATTTTAGGAAAGTTTGTCGGGACCGAATACTAGAACAGATGGGTAAATGTGAACACATGTGATGAATGCATCGATATTGCAAACCTTGATGTGCTAAATGTTATTCACAAGTTACTTCATTTAATACTTACATAAGCTCTGTTTCTTACAAACGAGCTTATAAAGATTTCAACTCTCTCATCACTAATATGTATGGGTGTTGAGAAGTTCGACTCGATTCGAACCCGAAATCGAATAAATCTATTTAAATCGGATCATTTGGGTCCAAAACGTATACGGATTAATTCGGATTGATCCGAATTAGCTTGAGTTTTAATTAGGCTCGGGTTTGAGTTTATATTTTTAGCTTTGACCTGAATTGACTTGATCTGACTTGATCCGAACCCGATCAACCAGACTTGACCCGACCCGAATAACAGTTTTTACATTGTATTAATACTTAAATAAGCCACTTTTTACACTTTTTTTTCTTATACTCGGGTTAAACTAAACTCGAACTGACCCGAACCCGAATGAATCAAGTTCAAATTAAACTCATGTTCGGATATGTTTTTTTAGTCTTAACCCGCGTTGACCCGAACTCGATCGGATCAACCAAAATCACACCCTTACTAATATGTGATCTTATAACTAAAAATGATGTAGTAAAAGAAAACTGTTGTCACGTAGGTTGTGACATCAAAAGGCTATAACACTATATTTTAGACGGTAGCAATGAGTAATGAAAAAGTGGTGTCATAATTTATATTTTTTTTGGTTAAAAGAAACTTAAATAAAGTATATACTAATTAAAAAAACATTTCATTGAATAACACATTACAATAAAAAAATACACGAATTAAAAAACATAAAATAAAAAGTCAATAATAATAAAACATAAAAAAAACTATAGTTATTAGCATAACGAGCTTGGATCATATTTTTCTTCGTCTCGACAATACCCGCGTCAATTGGTGTCATTTGGCTCGTGTCGATTTGTATCACCCTCTTATCCGACTAAAATTGTTGAGAAGTCATTAGTTCCATTCAATTCTTTCTCTCGGCTTCGATGATATCCATCTTCACTTTGTGATCCAACTCGTATTGTTGTTCCATCATCGTTTTAAACATTTTCGAGTTTGAATCAGAACTAGTGGATGAGTTGGTTGAAAGTTGATTCTTTGAAACCTGGTGTAGCCCATCCGGACGCAACACCGCATCCGATCCGAAAAGTTCAGGTTCCTCTTCGGGAGTGGGGCATAGACGATATTGTCTTGCTTGGGCGGAGTTAGGGTTTCCACTTGTAATTATCATTCAAAAATTTTCAAGCACTCTTATACCTAAAATCCATACCCGTTTGGTTTCTAAACGCGATTTTGTCAGCGTAAAAAAATCCCTTGTTGTCCTCCCCGCTTGCCATAGCCAATTCATAATAAATGTTACGTATTAAACTAAATCGAAAGGCGATTCAACGGAGTTCATTTTCTGGTCAACATGTTCTTGGTTCATTCCTTGTACTTCAACTTCGCGGCATTTGTATTGTAGACTGTTAGAACTTTGTACCAAAAAGTATCATTCTTTTGAGCCGCACCGAATTTTGGATCCTTGGATGCTTGGATGTAACACTTTTACAACAACAATTCTTCGGATTAGGTCGAATTATTTCGAACACCCACACCTTCGGGTTCGGGTTCTTAAGATTTCTTTGCCTTTGTATTACTTCTTGGTTTTTCTTTTTTGGATGTCTGTGTCGGCTGTGACTCGTCTTTTTCATCTTCTTCGTCTTCGCCGTGGTAGGATTGTTGTTCGGATGGTAGGTGTAAGCCGCCAGGTTGTGATTGTGATTGTTGAGATATTTGTGCAAATTGTTGTTGGAGGTGAAATTGATTATCCATCATTTGGGAGTCGGGATTAGCATATTGGTTAATATGTAAATAGTATGGCATTTAATTCAACGGAGGTTGAGTTGGATTCGAGGAAGAACCAGGGTTGTAATTCAGATTCGAAGACGATCCGATAGTTGGTTGGAAGGGTCGTTAAGCATGTTATCGATCCGTTGATTATTTGGATGCATTTTGGTGAAGAAATTACGAGTTTATAAAATATATTGGAAGTTATGTAAAAAAGTGATATAATATAGAGGTTTTTATAGAAATTTAAGGGTTAAATTTTGAAAAAGTGTTTTTTTTTAAATAGCCGTAACCCACTACATTCCGACGGATAGTTTTTTTAAAGGGAAAAGATGAAAACGCCAACTTTTCTTGGCTGGGAAGTACGGCGCGAGGGCCGGTGTGGTGCGTAGTCAACATTCTCACACCATATGGTACAACACGACAAAAAACGCCGCCGTACCCCGAGCTCTAAAAGTAGTTGGCATCAAATCTGGTGGTTTGAAAAAAAGTAGTACCATATAAGCTATGTCATAAAAAATTTTATGACACTATATTTTGTGGAAAGTTATAGGGAAAAAAATAAATGATGTCAAATTACTAAAAGATAGTGTCATAAGTCTACATATAACTCATTTTATTAAATAAGTTAAAAAATTCATAATGCGAGATTTGTTAGGCTAGTATCTACGATGTCAAAACTTTGCCACAACACTGAGAAGTGACGCGCTATCAAAATTTTGGACTAGTAAACCATGGCGCCAGTTAGGGGTGTTAATATTTCCGACCCGACCTGAACCCTACCTGAGCATATTCAGGTCGGGTTACTCGGGTTGAAAATTCAATTCGAGTTAGTCGGGTCAACCCGAATAATCCGATGCGAAATCGGGTTAGTCGGGTCAACCCGTGTTCAAAATTGGTTTAGATATCGGGTATAATATTTATGTTTAATTAAGGTTCTGATCAACCACCTGAATAAGAATTTTTTTTTTTTTAAAATTTAAATTTAGTATAAATTCTATTAAAAAACTTATTTTTTTTAATAATTTACTCGAATTCGGGTTGACCCGAACTCGACTAGACCTGAACCCGAATAATCTGAGTTCAAATCGAGTCAGATTTGGATAAATTATTTTTAACCTTGACCAGAAATCAACCGGACCCGGTTAGTCCGAACCCAACCAGCCCGATCCGATTCTCACGCCTGACGCCAGCTATAATACCATCATTACGTAAGCTTATAAAATAATAATTTTATTTGTCCAAGAGCTTTTATAAGTTATACAGTAAGCCTTTACTAGCAAAATCAGATAAAACATGCTTATGAATAAATATAATTAGTTAAATTACTTAAGTATAATTCAAAATATAACATATTTTCAAGCGAAACTGTAAATATAATTTATTTTAATTTAAGAGAATGTATACTTATTCGTAATTACAACAATAAATTTTATTTTTAACTAATTCGTTAATCAATTTTCAAAAAAATAAACTTTTGTTTCTAACAGTGTGCGCTTCAGCTCGAGTTCTCAAACATACCTCGAATTAAAAATATTTGTTTTTTGTTCTGTTTTATAATTGTCCACTTTAAAATTTCGAGTTGTATTGAAATAACTAGCAGGGTATCCATGCAATGCGGCGGCGGATACCCTGTGACTATACTTTACGGTGAGAAAATGTTATTCGATTCGTTGATCATCAAGGGACACATACACAAACATACAAATATCGAGGTAGTGATAGTGGCAGGGATTCAGATGAGAGAAGCGACACATTCAGATAATTGTTTGGTGGGAGAAGTGTTTGTGTATTAGTATGTGTGTATTGTCTTTTATATATGTAAACCACCAACAATTCCCGTAGGTTTTGGCATGACTGTGGTGATGGTTACATATGTATTTAAAGATAATTAATTTTGATTATTGTCTTTATTTACTATCGGAGGTTGTAGGCGTTTTGAAATGGGTTGTTACCAAGAGTTAATTGAAGTTAATTATAATTAAAAACATAATGCTTTTAAATGGTCTATTAACACATGCAAGTTACAAATGCATTATGCATGAATTAAAAACGTACTCCAACATACTTTTAATTGGCCTTTTATAGTAAGATAATAGATTATTACTTAATATAGGAATATTTAAGGCTTAAAATTTTAAGACTTCTGAATATAGAAAAAGGCTTAAAACTTTTATAAAGTAGTAAGATTGTTTAATTTATATGTCAATCGATTAAATTAATTTTTAACGGGCACAAATAATTTTTTTATAACAATTAAGAGGTTTTCTAAAACTTCGTTAAACAGTTTGTGTTTAAAGTGAACACTTGTTATTGAACAAATGTGCTAAACTTTTACAAGTAGTTTTCTTCTTTCATGCAGATAACAAAATGCTATGTACATAAAACTCTACTAGCAGGGTACCCGTACGATGCGGCTGCGAGTACCTGTAATATAATTCTGGTCAATAATATTTTAATTTTACGTTTTTTTAACAATAAATTCTCAAAAGTAAAATTTAGGGTTTATGTAGCTTTATATAATTGTCTAGCCGAATCAATGGTGGCTCTGATTCTCGGTTGAACCTGTTAATCTGATTTGATATTCAAAATTATAGATTTATATATATTTTAAATTGTTCTGTAAGATGAATATAAAATTATATATTTAAGTAATGCGGTGTATTAGTTATAATTAATTATTACTACGTATTAATTGGTTTTGAAAACAATAACATGTAGTGACATTTGTACAATATGTTGTGTTATTTGTAAATTGTGGTAATGAGGTGTTTTAATTATAATATTAATCACATTTTAATAATAGTTTTAAATGTAATGTGTTATAAAAGTTTTTATGCTTGTTATAGTTGTACATAAGTATTAATAGGTTGCATTACTTAATTTTTAGTTTGTTATTTGCATTTGTACATTATGCTTTATTTATTAGATTATTTAAAATTTTTGTATTTATTTTTTATTTATAAATAGTGGTGGTTATTGATACCCTTAAATTTATTCCAATACCCCACTAGTTTTTTTATTTTTTTAAAATTTTTTAAACTTTGTTTTTGTTATAAAACTGTGAAACGAAAAATGCGGAATAAAAAATATAAAGTTTAATACGTCAAAATCAGTAAACTGTCAAAAAATACGAAATAGAAACTGCCGAAAACTGTGTTTTACAATAATTAGAAGAAAGAAAGAGGGTATTGCAAGTGTGGTTTTTTTTTACTTTTTGCCCCAAAGAGATATTAATAACATAACCTATAAATAATATAGATTTACTTTATTCAGTTAATTACTTGAAAGTACAAAATACAAATTATATGCAACCTAATTTTCCTCTATAGAACATGTGCATTTAATACTTTGTTAGTCAACACGTTTATATACTAGCCAACTAGACAACCCGTCTACTTCATGACATGCTTTTATGTGGGCTTATGTGATGTGTGAATTAAGATTTTTCTTTCTTGCAAGATATTTTTCATAAGCAAAAGTTATCAATACCTTGTGAAATTAGCTTAATATTATATATATTTTTTATAATTTTATTTTTAATATATATAAAATTGATAAACATAAAACAAAATAAGAAATATAACGTCGGATAAATTAAAAATAGTAAAACACAAAAGTTAAATAACATATACTGCAATGAACCCGATTTTTACCAAATATTTTAGCATAGTTCAAATAACAAACAAGATATTAACCAATTAAAAGGCCCTCATTAGCTACCATATTTCATTCCATGCAATTCATAAATTACAAATACTAAGATTTAGAACCAATACATTCATAAACCTGTATTATTAGATGTATCAAGTTCAATTCCTGTTAGGTGTAAACAATTTTGTAGTGATCATGTCAATCTTTTAAAAAATGAGGGCTTTACCTAGTTTGAGTATGTGTGACGGTAAGTTAAACCCCGTAGATTAGTCGGCTAATGTGTCGAAAATCACGGTTACAAAAAAAAAAAAACGTTTCGTAAGAAATATGAAATGTCTAAATGATTTAGTAGAATTTCAACTAAACTGAATAATAATAATATCCATTGGAGTATTGGACTAAACATCATATCAAAGAGCCCAATACAATGCGAGACTGATTAAGTTGGGCCATTTGACATACAATAGCCCAAAAGTAGAAGGCTTTTGTAATATTTAAACACTTCAAAACACTTGCTATAAACTATAAAGCCTAAACGAAATGTGCTAGTTTCAGCTCCTAAATCCATAAATAAATAAATAAAATAAAATAAAATAAATGTGCTAGTTGCGGCGAGTCTTTCATAATGTTTAGAATCAGGGGCGGATCCATTTCGAAAATATGAAGTGACAATGCCCTTCATATCGATTTATTATTTGGATTCTACATTTTTGTTTAAGTCATGAAGTGAGTGTCGATTTTTTTTTGTCATTCACTATGTAATATTCTGGTTCAGCCACTGTTTAAAATGATGGACTAATAGAAAGTCCAATAGACTAATGAGCTAGTTTTGTCGCCTTCCGACATGGCTTATAGGATATAGAGTAATATGTAGATCGGCGAGAATGTTTTGGCCTTGGGTACTCTTTTGACACCACTGTTCATCTCACAAAGAATAATTTTACGCATTCATGTGAGTCTGTCCCTGCTACAACTTGTCTTCAAATAAAAATATTAAACCCGTTAACTTTTAGTTAGTCGGCAACTTACGTACCACTAGGTTATTTCCTATAAAGAAAAAAGACATAGTTACGACGTTTTATATTCACTTTATTTAGGAGTATTTGACTAATAACAAATTGTTCAAAGTCTCATGGATGCTCATGGCAATAATGAAACAAAGGAGCTTTTAAATGTGCTATGGGGGCGTTTGGTTCATAGTTTGTAAAACCATGTATTTAAAACTAATGGTATTACAAAACTTGAAGGGTTTACAAACCTGTAATTTATATTACAGTTTTTGTTTGGTTGGCAGATTAATATTAACAAATTTTTAGTCAAAATGACTTGATTGACCTTCTTCTACAAACACCAACCACAAAATCTCACCCTTTTTTGTCAACAAGTTCCAGTTTACCTCAAAATAAAAAAGAGGCCACCTAACATAATAAGTGATAACTATAATCTAAACTTGTTTTTGGAAATTAATAGCTAACATATACTCGTAATTCATAACCAATTGAAGATCTTTACCTAATTTCTAACAACATAAAAATAATGTGTCGGTGAGGTTTAAGACTAAATCCAATAAACAAAAATATGCAACTTACCTTTTGATGTATCACAAATTAACCTGTCTATGGATCGAATTTAGATAAGAACTCGAAATCAAAGAATCACATATTAGACTTGCATCTATTCAACAAAAATAAATTGAGCGTGCATACATAAAGGGGAAAAATCAAATTGTTATAGTCTTGTTTAATTTGATATATAAGGTTATAATCAATTCAAAAAAATCTAATCAAATTTAAGATATGAAAGAAGGACGTGAGAAAAAAGAGGAAAGAAGAAAGAGAACGAATATTGAATGAGGGTCACATTGTCTTTTTATACTAAAGTATCTTCCGGTTTTTAATGTCACACTCATATGAGTGAATTGATAAACCAGTGTTTTATGTGGGCCGAGATATAAAAAACCCTTTCATTGTTTTTACCAAACACGATTTTGATAAAATATAACATTCAAATACAACCAAAACCATGGAAAATAGGTGAATCAAACATGCCCTAAAAGACTTTTGGAAGATATTGAGAACAACACATACATCTTTGCTTTTGGATTTTATAAGTTGATCAAACAAAGAGCACTATGTTAGTATAATTAATATGATATGATAACTTTTTGAGTGTTCAAAATTTTTTTTGGCAACCTTGCAATATGCTTGGAGTCATTACCAGCCATTGGTCAAAACTCAAAAGAAAGAAAGGTACCATTTCTAGTTCTAATTTTTTTTTTTACTTTTTTTTAATGTTATAGGGAGATGAGTGTTTTGGTTTTATGGTGGAATATAATGTTATATAAACAATGTCATTTTTTTTATAACATTACATTCCATTATAAAATTAAAACACTCATCTTTCTATAACATTAAAAAAAAAACTAGAACTAAAAAACGCAAAATGTCATAACGCGACGCATGGTACCTCTGTCGTGCCATCACTTGATGTTTTCTATCGTTTTTAGGAACCATTTAATGCAGTGGTGGTGACTTAACACTCGAAAACACGAGGTGACGTGAGACTCATGCTATCAGGTCGTGGTGTTTTTAGAAATGGCGTGAACCATAGCTTAAAATACTTTATATTTTTAGAGGTTTTTAGTAAAGTTTGTTATGGGGTATCTTTTTTATGGCGCCAAAAGTCCTCATTAATTATGAGCTCAAATGATTTGTTTTTCTCTCTTATTTTTATTATGGTATAAATTTGTGTTTTAATAAGTTACTTATGCGTCAAAAAATGTCTTATAGGATCAAAAATACCAAAAAAGTATGTGAAAAATAACGACACCACCCGATGACAACAAACGATACCTAATGTTGTTATGTACATGTAAACAACAATATCATTTAATTCGTCTAAAAGCATTTTCAATGGAAAAGTTTACATATAACTTTTTACTATTTAAAAAAAGCTAATGAAAAACTTTATACATTGTGATAAAAGGTTTACAAATAATTTTTTAACGAAAAACTTTGCATATGCAAAATGGTTTAAAAAAAGGATCAAGCTAATTACATTAATTAAAAAACTTTTGATTAACGTGTATATGATTTTTTACAATGAAGAAGATTTTAAAGAAAAGCTTTTTGTATAAGCTAATAAATAACATAATTAATATATTAAATATATAATATTTTAACATTTTATACACTAAAGATGCTCTAATGGTTCATAGTTATGTACTTACGGGCGTCTTACGTTGCTAGTTTTTAATTTATCATACCTTTTGCACAAAGAGGTTGATTAAAATGGGAGATGTAGGAACTAAAACTTATGTCATCCATCCAATTACGTGCTATAATAATACGTGGTCATTAACACAACATAGTACTTATTTAATTCGCAATGATCATCTCTCAATAATCAATCTTGTTAAAAGTTTCATATATATAGTTATGAGTGGTCTCATTTGCCTTGAAGATCCTTATGGCTTTGATAGTCGTAGTCTTGTTTCTTCATAAAAGAATATACCATATATCTTTGGGCAAGACTGTACTTTAAGGTGTGCAAGATGAGCGACTGTTCGTAAATAATTGCTTTGTATATGTGTATGTAGCGTGTATAGATATTTTCATGAAAGGAAAAGTATTTGGATGAAAATATGTTTTAAATGAATTGTTGGATAATTCGAACGAACAAAATAAACACGAACAAATTAAACTAAGCGAAAGCTTTTATTAATACCTAAAGTTACAATTCGAACGATACAAAAAAACTAATAACACTGGCCTCTATTTATGGGGAACTAATGACTTCAAATCATACCAAACAAAGACATACAAAAAATAATAAAACTTGTTTGACAAGTCAAACAAAAACTCTAAAGTTTAACTCACTTTTCAACATGAATAATATGTTAAACGTTTAAATAACTTGTTGACTTATATTTTATAAGTGGTAACATTTTATCTATTACATTTTTTCTTGAAAAGCCCCGTTATGTAGTTATATTCAAGCAGTCAGAAATTTCAAAAATTCAGGAATGAGGTGACATAGGCGTTGGTGCAATCGAGTCAAATTTTTATCTAGTTACTCTAATGACAACTTTACTCCAAATCGATCCAGACAATTTTTATAGAGTGCGTGACCGGGTAGAGTAAAAAAATGAGTTCACATGAATGACAAGTCAAGCTCGAGTTTTATATCAGCTCAAATGAATGTTTATGGATTTTTCAAAGTTGTTATGTGTTAACATGTCAGCTGATTTGATTACATGTGATGAAGACAGTTCAAGTTGTTAATCCTATTAAATAAGTTTGCTTTTGACGATTCTAACTTCATAGAGTTAATAGTTATACGGGCGTGACGGGAGGCACCGTCACCCGTGGTTGGCCTCCTACCGTGCGTGCTTCCTTCGATTAGGCCACTGCAACACAACGTGGTGTTTTGGCACTGGTTTGGTGTTGGGATTCGCCGAACATGTACCATGTGTGATATTCTGTGTGTGTATGAGTGTAATTGTTTACGAGAAATTATAGATATATTTGTGTTTTAGTGAAATATGTTTGTGTGTTGTTTGGTGGTCACAACTACGCGAGTTTAGTGGTCGATTTTGGTGACGCGTTGAATGATAATGTATGCTAATCTATCGCTGACGAGTATTATGACCATTACACCCAACCTAGTTAACGTGTTTTCAGTAAAAGCCCTAATATTATTCTGAGCATCATATGTCTTGCTGTAATCAGTGTGATGACAACTCTTAGGCCTCATTTGAATAGAAGAAAAAAAAGTGTTTATGTAAACAACACGCAAACCATTGAGGTATAGCTTTGTGAATCTGTCCAATGTTTGACTTTGACTACCAATAAGGTTGGACTATGGACATATGATTGATAGACAAAAAGAGCTGTGTTCCATAAAACTTGTTCAAATTCTAGCTAGATTCACCAACCATCTTTGACTTTATTAGAAGTCAACTGACATTGAGCCAATCAAGATTATCGGTTATTAACCTGCGTTTCATTCTCAACATCAAAAATTACCTTATTAAGTTCGATCCAAAGTTATAATAAGAGATCTGTCTCTTAGGCAGAGCAACATCGCACACATGCGATCGTCATATTAGTGTCAACTTAGTTTTTTTCTTTTAAATTATATAAAAACCTAATGCTCGTAGTAAAGGGACAACACGCACAACAAAAATAACCTCACAAAAATAAATTAAACATAAAAATACACACAAAAACATATTCATTTACTCGTTATGTCGGACGGCCAAGTAAATAAAAAAATCTATAAGAGACGCGTTGGTCTTTTGCTTGGTAATGGAGAAGACAAGTTCTTTCATTACCAAATGAGGAGAGTACCCTCTATTACTTTCAGTCTTATATATGTTGTTGTAATGAGTGGCAAAATGGTTGAGTTGTAAAAATAGAAGATGTTTAGCCCGCCGCCTGTTTAGCTCATCGTCTGTTTAACCTTCGACTTTGTGCGACCCATCTATTTTGCCACCTCTACACCTTACTAATAAGATTAGTTGCGTATGCCATTGCATAATATGTACATGTAAACATGATTTACAGTGAAAAGTTGGACTTTGAATGTTTGTTTCTTGATAAAAAATATACCAACATTTTGTTAACACCATAGCTCGCAAAGTTATACAATGGTTAGTTTGAAACCTCTCTCAAATTTATTTGTTACAAGTTAACACAATTCCTAGACGTTGTGACCGCGCCATCCACAACAAGATTATGACCGCTCACGTATCTGGACTCGTCGCTAGCAAGGTAAAGAGCCGCTTCGGCTATGTCTCTGGCTTTTAAGGTAGCACCCTTCAAATTTCCTAAGCTAGTCACGAAGTTCTCAGTCTTTTCGATTTCTTTATCGTTTGGTGGCCTGAAACTTATTTCTCCATTTTCGTCATCTACATCTTCATCTCTCCATGCATTTACGAGCATGGATGTTGCTACTCCGAAAGGAGAGATGCAATTTACTCTAACCCCGTATCTTCCCAATTCACAAGCTGCATTCTTCGTTAGTCCAACGATTGCATGCTTTGAGGCCGTATAAGCGTGTGGACCCATCCCGCCCATAACGCTTGCAACACTAGCAGTCGAAATGATGCATCCACTCCCTCTAGGGATCATAACTCTAGCCGCGTGTTTCATCCCAAGGGCAACTCCTCTCACATTCACACTCATTACTCTATCAAACTCGTCTACATCGAAATTAACAATGCTTTTGTGCTTGGACTGGTTTCCTAGCACACCAGCATTGTTAAATAAAATATCAACTCGACCATAACTAGATATGGTCGAGTCGACTAAGTTTTGAACATCAGTTTCTATGCTAACATCACAATGAACATATTTAGCTAAGGGAGACAATAAGCTAGCGAGTCCAAGACCAAACTCGTCATTGATATCCGCTATGACTACATTCGCACCATGTTTGACAAACAACCTCACAGTTGCGGCTCCAATCCCCGCGGCACCACCGGTGACAATTGCAACCTTTCCTTCCAACCTATAAACAAGTCATTTCACTAATATCAGCCGTAATCTTAACCCTTGTGTTAAAGACAATAGAAGTATAAGTTTAAGTTAACAAAAACATCTATATATGCAATATATAGAAAACCCTAATCGGCCTAATCGGCAAAAGCTATACCTATTATAGAAAACCCTAATCGGCCTGATTAACCCACAAACAAGCTCGAGTCATATATTGGCTAATAGCTATAGCTATAGCTGTTTGTGGGTTGAACAGGCCGAGTAGGGTTTTCTATATATTGCCTAATAATAGCAACTATATAAATTACGTTTTTCCAATAGTTTAGGCTACTAAACGCGATAAAATAAGAGATATGTAACAAGTGTATTCATTACTTAAAAGATTGAAGTCTATTTTTATATAATTAGCGCCAAAAACGAGTTGGATTTTCTAATTATAAAAATGAGTTATGCTGACAAGTTGTTAGTTGTCAAAGCAAGGACTTCACTAATCAATGGTTCATCACATGTAGTGACGAATTTCGATATATAGAAATGACCAAAAGTTCATGGGTCGTCGTCGTTGGTACAACACTTTATCTCAATTATTGTGTTGAGAACGAAAAAAATAGTAATATATATTCCGAGGTTCAAGGATCCATATTTATCCATGTTCTTTGTTTTGCTGATTTAGAAATGATGAATTCGGTCGCGGATCCAGAATTTATAATAAGTTGTTGCATGATTTTTTCTATGATTATTAGTATTAAAGTTGCATTACGTTACGTAGAAATGGGTGTTGTACGTATCGTAAAAAACTCTAAAGGGATGTAATGAATAATGCCCTTCATGAATTTATTCTAAAGGGAGAAGATTTGCGTATCATGCCATTGATTTGAAGAATAACTAACATATAATATGAAAAAGGAAGACCCATGCATGTTAGTAACAGAGACGTACATGAACATTAACAGGGCCGTTTTATGAATTTCGATCATCATCACAAAGAGACCGTTGAACACGAACAAAATATACATATAGTAGTGCATTAATTAAAATTCTAGTCTCATATCGTGTATATATATAATTAAAGTGCATGAAATTTTGAGGCCCTGGTCAAGCGGTGACCATGAGCAATGACACCGCTTGCACTCCCCTAAAGACGGCCACTCCGATCAAAGTCGAGCCATGAAAGTGTCATAACTAGTACTACAATTGAAGAGTTAAAGAAGTATATATATACCTTCTAGACAAGATAGAATTGGTTTCTTTTCCATTAGCATGTATCCCTTGGAAGGTTTTTTCAGTCATTATGACTTCACCTGGCATTGTGAAAACTTGTTGTAGAATTAGGTATGTGGAGAGAGAGAGATGAAGAGATGAAAGAGAAGCAAGAGTTGATGGAGTTTATATAGAGAAGGACATGATGCTTATTAATTGGCATATTGCCAAAAGTGTGCTTTTCATTGTCAACAACTTAAACCCTCTCCACACAATTTAAGGCCCTACTTTTCCATAAGTATTTGATCACTAAGATACATAAAAAATAGTCGTAACAACATATTTTAAGTTATTTAATATGAAAGTTAAACGTATTTTAAGTTATTTAATATGATAGTTAAACGTAAATGATAGCATACTTTATTACGTAGTAATTCTTTTTTTTTTTTAAAACGGCAAATGTGAGTGGCCAGTGGGTCGAGTCGTGGAATGACATATAAGTGGCAGAATGTTTTTTTTTGAATCCTTGCCTAGTTATGTTAAACTCCTTATCCGCTTCACCTGAGAGGCATTTGACAGGTGTTGAACACAAGATCTCCAGAGAACCTCCCAAAAAATCATTTAGTGGAACCTTCATGACCAACTGAGATAAGCCAGTTGGTTTATTACATAGTAATTCCATTTACAATCATACTGTTAATATTCTATTCCATATCCGAACCTTGAACTTCACTTGGTTTACAAGGACGGAACTAATCCAGCATTGGCTAGGGAGGTCCATCTACCTTGACTCTGTGATATCCAAAATCTGTGATATCCAAAAAAGATAAGTGGCACTTACGATATGTCGGCTTGTGATGTCAAGTCAAAAAATTTGGTTATAATAAATAAAAAACTAACATAATTTGACCGGATGCATTTATGAAAAATTATACAAAACAAAAAACACAATTTTTTAGACCAACTAGATTTAAGAAAAATCGATTCTTCTTACAAAAATTACTACCATGTAGTAAAATTTGACGGTGTTCCGAAACCCACCATAATTCTGTCCCTATTGATTGATATAACAAAAGCTTGGTTCAACCGTTTGCAAAAGTCAGATTTTTTTTTCAAAAAGTAAGGTCGAAGACTCGAACCTGCACCCCACCCTTACAACACCACACACTTACCGTTAGCGCCTTTGGGTCTTTTCGTAAAGACTTGAAGACCTATTATACTTATAGCCTTATTTGTTAACACCTTATTTGCTTATTGATTTTTAACTGTTTATTAACAAAATCTTTTTCACTTCTGTTTTCTTCTAAACATTTACGATAGTTTAAGGCATATTTATTAATTTTCTTAAAAATTATAGTTTAGTTTTAATATTTTAAATTAGTTTCTAAACTTCCTGGTTAGACTCTCCTATATTGACCCATTTGGTTCTTAAAAAGTGCATACCAAACATAATAACTTGATCAAATACTAAATTAAAATAAAATAAAGCCTTAATACAAATTAAAAGACATTAATTTACACACGATTAACATTTAACAAACAAAAAGATTAGCCGTTAGAAATCTCTATCTACCCTCGACAACTCGCTAAATCTTCATCAACCAACCAGCTCACATCTTTCTCTGTCTCGCTGCAAAGTCAATCTTGTCAACAATTTTGTTGTGAATACGTGTGACCATTTTCATCAAGATCCTTACCTTGTGCATGTCAGCAGTTTAGAGTGACTTGAGCTTGGTCACATCGCCTTTCTAGCTCTAGACGCATTGCTATTTTGGAGCTCAGTAATCAACTCCCCTTACGCATTACCCGACCAGTCAGCCTTTGAGAGTCATTAATCAAATCTCTTGCCTGCAACATGTTCTCTTCAATCTCTCTTTGGTAATGGGTAACCAACATTTTAGAAATTACAAATGAGCCCGAGGCACAAACAAGTTCAATACATCGAGCCATGGTATCACAAATTAAATAAACGGAAGGTAATGCGTGTTCTTTTGTGTGTGTGTGTGTATTCTTACGTGTGTGTTCGGCACATTTAATTATGCAGAAATTGAAACTTTTATTTCATTGAAAATCTTATCCTTGGAAAAAACTTGTGAGGGTAATAATGGCAGGATAGTTCAGTCGTGAAAAGTGGGAAAAAGATTTAGGGGAAGAATTTCGCACGAAGAGAAAGGTGGAGCGGGGGCATGCATGATTGGGACTATTAGAAATGATGAAAATGTCCTCACGTGCATGACACCTGAGGGAGATAACGGAGGTTAAAGGTGAAAAGTTAATTTTTAACGTCTCAAAGTCTTTTTTTGCATTAAAATGAGAAGTTTGTGGACATTTTTGCACCAGATTCTGTCTAGTTTTTTTTTCTTTTACCAACTTTGCGGTATTCAAGAAACAAACTTTGCAATTTACCCTTAAAAGAATGTAACTTAGTGGTGAAATTTGATCGACTTGAGCAATGGTGTCATTAAAGTGTTTTCTTTGACCGATTTTGCTCTAAGAGTTTTTTTGTTAGTGTTTTTCTACCATCAATGGTTTATCGACTAGTTTGTTATTTGAGTTTCAAGTTTTACATTGGCTAGGGTTTAAGTAACAAAAGATTTACGTCATAATGTTTTCAGGATAGCTTTCGGGTTAGTTGGGTTCTTGTTAGTGGTTTTATATAAATGTCGGGTCGATTGAAGAGTGAAAAAAAATAATAATTTAGAATGTTGAATATACAACACTTGGTAAAAGAACACCACCACCAATTAGTTAACATAGCAGGATTGGGAATATGGGTTAATATGTTTTTTTTTTAATTTTGTTCTTTTAGAACGACAAAAACTTAATAAAAACACTAGCAAGAAGTTAGACTAGGAAAACAAATACATAAAAATTGCATTCAGCGAGTCATTATGCCACACTACCACAGTATTAAGTTAGTACATCTATTCTTCACCCAAACATAAGTTTAAAAAACAGATTTATCAAAAATCATTCCTTTTAGAGTCTTCTTCAAAGCAAATAAGATCACATTTCTATACTTCCAAATGTGCCACCGCAAGGAGAACATAGAGGCTTCTAGGATGATTTTTTGTAACCTGCTAAGATTGAGATTGTTTAACCAAATCGACCAATAAGCACGGTCTTCGAAAACATGAACTTGAATGTTCCACCAACTCCCAATCATTTTAAATAGATATAATGTCATCGAGAACCCAAAGAATAAGTGATTGTGGGATTCAATGGTAACTCCTCAATTAGGGCACAAAGACAGGGGATGTCTTCACCTCTGTTCGATAGATTAGGCCTAGTAGGGAACCTATCAAGAAACATACGTCATGTAAATACGTTGACCTTTATTAGGAGAATCTTAGACCATCGAGAGAGAGAGAGAGAGAGAGAGAGAGAGAGAGAGAGAGAGAGAGAGAGAGAGAGAGAGAGAGAGAGAGAGAGAGAGAGAGAGAGAGAGAGAGAGCATGTTGATCAATCCACTCTCTAACCGATTTCATAGAAAAACGCCCAATCCGTTTAACGTCGAAGACCAACGATCACAAGACGAAGATTTTTTTTGAACGATAACTTTATTAAAAAACTAGCAAAATGCTAGAAACATTACAAGGGAATTAAATGTGGGTTTTAGACCATAAATCCTGAGAAATAGAGCTAGCACAATGCTTTACACACCAAAAATAAGAAACCGAAACTATATCATCAAACACCGTGGAATACTTGGGAGCCGAATCACTGTAAATCAATTTGTTACGGAAAGACCACACATACCACCAAGTAGTTAGAATAACACCTTCCAAAAGCTTTTTAGACTTGCTCAACAACCGAATACCAGCGAACCAAGAATCCCAATCAGCAAAAGACATGCTGCCCGTCCAGTTCAAATTCCACCAGGTGCTGATTTTTCTGACAATAGAGTTAACAAACTCACATTGAAGAACATATGCTGAACGTATTCCAGAAAACAGCCGCATATCGGACAAGAAACAGAATCCAACACAACCCCTCTGTTAGCGAGATTCACTCTAGTAGGGAGCATGTCAATACGAGCACGCTACCTAAACACATGAACTTTGATCGGTACAGAAGACACCCATTTGGTAGCCTCGTTTGAAAAAGGAAGGTACAAGTCATCAAGGGCCATATGGATATCTTTCACACGAAACAAACCTTTACCTTTTAAGTCACAAATCTGATGGTCTATTGAGCCAGAAAAATGAACTGAACTATACAAAGTCAACAACTCGGACCATTGCTGAGCTTCAACACCACCTCGCACCTGCCTTCTAAACGAATCACTAAGGGAAGGAGCACTTCTTTTGAAGGCCACAAAACTGTTTTGTCATTCTCTAAAGCAAAAATACGCGGAGAATTCTTACAAAGGGGTTGATTCGAGAGCCAAGTGTCAAGCCAAAATCTAGTGGATATGCCATTCCCGACCCGAATTTTACAGTGGACATGAAGTTAAACCTTTTAAGAGACAGATAACGTACCTCACGGAGGATGGAATTCCAGCAGGAGTTGGGTTTAGAAGGAATCTCTTTGAACGAAGCTCCATAAATAGCATGAATAACTTGGGACCATAGAGACCCGTCATGAGAAAAAAGATGCCAAACCCATTTAAGGAGAAGGGCTCAGTTGAGGGCAAAGTATCTCGAAACACCAAGACCACCCTTACGCTTAAAAGCCAACACTTTATCCCAAGCTACCCAACTAATTTTCTTTTCTCTAGATTTCGCACCCAAGAAGAATTTGTTACGAATCATTTCCAATTCATGAAGGATACCTTTAGGCACTTTATATAGAGACATATGGTATAACAGGACTGCACCTAAAACTGCTTTGATCGGCGTCAATCTACCCCCAACAGAAAGAGTTTTGGCTTTCCATTATGAGAGTCTAGATCTGATTTTCTGAACCACATTGAGCCAAGCCGAATGTCGAGACATTTGATCTCCCACAGTGACTCCAAAGTACTTGAAAGGAAAAGTTATTGTTGCACAACCAATACTAGAAGATCCGTGGTTCACCACATCCGAAGGAACACCAACGCCCATAACTTGACTCTTAGTCATATTTATCTTCAAACCCAAAGCAAGTTGAAAATAATTAAGAATTCTTATGAGGTTCTTCAAGTTTTCATCCGACCATTCTCCTATGTAAACAACATCGTCCGCATAGAAAAGATGAGAAATGACCATAGAATCATGAATGTGAAGACCTTTAAAGACACCTTCATTTCTTGCTCTAGTAACCGAAATATGTAGAGTTTCCATAACCAATATGAAAAGTAACGGAACCAGGGGGTCACCTTGTTTGAGGCCACAAGCAATTGGAAACTTCATAGTAGGACTCCCGTTTACAAGAATGGACGCCATATTAGAACTAAAGATACCCCAGATCTAAAAGCACCATTTAAAACTAAAACCAAAAGCCCGGAGAGCCCATTAAGAAGAAAATCCCATCTAACAAAGTCATATGCCTTGGAAAAATCCACTTTAAAAATTAACCCGCTTGCTTCTTTTTATATTACACAACGTTAAAGCCTCGCTTAGAATAAAAGGCCCGTCCAAGATTTGCCAGTTCTTGACAAAAGCGGACTGTGTATTGGAGACAAGAGATGCAATAACACTCGATAATCGATTAGCAAGAATCTTACTAACCACTTTGTAAATATAACCAATTAAACTAATTGGCCGAAAATCGTTCACAAATTTCGCATCCAACACTTTGGGAATTAAAGCTATAAAAGACGAATTACCACCTCTTGGGAAGCTGCCATAATTAAAGAAGTAAGTAATATCCGCACATAGGTCATTATTGAGGAGATCCTAGAAATGTCTATAGAATCCAAATGTATATCCGTCTGGGCCAGGTGACTTATTTTCTCCACAATCCCAAACAACAACTTTAATTTCATCAAATCATATAGAATTATCCAAATCCCCAACTTGATTAGAATTAAGACGATTAGGAAACTCTATATTAATTTTGAATCGGGTGTCGTTTGGTTGTTTAAACCTATTAGAATATGATTAAGGAACACAAGTTTCACCAAACCCGGATCAGTAAGCCAGACTCCGTTAACTAAAACACCTCTAAGAGCCAACTGAGATTGCCTTTCATTAATGATGCCATGGAAGAACTTCGAGTTTTCGTCCCCATCGATAGCCTATCTCACTTTTGCTTTTTGAGCTGCATCTTTATTGTCTAGATGTTTTGTCTCAAAAAGTTTATTAGACAACTCTAAGCATTTAAGTAGATGATCATCAGAAACAGCCTCGTCTTCTATCTCTAAATCGATCTCCACCAACTGATTTAAAAGAAGCTTTTTAGCACCCTCCTTTGAACAATTCATGTCTCTAATTCAAACCCAAATGACCTTCTTCAAATCTTGTAACTTTTTCTTGAATCTAATAAGACTATTATAATCATTATGTGATAAAGATTTCCAAATACTACAAACATATCATCAAAGCCATCCCCGATGAACCATGACTGATACATTCGAAATGGAGTCGGTCCAAAATCAGCTTGAATTTCTTTAAGAATGATAGGCCTGTGATCTAATAAGTGTCGATCTAGACAAACAACAAAAATGGATGGAAAAGTAGAAAAAATACCGTCCGAAACCAAGAAGCTATCTAACTTACTCATTTTTGAAGCAGAAGGGTGAGACCAAGTAAAAGAGTAGCCTTCCATTTTGACGTCTATAAGCCCCGGAGATACAATGAAATTATTGAAGGAACTAGCACATGAAGAATTGAAAAAAGAACCAAATCTATCTTCCTCTGATCTCACAACATTAAAATCCCCCAAGACCAAACTCTCGCCATCCCACCTGTGAATTAACAACGAAATATAATCCCACAGCGACCGTTTGTGACTAAGAGATTAGGGAGCATAAACCACTTTAATTAGAATCTTGGTATTAGTAGAAGTCCAAATTCCATATAACGCAATGAAATTGTCAGAAACCGTGATTCCTTCTTTCTTTAAAATAGATTGTTCCCATACACATAGAATACCTGCCGACGAACTGACCGGTTCACTACTAGCATATTAAAAATTCGAATTGCCCCACATAAACCGAATATCCATGATAGAAATACTTTCTGATTTAGTCTCCTGTAAAGCTAAAAAGTTCAGCTTGTGTTTAAACGTCAACTCCTTAATACAATCTTTTTTGGACTTGTGACCAAGCCCTTGTATATTAAGTGAAAGGATCTTCATTTATAGCCTGTTGCCTCTCCTTGTGAACCAATAATACGTTCAATATATTTTGCACAACCCTCCATTTCATAGCCCATGGTGTGACCAACCTTGATAAAATTCTCTAAAACATCCAAAATAGAGCCACCGTTAATTAATTTATGAGACTGCACACTAGTGTAAAATGCAACAGACGAATCATCAATGTGATTTTCCAAATTCTGGTTAAGAGGAACGTGAGGGGACTCAGCCTGAAAAGAAGATGTTTTATAAGTTCCATTCTGATTATGCAATCCTTCATTACCTTCCTCCTGATGTGACGGGTCTGGTGTATACCCCGGTGGATGGGGTATGGAAGAAACCGATCCTTCTACATTGGTATTAGGTGGTTGATTAAGTATGTCATAAAAAGAAAACGAGTCCTCAGGCCGTTGGTTTTTATCCGACCGTTTTTCGAGTACACCAACATTAGTATCATTTGCCAGTGGGGTTTCGTCTTCAAAAGCTTTAGCAGAGACCCTATTATCATCACATTCTTCTTCAAATACATCGTCACCTTCTCCTTCCATTACCTGTTTATTTAAATTGTCTAAGTTATCCACTTCCTCATCATCAGACATACCCCTCATCTTTGTATTCAAGAAAACACGGAGACCAAGTGAATAATTCCTTAGCTCGAACCCAATAACTCTTCCCTTTAAATATATTTTGAAAGATTCCAAAATATTGTCAGCCATGTTTGTTTTGATGCAAAGGCGTTTTCGAGCATATGTCAACCTTGTAGACTCCTCAATCTCCATAACATCGCCCCATTTATTTCCAATTTTTTAAAAGTGACTGGAGACCATACATTTATAGGAATTCCTTCAACATCCACCCATACGATTCGTTCATTATTAACAAAGTCCGACGTAAGTAGTTGAAGCGTTTGAAACCACGAATTAACCCCGACGTGCAGTAAAAACTCCTGCTGCATCTCCACATTCTCCAATTCAATCATCACCCAAAAACCACCCATATAAGAGATATTGGAGACTACAAAACCTTCTTTGACCATAGTCACCTTGATATTATTAATAGAATAGAAATTCTTCACCTTGCCCCTTACATGCCTAGAAAAATCACCTACAATACCACAATCATCATCAAGCACTAGCGAAGGGTTGTCTAGAACATCATAATTGTTGGAAGTTTTGGTACCACTTGCCACATTCACATAAGACACCCTTGGATTAAACGAAACACAGGAGGATTTGTGCACTGGAGGACTGGATTTATGAAAACTAGGTCATTCTATCGAACGACGTTAACATGAAGGTGAAAACGGCCCACCCAGAGCGTGCGAAGATTGTTGATCAACCGATTCATGTCGTCCACTTTAATAAAACGAACGAAACTAAAATGTTTACCTGATTTTGATTTACGATTAGGGATGAAGACATCAACAACCTTACCATAAGTCTAACAGAGATTCCATAAATATCGAGACTCGAAATTCTCAGGGAAATTGGATACAAAAATAATCGGATCACATTTTCCTCATTAGATCTAAAATCCACCATAAGAGTAGAACACGCTATTTGGATTGAAGGGAGATCTGAAAAAAAAAATAAGGAAACAAAAGGTGATCTGAATCTGGACGAATAAAACCCTAAATCAAAACCGACCTAAAACAATCTTAAGAACAACGTCGAATCAATTAAAAAACGTATCCGGATAACAAATCAAAGAACAATCCGAACTCCGGTAGATCAATTGATCAAAGAATATGTGGGGATATAAATCGCATGCCCATATCCTTCACAATTAATAGCACCAAGAATGGATTGAAACATTGATGAATCAACAGAATGCGATTGTTAATCGATGAATGGTGTCTAACAGATTTGAATTAAGCGGTCTGAAGAAGAGGAAGAGAAATCGCCCATAGTTTAGTAATCACAAGACGGAGATAAAACCATTGAAGAGACAAGGTGTGTGATCTCGGTAAGTTGACATTCTTCAAATTCCTAATCTAAGAGGTCTTCTGAACGAGGTTGCTATGTCACGACAGTGAAGCTTGTGAGCGACCAAACCATCTTTCTAGAGATTCCAAGTTGTATAACCTATTGCATTTTTCTTTTAAAACGATATCTTCAACTGGTTATGCGAATAGAGTAGAATTACCGTTGGCAGTCACCAATTTGCAGTAATCAAGTAAGTCGATACCTCTTGATTTTAGATTGGCTATGGCTTTAGCATTCCAATTCAAAACGACCCATGAAAAAGACCTGAAAGAGTTAATTATTGAGCAAACCGTTGCTTCCATGAACAACTATACGGGTTAATATGTACCGAATATGCAAATCTTATAGGAGGCGTTTGGGTTTCTAGTGATAAGCCTAAAGATGTGACCTTGGCTTCAAATACGTTGTTTGGTTTGAAACATAATTTAGATTATGGCCCATCAAAACCCAAGAGGTTGGCAATATAGAATAGTATACCTATACGTTAGGATTAGAAACACAAAGTTAAGATATCTGACATTGTCTATGTGGAACAATATAGTCCATGTTTTTGTAATAATTTAATTCTTTTTTTGTTTTAATGAGTTTTTTTACATATTTTTATTTTCATTAAAATATAAAAATAATATAAAATATCTAAACATTTAACAAACCAAACATTACTTATCATTTAATAATACTCAATTCTAAACCACTTACTTTATAAACCTAAACCCAAAAAAATCCGACTTCTAATCAAACGAACCCACAGTAATATACTTAAAGAAAAACATCTTACCAGTAATATAATTAATCAGACATAATACATTACTTGAACATCATTGTTGAAACAAAAATGTATATTCTTTTATAAGGAAACAAGACTACGACTATCAATCCCATAAGGATCTTCCAGCGCAAATATAACCACTCATTAACTATATATGAAACTTTTAACAAGATTGATTATAGAGTGATGACCATTGTGACTTAAATATTATGTGGTGTTAATGACCCGTATCATAAGAACACATAATTGGATGGATAACACAAGTTTTGGTTCCTACATCACTCATTTTAATACTTGCTACACTATAAAATAAATGACATTTACTTATTAAAAGTTTTATTTACTAATAAGATTTACAATTATTTAAGTTATAATAATTTTTCCTTACTAAAACACAATAAATATAAAAGTAAGCAAAAGAAACCCATAACATTTATTCTTTTTTCTACTTAAAAAAGAGTTATTAAAAATTTTACATTTTTGCTTACTCTTTTTTTTAAGTAAGAATAGACTTTTAGTGCTCTCCTCTATTACTTACTCTTTTTCTTAAGAGTACGAGTTGATAAAAATAACTTTTAATTACTCTTTTTGAGTAGAAATTGATAGAAAATACTTTTACTTACTCATTTTTGAGTAAGAATAAACTTTTAGTACTCCCCTCTATTATTTAATCTTTCACATTTAATTTAGTAAGTAAATGTCGTAAATTTTGTAGTGCTAGCTCTCTTTTGAAGGTATAATATATTCAAAATGGAAAAAGATAGACTAATCTATGACCGGACCAAAAATTCTAAATTTTATTTGGTTCCTGATCGGTATTGCTCAACCCTATTCATGAGTATATACAGGGTTTTAAATAGCGCGCTATAGCGCGCCTTATAGCGGGCTATAGCGTGAAGCGTGGCCTCCACGTTACGAAACAGATTAAGGCGGTGTCTTAAGGCGTAGCGTGCTAAAAAGCGTCATAAAGCGTGATATAGCGCGCTATAGCGCGTAACGTGACGTTTTTTTTCGAATTTTTTTGCTGATTTACAAGAATTTTGCTCGTTTACTAATTTTTGGCTATTTAGTTGACTTGGACTTAGTAATTTTACTATAGAGATAAATCCTTGAGTAACTAATAGCCAATTTTGTTTTCAACTAAAATTAAAATATTGCTCAATTTTATAAACTCACTATATAAAAACTAATTTATAAATATTTTATGCCGCTATAAATCACGCTTCAGAAAACGCCATATCTTCGCTATAGCTTCTATAGCTTGTAGCTTGACAATAACGCTACGTCACGCTTCACGCTATTTACAACCTTGAGTATATATATGATACATGCAAGATCGATGCCATTATATTGTATAAAAAAGTTATCAATCAAATAACAAACTCTATCTTTTTGAACGTATCATTTTCCAATAAAATGGTATTGTTTGTTTACATGTTCTTTATAAGAAAGTTTATGTAGTATATTGTAAACCGAAAGTCCAAATATACCTCTAGATACACTTGTTTAATTTGACAACTCACAATGGTACGTGTAGCTACCTTTCTTTCTTTTAAGTTTTGACCATTTGCTGGTAATGGATGCTAGCATATTGCTAGGTTGCCAAAAAAATTTGAATACTAAAAAAGTTAGATTATACTAACATAGTGTTCTTTGTTTGATCAACTTATAAAGAAAGTCCAAAAGGAAATACTTATGGAAGGACATTGTGTTCTTCTCAACATCTTCCAAAAGTCTTTTAAAAAGCTTTTTTGTTTCATTATTGCCATGGGCGTCCATGATACTTTGGACATTTTGTTATTAGCTAGTCAAATAAATAAAGTGAATGTGATGCGTAACATGTTTTTTTTTTTCTGTGTATGAAATAGCCTAGTTGTAGTAACTAATGATTTGCACACTATAACTTTTGATTGACACACTCAAATTATTTGTGTGTTCACATTTATACCCTTACACTAGTGAAATAGATAAACTTCAACTCAAATATTAAGGGTATAAATGTTAACAAACAAACAATTTAAGTGTCCCAATTAAAAGTTGAAGTGTGCAAATCACCTCCCAAAATTAATGGGTTCAATTCTTGTTTGAGAATGGGCTTTACCTGATACCCTAGGTATAAAAGATTCATTTTTTCAAAGGATCTACTTCACGAGCGAGGATTTTCGTTCAATTCCGGGATGCCTTTCCATTTGTGTTTGTAGACCTTTTAATAGGGTTGCATTGCAACCATGATCCGTTCACCAGGTTCGTAGCCTGAGTGACTGACTAGTTGCCTATATTGTGAGATAGTTGATGTAACAGTATATGCAATGGGTTAAATGACAAAAAAAACTTTCTAGAATTTTTAAAAGCTTTTCATAGAATTTTTTTTGTATTGCATCAACAATTTTTAGAAAAGCTTTTTCCAAAAGTTTTGTTCTCTCCAAGTCTTTGGCTTCTCCAAGCTTGGCATTAAACGTCATAAATGCATCAAGTCATGAATGACTTGAAACATTGTATATTTTTTTTATAACGACGAGTTAGTAGTTAGTGATTCGAGGTTACAGTGACATCCAATTGGGCAGTATGCAAGCCTCAAACATTTTCCTTAGGGGATAAACCCCACGCCT
Organism: Glebionis coronaria; assembly: GCA_025667525.1. NCBI lineage: Eukaryota > Viridiplantae > Streptophyta > Magnoliopsida > Asterales > Asteraceae > Glebionis > Glebionis coronaria. Next base: position 567,802,056 of record CM046881.1, read on the forward strand.
GATTCTTAATTCGGGCCCCTGAAGGTTCTTGGTGAGACTCGAACTCGAGACCTCTCCAAGAATACCTCCCCAAGGTTACCCTTGGTGGCCAACTGAGCTAGCTCAGATGGTTACTTGATACATTGTATATGCTCTAAGATTCTAAAAGATGTTTTGGCTTACGGTTATACTTATTTTTAATTCACATTGTTGGAATCGACTACTCCAACAAACCTGAAGATCAAACTTGCAGAACCCTGGAACACCTTAAGAAGGTCGCAGAGTTACAACACCAATGAACTTAATCGATTACAAGAAAGAATAAAGATGTCGTTAGATTAACTTTGTGAGTTTCACTTGTGTGTTCGTTGGTGTTGTAACTCTGCGACCATCTTAAGGTGTTCTAGGGTTCCGTAAGTTCGATCTTCAGGTTTATTAAAGTAGTCCAGCAAGCTTATATGTTGACTTTGAGATTATGTTTAAAATGTAGGATATTGGCTTTGCACACCCAACAATTGGTATCGGAGCAAGGTTAGGTCCAGTGGTGGTGGATGGTGCGCTACTCTTTCTATCACCAGTTGATTTTAGAATGGAACTTTAATAGTCTTATATGTTAGATTTGGTGAGATGTCGGGCCCACGATCCTTACACACTCAACTTCGTGGCATATTGCTAAAACTAGTACCCCAAATTATATTTCTGCATCAATTGCACACCTATTTCTTACCTATCTACCATTATAACTAATAATAGCCTAGTACTCACCAACGTCTAAAAACCCAGCTCGCACGTTTTCTTGCACATATACAACTAACAAAATTCGAATAGAACGAGAATGAAGATGATACGGTCTCATTGTGAAGTGAAGATTACATGACAAACAAACGAGGATCGTTTTTTCCTTACTACTTCTACACCACGAGAACATGTGAACATACTACGAATGGTTCGATATAATTAACAGGTTGTTTATGATGAATACTACAAATACGTCGTAGATATATTTTCGAATGAGTGTGAGAAGGAATACTCACAACATATTTGTTTTTATTTCTAACAACAATTAAGAACTTTAATTTTATTGATATCTATTTGCCTTTTTGTTCTTATAAATTCATTTTTAAAGTATCGATATGTTTGTTGAATTAATATTATCTTTAAAATATATTTTGTAATCATAACGGTGAATGGTGAAAGAAGCTTACATAGTAAGCATCATTACCTTTCAACAAACCTGAAACATAAAGTATTCTTATTTTTTAAGAATACTTAAATATCTAATAAGTCTTAGTTAGAAGTTAGTACTTGCTTACTAAAAATACTTAGGAGCAAAATAAAACTTATGTACTAAATCTTGTGAGCATGTAAATAAAAATTTCATTTCACTTTTACTTTCTCTATCAATACATATCAGCAAGTCTGCTACTTAAATCTTTAAGAACAAATTCAGTAAAACTTTTACAGTGCTATCAGATCTCTCTTCTTAGAGGGTTTTAATATTACTTGAGGTAAACACCTTCAAGATTCAATAATAAATTAGCGTAGACATGGCATCTAATGCAACTACTGTTCTCGCGATTTCAATATATATTGGAACGTATTATCATATTTGAGCAGTAAAGATGAATACATATTTTAAATCTCAAGGTCTATGGAAGGTTGTAGAGACTGATCAAAGTCCTTCAGAACTCGGAGAAAACCTAACAGTTTCTCAATTAACAACCCACGAGGTTGAGCCCCTAAAGAAGGACAAGGCACTAACCTATTTACATTCAAGTATCACCGATCAAAATTTCACTTCTATAATGGACTTAGAAACACCAAAAGTTGTGTGGGTTAAACTCTCAGTAAGATATAAAGGTATTAATAGAGTAAAAGCTATCAGACTATTAACTCTTAATGGAGAGTTTGAATTATTATGAATGAAAGATGGTAAATTCGCGAAAGATTACTCGAAAAGGTTGATTGATGTGGCTAATTAAGTTAGGCTTCATGGAGAAGTTGTGAATGACCAGAAAGTAGTGAAAAAATGATGATTAACGTTCCTTCAAAGTATGAAGCGAAAACTTCTGCCATAGAAGAGTCTTTTGATCTTAATACAATTACGGTTTCTGAACTAACTAGTAAACTCCAAGCACAAGAGCAAAGGATTTCTATTAGATTAGATGAGAAACTTGAAGGTTCTTTTCGAGTATCGTCAAGAAGTAACAAGGCTGCAAGAAATTCAAAACAAAACTCTTTCAAAAGAAGAAATTTCAGCAAAGGAAATAAGAGGCTCTACCTCACAAAACCGTTCTTCAACATCACAGATGGATACTTTTCCTCAATGTAGTATTTTTCAAAACATAAATCATCTCGAAGCAAATCGTTGGTTTAAAGATAAACCAAACTTCAAGTATAACGTTTGTAGCAAGTTTGGACATCTTGAGAAGTATTGTAGGGGAAAGCAAGCCCAAAACAATACACAATGAATTCAACAAGCAAATATTTCCGAGGAGAATCAGGTTAATGATGAGAATTTGTTCATGTCACATCTTGATAAACATCCAATAGCATAACATGGATTATGGATAGTGGATGCACAAGTATATGGTTCCCAACTGATCTTTCTTAATTAGTCTCGATAACCAGGACAACCCAAGAGTGAAGCTGGGTGATGGACGTTATACTAGAGAAAAAAAGAAAAGGTACTATAACTATCAACACAAAGAAAGGTATGAAATACATTTATAGAGTCTTATATGTGCTTTAGCTTGATCAAAGTTTGTTAAGCGTGCCAGAAATAATAAAGAATAGCTACGTGTGAATTTTAATAACGACCCGCGTTACGTCATCAATGATTCTCACAATTCTAAAATAGCTACCATTGATATGGTAAATGGTAGCTATCAGTTAAAGCTTGATGTTGCCAAGGCTAGTGCTTTTAGTGTTACAACACTTAAGCATGTGAATATTGAAGGTTTATAAAGCTCATAACAATTACGCAAAACCCTAAATAAGATCAAAGCACACATAGCGGAAGCGATTTAACAAGATAATAATTATTAACACATTCATAATTAATCGAGTTAGGGTTACATACCTTTTAGCTAGGGTAAATCTACAAGAACACCACCAAATTGCCAATTAGGGTTTATACGAAAAGTACCAAGATATAGTTTATAGTGAAACTATATTACGCTCTTGTACACACGTAATGCAACGGATCAATCGTGAGTCTAGCACTAATAAATCGGAGCTTCAACACTTGTGGAATTTTAGCTAAATCGAAAAACAAAGAAAACCCCTAGGGGTGTTTATCTTGTGATCGCAGGAAGGAGAAGAGAGGGGAGGGACAAAAATTATGAAGGCTTATGGGGTATATATAGGATTAGTAAACTTGTTCTCCAAGACCTAATCAAATTAGGAAACAAAATCCACCCCCTTTGGGCCTTGCATAACTGGCGGTGGACACCCCTATTGGTGTCTTCCGGAACCTTCTAATTTTCCAATGTATTCCATAACGCTCGTTATACTAACTTTTAATTAACGATCATTTAAGTTAAGCTTGGTTTGTATTTAATAAATATAATAAATATATTTATTAAATTAATTTATCCTTTACGTATTCTATGCAATCCCGTAATCCCGAGTTCGATCCTATCACGCGACTATTTAATTTTATGTCCATAAACTTTCAGCTCCCACTTGGACAAAATTCGAATATCTGATTACATTGACTAGCGTCTAGTTACACTAGCAATGTCACTAGTACAACTCAAGTAAGGTCTCTTGGACAAAACCTTTTAATGATTCATCATTATTATTATCCTTTCATTTCAAATACAACGTTAATAGGATATGGATCTCAGTCATTCCTTTCATTAACCATTCTGTTTCTCGTTTACGGATATAGCAAGATTACCAAAACAAATTTGGGTGCGGCCACACAAACATCTTACTACTTCCCCGAGGGGCCCAGCTGTATTATACTTCAAAATAATTTGAAGAAAAGAAAGTCCATTTTGACTACAAGCGAAACTTACGAACTTTGCAACACTTCTGAAAATAACCCTTATAGTTACCAGTTACATTTACCGTTAGGTTATCTCACAGAAACACACTATATTCGTGACAGTTTCCTGGTATCTCAGTTCTAAGGATAACTATTTATGATTTACTTAATGACAAGGATCCATAAAGTAAAATCATATAGTTGGGACAAGTCTAATATTTGATTCATCAAATATCAACCAAAATTGACCAATATACTTTTAAGTATACTCTGTCACTATTTTGAATTTTCTTAGTTTAATAATATTCCCATATAATTAATCGGCAACGAACATTTAGAACATAACAATTTATTCATGGATTAAAACATGTAAAATAGGATACAAAATCAAATAACATAAAATAAACGAAACTCAATCTTTATTTTATCAATTCAATAATGTCTTAACATCCTTTATCCAAATACTAATCACAAATTTATTGCATGAGTTCGCTAGCTAGTTGCAGCCCAATCGCTTTGGCATGCTTAACTACCTTTGGTCTAGGCAAAGCCTTAGTAAAAAGATTAGCTACGTTATCATCTGTGTGAACTTTTATTAATTTTATTTCACGAGCTTCAACTTGTTCTCGTACGTAGTGATATCTACGTTTAAAGTGTCTGGCGCCTTTCATGATTCCAGGATTATTGGCGAATATAATTGCAGCAGAATTGTCACAATATATATCAATAGATTCTTTAATTGAAGGCATCACTCCAAGATCTCCAATAAACTTCCTAATCCAAACCACATTTAGTTATCTGTATGGCAACCCTCTGAATACCAAAACATTTCTATTCGTATTCCTCAAATACTGCAGAAAATGTTTAACAGCAACCTAGTGGATCTACCCTTGATTCTGTTGGTATCTACTGACCAAATTCTGAGCAAACGCCACATCAGGCCTTGTGCATCTTACAACATACATAATAGATCCTACAGCCGAAGCATAAGGCACCTTCTGCATGTTAGCCACCTCTTCGGGTGTTAATGCATCTAACTCATGACTTAATTTATGCTTAACTGATGAGACTGCTTTTATACATAGTCTCATCGTCTAAAACGGGCTTAAAATGCATTAAATATCATTAAAACTGCCAAATATATGCTCGTATTTGTTGCTTGTGTATTTTAGGTACGAATATTGAGGAAAAGACAAAAAGATCACAAGAATCATTCAAAAACGAACACGGGAAACGAAGCCGCACAATGAACCGAACCCAAATCCTGAATTTCCAAAATGGTCCTTGAAGAATTGAAGAAATACAAGTTTGGTCCCTCATCTTTGAAGACTTGTCACAAATGACCCTCCAATAGTCATTTGTACAAGAAAAATCCTTAAAGTTTGAAGAAATGTCAAGAATAGCCCTTGGAATTGGATAAAATTACATTTGTAGTCCTTGCCTAAAGTTTAATTAAACCAAGGGACTGAAAGTGTAAACTGTGCAAAGTTATTAACAAAGAGATTAGAAGTTGTGGTTGTTTATAACAAATTGAAGGAAGGAAGAAACTTGGGGGGCCATATTTGTCAAACACACAAACCCACCCCAGCCAATCAATCCCACACGTCACCCTCCTCCACCAATCATACTCCTCCACCTCACTCCCCTCCCACGTCAACAATCCACCCAACTTAAATAATCAGTATTAACTGATTTTTTAACCTTCCCTCCTAAACACTTTTTCAAAATTAAACACAGATTAAACCCCCCCTTTTTATCCCCCATAAACCCTAATCTACCCAGGATCAATTACCTTAAAAACAAAGGGGTTTTGCTAACCCATTTCCAGATCACTAATTAATCTCTTTGTCACCAAAACCCACACAAAAAACATGAACCCAACACACCCATGTGTTGGGTAGGGCCCTTCCATGCCCCGTCATTTTCACACAACATCCTAAAATCGACAAGATCAAGGGTGGGATTTATTTACTTGGACCACAATGGTCATTGGACGTCTAGGATGAGCTTCTAACAGCCTGGTACCATCAGCAATCACATGCCAATGTTCTTGACCAAAGATTCAAATTATTCAAGGGCTTTTCAGGAAATTCGTCCATTAGGGTTTTAGCATTCTAGATTATTCTGTGACCCATTATATAAGGGCATATAGGGTTTTCATTTCACTGGTTCCAGATTTTCTAAATTTTAAGTGTAATTCCTTTTTAAGTTAAATGAAAGTTGGTGTTTTGAGTATAAATGTAATTCCTTTTCTTTTATTAAAAGTTGGTATTTAAGATAAGAAAATATGAGTTCCACATTATTATTTGTTATTCAAGGTTTGAATCTGTTTGAAGAGATAAATAGTTTTCAAAAAAATCTGTTTTTAAGCTAGTTTTGGCAAGGTTTAAAATACTTTAAATCAGTTTGAAAAAGAAGTGAAAGTGGAATTTTTGAAATGGTTTACTGTATTTGATAAACTTCTATAAAAAAAAAATCTAGGTTGGTTACATTTTTCAGGTTTTCAAAGATTTTCCAAGAAAATCTTATTTCCTTATTTTTTTATACTTACTGTTTAATAAGCTAAAACCAATAAGCCTTATAAACTTATTGGCTTCAAGCTTATTAAACTTGAAGTGCCTTTCTTGGTTGACTGTTTTTGTGCAGGTTCAAGAACAAAGGTTTTCATCATCATCATTCTGCATTCCAATAGCCAACAAGTCTGCATAAGCCCGGGCTTGTTTGGAGGTGGCTTTTCAGCCATTGTGGGGCCTGGATGTGGGTCCCACAAGGTAACTTATCTTGTACTCAGTTTTCAGCTTCAAAAATTTGTGATCTAAATGCTTTATGTGATTTTGTGAAAAAAATTGTTTAAGTGCTTGTTGAATGGTTTGATATTGCTCACTTTAGGTTGTATGCATGCTAGAAGCTTTGTCAATCAGTTTGAGTAGAGTTTGAATAGAATTGGTTTGATAAATTTCAGTTTCTAAATATTAAGGAGTGTTTGGATTAGGGTTTAAACTAGGGTAAATGATATAAATCTTGTTTCAAAACCTGTTCAACTCACTCATTAGGATGTTAAAAGGTAATATCAGTATGTGGATTTCAGTTTGGTAGGGTTTAAAACAAGTTTGCATGTCCAAGTTTGTAAAACTAGTTAAAAATCAGTAAGTTGCCTTAACTGATTATTTTAGGTGAAATTTACTCACCAACTCTTGAAATCTGTTAGGGTTAAGTACTAAGTAGGATTGTGTATCACTTATATGCTAGTTGGTAGGGTTGTTTGCAAGTTTGTGGGCTTTGAAAATCACTTTTGTGCCAAATAGATCAGGACACTATTCATCAGAAACATACTTGCTTAATCAGTAACTTTCATGGGTTTGTTTGTGTGATTTTTGGCTTGGTTTTGTGTTTTATTTGCTCTTATTGACTTCCCACAACCCAACTGGTTGTGGGAGTGCCTTATTGCCCAAGATAAGCCCTCACATAAGCTTTCCTAAGCTTATTAGGTCAACTGACCTAAAATTTGCACTAGCAGTGGGAACAAAGTTCCCCCTGCTAATACACAAGTTACCCCTGCTACACTACTAGACAAAACCCTAGCAAGTGTCACTATCAGATTTCAACATTTTTGTCTTTAGTGGGTAAAAATAGGAATTAGGTCTTGAAACAAGTTTTGTTATTTTTCTAATTTAATTTTTGATTTTTTAGTTTAATTTATTTTTCTGTAACTGTTCATTTGCTATTTTTTAGGTTTAATTGCATTTTTAAATACTTTTTAATTTCTGATTTTTGTCTTTTAGTGACAAAAATTATTATTTTTCAGTTTTAAAATTTTTCTTATATCTAGAAAAATAATTTAAGATTTTTAGTTTAAAAAGATTTTACTGTTCAGTTTTTATTTAATTTTTAGAATTAATTTAGCTTAATTAGGGTTTTATTTATTATTAGTTTTGTCTTTTAGTGCAAAATTTTATATTTTTCAAACTTTTTCATTTTTATACTGTTCATTAAGGTAATTTAGGATTTTTAAAAGTGTCAAATTATTTTTAGCATTATTTTATTATTTTTTATGATTATTTTAGTTTAAAAATAGTTTTAAGCCTTTTAAAAATAGAAAAATAGTTTTTAAAATTTAGGAAAATTACTTTTTAGACTTTAGATAATATAAGTAACTTATTAGTTCAATAAAATAATATTTTGGACATTTTTATTAATTATATTTAATTTTAGGGCTTTAATTAGCATTTAAAATTAAATATTTAATTAATAAAAGGTTTTAAAATATTTTTATTGGATTTTTATTCTTATTTATATTATTGTAGACTTACTTTTAACTTTTAATTAATTTTTAGGTTTAAAATTTTTAATTTGTAGCTTTTTACGGTTTTACGTGAACGCCTTTTTCGTTTTAGTTTAATCCGACTACGTAACCGTCTTTCCCTTCTTACCCCATTTCTATTTTCTTTTTCTCAATATAATCACTAATCAAAATCAATTCATTACACAACACACTAGCCTCCTCGAGAACGAACTCACTTTAGGGTCATTTACACACGGTTTTCCTAAATCGTCGTGCTTACTTGCCCTAATTGCCTTCCTTTTCCTAAAGGGGTAATTTTACAATTATCATTTTGGCGCCGCTGCCGGGGAGGCGTGTTGTGTTTTTGATTTGAACAATTGTTGTTTTTATATAGCCATAATAAGTATTTGTATTAGTAGCACTCTACTAATACGTATTATCGGTTTTTCGTTTTTTGTGAATACTATTACTATATTGTATACGTAGAACAATAAATTCACAAGTACTCCAAATACGTGAGAAATCACAACCTTGACTTGGGAGGTCATTACCCAATCATTGTATTCGAATCTCAAACCAAAGAAAAAGGCAAAATTAGATAAATACTTTCGTGAAGCTTAATCTTGAAAAATACAAACTATAAGGTGGGTATAAGGCGGATATTATAAAATATATCCTAAGGAAAAAGGCTCTTAAGTGCTTCGCGCCGCCTCGTTTCCCCGCTTGCTTGTGAGTATTTGATTTTGAATGCTAATCGAGGGTTTTGCCGCCCAAAGTATTACTAAGTATCATATATATTTTCTTGGTTTCATTTAATTAAACCCTCTTGAACGATTTGGTGTTCCACCATCGTTCTAAAGTCATCGAAGGCGTTCACTTCACGTGATCGTTTTCATTCCTTGAGGCTTCTTTAATCGAGAGATTTGATTAAGGAGGAGATTTGTAGATTTTTGTCTACCTAATACAATTCCAAAATCCAAAAAAGTAAAAACAATCAAAAATCCAAAAAAATTGAAAAAGTTAAAAACACCAAAAAGAATCTTCTTTGCTTGTCCCCTCGTTGTACGTGACGTTTATGCTAACTCGTAATCAAGCAAAACGTGCACGTAAACGAAAGAACAAAACTCCCACTCCCAATCATTCTAGTGAGGAGTCTCCTATTGACGAACCCATTGTAAGAGAAGCACCAACCATGGTGAATCGAACTATGATGGAGTTACTTCAAGCACCCACCGAGGGTTATGGAGAGGCTATTGTGATTCCCGCTATCCTTGCGGAGAATTTTGAGGTGAAAACGGGTTTGTTGTCGATGATCCAAAACAACAAATTCCGTGGTGATGAGAAGGACAATCCCCACAACCATATCCGCCAATTCAATCGTCTTACCGCCACTTGCAAATTTAAGGATGTCTCGAATGACTCGATTAAGATGATGCTTTTTCCGTATTCCTTAGCGGGGCCCGCTAAAATTTGGTTAGAGAAAGAGCCACCCAATTCTATATTGACGTGGAAGGATCTCGTGTCGAAATTTGTGAACCAATTTTTTCCGCCCTCTAAGACTACGCACTTGAAAAACGAGATTTCAAAGTTTTCACAAGAATGTAATGAAAGTTTTTCAACGGCTTGGAATAGGTTTAAGGAAATGTTACGTGAATGTCCTCATCACGGTTTTTCCGACTTGCATCAAATTGACACGTTTTACAATGGACTTAATGATCATGAAATGGATTATTTAAATGCCGCCGCGGGTGGTAATTTTTTGTGTAAAACGGCTGAGGAAGCTTTGGTGATAATTGAGAATAGGTCTAAGGTTTATAGCCCTCGTAACACACCGAGTGTTGCCAAATTGGGTTCATCATCGTCATCATCGTCTCGTAGTATTAATGCCTTACATGATGAAGCTAATGAGGAAAATCGATTTTTTGATAGATTTGCTAACCTTATGTCCCATTGGAAAGCTCAAGAAGCTTCGAATTGCGCTTCGGTTAAAGTGGTTGCTAAGAGTTGTTTGTCTTGTGGTGGAGCTCATGATCTTTCCGAGTGCATTACCGCGGATGGTAACACTTCGAGTGCTTATGTAGCAACGGGAACTTACAACCAAAACGGTCAAGGTTCCCGCCAAAATCAAGCTCCACCAAATCAAAATGTTAATAACTATCGAAACAACAATCAAGGTGGTAATTATCAAGGAGATCAACGTAACTACAACAAGGGTAATTATCAAAGTGGAAATGGGCAAATTTCAAACCAAAACCAAAACCGTGATTTTCAAACTACCACACAAGGTTTTCAAAATGATCACACCAAAAATCTTCAAGGAGAATTTTTGAATTATGCTAAGGCAAACGATGCTAAGTTTGATAATATGCAACGTGAAATGGTTAGCTTAAGATCCGAGTTGAAAAACGAGCTTAAAAACGAACTTGCTAATGAACTTAAGACTCATGCTAATAAAATGGAAGGAAAGATTCAACGACTCCAACAAAATCAACAAAAAATGGAGCAAGGTCAACATGAGATTAAGCAAGAGTTGTTAAAAGCGGATGCTAGGCAATCTAAGTTTGAAGACCGAATGGGAAAAATGTTTGAAGCTATCATGTGTAAACCTTCTTCTTCGGGTGGTCTTCCTAGTGATACCATCGTAAACTCGAAAGGAGAATTGAAGGTTATTACCACTCGTAGTGGTAAAACTTTCAAAGAACCCATTTCTCGTCCAAGTACTTCTATGGAGAAGGAAAAAGAGAAAGAGCCCGAGGTGGTGGTAGAAAAGGAGCAAATTCCAAGCCCACGAAGTACCGCTCAAACCACACCACGGTTGAACCAATACCAATAGTGGAACCCGAGATTCCAAGGCCTATGCCTATGCCCCAACCCAAACCACCCTTAACTTACCCTTCAAGACGAAACAAGGAAAAGGCACAAGAACGAAATAATTATCAATTTTAACTTTTTATGAAAATGTTTCGTGACTTGCATTTTAATATAAGTTTTGCCGACACCTTGGTCATGATGCCTCGATTTGCCGCGAACTTCAAAAGTATGTTGAATAACAAAGAGAAATTGGAAAAATCGTCTAGTTGTTCATCGGTTTTTCTTAGCCGCATACCTCAAAAAGTCGGTGATCCCGACAAGTTTTTAATCCCATATGCTATACAAGACATGGAAGAATGCTACGCCTTGGCCGATCTTGGTGCTAGTATAAATTTGATGCCTCTTGAGATTTTTAAGTCGCTCAATCTTCCTAATCTCACTCCTTCAAGAATGTCAATCGAGATGGCCGATCATTCTACGATTCTAGCTTGTGGAGTAGCCGAGGACGTCTTCGTGAAAGTTGGAAAGTTCTACTATCCCGTAGACTTTATTGTTGTTGACATTCCCATCGATCCTAAAGTTCCTTTAATTTTAGGTCGATCATTTTTGGATACCTCGAGAGCACTTATTGATGTGCATGCTAGGAAAATCACTCTTCGTTTCAATGAGGAAGAACTTGTCATTAATGCAACTCAAAACTCCGCACTTTCTCATGTGTATTCTATCACGTCTTTGAACAATGTTAGTCCCATCAAAAACATGTAAAAAGATTTCAAAAAGAGTTTTAGAAGTTGATGATAAAAACGATTTTCCATCCCCTCCGCCGGTGGAGGTTAAGAGTGTTAAGCCTACGATTCCAATCACGAATGATTCTTCAGATGATGAATATGTTGACCCTAATGGGGGAGTTTTCTTTGTTGACAAACGTTTTGAGAACTTACCACCACCTTTACCAAAACGGTTTTCAAATGTGAGAATTTTTAGTGTGACTAACATTGCTTTAGAAACACCAAATATTTTTGACATCATTAAGTCGGGTTTTCATAAGGAGAGTTTAAAAGATGAAAAAGGAAAAGATTTTAAATTGGATTTAAAAGATTTTTCTACAATCCTAACTCCGTCATCACCACGTGTTTTGAGTACTACAAGCTCGTCTTCTCCTTTTGACGATGCTTTGTGTGAACCTAGTGTGGGGGAAGCCCCTTATGTCCCCTTCCCTTTCTCCACCGAGGACGAGATATTTGATCCCGGAATTGCTTATAAAGGAAAATCTCGGTCTTCCACCGATGCAATAAATGGAAAATCTTTCTATTTGATTGGTGCGAGTCTACCTCGAGTAGCTCAATGTTTTTATGACTTACCCATTGTCCCACCCTTCTACTTCTTCTCATCTATTTTCTTGAAACCCTTTGGGTTTGTGTTGGCACACGATGAAGTGGCGTTGATTTGTTTTTCCAATGAAAACGAGAACGCCATCTTCGATCCCGGTATTTTGCACCATCAAAGGACTTAGTCCTTAATACCAGTTGTTTTTGGGCCTTGTTTATCATGTAAGCCCCACTAAAAATTGACCATACCAAGATAATACCTAAATGATCACATTTATGGGGATTCGAGTCGAGCTTTTGACTCGGTTATCAAAAACAAGGTGCCTCGTGGGGGAGACCCATGCTTATCCATGTACATATTATTGCTTTCTAATTAGTTTAATGTGAGGGGATTTGTGCACTTCCAACCTTTGTTCCGTGGTTGTTTGTGCATTGTGGTTTTTAGATCATGATCTTCACGATTGGAGCCTCTCGTGTTCGTTTATGGGAGCACTCGATCGTTCGCTTTGAAGACCTTTCTCAATATCCAAATGATATATCCTTTGATGTTCTAACCTTAGGTTTTTAGCACACTTCATAAACGGCTATTAATTTATTGGTTACACCCTTTCCATGCTAGATTAGGCATTTGACTACGTCTCTAATATGGGGGTGTTTGCACCCCTAGACTCGAAACATTGAGGACAATGTTTAACTTTAGTATCGGGGGGGTGAATAGATACTTGCCTTGCCAAACCTTCACGCTTTCCAAAGTTTATCTTTTTGTTTATCGTTTTTGTTGCAAAATAAGGCTAAAAATGGCCAAATTTTAAAATTTTTCTCATGTTTTATAAGTGTTTGAAGAGACGAATGTAGGTTTTCCGATGGCGAGAATGAGAGTAATTTTTGACTCGACCGTGCGTGTTGAGCACTTAGCTTTGGTTCATTAACTACACATTAGGCTAAGTCTCTTAAATGAGGACGAGAAATGATAGAGTTAATTATAAGTTACTATGCTAAACGTAGAGTACTCGTATTCTTTCAAAAACTCATGTGTTCTCGTTGTTTGCTTATTCTCCCTTCGCTTGTAAATATTTTTTGCTTAATAAATATTGACTTAGCGGTTTAGTTAGGATTGTTGGGTTTCTAGTCTTTTCTAGTAGCTTCCGTGTAATTAATTTGGAAAGACATTAAGGTATCTCCAGCGTCACGGTTTTGAAGTATTGGCACCCCAATAATCGAAAGCTTCACCCAATAATAAGATTTCAAGTGCTCACCTAAATCAAGCAAGCAATTTGAAGCCCCACAAGGCCGAAAAATCTATGCAAAATTGAAAGTGAATCAAGCCTTAATCTTCGAAGCTTTAAAGATCCAAAATTCGCTTTAGCGTGAGGATATATGTCTTTGGCTAATAAAACCACCGACGAGGCGGATAATAAAAGGCAAGGCAAGACCGAAGTCATAATAAAAGCTTCATGGCGAAGTTGAATAAAAGATGGAGGTAAACCAAAGATAATAAGGCCCTTCCGTTAGGGGGCGTATAAAAGTCTTGGTAATAAGTCTCATGTTCAAAACCGTTATAAAACCGTGTTTATCGATTCTTCTTGTCAACTTAATTTTTTGACATCGTTGTCTATTAGGAGGGGTTATTGATTTGATGGTCTTGGTTACACCGTTAGGACTCTATTTTTAGACCTAAATCTCTATTATCGCATAAGTCAAACAATGTATCCTCGTGAAACATTCGAGACAATATAAAATATAATAGATACAACTTATGAATAATGGAAGGATAAGTACGTGATTAGGGCATATGAGTAGTGTTAGCATTACTAACTTATAATGACAATGATCTCGTTGCACGCTTGGCTTGGAATTGAGGTGAAAATCGAGGACGATGAAACTATTTCTAACGAAGCATTCACGTGTTCTTATTCTATGAACCTAAACGTCTCATTTTGCGATGAAAATCATACATTATGTCTAAAACGCAAGTAGTAGTAATAGTAGTAGTGTAGCTAGTTTATCGTTCAAATAAAGTGAATAAAAATGAATTTTGGAGGTGCTATGATACTTTATTCTAGCATTGCGTAAGGGCACGGCAATGGTTTAGTATGGGGGAGTGATGAGACTGCTTTTATATATAGTCTCATCGTCCAAAACGGGCTTAAAATGCATTAAATATCATTAAAACTGCCAAATATATGCTCGTATTTGTTGCTTGTGTATTTTAGGTACGGATATTGAGGAAAAGACAAAAAGATCACAAGAATCATTCAAAAACGAACACGGGAAACGAAGCCTCACAATGAACCGGACCCAAATCCTGAATTTCCAAAATGGTCCTTGAAGAATTGAAGAAATACAAGTTTGGTCCCTCATCTTTGAAGACTTGTCACAAATGACCCTCCAATAGTCATTTGTACAAGAAAAATCCTTAAAGTTTGAAGAAATGTCAAGAATAGCCCTTGGAATTAGATAAAATTGCATTTGTAGTCCTTGCCTAAAGTTTAATTAAACTAAGGGACTGAAAGTGTAAACTGTGCAAAGTTATTAACAAAGAGATTAGAAGTTGTGGCTGTTTATAACAAATTGAAGGAAGGAAGAAACTTGGGGGGCCATATTTGTCAAACACACAAACCCATCCCAGCCAATCAATCCCACACGTCACCCTCCTCCACCAATCATACTCCTCCACCTCACTCCCCCTCCCACGTCAACAATCCACCCAACTTAAATAATCAGTATTAACTGATTATTTAACCTTCCCTCCTAAACACTTTTTCAAAATTAAACACAGATTAAACCCCCCCTTTTTATCCCCCATAAACCCTAATCTACCCAGGATCAATTACCTTAAAAACAAGGGGGTTTTGCTAACCCTATTCCAGATCACTAATTAACCTCTTTGTCACCAAAACCCACACAAAAAACGTGAACCCAACACACCCATGTGTTGGGTAGGGCCCTCCCCTGCCCCGTCATTTTCACACAACATCCCAAAATCGACAAGATCAAGGGTGAGATTTATTTACTTGGACCACAATGGTCATTGGACGTCTAGGATGAGCTTCTAACAGTCTGGTACCATCAGCAATCACATGCCAATGTTCTTGACCAAAGATTCAAATTATTCAAGGGCTTTTCAGGAAATTCGTCCATTAGGGTTTTAGCATTCTAGATTATTCTGTGACCCATTATATAAGGGCATATAGGGTTTTCATTTCACTGGTTCCAGATTTTCTAAATTTTAAGTGTAATTCCTTTTTAAGTTAAATGAAAGTTGGTGTTTTGAGTATAAATGTAATTCCTTTTCTTTTATTAAAAGTTGGTATTTAAGATAAGAAAATCTGAGTTCCACATTATTATTTGTTATTCAAGGTTTGAATTTGTTTGAAGAGATAAATAGTTTTCAAAAAAATCTGTTTTTAAGCTAGTTTTGGCAAGGTTTAAAATACTTTAAATCAGTTTGAAAAAGAAGTGAAAGTGGAATTTTTGAAATGGTTTACTGTATTTGATAAACTTTTATCAAAAAAAATCTTGGTTGGTTACATTTTTCAGGTTTTCAAAGATTTTCCAAGAAAATCTTATTTCCTTATTTTTTTTATACTTACTGTTTAATAAGCTAAAACCAATAAGCCTTATAAACTTATTGGCTTCAAGCTTATTAAACTTGAAGTGCCTTTCTTGGTTGACTGTTTTTGTGCAGGTTCAAGAACAAAGGTTTTCATCATCATCATTCTGTATACCAATAGCCAACAAGTCTGCACAAGCCCGGGCTTGTTTGGAGGTGGCTTTTCAGCCATTGTGGGGCCTGGATGTGGGTCCCATAAGGTAACTTATCTTGTACTCAGTTTTCAGCTTCAAAAATTTGTGATCTAAATGCTTTATGTGATTTTGTGAAAAAAATCGTTTAAGTGCTTGTTGAATGGTTTGATATTGCTCACTTTAGGTTGTATGCATGCTAGAAGCTTTGTCAATCAGTTTGAGTAGAGTTTGAATAGAATTGGTTTGATAAATTTCAGTTTCTGAATATTAAGGAGTGTTTGGATTAGGGTTTAAACTAGGGTAAATGATATAAATCTTGTTTTAAAACCTGTTCAACTCACTCATTAGGATGTTAAAAGGTAATATCAGTATGTGGATTTCAGTTTGGTAGGGTTTAAAACAAGTTTGCATGTCCAAGTTTGTAAAACTAGTTAAAAATCAGTAAGTTGCCTTAACTGATTATTTTAGGTGAAATTTACTCACCAACTCTTGAAATCTGTTAGGGTTAAGTACTAAGTAGGATTGTGTATCACTTATATGCTAGTTGGTAGGTTTGTTTGCAAGTTTGTAGGCTTTGAAAATCACTTTTGTGCCAAATAGATCAGGACACTATTCATTAGAAACATACTTGCTTAATCAGTAACTTTCATGGGTTTGTTTGTGTGATTTTTGGCTTGGTTTTGTGTTTTATTTGCTCTTATTGACTTCCCACAACCCAACTGGTTGTGGGAGTGCCTTATTGCCCAAGATAAGCCCTCACATAAGCTTTCCTAAGCTTATTAGGTCAACCGACCTAAAATTTGCACTAACAGTGGGAACAAAGTTCCCCCTGCTAATACACAAGTTACCCCTGCTACACTATTCCACAAAACCCTAGCAAGTGTCACTATCAGATTTCAACATTTTTGTCTTTAGTGGGTAAAAATAGGAATTAGGTCTTGAAACAAGTTTTGTTATTTTTCTAATTTAATTTTTGATTTTTTAGTTTAATTTATTTTTCTGTTACTGTTCATTTGCTATTTTTTAGGTTTAATTACATTTTTAAATACTTTTTAATTTCTGATTTTTGTCTTTTAGTGACAAAAATTATTATTTTTCAGTTTTAAAATTTTTCTTATATCTAGAAAAATAATTTAAGATTTTTAGTTTAAAAAGATTTTACTGTTCACTTTTTATATAATTTTTAGAATTAATTTAGTTTAATTAGGGTTTTATTTATTATCAGTTTTGTCTTTTAGTGCAAAATTTCATATTTTTCAAACTTTTTCATTTTTATACTGTTCATTAAGGTAATTTAGGATTTTTAAAAGTGTCAAATTATTTTTATCATTATTTTATTATTTTTATGATTATTTTAGTTTAAAAATAGTTTTAAGCCTTTTAAAAATAGAAAAATAGTTTTTAAAATTTAGGAAAAATACTTTTTAGACTTTAGATAATATAAGTAACTTATTAGTTCATTAAAATAATATTTTGGACATTTTGATTAATTATATTTAATTTTAGGGCTTTAATTAGCATTTAAAATTGAATATTTAATTAACAAAAGGTTTTAAAATATTTTTATTGGATTTTTATTCTTATTTATATTATTTTAGACTTACTTTTAACTTTTAATTAATTTTTAGGTTTAAAATTTTTAATTTGTAGCTTTTTACGGTTTTACGTGAACGCCTTTTTCGTTTTAGTTTAATCCGTCTACGTAACCGTCTTTCCCTTCTTACCCCATTTCTATTTTCTTTTTCTCAATATAATCACTAATCAAAATCAATTCATTACACAACACACTAGCCTCCTCGAGAACGAACTCACTTTAGGGTCATTTACACACGGTTTTCCTAAATCGTCGTGCTTACTTGCCGTAATTGCCTTCCTTTTCCTAAAGGGGTAATTTTACAATAACCTCCTTAGGTTGAAAACCTTCTTAGAGTTATGCATGTTATACTTCTTCAATATCTTATCAATATAAGCATCTTGACTAAGACCTATTAACCGCCATTTCATATCTCGATAGATTTTAATTCCCAGAATATATGCAGCATCTCCCAAATCCTTCATAGAAAAACATTTACCAAGATAATCCTTAACTTCCTTAAGTCTTGGAATGTTACTTCCCATGATTAATATGTCATCGACATATAAAATTAGGAACACTACATCATTCCCACTAGCTTTGCGATATTCACATGGCTCATCACGATTTTGAATAAATCCGTACTTTTTAATTTCTTCATCAAATCGTTTATTACATTGAAGTGATGCTTGCTTCAAACCATAAATAGATCTTTGAAGTTTGCATACGCGTTTTGGATATTTAGGATCAAAATACCCTTCCGGTTGTTGCATATAGATTTCTTCATCTAAGCGGTCGTTCAAGAAGGCAGCTTTAACATCCATTTGCCATATCTCATAGTCATAGTATGCTGCTATAGCTGCGAGAATCCTATTAACTAGTAAGTTTGCTATAGGAGAAAATGTCTCCTCGTAGTCTACGCCAAAAGTTTGAGTAAAACCTTTAGCTACTAAACGTGCTTTATAGGATTGTACTTCACCATCCATGTCGGTTTTCTTCTTGAAAATCCACCTATTTTTCACTACTTTAGCATTTTTAGGCACATCAACAAGAATCCAAACATCGTTGACTTTCACGGATTTCATTTCCTCATTCATCGCAACTATCCATGTAGACTTTTCTGGATCAAGCATTGCGGATCGATAGTTAGCAGGTTCACCAAGATCCCTTACTTCCTCCTCATCATCCTCTATGTTAAGACATAGTTTGCTTGGCGCACGTATATTCCGTCTAGACCTACGTGGAGGAATTAATTTCGGTGGAGCTCCCAAACTTTCTGGCTCTATTAGAATTTCTTCGCTAGTATCGACAGAAGGCAATGTATCTTCTTGAATTTCTTCAATATCATAATTTCTCCCACTGAATTATTGATTTACAAGATCATTTTCAAGGAATTCTCCATACCTAGCAACAATAAGTTTGTTCTCGAGCGGATAATAAAAGTAGTAACCCATAGTTTCCTTAGGGTAACCTACAAATATACATTTTACTGAGCGTTGTTGGAGTTTATCTCCAGAGCCACGTTTCACATACGCCTCACAACCCCAAATCTTTAAATAAAACAAATTTGGCTTTTGCCATTCCATAGTTCATATGGTGTCTTATCAACCTTCTTTGTGGGAACCATATTCAAAATACGAACAACAGATTCTAGAGCATAGTCCCAAAAGGATAAAGGTAAAGTTGTAAGATTAAACGTAGATCGTATCATATCCAATAATGTACGATTTCTCCTTTCGAATACACCATTTTGTTGTGGAGTATATGGAGAAGTAAGTTTCTGAACAATCCCGTTCTCACTTAAGTAATCTTTAAACCCTTGACTTAAATATTCACCGCCTCGATCGGAACGAAGAGCTTTAATCTTCTTTCCTAGTTGCAATTCTACTTTTGCTTTAAACACTTTGAATGTTTCAAATACCTCATGTTTATGCTTAAGTAAATAAACATAACCATAACGACTATAATCATCCGTAAATGTTAAGAAGTAGCTAGCACCTTTCCTTGACACATGTCTAAGTGGTCCACACACATCAGTGTGTATCAAACCAAGTAGTTCAGTAGCCCTTTCAATATTTCTATTAAAAGGTTTCTTGGTCATCTTTCTAGAGATACAAGACTCACATTTATCAAATGATTCATCATTGATATTTTTCAAAAGACCATCACGTTGAAGCTTTTGTATGCGAGTCTTCCCAATATGGGCAAGTCTACAATGTCAAAGATAAGAAGAGTTCTTGTCTAACTTTATCTTCTTATTCATGCTAAAAACAGAATTAATCTTTCTCTTGGAATTATTATCATGCATGTTAATTTCAAAAACACCATTCACAGAAATTGCATCAAAATAGAATAAATTATCTTTGAAAACAGAAATTCTATTATTATCAATAGTGTGAATAAATCCGAAATCCAACATACTATAAAAGGAAATAACACCCCTAACAATTGTAGGTGCATAATGACAATCATTTAAACTCAGTACTAAACCCGAAGATAAAACTAGATTAAATGTTCCTAAAGCTTCAACCGCTGCTTGTGCGCCATTGCCCACTTGCAGAAATTATTCCCCATAGGCAAGCTTCCTTTCCAACTCAAATCCCTGCAGGGTATTACAAATGTTAATACCACATCCCGTATCATATACCCAGGAATTTTATTTGTATGTAAGATTAAATAACTCTATCATAAATAAGTTACCTGAAGATGCTGCAACACTAAGCTCAGCCTTCTTCTTTATTTCTCGCAACTCTTCGAGATAAATAGGGCAATTCCTCTTCCAGTGACCACTTGCTTTACAATGGTGACAAGTCTCATCCTTTTGAGATTGACTCTTCTTGACAAAGTTCTGCTTGGGTTTTGAATAAGTCGCAACTGGTTTGCCCTTATCACCCTAGCCTTTGCCTTTCTTGTTGTTCTTGTGCGGTTTTGTCTTACTCACTCTACCATTTTGTACATAAAGCATAGGAGGAGTAGAAGTAGATGTACTTGCCTTGTCGTTTAGACCCTTTTCGTAGTCAATGAGCATTGCGTGCAAGTTATTAACTGTCTTCCCCTCGCAATGCATATTAAAGTTCCTAAAGAAATCATTGAAGTCCCTATTAAGAAACCTATTGATTAGGTTAATTGCCATATCATTGTCGTAGGGTTTCCCTAGTGCGATGAGATGTTCCATGTAACCCTTCATCTCTTGATAATGTGCACTAACGGGTTTCCCAGGAGCTTGCTTACAACTGTGCAAAGCATCTACCAAGTCGTAGATCTCCACAGCCTGAGGCTTTTCATACATTGCCTTGAGCTCTTCAAGCATTTGATTTGGAGTAAATAGCTCAAATTTCCTTTGTAAGAAAGGATCCATTTTTCGAGCATTAAACAAGCCACATCGTTGTGCTTTTTAACCTCTGCCTCATAATTCAGTCTTTCAACTGGAGTAGCATTAGGGCCAAGGGGCGCAGGAAACGTCCTGGTCAAGTAATCACAAGTACCCGCTACTCTCAAGACAATTCTCAGTGAGCGGTACCAATCGTTGAAGTTTGGGCCAGTTAGTTCCTGAAGTTCAAGATAAGTCTTGAAGGCAGAACTCAACGTGTTGATATCGGGTTGAGCCATTTCTACAGAAATAAGTTCAAAATATTAGTATTTTCGATAATACCATTCAAGAAAATAAAATTACCCCGATAATTAAAACCATAGTATTTTCCTTGAAACTAGAATCCATATTGACATAAACTTATCACATCAGTTGATCTACTAGTGATAAATGTACTTAACATGGTAACTTGTCGAACAATAATTGACAAACAAATTTAATATTTCTAGATATTTTTAGGGATTTACGTTGCCAAAAGTCATTTTGCATCGTAAAAATGTTTCATCCCTACTTTATGCCTTAAGTTTCCAGATCTCACTGAGTAACTCAATTAAGTCGACTAATCTAAAGAACGCAAAACATTCATGCGAATTCTCATTCTATGAACGTTTTATTTCCATCACAACATCATCCAAAACTCATATGACGACAACTGTAACTTCAAGTGTTCGTCAATTAGATGGCATATGACTTAAATTTAGGGTATAGTTTTTGGTGTCAAAATCATGTATGGAGAAGCATGCATACATCTCCATATCACAAGTTTAATAAAAAAAATTTGTAAACCTTTTGGTGAGTCTAAAATTTCGTCATATATTACAAGTTGAGGTATTGGTTAAACCAATTAAAGATTTTACCAACAACAATTCACGCCTTACGTTCCTAGAACTTGGCTAAAGTACAAAACAATAACCTTATTCATTGTGATTCGGATGTGAATTTGCGGTAAATCAACCTTAAGATATAATGCAAATGATAATCGTAGGTAATTTCAATTTGACGCACAGGCGAGCCGGGAATTCGGTCAGCGACTAATGGCATAACACCTCCTTCCTTAACCGGGTACATGATAAGCGGTGCGTTAAACCCACTTTATAGTTTCTCAAAAGGAGTAGGCCGTTAAATTATCATTGCAAATTATCAATCAACGCAATTCTATGTAATTTAAATCTCAAAATAATTCATTAATTTTTTATATGATTTAGTCCATATTTATTTTCTTAAAAAAATTACCCTTGTTTACAACATACAACTAAAATAAAAACGTATGAAAACAAGTAGGTACAAAAAAAACTAAATCAAATAGCCACATGCATAACAATTTATTCAAAAAACATAAAATCTAGGGTTTTATAAACATATAAAAGTCTTCCTTAATTTTAAAACCTTTTAATCAAATAAAGCAAATAGCATATAACATCATATGATCCGTGAAAATATGCATCTTCATCACGGATCTCCCACATAATTTTAGCAATTAAATCACTCTACGGATCGTAACCATGCATGTAGAGGTGGCAAATGTTGCCCATTTGGATACATATGGGCACTTTTTGCCCACTTTCAAAAAAGGATGGGGCACTTTTTGCCCATTCTTTATAATGGATGGGCTAAACGGGCGCATATGTAAGAAACTAAATGGGCTTAATGGGCGCACTTATAAAATACAAATTAGTATACTCGACGAATATTTTTTATTAAATTTTTTATCCCGGCTTTCAAACAAGTATTTTTATTTTTTAATTGTAGGTTTTTATATGTTTCTTCCTTTTTTTAGCTTGCGCCCGTTTAGCCCGCCCATTTTGCCCGCCTGTTTCGTCCGTGCCCATTTAGCCCGCGCCCGTTTAGCCCGCCGCCCGTTTAGCCCGTTGCCCGTTTAGCCCGCGCCCGTGCCCGCCCGCCCACCCGTTTTGCCACCTCTACATGCATGACATAACAATTAATTCATGCAAACATCTAAAGATAATCATCCTGTAATTTTTAGGGATTAAAAAAAATTCGGCTAGGCCGATTTTAATAAAAAACAAAACCCTATTTTTTGTAAAAACCTAATAAAAAACATATGATTTTTAAGCCAAATCAATATTAGTTAAAAAACTTTAGATCTCGATAATTATAATGTTGGGAATAAAATGTAGCCAGTACACTTGGACGCTGACAAGAAGAAAACAAACGTTGATAAGAAGAAAACAAGCGTTGACATATCGTTGACAGGAAGAAGTCAAGCGTTGATAGGTTGAAGTCAAGCACTGATAGAAAGATATAGTCTACGCGTATTATGTTTCTAGTTTGTTTCTAGTAAAGATAGGATCAACAATGTATTTTCTATAATTATCTTTACCTAGAATAGCTGATACGTAGACTCTTGTACAAGGCTTCTTATGTCTATAAAAGAAGACCTTTAGGTTATGTTTCATATAAGTTTTTATATGTTTAACACTTTCATTGTAAGCAAGTTTGTTCTAATCAATCAAGTGAAAGTTTGTTTTACAACTGTTTGTGTGTTCTTGTTTGAGTATTAATTCCGCACAATACTTAAATTGTTTTATACACAACAAAGTTTCTCTACGTGTTTAACTTGATTTAATCTCGTTTACACAAGCTAAATCGATCTAAGTTTGGGATCAACATATGTTAACATCAAGATTCAAGCTAACAAGAGGGTGATCCGGAGGTCGGGGAGGATAAAAGAAATATTTAGACATTTTAGAGAGAGAAAGTAAAGCTTGAATGTAGTGTGTGTATTTAGAGAGAGAAAGGGAAATACACAAGTAAGAAGTATCCTCACCCCTCCATGGAAGTATGGAGGGGTATATATAGGCTAGACAAGAGGTTACTTTGACAACATGTCAATAGTAGTCCCTCTACGTTTTGCCTATCTGAATAAAATGTAATTCCGTAAATGGCGCTCACATTTTAGGGCTAACAATCTTCCCCCAATGTGGAGACATACGGAATTACTTACAATGTTCCTAACAAGTAAAATACAACAAAATAAAATCTTCCAATGCGCTTCTAATGCTGAGGATGTCTTTTAATTCTTCTCGTCTTCATAATTTGTACCTCAGCTTGAATCCTCTTTGTCTTTGCTTGTTGTGGAACAATTGTAATATGCATGATTTGGATTAACTTCCCCCCAATTCATGCAGCATGTATTTAAAAAACTTTCTTCATAGACTTCTTTTTGACGAAGTTTCTGAATCAGCTCCCCCCCAAACCAATATCTGTATCTTAAGCAGATTCTGACACTTTGATGTAGTTTGAAAAATCTTCTAGCTCATCGGTTTAAGTGCACAACGGAAATTTGTAGAAGAACCACACCAAATAACACTGCTTCTATACTGTTTCATGTCGTTTAGGTTTTGGTGATAATCCGTTTGGGGTAACATGCAGGAAATCAGCAACAATTCTTCTCACGCCTGCAGAATACTTCATAAAAATCATATAGAGTAAGTAGATACCATTCCATGTACACTACTTCCCCCTGGAAGTTGATCTGATTACTTCAAAGTACACGATCTTCCCCCATGATGATTTCGAACTCTCGGAAGCATCATTATCGTGGACGTCCATATACACGAGAAGTTCTTAGTCTTAAGCAAATGTCTTGAAAAGTTTTGAAAGTCGTTGAGAAACTTTGAAATATTTTTGCTTAGACTATGAAGTACCATTGTCGTTATGAGGCTCATAAATATCCCGTGAGAATTGATTGCTGATTCCATCTCTCTCTGTCTAACTAACCAACCTCGAATTCATTCGGCTATTTGTTGTGACCACATGTGAAGTAAACCCGATATTCCAAACTTGAAACTGAAGTACAATCCCCCAAAATTGTTACTTAAGCTTGCACTTATGTCGATTGAAGAACAGTGCAGAAACAAGTCTCTAACATCTCTTGAAGTTATCCACACGAGCAACTGCGTGTGACACCCACAAATGATAGTTATCCATGTCGTCGACCATCCACCCCTTGACAGTGGAAACTAGATAATTCAAGTCTCAATCATAAATTTGATCGCCCAAGCAAGTCATCAATCGATAGACTGGGTTTGAAGAAAAGGGGTAGAAAAATAGAAGGAAGGCTCGATGATGAAATAAGTAGACGCCTTCATGAAATCCCACTTTAACTTCAAATAAAGAATACCAAATCTCCTTCGTGATCACTTGTCTTTGTAGAATCAAAACTAGCCTTGTCGTTAAAGTGAATCTTATATCGGATCGTTTTGGCGTTAAGTGTTTTGTTTGCTTTGGTGTTGTGTGTTGAATGTCGTTAACTAGAACAAATTATGAAGGAATTGTCATTAAGGGACAAAATTTGTCTAGATAACTTGTCATTGAAGCCCAACGTCAGCCACATACCCAACTTATGTTGGCCACTTGGCCCACATATAAACATTTAGCCCATGGAACCCAATATCATAAACCCGGTCCAACTCCTTAACCTTGGGATAAATAGGACATGTATTCCCTAATAAATCTCACAGTTAACTTTATCACATAAACATAACCGCCTCAATATATCACAAATGTTTCTCTGTCCTAGAAAACTCCGTCCCTTTTCACATCTTCCAACTCATAGCAGTTAACAACCCCAAATCCATCTCAAAGCTTCATCTAAATCAGTTCACATGAATCAAGGATTAAACATCCTAAACACTCGATCAAAGATCATGCATCCTAATCTCTCAATTAATACGCATCCATAAGAACATGTCGAATCCTCATTCGTTGTTAATTATACACACGAATCTCAAACACTAATAGTTACCATCCGTTTAAGACTACTCTCAATATTAGCTGAAGACCTTTGTTTGATAACATCGTCATTCAAAGATTCAAGAGGGTATTCGTCAAAGGTAGGTCACGGGTAGATATAGTTTGATTTAGTGTTTAAACGAATCAAAGAAAGAAAGTAACAAACTTGTTATATTTCTTCTTTTTAGATTCGGATATTGAAAAAGGTATATGGCCTTGATATGGATCGATGATGATCTTTATTTCGTGATAGGATCTTTAACAGATCAGGACATGCAACAACATCACACGAAATCAGGACTGAGATCAGTGATGAGTTCTTTTTTTTTTTTTTTTTTTTTTTTTTTATTTCGAGTCATGTGTTGATAATGGAGATGAGTGGTTTTGGATTTTGTTGATTTTGAGTGTTATTAAGTTTGGTTGAAAGGATTAGTCGGAGTTGGGTTTGATTGTTGGGATAGTTTTGACCTTTCACTAAGTTGAGTTAACCTGGTCAACTCGGTCAATACCGAGTTGACTCGGTGTAAAGTTATGTTTGAGTCAACTGAGTTTTTCAGATCCATCGGAATATTGATAAAGAGTCCATCGGAATGTTAAATTAGAGTCCATCGGAATGACTATCTAAACCCATCGGAATGACAATCTGAAAACCCATCGGAATGCTTTATCGGAAAACCCATCGGAATAAGCCATCGGAAAAGGGTTTTGACTTTTTTCAAGATACCACCGAAAATGTTGGATCTGATGATTTTCCGATCTGTATATTTTTTTTTTAAACTCATGTTTATCCAAAACATACCCAGAAAGGCTTAAAGAAAAACTGTGATAAGCTCTCATCTAACAAGAAAACGTGTTGACCAAAAAGAAAACTGACAGTCAGACAGACGAGAGAAAAAAAAAATCTGACTTTTGGTTTTTTTCAGATCTGTTCATACCCCACCAGCACGTTTTATGTAAAGTGAACATTTGGACCAAAATAAGTGACACTAAACGTCACGAGATTTCTGAGTTTGTTTGTGGAACAGACCATAAAGACTATTCTCATAAGCATAATTATATGATTTCACAAACTCCTTATTAACTGATGGTTGACTATCAGCATCCCAAAGGGCAGTCTCTTCACTATTGGCACTTAGAGGCATGCAATCAAGATCTGTCCTTTCAGTCTCATCAAGATAAAAATGCGGGTTCGCAGCTTGAGCTTTGGCAAGGTACTCAGGACTTGCAAAGCTAGCTTGACCCTTAAACATCGATGGAGGTGCTAGCATTCTTACGGATTGAATAGAATCATGCGTTTTATAAACAACGTTCTTCAAAAAGTCGACTTGTGCTTCTAGTTTCGTAACTTTTTCGGTTTCTTTATCATATCTACTTTTGAAGTCTTGTTTTAACGCATCTACCTCTTGTTTCTTATCCTCTAGAATTTTAGCAGAATCAGTAGTGGTCATAGAGAGCTTTTGTTCAAGTTCATTAACTTTGGTATTGGCAAGGTACGTTTTTTGACGTTCATCCATTAAGAAAACATTATATTGACGCTTCTCTTTAGCTAATAACTCAAGAGTTGTGTTATATTTATTTTCAAAATCGTCCTTTTGACTTTTTAACGCACTACCCTTGTACCCCTCAAGCTCTTTGGTCTTTTGAAGAAGCTCAGTCCTATTACTTTCAAGGGTCTCATTAGATTTAATTAGAGCGGCTTTGCATTCTTCAAAGTTTTGAGTGAGCGCTGTGTTTGCCTTCTTTAATTGCTTTTGACTCTTTCTAGTTTCATTGACATCTTTTTGTAAACTAGCAATTAAATTAGCAAGCGCGACACGCTCCTCATCATCATACTCATTTGCATGTTGATCATCCTCAAACTCATTATTGCACATGTCTGATGAATTTGGTGTCGTATTACTATCAACCTTTTCCGTCATACATGTGTCAATAAGGTTTGTTGCTTGATCACTATGCTCATGCGTATCGGCATTGGCAAACACATTAAATTCAGCATTGTGTACCTCTTCCAATGGCTCAGAATCATAAACAGGACCATTATCATAGGAAGGTGTATTGCTGATGACATTCTCAGAGTCGATGTGTTGTTTGCCAGAGCTGCTGTTGTCTTTCCTAGAGTTGTTGTCATCATTCCCTGAACTATGCGTTGGAGTCTCATATCTGCAGCTTGTATTCTTAACATCTGATGCGATACCACAACTGGTATGAAGTCTGTCATCAACCGTTTGTTGCGTCTGTATTGTGTGATTCACATAGGTTACAATGAAGTCGATGTTGCGGGTTATCCGATCTTTGTATGATAAAGCATCCATTCCATGATATCGCTTGAAGCACTCATTGGTAAGCGAAGACTTGATGAAGTCAGAAGAAAACATCGTTTCAAGTGATGTCTTGAGATCAGTGAAAGTGATCTTGCATTCACTAGCAATGAGTCTTTCGTTGACAAGTTGTGTTTGAAGTCTATCCATGGCATGAGTGAATGTTTTGATGAATGTGCCAGTGGATTCACGTAAGTCGAACAAGACTTTTGAAAGGCTCTGAAAAGAATCTTGAAGTACTCTAAAACCGTCCATGGCATTTTTTCTCAAAAAACATATCTGTTGTTGTAGTCGTTCCATTTCGAGGTCTTTCACGTCTGAACTTTCAGTAACCGCATTACTCGTTGGCATGATGATCGTCTCTCTCTGTTGATGAAATGACTTTGGATCTTAAGTAGATATGGTGTGATTGTGTTGTTGTTGAAATTCCGAAAATTTGAAATTATTTATTTATTTATTTTTTTTTTTTTTGATCTTCGTGTAAACGATATTCTGAAACTAGTCCAGATAGTGGCTAAGTCTAAAAAATACCCAAACAAAATTTAGCAAAAACACATCATCGGAATAACCAATCGGAATGTTATCGGATGCACCAATCGGAATGTTATCTGAATACACCAATCGGAATGTTATCGGAATGTATGATCGGAATGTATGATCAGAATGTATGATCAGAATGACGAATCGGAATACACCAATCGGAATGAGCTAATCGGAAAACACCAATCGGAATGTGCTAACCGGAAAACACCAATCGGAATGCAAATCGGAATGCCAATCGGAATGCCAATCGGAATAATGTTGTCCAGTCGGAATGATGGTCGGAATGTTGGAAGTCCAATCGGAATGTTGATCGGAATCCCAATCGGAATCTATAAACCCTTTTCAGATTACACCAATCGGAATGTATCCCCCTTTTCTCGGACAAAACTCAACCAATACGTGATTTTAAGCCAAAAAATGATCAAAAAACCCAAAATTTTTGTGTTTTTAGCCAAAGTAAATATACCAAATCACTACTACAACTATGTATAAGATGTAGATGATTAAGCAAAGCACGGAAAACTCAAAAAAATTTGAATCCGAGATGATTTATGGATTAAATCATTCGAATCAAATATAATAACACCAACCAATCACAAATCTACCCCGTGGCGATTGATGAATATGATTTACTCTTGCAAGAATGCGTTTCTAAAGATATTATGTGTGCTTATTTTACATCTTGTGCTGATATTGATGAATATTCTGAAGTTGCATGCCAATATCTTGATAAGATCAAAGAATGTGAACGTCTTGAAATTGAGCTTTCGAAACGGAAAGAAAATGTCGACAAAAAAGCTTTTGAGTTACTTCAACACAAAACTGATTTCCTTCAAAAACATTGTCATTCACTCGAACTTGCTTTGCAAAAAGACGTTGGTCGTTTTCCACATGATAATAAATTGCAAGAAAAACTTTCCCAAACGTTTCGAGAAATGAATGAACAGAATTTGGAAATTAAAGGGTTGAAAGCTCAATTACAAGACAGGGACAGAGCGATAGCAGAGTTGCAGAAACTCGTTGCTAAAATGGGTGGGAAAATCGTGGAACCTAAAGTTGTGAAACCTGTTGTTCGACAACCCAATGCCTACAAGGATCCAAAGCCGTCTATCTTAGGAAAACCGACTCCGTTCTCCAATTCTTCTCATATGAAATCTAGGTTACCCCCTAAGACTGATGTGCAACCAAGTGTTCCAAAACCATCCATATCACCATATGTTCCTCCATTTAGAAAGCATACTGTTGCTAAACCCAACCATGTGAATGCACCTAGCACTTCTAGGACTCCTCCAAAACGTGTGACATTCACGTCCACAAAGGAATCTGTAGGTTCAAATGACCTCGTTCATACCCACAACCTAGAGGATGTGAAACAAAAAGGGAAGATTCAGAAAGACAAACCAGTGTATGAAAAACCTAGTTCACCAAATCCCGCTAGAGTTCTACACACTCCTAATGGTAGTCAACCAAAACCTAGGATCCCTCTTCAGCAATCTAGGAATTGGAGACCATCCATGAATAGTCGTGTTTCAAACACTACGCCTGAACGATTTGGAAAACAAAGGAATACAAGTACTTTCGTGAATCCCAAATTCCCTGTATGTCCCACTTGCAAAAAGGGCATTCAAAATGGAAATCATGACCATTGCATTTTGCAATACCTCTATGAGGTCAAATCTCGTTCCTTTGAACGGAGATCGAATACAGAATCCCATAAGACAACAAGGAGATACAAACCCGTCGTAAAGAAAAGCAACCACACCAAATCTGAGACGTGGATTCAAAAAGGACATAGTTTTTCTCCAAAGAAGTCTTCCGCTGTGCAAGAGAAAGCTACTCCTAAATCTAGTCTTCAGTGGAAACCAACGGGTCGGATCTTCACAGAAGTTGGTCTTAAGTGGATTCCAATAGAGAAGAGTGATGACACCTGCACCAGCACTAATGCTACTGTTCTACACGCTGAAAAGGAATTTGTTACTCCTAATTCTAGTATTTGTGCAAACTCGTCTTCTGTGATTGCAGGTACAACAGCGGATTCTGAACCCACTTCTCCTTCTTCAAAGGGTTCCATTTCTGTACATTCTATATCACCTTCTTCTGCTGTACAAAAGTCTATTTTGGATTATTTTCGAAAAACTTGAGAAAACACAAAAATATAATAAAATGTAAATATCCATAGAAAAACAAAATAAAAAATGGAAAAACTTTCAAAATACCAAAAATATTCTTCTCGACATGTCTTTCAGTATCGATAATATGGACGTACCTAGAAATGTCGCTCAATAACGACACGGGTGTGTACATAAAGCTCGAATGAAAGTTGTAAATATTTTTCAAAACATGTCATTTCAGTGATTTACAATTACCTCAGATTGTGACTCGTACTTCCAAGAAAGGAAAGTTGATCACGAATGATAACTTATCCTTAACAACGGGAAAATAAATTTTCTCGGTCATGAGCTCTCATTAAAAACATTCAAAGTTTTTAAGCTCATGTAAGCGACTTACAGTTAAAATGTCAGACTGTAACTCGGACCTCAAATAAAGGAAAGTGTATCTTTAAAGATACCATATCCTAACAAACGGGTAGAGCAATCTATCACGGGTTGAGCTTGTCACAAAACATTCAACGTTTTGAGCTCAACACAATGGCTTGTAATCACTTTCAGATTGCAACCCAGATCTAAATTCACGGGGGAGTGTACGCTTTTGTACTCTTACCCTTAGCAAAAGAAGTTAAATCTTCTTACACTTGAGTGGATTCGTCAAGACATTCAAAGTCTAAGAACTCAAGTTTATGCTTTAGAAAAACCTTTTCGTCAAAAAGAATTGATTTTTCAAAAAGCGTTGAACACAATTTTTTCAAGAATTTCTCAATGATATTCAAAATCTTTCAAAAATTGTGTGTTCAACAACTCCTATCCTCAAAAGTTTAATGTGGATCAAATCCTCGTAATGACAATTCCATTGGATCAATTTTTGAGGGGGAGCATTTCAACTTCATGCATAGATTGACACATCTTTCTCCCGAAGACTTTCAAGACTATTTTTCAAAATATATTTTAATCAAATTTGGTATCTCTAATATCAAAAGATTTTATATATTAGAGATAGGGGAGAAAATGTGATTAAAATGTGATCTATAAGACTCAAGCACTTTAACTCTTACCCACATGTGCGAAACACTTTTGATTATCGATGCACATGTGAAGGGGGAGCATTTCTGAAACGACAAAACTAGCAAGGTGTTAAATGTTTTTCAAACACTTTGTTAGAATTTAAAGTGGTTTTCATGGTTACGATCAAATACCCACAACATCTTTAATTCACGACGTTATTGGTGTAAAAAGGGTGGTTAGGTTTAAGTCCTATGATCCAACCAGAACCGGAGGGATCTTCCCAGGGACAATCCAATAGATTATTAGAAGTCCTTAGGAAAGATGGAGTAGAATGTGAACGTAGCTGAATGCCGACTAAGTACTGATGCTAGCACTGGAACAATCACAACAAGGTGTTAGTAATGATGTCTTGGTAAGCATTGAAGGGGTTGAAGAATGAAAAAGAAATGTAAGGATAAAGGGTGTAAAGAAAGAAGCCCTCCATACAACTTAGGCAGAAACCGGGTCAACCCATCATGAAGACAAACTCATCATGGACCCAGTGATGTGAAGCACAACCCTTTCCTAGCTACTCAGGCTTCTCTCAAAAGAAGTTTGTTTTATTGTCACGGAGATCAACACGACTTCTATTGACTTTCTCACTCCGAGATTGTTGATATTGAATAGGTGGCATCTGCTCCAGCCTCCGACCACTAAAAGTGCACAAATCGAGTCTAGAGCCAAGAGATCAATCAAATCTCGTTAGGACACACGGATGAAGATCAAGAGAGTCCTACGCTATATCCTTGCGATATTGCTAGAACACTCAGAGTGATACTACTTAGTATTCACAATGATGAGTGGAAATCCTTCCAGTGTTAACATCAAACAGCACTGCGGTAGGTCATATGCAAGATTCTTTATGAATTGAACATAAGTAAAACTGAAAAGCAACAGTGGTTTGATTCTGAATTGATTCAAACTCGTTTCAGGTTTCTACGCAATATCTTTATGGTCTTGCCAGAACATTCAGAGTGATATTCATTAATATTCACAGTGACGAATGGAAATCCTTCTAGCGTCAACATCAAACAGCGCTACGGTAGGTGACTTGTGAGATTCTCATGAATCAAACTTGTGTCAACTGGAAAGCAACAATGGTAAGATTCTTAATGAATCAAACTTGTTCCAGGAATTTGAATTGACGACTTTAATCAAGCGGATATTTATCCAATTGATTCACTCTTTATGTTCGCAGTCTTGCTTTGAGACGGTCGAGTAAAGAGAACGGCTAGTACTGCCGCGAAACCCTGTCAAGGAGATTCTTAATTGAATCTACCTGATCACAGGTACGATATTTAATATCGTATAACGGTCTTCACCGACTGGAGGTAAAACGCTACCGATTTAGGACGAATGTCAAAGCCATTCAGTCCGTGTCTATGTTTTGTCTCGAGAAGGTGGCGTCACGGTGTACTCAGCAAAGTCAAAGATTCACAACCACATATTCATGCCCAAAGACTTATCCAACAATTGATAGTGTGAGCATGTGGATAAAGACAAAAGATCGCAAGATGGCAATGACAAGTCAAGGATGATTTGAAGATCTCAAGACTTAAAGACAAAGTCGAAAGACAACGACAAAGGCTCAAAGATCACAGCATGAAGGAACAAAACTACTGTTACACGTTCAAGACTCATTTATGACGAAATTCATAAATCTCCATTGGAATCCAAATATCAAAGAGGAATGACCTCACATTGGGGGAGATTGTTAGCCTCAAAATATTGAGTCAAACAAGAATGTTCGGTCATAGGTTTCTATTGTATTATTTATTAGAACGTTGTAATAAGTAGTTATTTAGTCGTGGTTCACGGGCTTGGATTTAAACTAATTAAAGTCCAAAAGACAAGCCCGGCCCAATATATAGTCCATTAAAGCCCGCATGTGGGTGGACTATATATACTACCCTCCTAGCATGTTAGGAGGGTGGATGGTCATTTGTAACTAATTCTTTTCTTAATCTAATCTCACCAAGTTAATCATCTCCTCTCTACTTTCTCTCACTACTTTCTCTCTCTAGGAATTCATCTCTTATTCATCTATTTTCTTTCTCTCTTCATTGCTTATTCATCACAAATACATGGGACAACAACATATAACATGTTAAAACGGCTCTCCATGCCACTGAAGGTTTATAAAGCTCATAACAATTACGCAAAACCCTAAATATATTTAAAAGCACACATAACAGAAGCGATTTAACAAGATCATAATTAATAACACATTCATAATTAATCGAGTTAGGGTTACATACCTTTTTAGCTAGGGCAAATCCGCAAGAACACCACCAAATCGCCAATTAGAGTTTATAAGAAAAGTACCAAGATATAGTTTCTAGTGAAACTATATTATGCTCTTGTACACACATAATGCAACGGATCAATCGTGAGTCTAGCACTAATAAACCGTAGCTTCAACACTTGTGGAATTTTAGCTAAATCGAAAAACAAAGAAAACCCCTAGGGGTGTTTGTCTTGTGATCGCAGGAAGGAGAAGAGAGGGGATGGACACAAAAATTATGAAGGCTTATGGGGTATATTTAGGATTAGTAAACTTGTTCTCCAATTCCTAATCGAATTAGGAAACAAAACCCAACCCCTTTGGGCCTTGCATAACCGGCGGTGGACACCCTATGGGTGTCTTCTAGAACCTTCTAATTTTCCAATGTATTCCATAACGCTCGTTATACTTAACTTTTAATTAACGATCATTTAAGTTAAGCTCGGTTTATATTTAATAAATATAATAAATACATTTATTAAATTAATGAATCCTTTACGTATTGTGAGCAATCCCGTAATTCTAAGTTCGATCGTATCGCACGACTATTTAATTTTATGTACATAAACTTTCAAATACCACTAAATTGGTGAGTGATATGCCTCAAATTTGTGAAGTCGATACTCCTCAGTTTGATACTAGAGATACAAATGACACATCTGTGTTAAGAACAAGACCGATTGTGGATGTTTACGAGTCTTGTAATTGTGCTACCAAATCTGAAAGCTATAGAGATGCATCCAAACATTCTAAATGGATTGATGCATTGAAATCCGAACAATAAATGATCAAGAATAAGAACACATAGAAACTTTTTTACTTGCCAAAAGTGAAAAATGAAATAGGCATGAGATGGTTCTACAAAACTTAGGCTAGAGGGAGTGGTAGAAAAAAATCCACCACCACGTCAGCTCCACTTCAACTTTCTCTTTCCTCTCACTAACCTACTCAAAACTCACGTTTTAAGGTTCTTAAGGAAAAATAACCCACCACCACCTCACCTCCTCCTCATCTTTCCACTATCATTTTTTACTTTTTATTTATACATTTAATTAAAAACGATACACGCGGGTATATATAAACGATACACCGATTAATTAAAAACAAAAACTTTTATTAAAAACTTTTATTAAAACGATACATGGGTAAATAAAAACATTACAAAGATACTAAAAACAACACATAAATAAGTAAAAACGATACACGGATAATTTAAGAAGGAGGAAAAAACGTGGAAAAGTTTTCACAACCTCCCAACAATGAAGAAACTGAAACCGGCACCTATACTCAACTTCAAATTCACGGAGGGCGTTATTCATTACATCCTCATCAGTAGATCCAGGTACCCGTGCACGCGTTGCGTTGTTTTAACATCCAACACACTTACGCAGGGCACACGTTAGGCCCTTCCATTTCCATATTAGCCTATCGTGGGTTCGTTTCCTTGGATCATCTAAATCACCCTCAATCATTTGCAAAACCGCAGCCCAAAAAGTACGAGAACTTGGTCGGTTACTTGTCACGCTGTTTTCAGCAACCCAGCACCAAGCGCGACACAAAGCTACTTCTTCCGCGGGTGTCTATAGTACAGGCGCCATTTGGTTTGAGAAGTGAAAGAAAATGTTGAATTATGTGTTTCAGAGGAAGAAGATGAATGAATATGAATTGTGAGAAAAAAGAAGTAAAAAGGGAGATTATATAGGGATAAATGGGGATAAGAATTAAATTTTATGGGTAAAGGTGAATGGTAAGTAACTCACCGTTGGTGGGTTTTTGACTGCATGGGTAATATAAATCACACGTGGATTTTAGTGGTGGGTTTGTGAGGTTCCTGGCAAGCCGCGCGTGGTTTTTTGCCACATGTAACCCACGAGTGGGTTTTTTCTACCACTCCCCCAGCCTTATATTTTACCCTGACTGATCAATATACAATCATAAAGCAAGATTCGCCGTGAAGGCTATTCTCAAGTTGCTGGGGTAGATTTTGGAGAAACTTTTGCTCACATTTCTCGTCATGACACAATCAAGTTATTATTTGCTCTGGTTGCTCAACGAAATTGGAAAATGCACCATCTTAATGTCAAATCTACATTTCTCAATGGTGAACTTGAGGAGGAGATTTATGTAAAACAACCTTAAATGAGGAGGAGTCTAATAGAAAATCCCGTGCAACATGAAAGAACAAGCCATTCAAGAAGCTAAGAAGAACGAAGAAGTCAAGCTATTGCACATTTGAGTATACTTGCAAAGTCAAAAGAAGCTAAATAAAACCTCAAGATTGAACTTATGGTGAGGGAAGATAAAAATCCTTACCCTAAACCATAAACATAATATCAAGTATGAAGCTAGTATTTGCTTACTAAGAATAATACTTAAGAGCAAAAGAAAACATATGTACCAAGTCTTGCAAGCTAAATTATTATTTTTTTGAAATATTTGTATATGGATGACAAACCCAATTTTTTTAACAATATGACAGACCCTGTTTAGGCAAGAATCATGATTCTCATGCATGCATGACGCATATAATTGACAAACGTTTTATATCTACAGATAAAAACAGAAACAATAAATGATCGAATATATGTATTATGAACGACAAAATTAAAAGTTGATAGTCTAAACAGTGAGATAACAACATGAGAATCGTGATTCTTGTGTAAATGGGGTCGGCCATCAAATCTAACGCATTTTAGGTTTTTTTATTGAATAATTCAAGTATTTTAATAAGTATAATTTAGTTTACAACAATTGGTCAATAAGTTTGGTGCAAAATGTTTTTACCGTTAATTAACGTTTGAATTAAGAACATGTATTTTGTTACAAAATTTAACCATTCCTACTTCGTGTTACTGTGCTTTCTCGTGCTACCACTAGTTTTGCCCTACGCGACTCTAAACGTATCATAACTATTGACGATACTAGAAAGAGGTCGACACTCGACAGGTTCGTTTTTACACCGACTGATCTGTCAAATCCGCACTTCATTTTAACATGTTAAGTAAACTTCATTCCAAATTTTGCAACACGTACTTTTGAAATTGTCCTTTTTTGTTACGTAACTTCTAGATATTATTATACACACCGTACCATCGTCGATTTCTCGACAGGGTGCATGTCTTGAATCCATAACAAGTACGTCAGTGTAACAATAAGTTGACGTGGTCGATTTTCAACAAGTCTGTAATCGAATTTAAGTAATGAGGATACAGTTTCTACTTCTACTTATGGTTTTTTACTTGGTAAAAGTTAACCGGAGTACCGGACATTAGATGTTTAGGCATGCTGCATGCATGCAGCTAACGTTCTTACATAAAGTTGGGCCAACTTATAATAGACCAAATACCAGCCCATCTTCATGTTACACATAAGTTTTTTTGCTTATAGAAAAGAAAATAAGAATAGAAAAAAAAACACTTTAAGAAAAGTGAAATAGTTACACAGTAGGACACAAATTAGATTTCATCTTTGTATTCTAAAATGTTTTTTAATTGGTTACAACTTATAAGTGAAGAACAATTTTGAAAGATGCCGATGTTTTGGTGGGTGCCTGGGACACTTATGGATTTTTTCAATTCAGTGCTAATTTTTGAAAAAACATCCATTTTTTCCAAATAAATCTAAAATACACCGGTCTATGAAAATGTGTTTCTAATCTTTGTTTTAATTCATTTTTTAATTATGTTATATAACAGTTAAAAATATTAATGCATTCAGTCATATAGAACCTAGCTTCGTTCTAGGAAGTATGTACACTTTGTTTTCATTTGTTTATTCAGATGTTTTATATCTAATTTGCAAAACTATGTATGCAAGAGAAAAAAACGTATTTAAAGTCTATAAATTCAAGTGATAATCACAATAAAAGTAAGTCAATCTACAAAGTTGAAGAGGAAAATAAGTAATTGTTGTGTCTTACCTCTAAAGATAAACAAACATACTTTCTTCATTTTCTCTTATCGCTTGCACACACCAGAGAGAAAAATAAACGAACTTTTTTGTTTATCTCTTATCGATTTCTCTTGAAAACTAGACACTACCGCCCAAAACTCGATTTATACCCAACTATTCGAATGAAAAAAAAAAAAAAAAAAACAGAAATTAAGAAAGGACGAAAAAGATACGTCTGTATAAATCGAGTTTTGGGCCAAGATAATGGATCAAATTGGGGCCTAAATGTTAGAAGAGTTATTTGTCCAAAGAGCTTATGTTGTAGTGATAATTTTGAACTCATATGACACTTTTATATGTGACAAAAACGGAATCTCCTTCAAATAAAGAAGTATGCCATGAAAATTTGGTTCAACATCTTCCAGTTGTTTCTTTATTCAAACCTAACTAGGTGTATCCGCGCTTCCGAAAGAATTTGGTGGTCGAACCGATTACTTGGTGACTCGATCGGGTTGCCCTGAAAGTCGAACTCGTGATCCGGTGGCTGGATTGGGTTAACCCGGTGAGCGAACACGCAAAACGCTGGCTCGCACTACAAGAAAGTTGAGAACAGATGACGGGGGTTTCCCTGGCGACAAAATGTCGCCAGGGATAACCCCTTTTCCCTGGCGACAACGCTGACGTGGCGAAAAAGTAGGTTTACTTTTTGGTCAAAGTTTGACTAGAGTTTCCCTGGCGACATGTCGCCAGGGATAATCGGTCCAAAATCAGATACCAAGTGAAAGAGCGCGAAATTTTCCCTCCAAGGTTTCCCTGGCGACATGTCGCCAGGGAAAACCTAGTCAAACTTTGACCAACTTATCCCTGGCGACATGTCGCCAGGGAAAACTCGTCCATCGTATTTAACAAAATGTATATTTGCTAATTACATGTCAATATTATCCCTGGCGACATGTCGCCAGGGAAACCTTCGCCATTTGTGATTAGTTTCAAAATTAAACACAAATGTTTAATTACATGTCAAGAATGTGTGGCGGGCTTTTACCCGCCAAATCCTAAATGTTTCCCTGGCGACATGTCGCCAGGGAAACTCCCTGACATATATTTATTTTGTTTTTGCTTGTTAATTATTATTTTAACTATCGATCCGATGTTATTTAATTTTTGCGACGTTTATATAATAAAAATGAGACATTTATAAAACAAATATTTATTTATTCCAAATAATTATTATATTAATTATCGATCCGATGTTATTTAATTTTTGCGACGTTTATATAATAAAAATGAGACATTTATAAAACAAACATTTATTTATTCATAATATTATACATAGCCCTTGTGGAATCAAATGGAAAACTTAAAAACAGACATTACTAATCAACTTAAAGTTCGTGAAGTAGTGCAGCCGATTACTACTCAACGCTAAGATTTTCCATTTCATTTAAAAGCTCATGAAGTATTGCAGCCGATTGACATGCGTGGTCTTCAGGATGCCTTTCCATTTCTAGTCTTGCCTCTAACATCTTTATCTTTAGATCTTTGATCTTGCAATTTGAGCACTCAGTGGGTGCAGATTGAGAAGGACCTGTAGAAGAACTTGGATGTGAACCTTGAGGTGTTGAAGATCCAGGGGAAGATCTTATACGGAGTTCGAGATCAAAATTATCCTTCCATTTAAAATATTTACATCCATAATCATTTGTTTTTGGCTGTTACAAAGTAAACAAATAACATGACATGTCATTTAATAATCACACGTATTACATAACTAAAACATTTGATTGTTTACCTTCGAAAAAGGACATGCATAATAGAGTTTATCAAAGCTATGAGGTTGATGTGACTGTCTCAACACAATATATCCCTTTCTACATGTACACTTATAAGCTTCACGGGGATCCATCTGCTACCAAATCAGGTGGTGGTGGTGGTGAGTTTGGTAGGAGATGATAAGTGTGTGTGTGTGTGTGATCTGCTGATGATAAGTGTGTGTGAATCCTTTTATGGTCAAAAAGTGAGGGAAATAGTTAACATTTTCCCGCCAATGTTTTCCCGCCAACGTTTTCCCGCCAATAGTTAAACGTTGGATGTTCAATGGATGACCCGGTTTGTTATGGTTGTACGTTGGATGTTCAATAGATGATCCGGTTTGTTATGGTTATACGTTGGATGTTCAATGGACGACTCGACATGTGTTGGTTACACGTTAGATGTTAAATAAATGAGTCGGCATGTCTTGGTTAGACGTTAGATGTTCAATGGATGAGTCGGTATGCATTTGTTAAACATTAGATGTTCAATGGATGAGTCGGTATGTTTTGGTTACACGTTAGATGAGCTGGCAACATAGCTATATTGAGCTGGCAAATGACTATACTCGTTGTGTAAGCTATTTTGGTGAGGTTACATCAAATGAAAAGCTTCTTTCTTTTGTTCAAACTTACGCGACTTGTTTGCCGGAACTCTTTTTGTCATCGATTCAAAACGGAAGCTGGTTAAAGATTTATTTGAATAGTTGTTCTGGGTACAAACCACCTTCTCAGTCGTTCATGCTTGAATCATCACTGGTGTATAATCTTCATAATGAATCGGTGCTTGTTGATATCCCATTGGTAGATGAGAAATTTTATGGTGATGAGATAAAAAATTACAAAGACGAGTTGAATGGAACGCTGTTAAGCAAATAAGCAAATAAGTGATGAATGGAACGCTTAGTGATGAATGGAACGCTCGACATGTTTTGGTTACACGTTAGATGTTCAATAAATGAGTCGGCATGTCTTGGTTAGACGTTAGATGTTCAATGGATGAGTCGGTATGCATTTGTTAAACATTAGATGTTCAATGGATGAGTCGGTATGTCATCCCCGTTAACTAAATCAAATACGTTCTTGTTCAATGGTCCGTTCATTGATGAAGAATATTAACTGATATCAGCAGCGGATGCAGGTTGGTTGCCAGTTGTCTCAACTTTCACTCAGAACGTTATGACATATGCTTCTCAGTTTAGTGAAGTGATAGCGGACGGGATGTTGTGTGAGAATGAAGAACATGTAACCAAGCTTGGTTAGACGTTAGATGTTTAATGGACGACTCGACATGTGTTGGTTACACGTTAGATGTTCAATAAATGAGTCGGCATGTCTTGGTTAGACGTTAGATGTTCAATGGATGAGTCGGTATGCATTTGTTAAACATTAGATGTTGAATGGATGAGTCGGCATGTCTTGGTTACACGTTAGATGTTCAATGGATGACCCGGTTTGTTATGGTTATACGTTTGATGTTCAATGGATGATCCGGTTTGTTATGGTTATACGTTGGATGTTCAATGG
Organism: Glebionis coronaria; assembly: GCA_025667525.1. Lineage (NCBI taxonomy): Eukaryota > Viridiplantae > Streptophyta > Magnoliopsida > Asterales > Asteraceae > Glebionis > Glebionis coronaria. The sequence continues at coordinate 567,843,427 of CM046881.1, forward strand.
ATGACTCGACATGTGTTGGTTACACCTTAGATGTTCAATGGATGACTCGACATGTCTTGGTTACATGTTAGATGTTCAATGGATGAGTCGGTATGCATTTGTTAAACGTTAGATGTTAAATGGTTACCGAATTAGAATAAATCGAGAAACTAAACGGAATAAATCGGAATGAATTTAGAAATTAAACTGACCGGGATGATATAGTTATTTTATAAATAATAATAATTATTTTATAAATTGTAATAATAATAATTATTATTTCATAAATAATAATAATAATTATTATTATTTTATTACTAATTATAATAATACATAAGTAACAAGAAACTTTATTTTCACAAAAATTATCCCTTGCGACATTTGTATCTATCCCTGGCGACATGTCACCAGGGATACTATCCCTGGCGACATGTCGCCAGGGAAACGTGTGCTCACTTGACTTTCTAAAAAGTCAGCCAAGTTTCCCTGGCGACATGTCGCCAGGGAAAATTTGGCTCACTTGACTTTCTAAAAAGTCAGCCAAGTTTCCCTGGCGACATGTCGCCAGGGAAAATTTGGCTCACTTGACTTTCTAAAAAGTCAGCCAAGTTTCCCTGGCGACATGTCGCCAGGGAAGGTTTGGGAGACACGACAAAAGTTATAGGTACGTGCATATGCGTTGAAAAGTCAAAGGTATCCCTGGCGACATGTCGCCAGGGAAACTTCGTCACACCCCTCCAAAATTTTTCACTAACGCGCGCTTTTGGCTAAACGACAAAAGGCAAAAGTATCCCTGGCGACATGTCGCCAGGGATTGTCGCCGGGGAAAAAAAAGCAACTTATTGATCAGAAACCTTATCTTTTCTCACAACACTTAACAAAAAAAAAAATTCATCTCCCTTCTTCGCTGCTATATCCCCTGCTATATCACCACCACCACCACTCTCCTCCACATCCCGCTGCTATATCACCACCACCACCACTCACCACCACCACTCACCATCATTCTCCTCCACACCTGCACACGTGCACGCACCACCACTCACCACCATCTCCAGTCGCCAACACCACCACCACGCCATCTACATTCACCGGCACCACTACCACCGCAATATATATTAAGGTATTTTATATAATTTATATTGTAATTGTTTTGGTTTTTTTTTATATAATTTTTTTTATAATTTATATTGTAATTGATTTGGTTTTGTTTTTACAATTGATAGTATATTTGGTTTTGTTTTTACATATCCGGTCACCGCAGCCGAGTCCCGACCGTAGCCGAGCCCGACCACAGCCGAGACCCGACCGCAGCCGAGCCCCGACCACACCCGCGCCCCGACCACAGCCGAGACCCGACCACTATTTAAAGGTATGTTTTTTTAACTTTTAATTGTAATTGAGAATACATATTGTTTTTTTTTAGTTTTTTTTAGATTCCCTGGCGACATGTCGTCCGGGATGTTTAAAATTGTTAATTTTTTTAAACGTAAATCCAAACACTCCTTATGTTACCTATTTGATGAGAATAAGCTGTTTGATAACAGCTTATCCTAATAAGCTTATCAGGATAAGCTGTTTGATAACAGCTTATCCTGATAAGCTTATTAGAATACGCTGTTTAAAACCAGCTTATCCTTATAAGCTTATCAGAATAAGCTGCTTATCCTTATAAGCTTATCAGAATAAGCTGCTTATCCTTATAAGCTTATCAGAATAAGCTGTTTTCAAAAAGCTTACTTTGATAAGCTTATCGGGATAAGCTGTTATCAAACAACTTATTCTAATAAGCTTATCAAAATAAGCTGTTTGAAAACAGCTTATTCTGATAAGCTTATCGGGATAAGCTGTTATCAAACAACTATTCTAATAAGCTTATCAAAATAAGCTGTTTGAAAACAGCTTATTCTGATAAGCTTATCGGGATAAGCTGTTTTCAAACAGCTTATTCTGATAAGCTGTTTTTATTATATGATATAAATGTTTTATTGGACTAAGCCTTAGGAATGTTTTAGGATTTTAGCGATTAATTTCGGAAAATTCCCGTCTGAAATTGATCAACCTATAGAAAACCCGTCCGAAGTTAATTTATTAGGAATTAACTTCGGAAAGTCCCCTGTTTGGGACTGCTTTTTGAATGTTTTGTCTCATTTAGGATATGCATGCGTATAACCGATTTAGTATTTGAGATGATTTCGACAGTGTTTCTCCTTTACTCCTACGAATATGTCTTTAAACACATATTTGGGGAGCTGAGGGGAAATGCTGCCGAAATTTTCTCAAATAGTAAATCGGTTATACGCATTCATATATGAGACGAAATATTCAAAGGGTGGGTTAGGATTGCCTTCCATAGTTGCGCTAGGTGAACATACTATTTTCTATACTTGATAATTATATCTTTTAATAAATATTATTATATAATTATATACTTTATAAATAATAATTATATATTTTATAATTATTTTTTATAATTTGATATAATACATATTATTATTTATGAAATATATAATAATTAAGTTGCATATAATAACTAAATGTATCGTTAAAACACAGTTATGGTACTCATTGATAAGAGTTGGACACGGTTAGAGCGTCATCAGCCAGAATATATATTGGGTCTTGCCAATTTTGTCAAGCATTCTAGGAAGTTTGTGAATCGTTTGAATGAGATACCATGTCCATGCAAGCGTTGTCGAACAAGACTCCTGGTAGATATTGACCTTCTTTCAAACCACGTTATGAAGTCCGGGTTTGACAACAGTTATACAACATGGGTACACCATGGTGAACCGGCTCCTCCTACACCTACACCTCCTCCACCACCACCACCACCGCCACCACTGCCAATAATAGATAAAACAAGACAACCTTTTATAACTGACATGACATCGTTACTTGATGACCTTACCTATATGCCTCCGGACTATATTCCTCCTCCACCTCCTCCCAACTCAAGTAACAGACGGACTCAAGCTAACGAGTTTGAAGAGTTATATCGCAGTGCCAATGAGCCGTTGTACCCTGGTTGTGTAGAAGCGACTCGATTAGACTTCATGGCAAAGTTTACACATTATAAGGCCAAAGGTAAAATCACCGATACCATATTCAATGATATTCTAGAGTGGTTCCAAACTATCTTTCCCCCAAGCAGAGGATTCAAGCTCCCACCGTCATACTATGCAATAAAGAAGACATTTAAAACGATCGGGTTAGGGTACGATTCGATACATGCTTGTGAACACGATTGTTGCTTATTTCGGGAAGGATACGCCGATTTGGATTTCTGTCCGGTGTGTAATACAAGTAGATGGAAAGACACTAACACGCCGGGGAAGAAAGTTCCTAAGAAGGTGCTGCGTTACTTTCCGATCATTCCTAGACTACAACGTTTGTACAAGTCTAGTAAAAGTGCAAAGGATATGATTTGACATGCTACTAGAAAGTGTACGGAGCCCGGTAAGATGCAACACCCGTGTGATGGTGCGGCTTGGAAGAAATTTGATGCCAAGTATGGTGATTTTGCAGCAGAACCAAGAAATGTTCGATTAGGGTTGGCTGCTGATGGTTTCAATCCATTCGGCAACCTTAGTCAGACTTACAGCATGTGGCCGGTGATATTGACAACATACAACCTGCCTCCGTGGTTGTGTATGAAAGAGAGTTCTTTAATGCTGACGCTGTTAATTCCTGGCCCTAAATCCCCGGGCAAGGACATTGATGTTTACTTGAGACCTTTAATTGATGATCTAAAACTTTTATGGGATGGTGTGAGTACTATAGACCAAGCTACAGGCGAGGCATTCACCATGAGAGCGATGCTTTTATGGACCATCAATGATTTTCCGGCTCGAAGTAGTTTGTCTGGGTATAGTGGGCAAGGTTACAAGGCTTGCCCTACATGTAATGACGACACTCCATCTCTTCATGTGGCAAGCAAAATAGCTTATGTTGGCCACAGAAGATTCTTACCGCCCCGCCATAAATCCAGGACTTCACGTTTATTCAATGGTAAACCCGAACACCAGCCCCGTCCTAGAACATTTACCATGGACCAGATTGACGAGCAACACGCTTCACTGCCAAATCGAATGCCCGGTAAACATAAGAATTTTGGGGGTGTGAAGATAACACGCAATTTTCGTGTTGAGCCTAACTGGTCTAAACGGTCTATTTTTTACGAGCTTGAGTATTGGCCTTTTCTTTCACTAAGACACAATTTAGACATCATGCATATCGAAAAAAATGTGTTGGAGGCCATCCTGAACACTTTGTTGATGAATGACAAATCTAAAGACACTGTCAAGGCAAGACAATACTTGGAAAAGTTGGGCATTCGAAAAAGCTTGTGGCTCACCCAAAGTAAAAACGGGAAGTGCAAGAAGCCTCAGGCTTCGTATTCCTTCACACCAGAGAACAGGAAAAAGTTTTGTCAGTACATCAAGAGTGTTAAACTACCAGATGGGTTCGGATCCAACTTCAAGCACAAAGTGACCGATAACGATACCAATATAACGGGCATGAAGTCTCATGACTGTCATATAATGATGCAACGTTTACTTCCTTTCGCACTTCAGGAATACTTGCCTGCTGAGATTGCAAGACCACTGATCGACCTATGTAACTTGTTTAAGCAACTCTGCTCTGCAACTTTAATGGTGGATGACATGTTGACTGCTGTAAAAAAGGTGGTTGACATTTTGTGCGATCTTGAGCTCATATATCCTCCTAATTTCTTTGACATTATGGTTCACTTGGTTATCCATTTACCTGATGAGGCCATTGAAGGCGGGCCTATCCGCCCCCGGTGGATGTATCCATTTGAAAGATACATGAAAGAGCTAAAAGGTTTTGTACGAAATAAAGCTAAGCCAGAAGGTTCGATTGCGGAGGGTTATGTTGCACAAAAAGCATTGACTTTCTGTTCTAAGTATTTTCGGGATGATGTTACCACTAAATTTAATCGTCTCGACCGTAATGTGGACCCCCCTCCCCCAACGTGTCAGTTTCAGGTGTTCCGATCGGTATGTAACCCGCTTGGGAAAAAGTCGTATATTCCGTTCCCTTATCAAGAGTTCAAGAAATTGGAATGGTATGTACTAAACAACAGTCCTGAAATCGACAAGTATATTTCTAAGTTCAAGAGGTACGCGTTTTTTATTTTATTTTGAAACTTCTTTTTCTTAACAATAGCGACTTATTCTAATACCATGAACGTTTTTCAGATTATATCCTGACAAAGACGAGAAAAAAGAATTCTCCGCGTGGTTTGGGAAAATGGTAAACTTAGACTTATCTTGTGTACTTACCTGTAAAAAAATAATATTATTATAAATAGTTTTCTGTACCTAATCCTTTATTCCTCATAGATCCGTCAACGTCACGTAGACAATGACAAAGACCCAGAGGTTATCCAGACCAGCGAGTTATTCGCTTTGGCTTGTGGACCATCACCGCATCCAATCTCAATAAACTCTTGCATAGTCGACGGTGTGAGGTATGTCGTGCACAGTCGCGATGAACGTCGTACAACTCAAAACAGCGGCATTTGTGCGCCTGGCCTTGAGAACACAATGGCTTATGGTCAGCTTCAACAGATCCTCGTGTTTTGTTATTTGTCGTTCAGTGTTGTGTTGTTCAAAGTTAAGTGGTTCGACACTCGCCCCATGTTACGTAAAAAACGTCTTATCTATAGAAACAACATGACTCAACTCACCGACACAAGAGCTGAGTATTGGAAAGATGAACAATACATTCTCGCAACACAAGTCAAACAAGTCTTCTACATTGAAGATCAGAAAAAACCCAACTGGAAGGTCGTTGAACATGTTAATCATAAAAAGTTTTCCAACGGGGGTGTCATAGTGTCAGATGCCGTTCCTGATATTATACATTTCGACAACTCATCTAATCTACCACTTTCCACTGATTTGAATGACTTGGGTGATGTGACCTTGAATATAGATGGCCACAAAACGGAGGTTGATGCAACGCCAAATATCATTGATGTTGATGATGAAGACGATGGTATTACTGATGATGAAGACGTCCCTCATGATTTAAGTGATGAAGAACGTGTGAATGATAATGATGGTGAAGACAGAGTTTATTCTAGTGAAGAAGAAGATTGACCTTTAGTTGTAACTTGCAAAAGACACTTATTTGTTTGAATTAATGAATCTAATTGTTGTGGATTTTTTAAATGTGTATATTTATTTGGATGTGTTGTATTTGAATTTGTGCATGCTTATATTATTTTGTTCATGAATTTGTCTATGTTATGCTAATTGTACTTGTACAGATGTCAGCAGATGTTGCAGGATCACACGGTGGTGACGGTGGTGGTGAGGATGAACCTCCTACGCCAAACATTCGCAGCGGTTGTTTCGCCGCATTTAGAAATAAAGGTAAGAATATTTGGATTATTGTAACACAATCAAAAATTTGGTGCATATATATGTTGCTTGCCTTGAATTTTTATTACTTTGTCACTCACTTGATTTTTGCAGGCAAAGGCAAAAGAAAAGAAAATTTGGGCGGCAGAGCGGCCGGTAGAAAGACTCGAGGCATTAGCCGATGTATCGATTTGTTGGAGGAAGTTGGTCAGCATGGCCCTGTCCCGATAGATTTTGAAGAAAAATCTCACCGGCCTCGCGGCACGCATGCTCAGCATTTATCTAATTACATCGGGGATTGTATCAGGAGGCTCGTGCCACTGTACTACCCAAGTTGGGCTGATGTCCCTGATGAGATCGAAACATTGGTTTGGGCGAACATAGAGGTCAGTTATCATTTTTATGTTCATAACATTATTGTGTTTATTTATTTAATGATGTATATATTTAAATAAATTTGTTTATTTATTTATATCATATAAATAAATAACAAATTTAAATAAATATACAAATTGTATCTTATTTATTTATATCATATAAATTTTTTTTAAATATATATAAAAAAATTAGAATAAATATAAAAAAATTTAAATAAATATATATTTGATGAGAATAATGTAATAAGCTTTTCGGATAAGCTGTTTTCAAACAGCTTATCCTGATATGCTTATCAGAACAGGCTGTTTGAATACAACTTATCTTGATAAGCTTATCAGAACAAGCTGTGTGAAAACAGCTTGTTCTGATATGCTTATCAGGATAAGCTGTTTTCAAACAGCTTGTCCTGATAAGCTTATCAGGATAAGCTGATTTCAAACAGCTTGCCCTGATAAGCTTATCATAACAAGTTGTTTTCAAAAAGCTTATGCTTATTAGGATAAGTTGTTTTTATTATAAAAAATTAAATAAATGACTAAGCCATTAAATAAATAAACAAAATAATGTATAAATTATATCTCTAACTCTAACTCTGTTTTTGTTTTATTTGTTGTATATGAATGCAGAATCAGTTTAATTTGACGCCACACAAGAGTGATCCTGGTAGATGGAAGGAAATACGTGGCGGCATCAATCAAATGCTTACAAAGAGTTATAATTCTCGAAAAAATACGCTCAAGACAAAGCATTGGGTCCGAGACATCGATACCGGCAGGGTAGATATCGGCAGAGTCCGCAGCGAGCGTCCAGAGGAAATTAATTCAGAGGACTGAGAGAAACAGATCGCACTTTGGAGTAATCCGGATTACGAGAAAAGATGCCAGACGAACTCCCAGAACCGGTCTAAGCAGAAGACGCCGAGTCGGCAGGGATCCCGATCGTTGGCACGCCTTCGAGACCAAGTGGTGAGAAATTCTATAATTAGTTTACATACATATATGTCTTTGATTATATGTTTTGGTGTGTTGTGATTTTTTGTTTTGAATTTGCTTCATTCTATATATGCGTGTCTATGTATGTACAGACGCAAGCTGCAATTGAAGCTGATGTGCCACCCCCGACTGTCATTGATCACTTCTTCATTGCGCACACCGACCAGGATGGGAATTTTCCTTGCGATGCGGACCGCGTTATGTATGTAAGTATTTTTTTTTAAATTAATTAATTAATTAATTTTTTTTGGATATGCCTTGGTTTTTTACTATTCCTTGCCGATAAATAATGTACCAACCCGACTAATATATAATATACTAACTGTCGTTTGTTTTTGTCACTTCATTAGGAGGAGATGCTTGCGATGAAGGCTGCAGGAAAACATACGGACGACGAGATCAACCGTATCGTCCGAGGTGGAAAGCAGCGAGGCCACATGCCCGGTGTCGGCCAGATAGTGCCGAGAAGGAGTACTCACTATATTCCTCCTCCTCCTCCCGTCGACCCACGGTTGGAACAAGCGGCTCAAGTGTTTAACTTTATGAGAAGTGACGATAGGTTTGCCGATGCGTTCGGAGCATTTCTATCGGGTGGTGCTAGCGGGAGTGGCACGGGAGGCAGCGGTAGTGGCGCCGGTGGGAGTGGTAATGGTTAGTATGCTTGTCTTGTTTTTCCTACCTTAGCATGCAAGTTTAATAATTGTAAACCCCGAATTGCAAGTTTAATAAGTGTAACTAGGAACTTTGTACTCAAGTTGTGACATGTATTTGTATTGATCGAGAGGTTACATGTTATTGTGTTTTGGTACTAGATTCGTGGTAGATTTTTAGTATTTTTATCTTCAGGTTTTGTATTTGTATTCCCAGGTTTTGGTAGATTTTTTCCGGAAAAATTCCGGAAAAAATCTGGAAACAGCCTGCTGTGCAGGCAGCTAAAAAAAAATGTCAAAGTTTCCCTGGCGACATGTCGCCAGGGAAACTTTGGATTATTTGACTTTTTAAAAAGTCAGCCAAGTTTCCCTGGCGACATGTCGCCAGGGAAACTCAAAAAAATATTGACTTGTCAACGCCAGGCGTTGACTCGTCAACGTTACGTCTAGTTTCCCTGGCGACAAGTCACCAGGGAAACTCTAGAAGAACATTGACTTGTCAACGCCAGGCGTTGACTTGTCAACGTAACGTCTAGTTTCCCTGGCGACATGTCGCCAGGGAAAAGTGAGGTTTAAAAACCTGTTTAACTTAAGTTCCTTAATCAGCCATATTTTCCCTGGCGACACATGTCGCCAGGGATACTATCCCGCACCAACTCCAACGTGGCACCAATTTTTGAACCAAAGAGTTTGCGGGGCCCACTTGTCGCCAGGGAAATCCTAAATTGTCGTCAGGGAAACCATCCCGCACCAGCCTTTCTTGGCGAGGTTTCCCTGGCGACTTGTCGCCAGGGATTCATCTTCCCTGGCGACATGTCGCCAGGGAAACGTCGCGAATTTGGCCAGGGAAGGGTTCGAATATTGTAGTGTCGGCTGGATTGATCCGGTGGTCGAACCCGTGAAACGGTGACTTGACTGGGTCGACAAGGTGACTCGACCGAGTCGACACGATGATCGAACCCGATACCCGATGGTCGAAATCATGATATAGTGGCTAATACATTTATTTTCTATTAAAGCTATTATGTTTATATATGAAAATGTTGAAATAAACCTTTTATATGTAAGTAGGTATATATTTGAAAATTAGAATGTATAAGGAAAAAATCGAAAATAGTCATGAGGATCCTCAATATAGTCGCGCACGCACTTCTGAATCTTCTATCATTTGTTTACCAGTTTATATCCTCAATCTTAAAAGCTAGATACCCCAATATGTTCTCGTTTGTGTCGTGAGTAAAAACTGTGAAACGTCATTATTTTTTTTATAATACAAAAAACACTATTTCTTCTATAATATCACAAAATTTTGAAAAAAAATTAAAATTTAAAATTCGAAAACGCCATGCCAAAACGCAAGATACGGTATTTTTGTCGTGACATCACTTAGCGTTTTCTAACGTTTTCAAAAACCATTTGATGTAATGGTGATGAGCTCAACACTCAAAAATGCGAGATGCGATATAAGATTGTGTCATCAAATGACTTTTTCAAGATGTCCTGAGTTATATAGTTTAAAGTATATTATGCTAAAGACTATATATTGTTATGCACATAGGTTCAGATAAAAATATCATTTTCACTTAATGAATGCCTTATGCGAAAAATTATAAGAAGCCTAAACATGACGATAAAAATATATAGTAACCATCTAGCTTTAAAGTTGCATCTGTCTTGATCATTATCGACGACTTCGCAATAAGTTTAACAAATATTTAGAATATAATCTCTTTTATCGTTAAGATTTTAAGTCAAAAGTTATTGTTGAGATTTTGTGCAGTTGCACACGTCGCACATCGTTGAATATGGTTATGTTTTTACATGTCGTGCTAAACAATAATGAAACTTTTATCTAAACTAGCATATGGTATTTGCGCAATGCATTAATAAGTAAAAATAGATAACGAAAAATTAAATGAATTAAAAAATATTTTAATTTAAAAATAAAAATATTTTTTTAATAAGTTATTACAAAACTTTGTTATAAAATAAATAGATGGTTAAGATTGCACTCTTGGTTTATAGTTAGGTTTGAATTAAAAATAATTTAATGTTTGAGATTTGATATGTTAATTTTAATATTTGGTTTAGACTTATGTTTAAAGTTATGATGAGAATATACACCATTCATATAATTAATAACATGGATCGTCTAAATTAGAGGTGGCAAAATGGTTGGGTTGGGTTGGGTTGGGTTGGGTCATGGGTCTTAGATGGGTTTGGGTTTAGATGGGTATGGGTTTAGATGGGTCTTTTAAGAGGTTGGGTTTAGATGGGTTGGGTCTAGATAGGTTTGGGTTTAGATGGGTTTGGGTGTAAATGGGTCCTTAGGAAAAGTTTGGGTTTTTTGGGTTTAAATGGGTTTTTTTTGTTTTAAATGGGTTTTTAGGAGGTTAGTCTTTTACTTTTTTACGTTTTGTTAATAACTTTACATTTTCCTCTGTAAATTTACGTTTTCGTCAGAAATTTTACGTTTTTGTCAGAAAAATTACGTTTTCGTCAGAAATTTTACGATTTCGTCAGAAATTTTACGATTTCGTCAGAAACTTTACGTTATCGTCAGGAATTTTACGTTATCGTCAGGAAATTTACGTTTTCGTTAGAAATTTTACGTTTTCGTCAGAAATTTTACGTTTTCATCAAAAAAATTACGTTTTCGTCAGAAATTTTACGTTTTCGTCAGCAATTTTACGTTTTCGTCAGAAATTTTACGTTTTCGTCAGGACTTTTACGTTTTCATCAGAAATGTTACGTCTTCGTCAGAAATTTTACGTTTTTGTCAAAAGTTTTACGTTTTTTTCATAAATTTTACGTTTTCGTCAGAAATTTTACGTTTTCATCAGAAATTTTACGTTTTCGTCAGCAATTTACGTTTTCGTCAGAAATTTTACGTTTTCGTCAGGAGTTTTACGTTTTCATCAGAAATTTTACGTCTTCGTCAGAAATTTTACGTTTTTGTCAAAAGTTTTACGTTTTTTTCAGAAATTTTACGTTTTCGTCAGAGATTTTACGTTTTCATCAGAAATTTTACGTTTTCGTCAGTAAATTTACATTTTCGTCTGAAATTTTATGTTTTCATCTATAAATTTACGTTTTCATCATAACTTTTACGTTTTCATCCGTATTTTACGTAACCAGAACTTACGACGAAAACGTAAATTTACTGAAGAAAACGTAAATTTATAAACGAAAACATAAAGTTTCAGACGAAAACGTAAAATTTCTGACGAAAACGTAAAATTTACTGACGAAAGGTAGAATTTTTGACGAAAACGTAAAATTTCTAACAAAAACGTAAATTTACTAACGAAAACGTAATATTTTTGATGAAAACGTAAAATTTCTGACGAAAACGTAGAATTTATGACGAAAACGTAAAATTTCGGACAAAAACGTAAAATTCTGACGAAAACGTAAAATTTCTGAAGAAAATGTAAAATTTCTGACAAAAACGTAAATTTACTGATGAAAACGTAATATTTGTGATGAAACCGTAAAATTTCTGACGAAAACGTAAAATTTCTGACGAAAACGTAAATTTTACTGACGAAAACGTAAATTTACTGACAAAAACGTAAAATTTATGAGGAAAACGTAAAACTTCTGATGAAGACGTAAATTTTTTGACGAAAACGTAAAATTTCTGACGAAAACGTAAATTTACCGACGAAAACGTAAAATTTCTGACGAAAACGTAAAATTTCTGACGAAAACGTAAAATTTCTGACGAAAACGTAGAATTTCTGACGAAAACGTAAAATTTCTGACGAAAACGTAAAATTCTGACGAAAACGTAAAATTTCTGACAAAAACGTAAAATTTCTGACGAAAACGTAAAATTTATGACGAAAACGTAAATTTACTGACGAAAACGTAATTTTACTGACGAAAACGTAAAATTTCTGAGGAAACGTAAAACTTCTGACGAAAACGTAAATTTTTTGACGAAAACGTAAAAATTTTGACGAAAACGTAAATTTACCGACGAAAACGTAAAATTGCTGAGGAAAACGTAAAATTTTGACGAAAACGTAAAATTACTGACGAAAACGTAAAATTTCTGAGGAAAACGTAAAATTTCTTAAGGAAACGTAGAATTTCTGACGAAAACGTGAAATTTATGACGAAAACGTAAAATTTCTGACGAAAACGTATAATTTCTGACAAAAACATAAATTTACTGATGAAAACGTAAAATTTCTGATGAAAACGTAAAATTCCTGACGAAAACGTAAATGTACTGACGAAAACGTAGAATTTTTTATGAAAACGTAAAATTTTTGACCAAAACGTATAATTTATGATGAAAACGTAAAAATACGGTGAAGACGTAAAAAATTAACAAGTGTGTGAAAATTTGACAAGCTTGTGAAAAAAATGAAAAAAAACAATTTTGATATTACTAAAACCTATTGGGTGACCCATCTTGACCCATTAGTAATATAAAGGTAGACCCATCTAGACCCATGTGACATGTGAGGAGACCCAAGTAGACCCATCTATAATTTTAAGAAGGAGTTTGTTTGACCCATGTAGACCCATCTAGGATATTAAGGGAAACCCAACTAGACCCCTTTCTTTTTCTAATTTAACCAAGTTGACCCAAAAATTAACCATGGGTCAAAATTTGCCACCTCTAGTCTAAATAGCATTACTCTTTATAAAATAAGATCGTCTAAAGAGCATATATACAAGTCTCAAAAATGTTTGATGGCTGAAATGAATTGCATCCACGTGGTTTTAAAGATCATTCAAGATGACCAATAAATGACAATGTACATTTATTCTGTTTGGTCTTCATCAATCACTAAAACATCACAAAATGTGTCTTTGAATGATTGTGGTGAAGTGTCTTCGACCCCGTCTTAAATAATGTAGTAGATGTGCACGTGAACATGACTAATATACATTTTATTTTATATAAGTTTGTGGTATATTTATGACTCAGGAGGGCATTTATATAATTTGGATGTAGTAGTATGCACAATTTATTTTATAATTATTAGCAGTATTGAGTGTTGAAAATGTCAAAACCAGATAATTTATAAAAAAAGTTACTGGTCGTAACCTTAAATAAAGTATGGCTCGTATCACACCCGACTCATATATATTTATCAATTTGAGTTTAGTTTTAGGGCCCGTTTGGTTTTCAGGTTTGGATTAAATGCCATGGGCTGAAAGTAAAAAATCAGTTTGGTATCCACCCATGGGTTTTTAATGTAGGACTCGGATCCTTGTTAGTGGGTTTTTAAAAACCCACCATGGATCCCTGGATTTATCTTCTGACTGCAAAAGCATCTTGTCGTTTATTGCACATTGTGTAAATTGTAATGTGTTAAGATACATTTGAGTTTGAGGTCAAAAGAACATTTTTGTCTTCATATGGTAAAGTAAAAAACTCTCAATAAACTTTTAACAAACTAAACACTACTTTTTATTTAATAATACTCAATCCTAAACCACCCACTTTATAAACCTATATATAAAGTAAAACCTGACTTTAAACCAAACGGACCCTTAACATCCCAGTTTTCATAATATTGACTTTATCATATTATAAAGCTTTCCCATTAACTTTTGTTATGTTTGTAAGTTACCTCAAATTAAAGGACTCTCTTTGCAATATCTCCACCAGGTGTTAGTTTTGTCAAATGGTGAAACTTATCAAAACAACTTATATAGCTTACTTCAGTTCATAGTCAGGAAACTCCATATGTTTCTTTCTCCTTCTCATCCCCCATGTCTCACACATATAACACAAGAACAATATAGGGTTTGATTGATATCTTGATTCCAAGCAATTTTTAACACAAAAATTGGTACATCCAAGTTTAAGGACGTGAATTATAGTTTTCCCACAATCTAATTCAAGGTATGGATCGTGATTAAATTTCCTACTTTATAGTTAAAGGTTGCCTACTATTGGGTTAAGCTTAAAGATTGTATCTTGATACCATTAAGCGGGGTTTTGGTGAAATTTATAAGTTAGTGTTAAGTTGTGATTTTCTAAAATCGCCAAGAACACATGTCAATCATGTGTAGAGGATAAGAGCAATGATGGCCTGATAGGTATCTTGTTGTGATGCCATAACACCAACTGATGGTGTTCGTATTTGAAACGCGCGTTTATGTTAAAAGTTATTCGCGAAACCAAACACCCTCTTATGGCCTAGTTTATCTATAATGCTTGTTTATGTCAAATTAAGATTTTTTTCTAAGTAAGCCCTTCGATTAATACATGATCTTAGGTTGTAAAAGTTAGCCGGGAGCATAGTCAGGAGCTCGAGAAATGATATAAGTCGCATTAAGGTGAGTAACGTAGTTTTACAGTAACATAGTTAAATTTAAATACAAGTTTTCTATGTTCATGTAAGATATGCTTTATATACATGTCATTCGTGATTATATTATGTTGATAGAGTGAGTCATGACTCGTACTATGAGTTTACACGAGTTCATATGTATGTTCTTTCGTATATCATACGTTGATTATATCACTAGTATATTGTATATGTTTATGAAGCCCGATTATATGAATTCAGTGTCAAATCGACCTAAATGGTCGTGTTATGTAAGTCAAAGTATCTGATGACCCGTATGGTCATATAAGAAGTATTGAGTATCTGAGTGTCATATCGAAATAATAGGGTTGTAATTTCTTGTAGTATATGTTGCAAGTTGACCCGACAGGTCATAAAGACGGTCCAGTACTCATAAGGAGTAATAGATCACGTGCATATCATGTATTCAGTTGACCCGAATGGTCATACAGAATAATCAGTGGCCACTCATGTGTATATCATGTATTCAGTTGACCCGAGAGGTCATACAGAGCAATCAGTAATATCATGTATTTAGTTGACCCGAGAGGTTATACATAATAATTCAGTGGCTAATTATGTGTATATCATGTAGTCAGTTGACCCGAGAGGTCATACAAAATAATTCAGTGGCTAATCATGTGTAGATCATGTAGTGAGTTGACCCGAGAGGTCATACAGAACAACCAATGGCCACTCATGTGTATATCATGCAGTCAGTTGACCCGAGAGGTCATACATAACAACCAATGGCCACTCATGTGTATATTATGTAGTCAGTTGACCCGAGAGTTCATACAGAACAACCAATGGCCACACATGGGTATATCATGTAGTCAGTTGACCCGAGAGGTTGTACATATGAATTATACTTTAGTAGTGCATAATTGGCACTTAAGTCCCAAAAAGGGACCCCAATGATATTTATGTGAAATAAATCTACAAGTGATACACGGGCTTGTAAAATAAGCATGGCTTCATACAAGAAGTACACGTGTAATATGATACTCGTGATTATCCAAGTATATACGCCTAATGAATATGATGATTATGTGTAAGTATGCAAAGTAAAGATCTTAACTAGCCCTTCTCGGCCAGTTTATGCTTTCAGTATGCGAAGCCATGATTTACATGATGTTATCTTACATGTTTAGTTTATATACGTTATCTCACTAAGCTTTATGCTTACGTTGCTTTGTTTATGTCTTTTTATATAGGTGAGATCAAGTTTAAGGTTAAAGGTCGCGGGTTAGCTATTGTTAGAGCTCATGGGTAATCGAGCTTATCTCTACCCTCTCTAATACCATGAAACGCCTTAGGATGTTATGCTTTTGAGTATGTAAACGTAAACTCGGATTTTGGAGTGGTAAACAATTAGTTACGTTATGCTTTAAAAGTTAAAGGGTGTTTGGCACTACTCCCTTCTTACCCCTTTTTACTTCATACGGGTCTAAATGTGATTACCATTATCATGTATAATTTCCCTTACGTTAAAAAAGAAAAGAAAAAAAGAAAGTAGTCTTGGCGTTTCAAGATTTTGTGTTAACCATAATTATTTGTATTTTTTGAAATTGACACAATCACAAGACTCTTTCACGGTTCAACTATTTTTAACGAATAATTCATGATTCAAATCAAATCAATATCTCTATCTCAGTCTCATGTGGGCTATAAATCTATAATATTCAATATTAATTATTATTTTGGCATTCATCACCTAACACTTAAAATGCTACTTACAAAATAGGACCCTTTCTTTAATGGTGAAAAAAAAACGGAATTTCTTTTAGTTCCTATCCATGCATGCATTTATATTTACGAAGGACTAACGACTGCGAAAACTAAAAGTAGGCTTATTTTAATAAAACAAAAAAATAAATCTTTTTAGAAAAAGTTTGACACGTAAAGTTAGGCATAAAAATATAGCTATTTTAGGCCTCTCGGTTTCTTCTAGTTCAAATAATAATGCCTATATTATCCGTTGACTCGACGAGTTCTGAGTTTAACCGTTCCCAAAATAAAAAACGCAAAAGTATTGTTTTTGTTTTTGTTATAAAATCTTTTCAAAAGTAAAAAAATAAAAAAATCTTTTGTTATAAGAAGTATTCATTAACCGTTCCCAAAATAAAAAAAATCTTTTCAAAAGTATTTACAATATTGTTTTTGTTATAAAATTGTGAGACTGGAAATCTGAAATGAAAAACATAACGTTTAATAAGTTAAAAGTATTAGCTAACAAAAAACGCAGAACAGAATCTGATAAAACTGTGTTTAACAAAACTAAAATGAATACAATTTTTTTTATACCTTTTTTTATAATTTTAGATAAGCCCGAAAGATCTTTATAGTATAACCCATACAATATTAAGAATGATTATCAGTATTGATTATTGAACATGTATAATCGCTAGTGAGGAAGATGTGCACGTGCACGAGGAGGACAAGTACATTTCATTTGATTGGTGAAAGATCGATCTCAATAATCTCATGTGGGGATTACGTTTATGATTTCATTTATTCAACCTAATAATTTACGTGCATGCATGATACATATATTCAATTTTGTATTTTTGTTGAAAGAGATGTACTGATTATTATTAAGTGGGGTTTACTACTAGCAGTACCCAGAGAATGTCGACAGCAAGTGATGCTGACATGGACACACGAATGGATACAAGTTGGATCCAACTCGAACCTTAAATGTCCTGATTCTCGATCTCATGTCGTCTCAAATTATTAGCTTCAAATTATTTTGCTACCTACCGTTAAATCCAACCATCTTAACTTTAGGTTGAGTATTATGCAGGACGTGACCAAATCAAAAAACCAAACTGAAACAAATAGATCGGACTACAGAATGTATCTCAGATCGGTTCTCGTTCCACACTTTTGCTCAATTTCATTTCTCGGTCGAGTCCGGCTAGTTCGGTCTTACACATAATCGTCTATTGCATTTTGTTGGACCAAACCGAACAAAGCTGAACCTGGACCGATCGTTTTTTGTTGGGTTCTTGGTCCGAAGTTTCGGACAAATCAGTTTTCGGACACTAAGTAAATAGCAGATCGACGATGGAGAATAAATATCATTCATATTTTTCTCACCGGCAATACTAACTCTTACAACCCAAACTTGTTTAACCTCAATCCTAACCTATCTATTTTCGAGTGTCTAACCCCTGTCAATTAAAATAGTAAAAGTTTGTTGAATCAACATTTTACACGAGCTAAAAATGACGATTTCAAAAATATTAGTAAAAATACTTCAAAAGGAAAAATAAACACTCATTTTTGCTTGGAAAACGTGGGTCCTACTCCATTATTCAACTCCCAAAACTTTCTTCTATAAAACCCTACACCCAGCATGCAATTTCATCATCAAATCATTCTCATACTTTTGTCAAAAATAGAAATATTCAATCTAAGTGAACAGCAAACCAAAAATCAAGCCATTGTCAATGCCCTTTACAAGGCTTTAACAGTCGGAAACACGAAAAATGTGTCCGAGATCCTAGCGAGTGACCTTGAGTGGTGGTTTCATGGCCCTCAGAATTGTCATCACATGATGCGCATGCTTACCGGAGAAGCATTACACACGGAGTTCAAGTTTGAGCCTCGAAGTATCACTACCATTGGTGATGAAATGGTTATAGCTGAGGGGTACGAGGGAGCAAACGTGTACTGGGTACACGTTTGGGCCCTCCAAGACGGGTTGATTACTATGTTTAGGGAGTATTTTAATACATGGTTAACGGTTAAGGAGTTGAGGGTGAGGCCCGTGAAGAAGAATCGGTCTACTGTGTGGCGTAGCCAACCACGGGATCTTTTTCGCAGGTCATTGCCCGAGCTCATGCTTGCCATTTGATCAAAGTCCAGAAAAAATTCCTTACATATTTTTCAGTAATTTCTAGGTCTGGTTACTCTAAAAACCCATCTATCAATTGTACATATGTAATTCTATGGTTTTTATAATTTTTATTTTTTAGTTTCATGAAATTTGTCAAATACAGTTAGATAATATGAGGTCTTGTATAGTTTTTTTTTGTGTTAATAATATCTGCCTTTTTTAAAAGTTTATAACTTAAAAACTAGTTTAAAATCAAACTTGAGAAGCCGTTTAGGTTGAATGATCTGAGGATGAGCAGAGTTAAAAAAATGTGGTTAAGAGAGTATGAGTTTTGGTGCTTATATGATGAATTTCGAGATGCTAATTCGTTACTACCAGTGTAAACACGTGTTTGGCTTAAGTAGCAGACATCTAGTATTTGTATCGCCAGAGATTTACCTAGTCCGAGTTCTTGGCTTCCTGCCTGATATCTTTCTACGATGTCAGGATAGATTGAATTTGAGTAATGATCCAAGCATATCTAATCCTTTAGAACGACATATACTGTAAATTCCAGTGATTATTTATGATAAATTCACCTTTACCAAAAAAAGAAAGAATGAAATACATTAAATAACTCAAAACAAGTCGGATTGACAAGATTATTGAAGATTATTGGTAGCTTCCTCGTCAAAATTTCATTACTAGAAGTACGAGTTAGTTCTTGGCTCTCGGCGTGTTCATTTTCCATTCATATTTTTAGCTAACATCTAAGTAGTATTGTTTTGTTTTGGCAAGCTGGTATGTCAACCTTGTGATTTTTACTAGTTCGAAGGACAAATGGTGCCTTTGTTTGCAAAAGTCAATACGTGAGGGAAATTTGTTCAAAAGTATCGATTTTTAGCACGGAGCCTTGCTCTTGTCGGAGGCATTGGTTTCTTTTGAAACTTTTAGGCTCCGTTTGAAGTGGACTTTGCCATGTTTTGGCAGATTCCTTTACGGAGGCACGGTAGGTTTTACGCCAATGATCACTACGCAGTGCCACCTGTACAACATCGAAGGTTAGACTCTAACCATATGATAGGTTACACAATCACATATTATTATATGAATAGTCGTATTCCATTCATATGAAATATGTTTACGTGCATGCATTTGCCTGAGTGCATTTATAAAAGACGCTCAATTTTTGCATTATTTAGGAATTGGATTAAATGATGAAAATATATTGCAAAAGTACAAGAAAGTATTTTGTGGTCGGGTACAAGGCACATGGTTCCCCTAACCCAACCCGGGAACGGACAGGAGGGAACCGCAGCATGGGGAATGTCCGCGTCTCATCGGAAGGTTATGGTCTTTCCTACTTTCCTAGTTCCCCATGACCCATGGTTTACATAGACTATATAAACGATAAGCTCAACAAATAAATAGAGTTACGTGTAAACCTTCTTTCGTAATTGTCCTCATGCATTATTGTTAATATAAACGATCAGTTTTGACCATTTCAAAATAAGTTTAACATATATTTAGATTACACTATCAAATATCGTTAATATTCTGAAGTTAAAAGTAAATTTTGAAACCATGTGCGTTTGTACACCTCGCACACCATCAAATACGAATACGTGCTACTAAACAATAATAATATTTTATCAAAATAGTGTGTTTTTTTTGTAAAATAAAATATACATAATTTATTAGCTACAAAATATGGGTAACATATATACAAGTCTCAAAAAGTGTTTGATGGTTGAAATGAATTTCATATGAAGATCATTCAAGATGATCAACAAATGAAAACATACATTTATTCTCTTTGGTCTTCATCAATCACCAAAACATCACAATGTGTGTCTTTGAATGATTGTGATGAACTGTCTTCGACCCCATCTTAAATAATGTTGTAGATGTGCATGTGAACATGACTAATTTACAATTTATTTTATACTCCAGTTTGTGGCAAGTAGTATAGTATACTAGCTTCGAGTATAATAATCTAGTCGGTTTTATAGAAGGCGTGCGACGTGCTAGTTATTTATTACCGCGTTATAAGTGAAAAAATTATGATGTATTT
This sequence comes from Glebionis coronaria, assembly GCA_025667525.1. Taxonomy (NCBI): domain Eukaryota; kingdom Viridiplantae; phylum Streptophyta; class Magnoliopsida; order Asterales; family Asteraceae; genus Glebionis; species Glebionis coronaria. The sequence goes on from CM046881.1 coordinate 567,864,038, forward strand.
GATACTTGATAGCTATGACTAAAAGTTACAAATGAAAACGTATAACAGATATTTTGTCAATTTTGAATATTAATCGTTCTGGTAACTATAATTGTTTATATTTTTAAAAATTGACATAAGCACAAGACACTTTTAAGTTTCAAGTATTTAGTGAATATATAATGCATGATTCGTATCAAAAAATCTCAATCTCATAATGATTTTGGCATTCATCACCTAACACAAAAATGCAATTTCAACATAGGATCTTTCCATAAGTAATGGAAAAACCCAAACTAAACTTTTAGTTCTTGTCCATTGCATATTTGCATGCACTTATTTAAAAGCTTGCTTAATTTGATTTGTTTTTGAAGAAATAATACATACAAAGCTAGACACAGGGGCGGAGCTAGTAGGGGGACTAGTGGGTGCTGAGTCACCCCTAATCAACCTATTTCGCTTATTATTTATGTGTATTACAAGTCATTTTTCTACTATTTCCTACATCAAGCCTCCCCCAACACTATGAATCTTTGCCTTAAGTATGGTTAGTCTCCCCTAACTATAAATCCTGGCTCCGCCCCTGGCTAGACATAAAATTTTGTCTATTTTAGGCCTCTCGGTTCTTATACCTTTATTATCTATTGACGAGTTCTAAGTTTAATCGGCTCCCCAAAAATAAATACGCACAATGCAAGAACATATATAATCGCTGCTAGGAAGAGGTGTATGTGCACGCGCGTGCACGAGGACGACAAGTACATTTCATTTGATTGGTAAAAGATCGATCTCAATCTCAAATGGGGTTTACGTTTATGGTTTCCTTTATTCCATGACCACACGCTAATAATTTAGCAGCGACGAGTACTTAAAGAAGTTATTTTTTAGCAAGTAGTTTTATAAGATATTAAAAGCTTCCATCAAAGAACATTCTACGGCTACGTTACCTTCTATTAAAGTTTTACTGGGTCAGACCTATAAATAGGATAGTAAAAAAATTTCTAAACAAGATTTTACACGGATTAAAATGACAATTAGACAAATAGTACTAGTAGAATACTAGAAATAATTCTAGAAGAAAATAAAATGAAGAAGAAAAACACCCATTTGCTTGGAAAATGTGGGCCTTACTCCATAATTATGCCTTCAAACTTTTCTTCTATAAACCCTTATGATCCATCATGCAACTTCATCATCATCAAATTATTCATAAACTTTTATCCTAAATGGAAATAATCAATCTAAGTGAACAAGAAATCAAAAATCAAGCCATAGTCAAAGCCCTTTACAAGGCATTAGCAGTCGGAGACACGAAATATGTGTCCGAGATCCTAGCAAGTGACCTTGAGTGGTGGTTTCATGGCCCTCAGAATTGTCATTACATGATGCGCATGCTTACCGGAGAAGCATTACACACGGAGTTTAAGTTTGAGCCTCGAAGTATCACTACCATTGGTGATGAGATGGTTATAGCCGAGGATATGAGGGAGCAAACGTGTACTGGGTACACGTTTGGGCCCTCAAAGACGGGTTGATTACTATGTTTAGGGAGTATTTTAATACATGGTTAACGGTTAAGGAGTTGAGAGTGACGCCCGTGAAGAAGAATCGGTCTACTGTGTGGCGTAGCCAACCACGGGATCTTTTTCGCAGGTCGTTGCCCGAGCTCATGCTTGCCATTTGATCAAAGTCCAGAAAACATTCGTCTACATATTTTTCAGTAAATTTTAGGTCTTGTTACTCTAAAAACCCATGTATCAATTGTACATATGCAATTTATAATTATTATTTTTTAGTTTCATGGAATTTGTCAAATACAGTTCGATGTTTTTTTTGGAGCGTTTTTCCAATGTCCACTTGTTCAAATGTTATGAAACATGAAGTGATAAAACATTTTATGTAAGCGAGTAAATCGGGTAAAAAACATTTTGACATCATGAAGTCTTGTATAATTTTTTAGTTATCTGTAGCTTAGTAGAAAATTTTCTTTCTGATGTTTTATAACTTAGTTAAAAAATATTTCAACATTATGAGGTCTTGTACAGTTTTTTTGAGTTAATAATATCCGCCTTTTTTAAAAGTTTATAACTTATAAACCGAACTTGAGAAGCCATTTTGCAAGCATATCTAATCCTTTAGAACGACATATACTGTAAATGCAAGTGATTATTTATGATAAATTCACCTTTACCAAAAAAAGAAAGAATGAAATACATTAAGTAACTCAAAACAAGTATAAAAATGTGTGCGTAAATGTCAAAAAATATGTGAAAGAAATTACGATGATCTGGATATACAAATTTTAGAGAGCTGGGAGCGGACACCAGAAAGTGGTGTAAAAGTCGTCACGTAAGATTTTGGGGTTTCGACATCACATTTATGGAGAGTAGTTGGTACGAGAAAAAGTAATACTAAATGGATATAAGCCCACAAATACGCACTTTTATTACTAAAAAACGAAGAAAAAAAACGAAAAAAAAAACCCTTTTGGCGCTAGCTGGTGGTTTTGGCGCGAGCCACTTTGGCGCCAGCCAGGAGTGGTGCGCCAACGGAGGTCTGGCGCCAAAACCCTACCAGCTAGGGGTGTCCAAAAAACCGAGGAATCACAAGTACCGAAGAACCGTACCGAAACCATCCCGGAACCGAACCATATATTAGAATCAAGGTCCGGTTCTTGGTTCCTAAAATTCCAAATTTACGGTTTGGAAAAGAATCGCCCGGTTCCGGTTCTTTCCCGAAAGAACCATTCTTTTGGAAATATAGGTTTTTACAAGGTTTGTTTATGATATTATGTAGAACGTGTAGGCTTTTAAAAAAATAGAAAATAAGGCCATAGTCTTTAATCAACACCATTGTCAAGTCAACTTGTGGAGACGTTGTTTTACACCAAAGATTGGCTAAAAGTGAGAGATGAAAATAAATGTGGATGAAATTAAAGATACTTTGAATGATGACGAGGTTGTTAAAGGAATGAAGAAGCGGTATGAAGTTATAAAGGCAAATATATGAAAGCGCGTTAAGCATTTTTTATGAGATTTGGATTATAAATGCTTGTTCTAAGTACTTTTAACAATTATACACTTAATTTTCTTTACATGTTGTGTTCTTGTTTATGTTTTTTTAAACTATTAAATTATTGGTGCGGTTTTTGTTGTTGAATAAATTTTTTTGTATGTTTATATTGCTATAATATGTCATTTATGAAAGATTAAAAAATAAAAATATGAAGATTTTAAATATAATGGTTCTCAACGGGAATACCCGAAAGTTCCCATCCCAGAAACGGAACCGTCCCAAGATCAAACCTAAGAAATAGAGACGGTTCTCGGTTCCAAATTTTTCTTAATTTAGGGTTCTTGGTTCTTGCGGTTCGATTCTGGTTCGGTCCGGTTCTAGAACCATGGACACCCCTGCTACCAGCCCAACCACCAGCCTCCGTTCCCCCACTGTTAAAGATATTGAAACGTTAGTTTGATGATCTTATTAAATAATTTTTATGCACTAACCTAAGGCCGGAGGAGTGGTATAAAAAACTAATCATCACATTAACGTCACATTAGTTTTTTCGTAACCCACAAAAACTCATATGAAGTTAAAAAAACAAATAAAAAACAAATAAAAACTCATATGAAGAGAGTTGTAACAAAAAAACTAACTTCCACCTTACCTCTAATTTATATAAAACTAGGGTAGATGCCCGAGCTTCGCCGCGGGTTTTATGTGGACGTTAGTTCGGTAAAAATGTAGAAAGAGACAAACCGATGTGTAGTTATAGCATTAACGTTCAAAAAATAGTTTTTACATAAGTATCATCACATGTGGCATGGGATCCACCATAATTATTTACATATGTAGTAAGTTGACAAACCACGTACGTTGACATGACATATGTTTACAACAGTAGCATAAGTACACTATTTTGTTAATAGGCTGATTTTGTTTTCTTGTCAGCTGCTTCTATGTTAGGTAGGAGCGAACGCTTGACGGTTGTAGTCTTCCTTTTTAGTTGTTTTTCTCTGGTTGTTTCAACAGTTGTTATAGCATTGTGTAGCACATTGTCTTCTGGTTGAGTACTTACATATGATGATTAACATAATAATTAGTTAGAAATATGTGCTAACGGATTTGGGAACGATGTAGGATGTATATAACTCCTTCTGAGCACATCTGCAGGCTCAACGCAACAGCAAGACGTTTCAGCAAAAACAATTTTCAAAAGGAGAATTTTTTAAAATGACTTGTGAAATGTACAACACAGAAATAGGACTTGTGAAAGTGTATAATATATTTGATCTGCCTTTTTTGTGTAATGTTAATAGGGGCTGCAATTTTATTTTTTTAAATAATTTCAATCTATATTACAAAATTAAGCAATAATCACTGCCTAACACAGTTAAAGATAGATTAAGCCTACTTGAAAAGTAAGGATTATTCAGTTCAGTTTTCCACTAAATTGGTTTTCAATTCAGGTTGGTTACGTATAAGGTTAAACAAACACCCCAAATAGCTTATGTGTTTTTCGGCTAATATTTCATAAGGTTACTTTATGTGGATAATTCGAAGGTCTTGGGTTATATAAGCTTAATATGACATGATAAGCAGTATAAGCCAAAAAGTTACTATACCAAATACGCAACAAAAACTTATCTTATAAAACATATGTCGAAAACCAAATAAGCCATAACCTAACTGATAAAGGTGGTTTTCCCCTATATACAGGTGTTTTTTCCATAAGCTCACTTATTGTGGCTTACTTCAAAAGTTTTAGGCATATATAAGTCAAAAAGTTCCTAACAAACTTATATAAGGCGTAAAGGTTCAAATTTCGAGGTTATGTAACATAATAAGGCGAAAACCAAATAACTCATAAGCCGGCTATGTAACACGAAACAAACTCCCCCTTAATAGTTATTCCACACAGACGATTATTGTCACACCCCACCATGGAGGAATATGGGACGCGGCGTATGGATATCATCACAACAATAGCGTGTCTATAAAGAGAACTATATGAACTAGAAATGTCATAAAAGGTGACCCAAATGTCATGACAATATCTCAACAATGCAGGAGTCTAGGTAAGTAGGTAAAAGTCTCACCTCTTACCAAAGACAAACAAATAAAACAAACATCAACATAAAGGTACTCGTAGTATCACTTATTCAATCAAACAAAAGAAATCTATGAAGGAACGGGGATCTCCTTCTAAATGCATTCCTACGCGACTCCAATCCTAGCCACTTATGTTCTCACGCTTACCCACATTAACACCTGAAAGAGACACTAAAACACGTCAACAATAATGTTGGTGAGAGTCATAGGTTTAGACTCCAATGCCAAAATCAAGTTATGAGTTGTGAATAATAACCATCAACCAAAGAAAATATGGACAATGTGCTACAATTATGCATTAACAACTAACATTCATGATTAACCATTCACCATAAATCCAAGGCTCCTAGCCTTACCAATCACCATGGCCCCATAGGTGCCCATACAGCTATGGATCAATCCTAAGTCCCCGCCTTGTCAACATCCCCTTGGTACCAAGTCAAACTACAATAACTGAGACGGTACGTGTCCCCCGATCCAAATCATAAGCACAATCAAGAATCACATAGCAGTTAATCACATAAGTGTACACACAAGTCCATCACAAACCATAAAAACATTCGCAGCATTATTTACAAAATCATACAATGTCTCTTCCATCCCATCTAGAAGTCAAAATCATTAAAAGATATGGGACTATGAAACTCACCTGATTGAGCTTCTCCAAATATCCGCGCACTAGCAAAAAGGTAAACACACAAACGCATACTATCAAAACATGAACCAAAATACTAAAATGGTTCATCAATCTATGATGGATATCTATCATTATCCTACAACTTAACCTCATTTATATGTCATAAGCATCCGACTACACCCCTCTATAAAGCCCTTAACTTAGTTAAGTTCATAACCCGTCCCGTTAATATTTTACCCAATAGAGTCCTGATTTTCATACTCTATATTATGAGCCAAACGCCCACCAAACCTAAACCACATTCCTTGAAATGAAAACCCCATAAACTTATATGTGTTAGCTAAAATCTCAGTCGTTTCCCAAACATCAAAGCAAATTTTAAGTCCCCGATATACAACTTATACTTTCGCATATCCAGATTTTACCGATTTTGAACGTATGAAAAGTTTGTTATGGATCAGAGGGTCTTCCACTACCCCAATTGATTATTCCTCTTTCAGATATCTTATATAACATATAAACTAACTCTCATGTTCGTTTTAAAGTCCAATTGTACTCCTAAGTACCCTAACCATCTTAAAACATTAATTAAAACCCCACTGATTTCAAAATTGTTTTAACCTTCGACTGTTATAACCTGTTTTGACCCACTTCCCTACCTCCAATCCAGTTCTAGTTTCTTGAATTTGAAAGCCAATTCAATTACAAACTTAAGTCAAGAATGGAAAAAAGTAATGCAAGTGAACAAGAAATCAAAAATCAAGCCATTGTCAAGGCCCTTTACAAGGCTTTAGCAGTCGGAGACACGAAAAATGTGTCCGAGATCCTAGCAAGTGACCTTGAGTGGTGGTTTCATGGCCCTCAGAATTGCCATCACATGATGTGCATGCTTACTGGAGAAGCGTTACACACGGAGTTCAAGTTCGAGCCTCGAAATATCACTACCATTGGTGATAAGATGGTAATAGCCGAGGGATATGAGGGAGCAAACGTGTACTGGGTACACGTTTGGGCGCTTAAAGACGGGTTGATTACTATGTTTAGGGAGTATTTTAATACTTGGTTAACGGTTAAGGAGTTGAGAGTGAAGCCCGTGAAGAAGAATCGGTCTACTGTGTGGCGTAGCCAACCACGGGATCTTTTCCACCGGTTGTTGCCCGGGCTCATGCTTGCCATTTGATCAAAGTCCAGAAAACATTCGTCTACATATTTTTCAGTAAATTCTAGGTCTTGTTACTCTAAAAACCCATCTATCAATTGTACATATGTAATTCAATGGTTTTTATAATTATAATTTTTTAGTTTCATGTAATTTGTCAAATACAGTTCGATGTTTTTTTTTGCAATGTTTTCCAATGTCCACTTGTTCAAATGTTACATGAAGTGATAAAACATTTTGACATCATGAGGTCTTGTATAGTTTTTTAGTTATGCATGTGTAGCTTAGTAGAAAATTTCTTTCTGACGTTTTATAACTTAGTTAAAAAATCTTTCAAAAACATTATGAGGTCTTGTACAGTTTGTTTGTGTTAATAATATCTGCCTATTTTAAAAGTTTATAACTTAAAAACAACTTAAAAACCAAACTTGAGAAGCCATTTAGGTTGAAGGATCTGAGGATGAGCAGAGTTAAAAAAATGTGGTTAAGAGAGTATTAGTTTTGGTGCTTATATGATGTATTTCGAAATGCTAATTTGTTAATGCCACTGTAAATACATGTTTGGCTTAAGTAGCAGACATCTAGTATTTATATCGCCAGAGATTTACTTTGTCCAAGATCTTGGCTTTCTGCCTGATCTCTTTCTACGATGTCAACATTAAAGTGTTTTTAGTAAACTCATTTTTGCCGGTACCTCTTATTCTGGTCTCTTTGGAAGCTTTAGGGGTCCGTTTGAAGTGGATTTTGCCGTGTATTGGCAGATTACTTAGGGTAACACGGTGGGTTTTACACCGCAATGCCATTTGTACATATTATCATATAAATAGTCGTATTCTATTCCATTGTAAGTTTACGTGCATGCATTTACCTGAGTCCATTCATGATGAAGGACCCTCAATTTTTCATTATTTGGGAATTTGGATTAAGCCTGATGAATATATATTGCAAAAATAAAAGTAAATTTTATGTGGTCTACATGGTCTTTCCTAGTTCCGATTGGCACATTGTTTACATAGACTATATAAACGATAAGCTCTACAAATAAATAAAGTTACACGTAAAACTTCTTTCGTAATAGTCCTCATGCATTATTGTTAATATAATCTCAAGATTTAATTGTTAGCTGTCTTATGGGAAGAGTTACAATCTACATGTAAAAGAAAGAAGATTAGAAATGGTGTTCATATATTCGATTTTGTAGTTTTCTTGTGAGAGATGTATCGGTTTACTATTATTGTTAAGTAGGGTTTTCTAGCAGAGAATTCGACAACAATTGCTGATATAGACACAAAAATTAATACAAGTTGGATCCAACTGGAACCTTAAATGTTCCGATTCTCTACTGTACTCCTGTCGTCTTAAATAATTGGCTTTAAAAATATCGAACAGACATTTTACAAAAATTAATAATGAAGAAGGATGCCATCATAATTGGTTTAACATCTTCCACTTTTTTTTATTCAAACCTAACTAAGTATAAATTTGAAATTAGAATGTATAGGGAAAATAAGAAAATAGTAGTAGGGATCCTCAATACAGTCGCGCACCTAAATTTGAATCTTCTCGAAATAAACTTCATAGAAGACACATGATTCTTTTACTGGTTTATATCTTCAATCTTAAAAGACTATTGTTATACACAATAGGTCCAAATAAGAAGTATCATTTTCACACAGTATCGTAGCTGACTTGATGAATGCCTTGTGCAAAAAGTTATATGATGCATCATAAATATAACCATCCAGCTTTAAAGTTTTATCAATTTTTGTTAGTTTTGACCATTTCAAAATAAGTTTAGCAAATATTTAGATCATGAGTCTGGTTATTTTGGATATCTTGTATCCTTTGGATACAAGGGGATCAATCCTCACCTTTCATCTACCAAAAATCAACAGTCCAGATTAATCTTTACTTTTTAATTAAAAAAAGTGGAGGGGTATTTTCGTCATTTTACAGCCCACCCACTCCCACCTTCCAAATACAACCTACCCCGACCCTTTCTCAGATCGTAACAAACACACGCACAAAAAACACACAATAAGCTTAATCCACCATCCCAATCCAAAACACATACTAAAAACACATACAAATAAAAAAAAGATCAATAAATCGCGTTAACAAAGTAAAGTAAAAGATGTCGATGCTATTGAAGAAACATTCACCAGGTTATATCATCATCGCATATATCTTTTTTAGCTTATTTGATGTAAATAAGCTTATTTTGATGTGATTATGGATGTGTTAGCTTTTTTTTTCATAAGGATATGCTAGCTTATTTGATGTGTTATTATTAAGCTGATTTGATATGTTATAATTAGGCTTATTTGATGTGTTGTACTTAAGCTTAATGTAAATAAGCTTATTAGGAGAGTTATGTGAGTAATCTAATGATTAAAATAGAGTTATGCGAATAAGCTTACAAAAAGAGTTTGTTGAAGCTATAGGATAAGCATAAGGTGATGTTTGTGAATAAGCTTATTAGGAGAGATGTGCAGAAACTGTAAGTTACAATAAACAAATGTATCATATATGATACATCCATACATCATATATGATATATGAAAGTATCATATATGATAACATGCTAATGTGCTTGAAAACAAATACAAAAAAGTCTGGGATCTTTTGGTTGGTAAATAAAAGTTAGTTGTGCGCATATTATCATATTTGATAATATTGTTGAAATTCAACTTCTGGAATATATCATATATGATAATCTGGTTGAAATTCAGCTTTTGTAAGATATCATATTTGATAATCAGGTTGAAACTAAAACCAAATCTTTTTATTTGTGTAGTGAAAGGTGTTTTCAATACATATTGAAAAACTCAATCATCTCAAGGCCAAAGAAGTGAGCATAAAACAAGTATCGAAAGAACAAACAACGGCGTGTGCATGAGACGACTAAAGACGAGTGTCGAGTTTGTAACCAAAATGTTGATGCATGGAATCAAGATCCATTGTTTTAGCCATTTGACTTGTTTATATTTTAGTAATTTGTGTATGACGTTGTAATACTTTAACTTTGTAATACGACTACATCATTGAGTTTTTTTCTTGAATATGAAAATGGTGAAACATCCGCAGATGTAAGTTTGGATAATATGCCTATTTTGTTGATGCTTTTATCATTTGAAGCATAGATTTTTTTACCTTATCATATATGATAGTGATATATCATATATGATAATCCATGTAATCCTTAAATTCTGCCAAATATGACACTGCATTATCATATATGATAATGCATTATCATATATGATACTCAAAAAAAAGTTTGATAGATTAAACAATGAGGCTGCTGAATTCATGATTTAAACAAAGAGTATACTGGATTCATGATAAAACACTTGTGCAGTAAATAAAAAGAGTACTTTCTGAAAGTAACTTATATGATAATTCAAACAGAATGTATTTACATATAATATCATATATGATAAACACTTATTCATAATAAAAAATTAAAAAAACAAAAGAATCTGTTAAATTCATTCATGATTAACACCAAATAAATTCTTATTATTGAAACTACTCTTCTTCTTTCTTTAACCAATTCTTCTTCATACTCGTGCACGTCCGATTGTTATGATAGAAAACATCCCTTCATTGTTCACACAATCTGCATTTATAAAAGACAGAAAAAAACATATTAGGTAGCATGTAATCAGCAACTGTATCATATATGATAGAAACAGGTTTGAATAGTTTAAATAGATTTTGTGAAATTAGTCACAAATTTTGGTTTTTCAGTGGTTTGTTAGATACGTCATATATGATACATATGAGGTATCATATATGATAAACCTATCATACATCACATATCATATAACTATCATATATGATAAAAAAAAGGTATCATATATGATACATCAGACTTATAGCTTACATCAGCAACAAAGTTAAAAAATGCCTAGTACAGCTTATTTACACTAACATAAGCTTATTCATATCTCTCATACTTATAAAACTTGTTACACTACTACACAAACAGCCTCTACCCACGAAATTTTTCCCACGGAACAAAAACCGTGGGAAATTTGACACGGTATTCCCACGGATTTCCCACAGAAATGGCAAAAAAATATTCCGTGGGAAATTTCCCACGGATTTCCCACAGAAGCATTGACCAAGGTTTCCGTGGGAAAGTCGTGGGAAAGTCGTGACAAATTACCCACGGACTTCCCACGGACTGCAAATTACCCACGGATTTCCCACGGAGTGCAAAACTATTTTTGTTATTTTACACATCTGTGGGAAAGATGTGGCAAATTACCCACGGATTTCTCACGGTATACATATTATTATTATTACTTATCTATCCGTGGGGAATCCGTGGGTAATTTACCCACGGATTTCCCACGGACAACGTATTATTTTATTATTTATTCACCCGTGGGAAATCCGTGGGTAAATTACCCACGTATTTCCCACGGATAACATATTATTTTATTTTTTATCCATTCGTGGGAAATCCGTGGGTAATTTACCCACGGATTTCCCACGGACAACATATTATTTTATTATTTATTCATCCGTGAGAAATCCGTGGGTAATTTTCCCACGATTTCCCACAGAACTCATAATATTTTATTAATTATGCATCCGTGGGAAATCCGTGGGTAATTTACCCACGGATTTCCCAATAAACTTTCCCACGGATTTCCCACGGAAAACATATTATATTATTATTTATATATCCGTGGGAAATGTGTGGGTAAATTACCCACGGATTTCCCACGGATTACAGATTTTCCACGGATTTCCCTCGGATTTCCCACATATTACCCACGTATTTCCCACGGACTACCAATATTTTGTAATTTATACATCCGTGAGAAAGTTGATAAAAGTTTATTCAATAAAACCTAAAAATTACATTATAAAGTCGATAAAAATTTAAACAATAAAACATACGAATTATATTACAAAGTCGGAAAAACATACGAATATATTACAAAATCGAAAAAACATACGAATTACATTAAAAAGACGATAAAACATACGAATTACATTACAAATCGATAAAACATACGAATTACATTACGAAGTAGATAAAACTACGAATTACATTACGAAGTCGAGATCCTAAATTGACTAAATGACAAACTACTGCAAACTAATGTTCCCCACGCTATTATAAAGCTCATGCAGTAGTGCATTTGAATTCATTGTGTGGTGCTCGGAATGCATTTGTGTACAACAATACCCTTTGAACATCTTATACCGACAACTCCTCTGAACATCTCGTATACAAGGATACCCTATCGACTACTCCTTTGAACATCTCGTATACAATGATGCCCTATCGACTACTTATTTGAACATCTCGTGTACAACGATACCCTATCGACTACTAATTTGAACATCTCGTATACAACGTTACCTTGTCGACTACTCATTTGAACATCTCGTGTACAACGATACCCTATCGACTACTCATCTAAACAACTCATGTACAACGATACCCTATCGACTACTCATTTGAACATCTCGTCTACAACGATACGCTATCGACTACTCATTTGAACATCTCGTATCTACTCTCATTTGAACATCGCGTATACAACGATACCCTTTGAACATATCGTATACAATGATACCCTTTGAACATCTCGTATCGACCACTCCTTTGAACATCTCGTATACAACAATACCCTTTGAACATCTTGTACCGAAAACTCCTCTGAACATCTCGTATACAATGATACCATATCGACTACTCATTTGAACATCTCGTATACAACGATACCTTATCGACTACTCATTTTAACATCTCGTGTACAACGATACGCTATCGACTACTCAATTGAACATCTCGTATCGACTACTCCTTTGAACATGCGTATACAACGATACCCTTTGAACATATCGTATACAATGATACCCTTTGAACATCTCGTAGCGACTACTCCTTTGAACATCTCGTATACAACAATACCCTTTGAACATCTTGTACCGACAACTCCTCTGAACATCTCGTATACAAGGATACCCTATCGACGACTCCTTTGAACATCTCGTATACAACGATGCCCTATCGACTACTCCTTTGAACATCTCTTGTACAACGATACCCTATCGACTACTAATTTGAACATCTCGTATACAACGATATCTTATCGACTACTCATTTGAACATCTCGTGTACAACGATACACTATCGACTACTCATTTAAACATCTCGTGTACAACGATACCCTATCGACTACTAATTTGAACATCTCGTATACAACGATACCTTATCGACTACTCATTTGAACATCTCGTGTACAACGATACGCTATCGACTTCTCATTTGAACATCTCGTGTACAACGATACCCTATCGACTACTAATTTGAACATCTCTACAACGATACCTTATCGACTACTCATTTGAACATCACATGTACAACGATACCCTGTTGACTACTCATTTGAACATCTCGTATACAACGATACGCTTTGAACATCGCGTATCGACTACTCCTTTGCACATCTCGTATACAAGATACCCTATCGACTACTCCATTGAACATCTCGTATACAACGATACCCTATAGACTAGTCCATTGAACATCTCGTATACAACGATACCCTATCGACTACTCCTTTGAACATCTCGTATAAAATGATTCCACATCGACTACTCATTTGAACATCTCGTATACGACCAGGGACGGAGCTAGGATTTACAGTCGGGGGGGGGGGGGGGCTTACATTTTCCGCGAAGAGTAAAAAAAATTTGCCAAATAAAAACTATAATATAGCCCATAAACAGCAGATACAAAGTACTTACAACAGTTTCCAACGTCAAACACTAACAAAAGAAACTAATATACTAGCCATACACCATCAGTAGCTACCAAAAGAACCATTCTAGCATTCACAATCTAATAAATATGCCTACTTGTTAACTTTACAAAATGTAAGCACATAATTTCTCCATTAATCACAAACGCCATTCTTCATCATCAGGATCTCACAAATGACATTCTTCATCACCATCATCAAAAACATGTGAACAACCCTCGACTTGCACCTGCTAATAATATATATCAAAACTAGTAAAACATCCAACTCTAAAAGTAGGTTGCTAAAAAACATAGAGTTAAAAAAAATACAAATTGAATTTGAGAATGTACCTTGGCGAGCTGAAACTTGACATGTCTTTTTTTCTAGAATTGAAAGCATCTATTATCATATCCGTTGTGAATGTGTCAGAAATCTCCCTCTCGATATAAATGATCAAGCAATGTTTAAGATAGTCATCACTCATTTTTGTGCGAAGTCTAGTTTTCACAATTTTCATTGCCGAGAAAGCTCTTTCACTCATTACGCTTGCAAGAAGATGAAATGACATTAACGATAATGTTCAAATTCTTAAAAAACTTATGCACCACTGCCACCTCTTTAGATGCTGATACTAATGCCAATTGTAATTTATGTGCAAAGCAATGTACATAATATGCATAAGGACACTCCTTTAAGATCAAAGCTTATAGGCCATTCCATTCTCCTCTCATATTACTCGCCCCATCATATCCTTGGCCGCGAATATTTTGGACATCCAGCTTATGATAAGATAATGAAGATAATATTTCATTCTTTAGAGTCAAAGAAGTAGTGTCCTTTACATGAATCAAATCTAAAAATCGTTCTTTTATATTTCCCTTTCGGTCCACAAATCTCACCACAAAATTCCCTTTGCTCTTTTTAAGATTCATCTCGAGACTCATCAACTATTAAACAAAACTTTGCATTCCCAATTTCATCACGAATCTCTTGTTGTATTCTCTTTGCAATAATTCGTAAAATTTCTTTTTGAATATCGGGTGACGTATACTTTGCATTTTGAGGAGCATTTCCTAGCACAACATCTTCAACATCCTTATTAAATAAAGCGATAAGCTTTACTAATTCAAGAAGGTTTCCTTGATTTTTTGAACCTGGTCGCTCATCACTACCCCTAATACCACAAGTCTGAATAGTGAGCCATTTAACCGACTCAATAGTAGTTCTAAGTCGAAGTCTATTTTCAATAACTTCTTTTTTAGTTTGTTTCTCTATGACGTTCTCTATATGTCACGTTTGGTTCTTTAAAGCTTCATAGCATCTTACGGAAAAATTATGAGCAGAGGCTGGAGTGTTACCTACATGAGTGATGAAAGCACACTGGTTGCCACAATTTACCTTTTTCCACTTGCTGAACCCTTGCTTGGTAAATCTATCAGAACCAACTCGTCCAACGGGCTTCTTATTAAAAGATAACATGGTAGACAATATGCAGCATCCTTTGTGTCCCAATACTCCAACCACCAAAATCTTTTAAACCATACTTCCTGAAAGCTTCGCATACGTCCATTCGAACCACGACTAAAAGGATATTTTGGTTTACTAAGTTGATAAGGTCCAAGTCTGATGTATTCACGTCTAATTTCATCTTGGTGGTTGCTTGGATAACTTGATATTGGAGGTCGCGCGCCTGGATCACGGATCAAGGAATCTAAATTTACTACAGAATTGTGAACATCTTTTTCAGGTTCAACCCTAGGAGACTCGTTGACATGATTATCATTAACATCTTGGTGGTCACTTGGTCGTGTGTCATGAACATCTTCTTTTTTATTGTTAGCATCTGGTGGTGGTTCGCGATCTTCAACGACATCCACTTTTGGCTTGAAAAAATTATCGATGGTTCTTTTTGTTCCTTTCTTATTCATCATCATTCTAACCTAACAAGTAACAAAGAAACATCCCCTGATGAGTAATCACAAATTTAGGCATTTAGCAATTGCAATTTTACAAGTATGAAACTAAAAAGATACAAACATAATATTAAACTACATACACTTTACTAATTTAGTGACTAACAAACTAAGGTCTAAGGAATTAAGATTCAGATTTGTGAAATTGCAACAAAAAAACAGGGGTGATCAAATCTCTAAATCTCCTACAACAAAATTGGGGATTTTGAACCATCATTAATTCATTATCAGGATTGATCATTATCAAGATACGATTAAAAAATAGATAAATAGATTGCATAAAAACATGTAAATTAATGAAAAAGATTGGAATAGTTGAAAACCTGGTGGTTGGTGCATAGGTAGAACTGAAAGTTGAAAGGTATAGAATGATCGGTTGTGTTATTTTTTCTTTTGCCTCTTAAAGTGTTAGGGGGGGTCAATTAGAGATAAATGGGCTTTGGGCTAAAAATTTACCACTATATTTTTGAAGCAATTGGGCTTATTGGAGGGGTCATGCACCTTCCAGCCCCCCTATTCCCTCCGTCACTGTATACGACGATACCTTATCGAATACTCCTTTGAACATCTGTATACAACGATACCCTTTGAACATCTCGTATCGCCTACTCCTTTGAACATCTTGTATACAACGATACCCTATGGACTATTCCTTTGAACATCTCGTATACAACGATACCCTATCGAATACTCCTTTGAACATATTGTATACAACGATACCCTTTGAACATTTTGTATCGACCTCTCTTTTGAACATCTCGTATACAACGATACCCTATCGACTACTCCGTTAATATTTATTTTTTCTATTGATGTATTTTATGTCGACATGCGAATGTGTAATATGTGAATGTTTAACTATACAATAAAAGTAAAGAAAAACGATCACGTTCGTGAAAAATCTGTGGGTAATTTCCCACAGATTTCCCACAGAGATGGTAAATCTGTGAGAAAGTCGTGGGTAATTACACACAGCTTTCCCACAAGTATAAAATATCCCTCCAAATATTTTGACTTATCCCGCTTAAACATTTCCCAAAATTCAAAATCTAAATTTTGATATTATAACAAAAAGAAAAAACATGGCCAAACTTCCATTATCTAAAAAGTCAAAAACCGGATCTAACAAAAAAAACACATTGCAAATCTAAATCCAAAACAAAAAATTGTCATTACAGCAAATCAAAGATCCGTTCAAAGCCCATCAACAAATTAGTCATTCATCACATATAAAAAAACCCAGATCTAAATCACAACATTGTCTAGCTACGACGGATTTGCTCAACCCATTTCCCATTTTGCGTCACAGATCTCACACTCTTCACTTTTTTCATCTGGGTCAGCTTTTTTTTGAATTGATTTCATCTTATTATAATTGGGTATGTGTTAGTTTTAGCTATATGGGCTTTTGGTGGTTTTTTATTTGTTTTGTTTCAAGATTTTGCTTTTTTTATTTATTTGATGGAATTGATTAATGGTGTTTTAGCTTTTTGGCAAACGTGTGTGGTTTGTTTGGTATAGATCAGCTGAGTAGTTTCATAGATCTTAAGGTTTACGTAATCGACTATTTTAGTTAGTAGTATTACTTATAGTCTATACCAGTAGTTGCTTATAGTTTCTACAATGTGTTGCTCGTGGTATCTAGCTAATTTCAGCTTTTCTGTAATAGGAGTTTAACAAGTTGTTAGTCAAAAGCTCCATAGAGCTTATGAAAAGATTTTGATAAGCTTTTAAAGTTCGATTCAGTCAAGTATGAGTAGATGTTTCATAAGTTCATAATTTCATTTTTTTTTCTTTAATGTCGTGTATGCAGATAAATGGAGTAGATCAGTTCAGCAAGAAGCAAACTGGTGAAGTGATTAGATTCAGATCTAGTGTAAATGCGATTTCAGTTCGTACGAGTAGCTCGACATCAACGGACAAGGCCGGTTAGTCGAGGTCACTTTCTTGTTCAATTTTCTGCGAATTTTAGAGTCAATCTGCTGATAGCTTTATGGTAGTATAATTTAGTTTGATACGTGTTTGAATTGACTTCTTATTAGCTACTTGATAGTTGTTTAAGCTTTCTGAATTGACTTTAGCATTATAGCAGTTCTATATTTACATTATGATCTGTTAACTGTTGTTTGGGATTAGCAAATTTTTACAGCTTATTGAAGTCTTCCTCTTTGTTTCTAGCTGATCTCGCTTAGAATTCATAGGGATAACATAGAGTATAAGCACTTTTCTTTCATATAGTAAATGATAGAAGTCAAAAAGGCAAACAACCGCAAAATAAATATGGATCAGGTTGTATTCATGTTTAAGAACTGATATCTCTTTGATCAATAGTAATTGTAGTAATATTTTAGATGATTTGAAAAGTCTGTCCATTGTTCTTTTGCTGTTTCTAGATTGCATATATTTTGGATTGTTAGATCACTAGTAAAATAGTCTTTAAATAAACTGAATACAGTAGATTTATAAATAGAAAACTTGTACTTTAGGCCATTGATCATTCTGAGTAATGGACATTAGTGTAATAGTCTGAATAAAAAAATAGGAGTAGTTGCCAGGATTCGACATTGTGACCTCAAACAAAGTTTGCCCAGGTCTTACCACTAGTCCATAGTCTCTTTCTTGTAAGTTTTTTTTTTCGAGTTGAATATTTTCTGTCTTAATTTGTTCCATCTTGTGAGAGGAAGTTAGAATCGCTACTAGTAAATGTTAAGTTCTAACGTTTAATAAATAGTTAGAATAGAAAAGGTAATAAAACGCAGCTTTTAGATTTGTAAGTTGGACATTAGGCCTTAAATTTCGTCATTCTCATTCCTTTGTTTTTTTTACAATTCAATTCCTGGCAGTAGTTAAAGATTACCATTTAGTTGGACTAGTTCTATTTTTCTTTTTGGTTTTCCTTACTGGGCCTATTGTAGTTGTATGTTAACTAGATTTGGACTACTATTGTTTTAGTAGTATAATTTACGCAGACTGATTGATTCTTTGCGTAACAGTTTAATGCTCGATCAGAATCAATAGGTGAAAAGGCTTCCTTTCACCGACTTCTTCTTGGAAACAGGTGTCTGGTTGCAGTTGAAGGGTAAGTAGGATGTCTTGAACTAACTGTAAGTCTTTATATCGAAATATAGATGCCCTGGTATACATACTGAAGACCAGGTCTTACCTTGGAACGCATATAGAGGACCATATCATAATATGTCTCTCTCACCCATATGTGTGTTTTTGTCAGTTCAATTAAGCTTGTTAAACCTTGTTTTCCATTTTCAGGTTTTACGAGTGGAAGAAAGATGGATCCAAAAAGCAGCCATACTATATTCATCTCAAGGATGACCTCCCCCTTGCGTTTGCTGCTCTTTACGATTCTTGGAAAAACTCAGAAGGTGGCACAACGTTTACCTATATATAATAGAATATGCAAGTTATGCTTTTTTTGTTTTAGTATTGCACAAGTGAGCTTTGCATGTGTGCGAAACTGGTGGTTGCAACTTATGTTTTTGCTTATAAGTTATGACTCCACTAATCAAAGAAGTGTTTTGTAGGTCACCGTATAGATCTTATTATCTTAGACTCGTTTGCATACTCAGTAATAAGATTACAGTGGCTTTTAATTGATGGCTACATGTTGTAATTTAGTTTTGGGTTTTATCTTCTCATCATGGTTCTAAAATATGGATTACATGAGTACACGACCCCTCCTGATACATAATGGTTCTTATATTATGCTTTCAGGGGAGATACAATACACCTTCACTATTTGATAACAAGTTCTTCGTCGGCCCTAGGTTGGTTGTTAGTTTTGTTTTGTTGTTCTTTTTGCTTAGAGGAAATTATGATTACCAGATTAATCTAAGTTTTATTAATACAGTAAATGATAAAGTTTTCATGTCATATAACTAGTATACTAATAAGTGTAAGTGTAATTTTGACCAGTTCGTGATAAACACAACCCAATTCTGCCACCATGTCAATAAATCAAGTTCCATTTCTGTAGGCAATAACTTTTCTCTATAGTAGTTTGTGAGTGTTCTTTTGTTTTGGTTCAGGATTAAGCTGATGGATTGAGGTATGTTGCTATTAAAGATGCGTATGAGCAATAAATTTCAGTTGCAAGATTGAAATAACACGTCCTGTTGTGGTGGATTTCATGAAGCAAAAGAACAAGAGAGACTCAAAGAGAAGCGGGCATACTAGCAAAATTAAGCAACCTGCTAAATCAGGTTATAGCTAGTCTGATTTAGCATTAGGCTGTAGTTTATGTGTTAGAAGTTACAACTATTGGGTTCTAGTATGTCAATATCATTATAAGGATACGGATTTATGTCCAACGGATATTGTATTCGTCTATTTTGGTAATTTATTAATGGCTTTTATTGTTCCAAATACCATTTTTTTATATTTATAGATTTTGGAATTTGGAAAATGTCAAATTATATTGTGAGAAATCCGTGGGAATATGTTTGTGGGAAATATGTGGGAATATGCCCGTGGGAAATGTGTGTGAAATATCTGTGGGAATTCCGTGGGAAAAGTATGGAAAATGCTTGTGGGAAATCTGTGGGAAATAAGTGTGGGAAATCCGTGGGAAACACATGGATAAATGGGTGTTAAAACTTGTGGGAAATCTGTGGGAAAATGTATGTGGGTAATCTGTGGGAAAAAGTTCGTGGAAATCCGTGGGAAAAAACCACTCTTTGAATGTTAAAAATGTGTAATAATAACCGTGAGAAATCCGTGGGAAAATGGTCAACGCTCTGTGGGAAATTCCGTGGGAAAATATTACCCACGATGTTTTTACAAACGGAACAATTCCGTGAGAAATCCGTGGGTAAGGGCCCTTTCCCACTGGATTTCCCACGGAACTTGCCGTGGGTAAAGGCTGTTTTTCTAGTAATGTTAATTCACCAAAATAAGCTAATAAGCTAGCTTATTTATAAATCTCCACTAATATATAACTTATTTGCATAACTCTCCTCTAATTCATACACTTACTCACATAGCTCTCACATACTCACATAATAAGCTAGCTTATAATTCGTTCAAAATAAGCTAAATAGAAGCTTATAAATTCAAGTAGTGGTAAATTAATAAGCTTATTGATATAAATAAGCTAAAATAAGAATAAACTATACCCGATGATCAACCAACCGATTCGTGATTATTGATCGATCGATTATTGATGATGGATTGATCGATTCGTGATGATGGATCGAGCAATAAGATGTTTTTGATGTTCTTCATGATTGATTGTAGCAAAAAAAAAGATGATGGATCGATGTTGCTAGATAGAAGTTTACAGATCTGGTGTTTGTTAGTAGAGAGAGAAAAGACACATCGATGTGTGTGTGATGAATGAAAATTATTAAAAAATAAAAAGGTTTATATAGTGGGCAGATGAAATGACGAAAATACCTTGTAGTGTAAAATGGGGATTTAATCACAACCATTAGATGGTAGGGAGATGAAGGGTGGGGATAAGTCTCCTCATATCTTAGATAAGTTTGGTATCTAAATGAACTTAAATCTTTCAAATATCGTTAATATTCTGAAGTCAAAAGTAAAACTTGAAACCTTGTGCGTTTGTACACCTCGCACACCATCGAATACCAATACGTAGTGATCTACTAAACAATAATATATCTTTTATCAAAATTGTAAAGTAAGACATACAGAATTTATTAGCTACAAAATGTGGGTAATATATATACAAGTCTCAAAAAGTGTTTGATGGTTGAAATGAATTTCATCCCTACAATTATCAAGATCATTCAAGATGACAAATGAAATTATGAAAATGTACATTTATTCTCTTTGGTCTTCATCAATCATAAAAAACATCACAATATGTCTTTGAATGATCCTGATGAACTGTTTTCGACCCTATCTCAAATAATGTATTAGATGTGTACGTGAACATGACTAATATAAATTTTATTGTATATTATGAGTTTGTTGTATATGAGAACCCGATGTACATTTCCATAATTGAAATATTGGATGTATAGTAGTATAGTACTAGCTTCGAATATAATTATCTAGTTGGGTTTATAGAAGACGTGCCACGTGCTAGTTATTTATCATATATATTACCGCGTCAGCAACACATACAAGTGAAAAATTTATGATGTATTCGATACCTATAATAAATGAAACATGTATAGGCTTGTCCTAAGAAAAAATGTAGATTAAATATTTTATCAATGTGAGTATAAACCGTTCACGTAACTATAACATATTTTGTGAAATCGACACAAGAATAAGACACTGGCAAATTTCAATTATTTAGTGAATAATCCAGATTCAAATCAAAATCAAAATCAGTATCTTAATCTCATGTGAGTTATATGATACTCTATATTAATTAATGATTTAAAATTTTTAACGTTCATTACCTAACACTTTAAATGCTATTTAAACATAAGACTCTTCCTTAAGTAGTGGCTAAAAAACAAACTAAACTTCTTACGTAGTATGTTCCTATCCCGTGCATGCAATGAGGATTTCATTATTTGCAAAATGTTGGCATACAAAGTTAGACATAAGAAATTGTCTATTTTAGTCCTCTCAGATATTCTCTCTTCTAAGTTCACCTAATAGTACACTCTTTGGCTCTACGAGTTCCGAGTCTAACCGGCTCGCGAAAATAAAAACCACAAGTACATTTCATTTGATTTAAAATACCAATTAGTACGTGCACGCAGGGACGGAGCTAGGGGTTCCTGCGGGTGCTCATGACCCATATGAATTTTTCTGTTTACTGTTAATTTGTGAAGAAAATATCGATTTTTTCTAAATACAACTAAAATGCACTCAGTCAATCGGATCGTGTTTCGACTTTTCGTTTTAATTCATTTTTTACATATGTTATATTACGGTTTAAAAAATTTGTGCACCAGATTATATTTCGCCTTGGTTTCGTTCCTGCGTGCACGAGGAGGACAAGTACATTTCATTGGATTGGTGAAAGATCGATCTCAATAATCTCATGTGGGGATTACGTTTATGATTTCATTAATTCAACCTAATAATTTACGTGCATGCATGATACATATATTCAATTTTGTATTTTTCTTGAAAGAGATGTACCGATTATTATTGAGTGGGGTTTACTACTTTACTAGCAGTACACAGAGAATGTCCCGATTCTCGATCTCCTGTCGTCTCAAATTATTTTGCTACCTTCCGTTAAATCCAACCATCTTAACTTAAGGGTGAGCATTATACAGGACATGAACAAATCCAAAAACCAAACTGAAACAAATAGATCGGACCGGACTGAACGTATCTCGGTTCGGTTCTCGTTCCACACTTTTGCTCATTTTCATTTCTCAGTCGACTCCGACTTGTTCGGTCTTACACATAATCGTCTATTGCGTTTTAATTTGTTGGACCGAACCGAACCAAGCTGAACTGGACCGATCGTTTTTTGTTGGGTTCTTGGTCCGAAGTTCCGGACAAATCGGTTTTTGGACACTAAGTAAATAGCAGATCGATGATGGAGAATAAATATCATTCATGTTTTTCTCACCCGCAAACTAATAACTCTTACACAAGGACTGAAAATGTTCTAAAACACGACATAAAAACGAGACCAATTACAACCCAAACTTGTTTAGTCTCAACCCTAACCTAGTTATTTTCGAGTGTGTACCCCTGTGAATTAGAATAGTAAAAGTTTGTTGAACCAACATTTTACAGGAACTAAAAATGACGATTTCAAAAATATTAGTAAAAATAAACACTCATTTTTGCTTGGAAAACGTGGGTCCTACTCCATTATTCAACTCCCAAACCTTTCTTCTATAAAACCCTACAACCCATCATGCAACTTCATCATCAAATCATTTACATACTTTTGTCAAAGATGGAACTAATCAATCTTAGTGAACAGCAAATTAAAAATCAAGCCATTGTCAATGCCCTTTACAAGGCTTTAGCAATCGGAGACACGAAAAATGTGTCCGAGATCCTAGCAAGTGACCTTGAGTGGTGGTTTCATGGCCCTCTGAATTGCCATCACATGATGCGCATGCTTACCGGAGAAGCATTACACACGGAGTTCAAGTTTGAGCCTCGAAGTATCACTACCATTGGTGATGATATGGTTATAGCCGAGGGGTATGAGGGAGCAAACGTGTACTGGGTACACGTTTGGGCCCTTAAAGACGGGTTGATTACTAGGTTTAGGGTGTATTTTAATACATGGTTAACCGTTAAGGAGTTGAGAGTGACGCCCATAAAGAAGAATCGGTCTATCGTGTGGCGTAGCCAACCACGAGATCTTTTTCGCAGGTCGTTGCCTGAGCTCATGCTTGCCATTTGATCAAAGTCCAGAAAAAATTCGTCCACATATTTTCCAGTAAATTTTAGGTCTTGTTACTCTAAAAACCCATCTATCAATTGTACATATGTAATTCTATGGTTTTTATAATTATTATTGTTTAGTTTCATGAAATTTGTCAAATACAGTTCGATAATTTTTTTTGCAGCGTTTATTTTCCATTCATATTTTTAGATAACTTCTAAGCAGTTTTGTTTCGTTTTGACAAGCTGATATGTCAACCTTGTGATTTTTACTAGTTCCAAGGACAAATGGTGCCTTTGTTTGCAAAAGTCAATACGTGAAGGAAATTTGTTCATTAGTATCGATTTTTAGCACGGAGCTTTGCTCTTGTCGGAGGCTTTGGTTTCTTTGGAAACTTTTAGGCTCCGTTTGAAGTGGAATTTGCCATGTTTTGACAGACTCCTTTACGGAGGCACGGTAGGTTTTACGTCAATGATCACTACACAGTGCCACCTGTACAATATCGAAGGTTAGACTCCAACCATTTGATAGGTTACACCATCGCATATTATCATATGAATAGTCGTATTCTATTCATCTGAAAAAGCTTACGTGCATGCATTTGCCTTAATGCATTTATAAAGAAGGACCCTCAATTTCTCATTATCTAGGAATTTGGATTAAGCCAAATGATAAATATATATTGCAAAAATACAAGTAAGATTTATGTGGTCTACTGGTACAAGGTACATGGTCTTTCCTAGTTCCGATTGGCACATTGTTTACATATATAAACGATAAGCTCTACAAATAAATAAAGTTACACGTAAAACTTCTTTGGTTATAGTCCTCATGCATTATTGTTAAAATAATCTCAAGATTTAACTCTTCAGATAGGAAGAGTTACAATCTACATGTAAAAGAAAGAAGATTAGAAATGGTCCATATATTCGATTTTGTAGTTTTGTTGTGAGAGATGTATCGGTTAACTACTATTATTAAGTGGGTTTTCTAGCAGAGAATTCGACAACAATTGCTGACATAGACACACAAATGAATACAAGTTGCATCCAACTGGAACCTTAAATGTTCTGATTTTCTACTGTAGTCCTCTTAAACAATTGGCTTTAAAGAAGGGCTAATTCTTGAAATGCCCCAAAATGTTATCTTGTTTCCCTTTATACACTCACCAAATAAAAATTTCCCAAAATATCTTATGGAACTTATGCAACCTATGCAACATTTCCAAAAATAGTAAAATTTTATGAAAATTTTGAAAAAATTTTGAATTTTTTTTTTCTATTTTTGGAAAAGTCGCATAAATCGTATAAGTTGCATAAGGCATTTTGAGAAATTTTCATTTGATGAGTGCAAAAAGGGAAACAAGGTAACATTTTGGGGCATTTCAAGAATTAGCCCTTTAAAGAATATCTAACAAACGTTTTACAAAAATTAATAATGAAGAAGGATGCCGACAGGCCCTGAAGCGAAGGACGGGAACGAGCGGAATCAATGTGTTCCAATTTCTGGCCTTGCACCGACCATCCAACGGACCATGGTTCAACATCTTCCGTTTGTTTTTTATTCGAACCTAACTAGGTATAAATTTGAAAATTAGAATGTGTAGGGAAAAATCGAAAATACTCGTAAAGGATACGCGTACGTGAATCTGAATCGTCTCGAAATAAACTTGATAGTATACACCATCATCCGTTTCCCGGTTTATATCTTCAATCTTATAAGCATATTGTTATGTGCATAGGTCCAAATAAAAAGTATCATTCTCAAACAGTATCGTAGCCGACTAAATGAATGTTGTGTGCAAAAAATTATAGGAAGCTTAAACATGACGATAAAGATACGTGGTAACCATCGAGTTTAAAGATTTATTAGTCTTCATCACTTTCGACATCTTCAAAACAAGGTTAACAAATATTTAGAACATAAATTTATATGTCGTTAACATTTTGAAATCAAAAGTAAATTTGAGAACTTGTGCGGTTGCACACTTCGTACACCGTCGAATATGAACACGGAGTACTAAACAATAACAAATCCTTTATCAAAATAGTGTGAATTTCTTTTGTAAAATATATAGAGAATTATCAAGCTATAAAATGTGGTAACATGTTTACAAGTCTCAAAAATGTTTGATGGTTGAAAGAAATTTTATCCCCACCGTTTTAAAGATCATTCAAGATGATCAACAAATGAAAACATACATTTATTCTCTTTGGTCTTCGTCAATCACCAAAAACATCATAATATGTGTCTTTGAATGATTTTGATGAACTGTCTTCGACCCCATCTCAAATAATTTAGTAGATGTGCACGTGAACATGACTACTAAAAAGGTCATTTGTCCATTATTCTCTTTCTAAAAAACATTTTAAATTTTCTCTTTCTAGAAATCGTCTATTCTTTTGGGTAATAGGGCAACTGGGTGCAGAATGCGCCACGTGTCCTCTGTTGCCCTATATCTTAGGGCAATATGTCAGAATTATCCTATTCTTTGAACACTTGTCAAAATCTGAATGGTTGTTGCCATATATATTTTTTGTTGGTCCTTTGTTGCCCGGGACCGTACCAGGAAAAACATGATTTTTAGACTCAATCACAAATTGCTTAAAATTGAATGACTCTTTTGATAATTATCTATATATTTTATTGTATATTATGAGTTTTTTTTAGCAAGAATATATTATGAGTTTACTGTATATGACAACCCAAAGATGTACATTTCCATAATTGAAATATTGATGTATAGTAGTATAGTTTCGAGTATAATTATCTACTTGGGTTTATAGAAGACGTGTGACGTGCTAGTTACACAAGACTTTTTACTCTATATTAATTAATGAGTTTAACGTTCGTTACCTAACACTTTAATGCTATTTCAACATAAGACTCTTCCTTGCATCTACAATGGGTTAGTTACACAAGACTTTTTACTATTTCCAAAATTTATTTGTATCATTTGAATCATTAGAGTTAAGACTTGCTAATGATTTTTTGATGAAAGACTTGTATTCTTTCAAGTGTTTGACAAAAAAACACAAAACTATTACCCTTAAATGACTTATGCATTGATTATGGAACAAAGTATTCAATGCATCAAGTCATGAAAAGCTTGATGCATTGCTTATGCTCTTAAGTAGTGGCTAAAAAACAAACTAAACTTCTTAGAGCATCCATAATGGTAAAAGCTACAAAAAGCTTTTTACTATTCTAACAAGTCTTTTGGAGAGCTTTTTGGCATTGTGACAAAAGCTTTTTAATAAACTTTTTTACTAATGACTTGGTGTACTCCAAGTCTTTCTTACAAGTTTAAGCCATTTAGTGAGTATGCATTAAGGGCATTAAATGTTTCAAGTCTTTCATGGCTTGAGCATTGTGGATGCTCTTACGTAATATGTTCCTATCCCGCGCATGCAATGAGCATTTCAATTATCTGAAAAATGTTGGCATACAAAGTTAGACAAAAGAAATTGTCTATTTTAGTCCTCTCAGATATTCTCTCTTCTGAGTTCACCTAATAGTACACTCTGTGGCTCTACGAGTTCCGAGTCAAACCGGCTCGCAAAAATAAAAACCACAAGTACATTTCATTTGATTTAAAATACCAATTAGTATTGAACATTCGCTAATGAGGAAGATGTGCACGTGTACACAGGGACGGAGCTAGGGGGTTCTCGTGGGTGCCCATGACCTTTATGGATTTTTTCTGTGTAATGTTAATTTGTGAAAAAACATCGATTTTTTCTAAATACAATAAAATGCACCCAGTCAATCAGAACGTGTTTCTACTTTCGTTTTAATTCCTTTTTTACATATGTTATATTATGGTTTAAAAAATTTATTCACCGATCATATTTCGTCCTAAATTCGTCCCTGCGTGCACGAGGAGGACAAGTACATTTCATTTGATTGGTGAAAGATCGATCTCAATAATCTCATGTGGGGATTACGTTTATGCTTTCATTTATTCAACCTAATAATTTACGTGCATGCATGATACATATATTCAATTTTGTATTTTTCTTGAAAGAGATGTGCTGATTATTATTAAGTGGGGTTTACTACTTTACTAGCAGTACACAGAGAATGTCGACAGCAAGTGATGCTGACATGGACACACGAATGGATACAAGTTGGATCCAACTTGAACCTTAAATGTCCCGATTCTCGATCTCCTGTCGTCTCAAATTATTAGCTTCTAATTATTTTGCTACCTTCCGTTAAATCCAACCATCTTAACTTTTAAGGGTGAGCATTATACAGGACATGACCAAATCCAAAAACCGAACTGAAACAAATAGATCAGACCGGACTGAACGTATCTCGGTTCGGTTCTCGTTCCACACTTTTGCTCATTTTCATTTCTCAGTCGACTCCGACTTGTTCGGTCTTACACATAATCGTCTATTGCGTTTTGTTGGACCAAACCGAACCAAGCTGAACCTGGACCGATCGTTTTTTTTTGGGTTCTTGGTCTGAAGTTCCGGACAAATCGGTTTTTGGACACTAAGTAAATAGCAGATCGACGATGGAGAATAAATATCATTCATGTTTTTCTCACCCGCTGATATGAATCGACTTGAGCTTGTCAATGCCAAAGCAGGGTCCAGTCAAGAACATGCATCAAAAGCAGCAAATTAACAAAATCAGTTGAAGAAGCTAAGTCACGTTTGTAGTAGTAGTGCATGCATACATTTAGGAACAAGAAGTGGTCTCCCACAGTTGCATTAGTAACCCACGTTTACACTTTCTAGTCATGATTTCTTCCTAAATTTTAGCTTAGTGGTTAGCCTAATGTTAGTAGTATTTATATTGTAATTCCTGCATGAGTTAATATACAAGAAAATTGTCCCAAGTCTTCTTCTTCTCCATGTGTACGTTTCCTTGGAGTCTCACCCGCTTAAAGGTTATATCATCTGGTGCTTTCACTCTCGATCTCACCAGCCTCCCCGTAAAGATACATCAAACGACAATCCACCACCAAGTCTTGAAGACCAACTATCCGCCCTCAACGCAAAAGTTGATGCCCTCGTCAATAGCATGACGAACCTTCTCCAAGCTCCACCACCGCCGCCCCCGCTCACACCCCCACCCAACAACCCGCTCCATAAGTCACCAAAAATTTTGTTACCCACGTTTGATGGCACCTGTCCCTTGGATTGGCTTTTTCAAGCCGACCAATATTTCACCTTTTACAACATTCCAACTGATCAACGGGTCGCTCTTGCGTCTTTCCACTTCCATGGTGACGCATTGAGTTGGTACAAATACATGCATAATAACGGACTTCTGGGTGATTGGGCAACGTTCACGCGTGCTTTGGAACTCCGTTTTGGTCCATCATCGTTTGAAAATCATCAGGCGACACTCTTTAAACTCAAACAAGATGGCTCGGTCGCTACATATCAAACTGAATTTGAACGCCTCAGTAACTGTGTCGTGGGACTGCCTCACACGGCCCTTCTCAATTGCTTCATATCGGGCCTTCGTCCCGACATCCAGCAAGAGATAGCCATCTATAACCCCACCACACTTCATCAAACATATGGCCTCGCCAAACTCATCGAGGATAAGTTAGCTTCTACCCAACCATATGTCGGATCCTCCTCTCGCCTCCCATTTATACCTCATACCACCCAAACCACCACCATTACACCCACTGTTACCCCACCCGCCATCCTCCTAAACCCCGCGAAACAGCCCACACCTTTACCAACACGACGTCTCTCACCCGAAGAAATACAAACTCGACGTAACCAAGGTCTTTGCTTCCGTTGTCCTGAACGGTTTTACCCGGGACACCGTTGCAATCCACCCCAGTTTCTCTTGCTTGGAAATGATGAACCACTGCCATTAACTATTAACACTGAGACCCTCGCCAACCTAGAAGATCATGCATATGACATACAACCGCCTCAGTACTTAGCCCTTTCTACTGCGGCGTTGCATGGCACCACATGCCCACTCGCGCTTCGCATTACCGGTCACATCAACGGACACTCCGTCACCGTGCTTGTAGACTCTGGTAGCAGCCATGATATTATCAAACCTTGTCTCGTTTCAACACTAAACTTACCATCCGACTCTAAACCCTCATTTCCTGTTATGATTGGTGATGGTACATTTCTTCATTGCACGGGACAATGTCCTAACGTCGAACTTCGGCTTTCGGAAACACCGTTTTCTATTTCTCCATATGTTTTCCCGATTGAAGGTGCTGATGTCGTATTAGGCATGTCATGGCTAAGTAACCTTGGGCCACTCAAAGCAGATTTTTCGGTGCCACAACTTACCTTCAATCACCTCGATAAAGAAGTTACCTTGCATGGGGAGTCCTCGCCTAAGTTGGGAACAAGCACCGACCTTGAGGACAAGGTCGTAGTTCAACCGGAGGGTATTGATATGAATCGACTTGAGCTTGTCAATGCCAAAGCAGGGTCCAGTCAAGAACATGCATCAAAAGCAAAGGCAAATTAACAAAAGCAGTTGAAGAAGCTAAGTCACGTTTGTAGTAGTAGTGCATGCATACATTTAGGAACAAGAAGTGGTCTCCCACAGTTGCATTAGTAACCCACGTTTACACTTTCTAGTCATGATTTCTTCCTAAATTTTAGCTTAGTGGTTAGCCTAATGTTAGTAGTATTTATATTGTAATTCATGCATGAGTTAATATACAAGAAAATTGTCCCAAGTCTTCTTCTTCTCCCTGTGTACGTTTCCTTGGAGTCTCACCCGCTTAAGGGTTATATCACCCGCAAACTAACTCTTACACGAGGACAGAAAGTGTTCTAAAACACGACATAAAAACGAGACCAATTACAACCCAAACTTG
Source organism: Glebionis coronaria (assembly GCA_025667525.1). Taxonomy (NCBI): domain Eukaryota; kingdom Viridiplantae; phylum Streptophyta; class Magnoliopsida; order Asterales; family Asteraceae; genus Glebionis; species Glebionis coronaria. Next base: position 567,894,802 of record CM046881.1, read on the forward strand.
TTTAGTCTCAACCCTAACCCCTATGAATTAGAATAGTAAAAGTTTGTTGAACCAACCATTTACAGGAACTACAAATGACGATTTCAAAAATATTATACTTCAAAAGGAAAAATAAACACTCATTTTTTCTTGGAAAACGTGGGTCCTACTCCATTATTCAACTCCCAAAACTTTCTTCTATAAAACCCTACACCCACCATGCAATTTCATGATCAAATCATTTTCATACTTTTGTCAAAAATGGAAATAATCAATCTAAGTGAACAGCAAAGCAAAAATCAAGCCATTGTCAATGCACTTTACAAGGCTTTAGCAGTCGGAGACACGAAAAACGTGTCCGAGATCCTAGCAAGTGACCTTGAGTGGTGGTTTCATGGCCCTCAAAATTGCCATCACATGATGCGCATGCTTACCGGAGAAGCGTTACACACGGAGTTCAAGTTTGAGCATCGAAGTATCAATACCATTGGTGATGATATGGTTATAGCCGAGGGTTACGAGGGAGCAAACGTGTACTGGGTACACGTTTGGACCCTTAAAGACGGGTTGATTACTAGATTTCGGGAGTATTTTAATACGTGGTTAACGGTTAAAGAGTTAAGAGTGACGTCCGTAAAGAAGAATCGGTCTACCGTGTGGCGTAGCCAACCACGAGATCTTTTTCGTAGGTCGTTGCCTGAGCTCATGCTTGCCATTTGATCAAAGTCCAGAAAAAATTCGTCTATATATTTTCATGTAAATTCTAGGTCTTGTTACTCTGAAAACCCATCTATCAATTGTATATAGGTAATTCTATAGTTTTTATAATTATGATTTTTTAGTTTCATGAAATTTGTCAAATAGAGTTCGATGTTTTTTCGCAGCGTTTGTCCACTTGTTCAAATGTTACACAAAGTGAAACATGAAGTGATAAAACACTTTATGTATAAGCGAGCTAATCGGGTAAAAAAATATATTTGACTTCATAGTTTTTTTAGTTATCTGTAGCTTAGTGGAAAAATTTCTTTCTGATGTTTTATAACTTACTTAAAAAATATTTTAACATCATGAGGTCTTGTACATTTTTTTTGTGTTTGTCAACTGTTTTTTTTAAGCTTATTACGCTTCGTTTCAAGAAAACAAGTCGGATCGACAAGCTTATTGAAGATTTTTGGTAGCTTCCTCGTCAAAATTTCATTACTAGATGTACGATTTAGTTCTTGGCTCTCAGCGCGTTTATTTCCAATTCATATTTTTAGCTAACGTCTAATTAAGTAGTATAGCTTCGTATTGGCAAGCTGGTATGTCAACCTTGTGATTTTTACTAGTTCCAAGGACAAATGGTGCCTTTGTTTGCAAAAGTCAATACGTGAAGGAAATTTGTTCAAAAGTATCGATTATTAGCACGGAGCCTTGCTCTTGTCGGAGGCTTTGGTTTCTTTGGAAACTTTTAGGCTCCGTTTGAAGTGGACTTTGCCATGTTTTGGCCGATTCCTTTACGGAGGCACGGTAGGTTTTACGCCAATGATCACTACGCAGTGCCACCTGTACAACATCGAAAGTTAGACTCTAACCATATGATAGGTTACACCATCACATATTATTATATGAATAGTCGTATTCCATTCATTTGAAATATGTTTACGTGCATGCATTTGCCTGAGTGCATTTATAAAAGACCCTCAATTTTTGCATTATTTGGGAATTGGATTAAATGATGAAAATATATTGCAAAAGTACAAGAAAGTTTTTTGTGGTCGGGTACAAGGCACATGGTTCCCCTAACCCAACCCAACCCGGGAACGGACAGGAGGGAACCGCAGCATGGGGAATGTCCGCGTCTCATCGGAAGGTTATGGTCTTTCCTACTTTCCTAGTTCCCCATGACCCATGGTTTACACAGACTATATAAACGATAAGCTCAACAAATAAATAGAGATACGTGTAAACCTTCTTTCGTAATTGTCCTCATGCATTATTGTTAATATAAACGATCAGTTTTGACCATTTCAAAATAAGTTTAACAAATATTTAGATTATACTATCAAATATCGTTAATATTCTGAAGTTAAAAGTAAATTTTGAAACCTTGTGCGTTTGTACACCTTGCACACCATTGAATACAAATACGTGCTACTAATCTTTCATCAGAATAGTGTGAATTTCTTTTTGTAAAGTAAGATATACATTATTTATTAGCTATAGAATGTGGGTAACATATTTACAAGTCTAAAAAATATTTGATGGTTGAAATAGATTGCATCCCTACAGTTATAAAGATCATTAAAGGTGATCAACAAATAAAAACATACATTTATTCTGTTTGGTCTTCATCAATCACCAAAACATCACAATATGTGCCTTTGAATTGTGATAAACTGTCTTCGACCCTATCTCAAATAATGTAGTAGATTTGCAAGTGAACATGACTAATATACAATTTATTTTATATGAGTTTGTGGCAAGTAGTATAGTATATAGCTTCGAGTAATCGGGTTATAGAAGGTGTGTGACGTGCTAATTATATATTACCGCGTTATAAGTGAGAAAATTATGTTGTATCCGAAACTCGATAGCTATGACTATAAGTTGCAAATGCAAACGTATAACATATATTTTGTCAATTTGAATATTAATCGTTCTTGTAACTATAATTGTTTATATTTTTAAAAATTGACATAAGTACAAGATACTTTCAAGTTTCAACTAATTAGTGAATAATAGATGATTCGTATCAAAATCAATATCTCAATCTCATAATGATTTCCATCACCTAACACAAAAATGCGATTTTGACATAGGATCTTTCCATAAGTAATGGAAAAAGGGTGCGTTTGGTTTGCAACCATGAATCATTATGGATATAATTTTCATAAGAGGGAGGTATGATATTAAAGATATCGATTTGATTGTTTATATTTGGTATAAAAATTCAAGTATTGGTATCATAGAGTGGGTTCCATGTTTAATTATTTTAGAAAATATAATTATACCTCTAAATCAATATTAATATTAAAATTGCGTCATTTATGTTTTCAAATAATATAGGCGTCATTTTAGTTATTTTTAAGCCTAAATTCATGTAACTAAAAAATAAACTATAGTTTTTAACATGCAAGTTTTGTCCCTAAAGGCAAACAAAATGAAACACTCATTGACGATAGAAAAATGAGACCACAAAAAAAATTATAGGACAAAAAGTAAAATCTTCACATTAAAAAAAACAGTACCTAAAAAGATTCTATAATTCAATATGACATAGTATATATGTGTGAAAATTGCAAAAAAAAAAACTCTTATAAGTATTAGTATTAAATAAAAAAATATAATCTAATAAATATTAAAAACATGGCTCACTCATTGTAACAAAAAAGAAAAGAGGCTCTTTGTCATGGTATGAATCTATAACTATGATTAGTATTTTTTTCATCTTTAGCAACTAACCAAACACTGTTAATGACTATCATAGTCATTCGTTGATTCCAAAATTCTCACACCAAACGTACCCTAAACTTTTAGTTCTTATCCATTGCATATTTGTGACTAACGACTGAGATATTTAAAAGCTTGCTTAATTTGATTTGTTTTTGAAGAAATTATACCTATAAAGCTAGACATAAAAATTAGTCTATTTTAGGCCTCTCGGTTCTTATAAGTTTTACTTGAAAAAGATGAATCGATTATGATCAGTACCAAGAGAATGTAGACAGCAAGTGATGCTAACATGGACACACGAGTGAATACAACTTGGCTCCAACTGGAACCTTAAATGTTCCGATTCTCAATCTCTTGTCGTCTCAAATTATTTGGCTACCTTCCGTTAAGTCCAACCATCATAACTTAAGGGTGAGAATTATAGATCACAGACATGACCGAAATAAAAAAACGAATTGAACTGAACATATCGAATCAGACCGAATGTATCTCGGTTTGATCCTCATTCCACGCTTTTGCTCATTACACATTCTATTGTGTTTTGTTGAGCCGGACCGAATCTAGCCGAACCTCGGCCTATCAATTTAGGTCCGTTCCTTGGTCCGAAGTTCCAGACAAATCTGTTTTCGGACACTAAGTAAATAGTATACGATGGAGAATAAATATCATTCATATTTTTCTCACCCGCAACACTAACTCTTACACAAGGACAGAAACTGTTCTAACACGACAAAAAAACGAGATCAATTACAACCCAAACTTGTTTAACCTCAAGCCTAACTTATTTATTTTCGAGTGTACCCCCTGTCAATTAGAATAGTTAGATTTTGTTGAACCAACATTTTACACGAACTAAAAATGACGATTTCGGTTATGGCTATGCAAAAATCCGAACATTCGGTTTCGATTTCACTTTTGCCCAAAAACCGACCCAAATCGAACCGTGCACATCCTTACCAGTTAGACACTAATTTGATTCGAATATTTTGTATACGACCTGTTAGACACTTATTTGACAATATATATGAATTACAAAACTTGCACCACAGTAGCATATTTAGTTTAAGTTCTCTATAGAGTGGCATCTTTATGTTTGCGTGAAAATGGTAACCAAACGTATTAGTTATTCTAAGTTGAATATCTTAAAAATCCAAAGCAACAAAACACTAAAGCGCCTTATTCTTGCAACGTATCGGTTTCCATTCTCACTATATGGTAATTACGTATTTGAATGTGTTTGTGTAAATCGTGATACTTGTCTATTTGAATGCGTTTCACTAAACCGTGATACTTGTGCAATTGTGCTATTTACAAGTGATACTTGCGTAGTTATGTCGATTGTTAAAACTTGGACTATGCCTGATCTAAATCGTAAACCCGCTGAGTTTAATTTCGTACAGGTAGATTCCTAGCAGTTGGTACTTTATATCATTTCATGATTTAGAAAATAACTTCAAATTGTTGCACCTTAAGAACACGGTCACAGGTTTAAAATGTTTTTGTTAACTCGTGTTAGTTTATAAGGATTTAAGCTTATAATGATCTTACATGCTGTTGTATTGATGCCATTGATGCACTTTATCAATGCAACTAGCATGCTCAACCTCCTTTCTATTATTTATGCACCAAGTTGCATGTACTTTATTTTTGCCATTGTGTACACATATTCGAATCTGTTTCATAATTGTTTCTTTTGAATTGCAGGACTTCTTTGATATGGAACCGCATCTGACAAGTCCACATGGTACGCTGATTAAGAAAGGTATTACAGCTTCGTTCTAATGGCGCTGGAAAGACCGGAAGAGCAGCTTCAAGAGAGCTTTTGCAGCTGGTCAAGCTTAATTTTCCCAAGAGCACCAGGTTTTTTCAATAGCTTGCAGGTTCCCGTGTTCTCCATGCTCAACATGGCTCAATTTCTAGATGTTGTTCAGGAAGCCTCTGAAAGATGATGTTGCCTCCGGAGATGGTGTTGCCTTCTGAGATGAGTAGGCAGGGTGTGCTTGCTATGTTGGTTTGTTGAATAATCTTATCCTTTTGAACTATTTGTGTTATGCTTATGTTGTCAGTGAATCGTTGAACATCTTATGCTTTTGAACTATTCATGTAGTTGAAAAATGTAGTCTTTGAACTCTTTTAGCGCGTAGTGAATGTAGTCTTTGAACACTTGTTTATGTAATTGAATCGTGTAGTGAATGTGACGCGTATGTTTAAGTAATTATCTGCTTTGAATTGGTTTGCATTATAATTCTGGTGTGGAAATGGGTCTGAATGACCTGGGAATGTGGTCGTGTACAACCCATTGTCCAGCCCAGGTGAGACACCTATAACGACCACATGTGGTCGTTAGAAGTTCCAGGAACAAAGCCACTTTCCAAACATCTAGTGACCACATGTGGTCGTTACAGCTTTCTAAACCCGATATCAAGACCGAGTCTTTAGTGACCACATGTGGTCGTTTCAGCTAGTCGTTTTACCCAAGCTATTGTGGCCACATGTGGTCGCTATAGGTAGTCGTTTAAGCCAACCTATTGTGGCTACATGTGGTCGTTAGAGAGTCTTCACGAAATTCTAGTCATTGGTCAATAAAGTCAATAAGTCAAAGTCAACAGGAACTAGTGGTCGTTAGAAGTGTCTAAATGTGGTCGTAAGAACTTTTAACGACCGAGCTTTCACGACTTCATTTGTTACGACTAATTGTGGTCGTAAGAGGCTCTAGTGACCACAAATGGGGGCTTCTACCCACCACATATGTGGTCGTTAGACGCGTTTTTTGTTGTAGTGATATATTTAATTTTGTATTTTTCTTGAAAGAGATGTACTGATTATTATTGAGTGGGGTTTACTACTTCACTAGCAGTACCCAGAGAATGTCGAACCTTAAATGTCCCGATTCTCGATCTCCTGTCGTCTCAAATTATTTGCATCAAGTTATTTTGCTACCTTCCGTTAAATCCAACCACCTTAACTTAAGGATGAGCATTATACAGGACGTGACCAAATCCAAAAACCGAACTGAAACAAATAGATCGATCCGACAAGACCAAATGTATCTCAGTTCGGTTCTCGTTCCACACTTTTGCTCATTTTCATTTCTCAGTCGACTCCGACTTGTTCGGTCTTACACATAATCGTCTATTACGTTTTGTTGGACCAAACCGAACCAAGCTGAACCTGGACCGATCGTTTTTTGTTGGGTTCTTGGTCCGAAGTTCCGGAAAAATCGGTTTTCGGACACTAAGTAAATAGCAGATCGACGATGGAGAATAAATATCATTCATGTTTTTCTCACCCGCAAACTAACTCTTACACAAGGAAAGAAACTGTTCTAAAACACGACATAAAAACGAGACCAATTACAACCCAAACTTGTTTAGTCTCAACCCTAACCTAGCTATTTTCGAGTGTGTACCCCTGTGAATTAGAATAGTAAAAGTTTGTTGAACCAACATTTTACAGGAACTACAAATGACGATTTCAAAAATATTATACTTCAAAAGGAAAAATAAACACTCATTTTTGCTTGGAAAACGTGGGTCCTACTCCATTATTCAACTCCCAAACCTTTCTTCTATAAAACCCTACAACCCATCATGCAACTTCATCATCAAATCATTTACATACTTTTGTCAAAGATGGAACTAATCAATCTTAGTGAACAACAAATTAATAATCAAGCCATTGTCAATGCCCTTTACAAGGCTTTAGCAGTCGGAGACACGAAAAATGTGTCCGAGATCCTAGCAAGTGACCTTGAGTGGTGGTTTTACGGCCCTTAGAAGTGCCATCACATGATGCGCATGCTTACCGGAGAAGCATTACACACGGAGTTCAAGTTTGAGCCTCGAAGTATCACTACCATTGGCAATGAGATGGTTATAGCCGAGGGGTATGAGGGAGCAAACGTGTACTGGGTACACGTTTGGGCGCTTAAAGACGGGTTGATTACTATGTTTAGGGAGTATTTTAATACTTGGTTAACGGTTAAGGAGTTGAGAGTGAAGCCCGTGAAGAAGAATCGGTCTACTGTGTGGCGTAGCCAACCACAGGATCTTTTTCGCAGGTCGTTGCCTGAGCTCATGCTTGCCATTTGATCAAAGTCCAGAAAAGATTCGTCTATATATTTTCATGTAACTAGGTCCTGTTACTCTAAAAACACAATTGTATATACGTAATTCTATGGTTTTTATAATCATTATTCTTAATTTTCAAGAAACATGTCAAATACAGTTCGATTTTTTTTAGTGTTTATCCAATGTCCACTTGCAGTTCAATCAAATGTTACAAGAAGTGATCACTACATACGCAGTGCCACCTGTACAACATCGAAGGTTAGACTCCAACCATACGATAGGTTACAGTACCATCACATATTATTATATGAATATTCGTGTTCCGTTCATTTGAAATAAGTTTACGTGCATGCATTTGCCTTAATGCATTTATAAAGAAGGACCCTCAATTTTTCGCATTATTTGGGAATTTGAATAAGTACAAGGCACATGGTGTCATGGTCTTTCCTACTTTCCTTGAGAGATATGTGTCGGTTTACTACTATTATTAAGTAGGGTTTTCTAGCAGAGAATGCGACAACAATTGCTGACATAAACACACGAATGAATACAAGTTGGATCCAACTGGAACCTTAAATGTTCCGATTCACTACTGTACTCCTGTCGTCTTAAATAATGTCTTTAAAAATATCGAACAAACATTTTACAAAAATTAAATCTTCCATTTGTTTATTTATTCAAACCTAAGTAGGTATATATTTGAAAATTAGACTGTTTAGGGAAAATTTCGAAAATAGTCGTAAGGATCCTCAATATAGTCGCGCACGTAAATTTGAATCTTCTCGAAATAAACATCATAGAAGACACATGATTCTTTTACTGGTTTATATCTTCAATCTTAAAAGACTATTGTTATACATATAGGTCCAAATAAGAAGTATCATTTTCACACAGTATCGTAGCTGACTTGATGAATGCCTTGTGCAAAAAAATGTATGAAACATCATAAATATAATCATCCAGCTTTAAAGTTTTATCAATTTTGGTTAGTTTTGACCATTTCAAAATAAGTTTAGCAAATATTTAGATCATAATTTCAAATATTGTTAATATTCTGAAGTCAAAAGTAAAACTTGAAACCTTGTGCGTTTATACACCTATCGAAATAGTGTGAATTTCTTTTGTAAAGTAAGTTATACAGAATTTATTAGCTACACAATGTGGGTAACATATATACAAGTCTCAAAAAGTGTGTCATGGTTGAAATGAATTTCATCCCTACAATTATCAAGATCATTCAAGATGACAAATGAAATTATGAAAATGTACATTTATTCTCTTTGGTCTTCATCAATCATAAAAAACATCACAATATGTCTTTAAATAATCCTGATGAACTGTTTTCGACCCCATCTCAAATAATGTAGTAGATGTGTACGTGAACATGACTAATATAAATTTTATTGTATATTATGAGTTTGTTGTATATGAGAACCCAAAGATCTACATTTCCATAATTGAAATATTGGATGTATAGTAGTATAGTACTAGCTTCGAGTATAATTATCTAGTTGGGTTTATAGAAGACGTGCGACGTGCTAGTTATTTATCATATATATTACCGTGTTAGCAACACATACAAGTGAAAAATTTATGATGTATTCTATAGCTATAATAAATGAAACTTGTATAGGCTTGTTGTTCTAAGCAATGTTTTAAAACCCGGTTTTTTAGTTGACTCGGTCTAGTGACCGGTTCACGGGTCAACCGGTTGAACCGTCGGGTCAACCCGGGTTCCTTATATATGTATTTATTTTATATTTTTAATGTGTATTATTTACTTTTTACTCACTAGTCTTAGTTTTTAGTTGTATATTTATAATATTATTATAAACATATGTAAAAATAATTAATTTATACTTACAATTTGTAATAGATTATAATAAAACAATATTAGTGAACATTTTAAGTTAGTTTGACTTTATTTTAACTAACACTAGTAATCATTACTTCAATATATATCTTTAAAATTTAAAAATATTTATAAAAAAAAAGTTTTGAAATGGTTTTTTTTAAAAAATCGTGACCCGGCCGGGTTAATCAAACCGGTTCAACCCGGGTGAACGAAAAACCGACGGTTCAATCCGGTTCTCAAACAAGCAAAAACCTGGTTACATCCGGCCCGGTCTCCGAGCCGGTTCACAGTTCAACCGGTTCAACCGGCCAGATCAACCCTGTTTCTAAAACATTGGTTCTAAGAATAAATGTGGATTAGATATTTTATCAATGTGAGTATTAATCGTTCACGTAACTATAACATATTTTGTGAAATCGACACAAGAATAAGACACTGACAAATTTCAATTATTTAGTGAATAATCCAGATTGAAATCAAAATCAAAGCCAATATCTTAATACCATGTGAGTTATGATACTCTATAACATATTTTGTGAGTTACCTAACACTTTAAAATGCTATTTCAAGGTTTCAACATAAGACTCTTCCTTAAGTAGTAGTGGAAAAAAGTCAAAAACAAACTAACTTCTTATGTTTGCAATGAGGATTTCAATTATCTGAAAAATGTTGGCATACAAAGTTAGACAAAAGAAATTGTCTATTTTAGTCCTCTCAGATATTCTCTCTTCTGAGTTCACCTAATAGTACACTCTTTGGCTCTACAAGTTCCGAGTCTAACCGGCTCGCGAAAATAAAAACCTCAAGTACATTTCATTTGATTTAAAATACCAATTAGTATTGAACAATCGTTAATGCGGAAGATGTGCACGTACACGCAGGGACGGAGCTAGGGGGTTCTTGTGGGTGCCCATGACCTTTATGGATTTTTTCTGTGTAATGTTAATTTGTGAAAAAAACATCGATTTTTTCTAAATACAATAAAATGCACCCAGTCAATCGGAACGTGTTTCTACTTTCGTTTTAATTCATTTTTTACATATGTTATATTATGGTTTAAAAAATTTATTCACCCGATCATATTTCGTCCTAAATTCGTCCCTGCGTGCATGAGGAGGACAAGTACATTTCATTTGATTGGTGAAAGATCGATCTCAATAATCTCATGTGGGGATTACGTTTATGATTTCATTTATTCCATGACCACAACCTAATAATTTACGTGAATGCATTATACATATATTCAATTTTGTATTTTTCTTGAAAGAGATGTACTGATTATTATTGAGTGGGGTTTACTACTTTACTAGCAGTACCCAGAGAATAATGTCGACAGCAAGTGATGCTGACATGGACACACGAATGGATACAAGTTGGATCCAACTCGAACCTTAAATGTCCCGATTCTCGATCTCCTGTCATCTCAAATTATTTTGCTACCTACTATTGTTAAATCCAACCATCTTAACTTAAGGGTGAGCATTATACAGGACGTGACCAAATCCAAAAACCGAACTGAAACAAATAGATCGGACCGGACTGAACGTATCTCGGTTCGGTTCTCGTTCCACACTTTTTCTCATTTTCATTTCTCAGTCGACTCCGACTTGTTCGTTCTTACACATAATCGTCTATTGCGTTTTGTTGGACCAAAACGGACCAAGCTGAACCTGGACCGATCGTTTTTTTGTTTGGTTCTTGGTCCGAAGCTCTGGACAAATTGGTTTTCGGATACTAAGTAAATAGCAGATCGACGATGGAGAATAAATATCATTCATGTTTTTCTCACCCGCAAACTAACTCTTACACAAGGACAGAAACTGTTCTAAAACACGACATAAAAACGAGATCAATTACAACACAAACTTGTTTAGTCTCAACCCTAACCTAGCTATTTTCGAGTGTGAATTAGAATAGTAAAAGTTTGTTGAACCTACATTTTACAGGAACTAAAAATGACGATTTCAAAAATATTAGTAGTAAAAATACTTCAAAAGGAGAAATAAACACTCATTTTTGCTTGGAAAACGTGGGTCCTACTCAATAATTCAACTCTCAAACCTTTCTTTTATAAAACCCTACAACCCATCATGCAACTTCATCATCAAATAATTTACATACTTTTGTCAAAGATGGAAATTATCAATCTAAGTGAACAGCAAATCAAAAATCAAGCCATTGTCAATGCCCTTTACAAGGCTTTAGCAGTCGGAGACACGAAATATGTGTCCGGGATCCTAGCAAGTGACCTTGAGTGGTGGTTCCATGGCCCTCAGAATTGTCATCACATGATGCGCATGCTTACCGGAGAAGCGTTACACACGGAGTTCAAGTTTGAGCCTCGAAGTATCACTACCATTGGTGATGAGATGGTTATAGCCGAGGGATATGAGGGAGCAAACGTGTACTGGGTACACGTTTGGGCCCTTAAAGACGGGTTGATTACTATGCTTAGGGAGTATTTTAATACATGGTTAACGGTTAAGGAGTTGAAAGTGAGGCCCCTAAAAAAGAATCGGTCTACTGTGTGGCGTAGCCAACCACGAGATCTTTTTCGCAGGTCGTTGCCTGAGCTCATGCTTGCCATTTGATCAAAGTCCAAAAAAAATTCGTCTACAGATTTTCATGTAAATTATAGGTCTTGTTACTCTAAAAACCCATCTATCAATTGTACATATGTAATTCTATGGTTTTTATAATTATAGTTTCATGAAATTTGTAAAACACTTTACGTAAGCGAGCAAAACGGGTAAAAAAAATATTTGACATCATGAGATCTTTCTACGATGCCAGGATAGATTGAATTTGAGTAATGAACCAAGCATATCTAATCCTTTAGAACGACATATACTGTAAATTCCAGTGATTATTTATGATAAATTCACCTTTACCAAAAAAAAAGAATGAAATACATTAAATAACTCAAAACATGTATAAAAATGTATGCGTAAAATTCACGGGCGGACCCAGGATTCTCAAAAGGGTGTTTTACGTTAAAAATATTAAACTAACTAAAATTATATCGTAAGAAACTAAGTTAGCACAAATTTTTTTAAAGTTGCACATGTCTAAAAACAAAGATAGTTTAGAATTTTTTTTTCTTCACTTCATAAGCTTAAATAGACGTAGCTCGTGTCATGGCCAACACTTATATGGGTCCGCTCATTACGTAAATGTTAAAAATATGTAAAAGATATTACGATAATCTGGATACACAAATTTTAACACTTTAAGGATTATCAAACTTAAAGATATTAAAACTTTTAGTGATCCTATTAAATAAATTTTTGCAACAATAACATAATGGAACAATTTTAACAGTTTACGAACTGAAAATTAAACCATTAAACAACTTTTTGGTTTTGAACCCCTTTTCTATTTATTTGAACCTCTTTGTTTGCATCTGCTTAGGGCTGAGCACGGCAGACTCAAAACCGATCCGAACCGGAAAACCGGACCAGACCAGACCGACCCGAATCAGAACATATAATTTTGGTCCGGTCCTCGGTCCGCGGTTTTAGACCAATTCGGTCCTCGGTTAGGTCGGTCCGGTTCGGTCTTACCAAAATCTAGTGGATTACGCCTAATAAAATCGGACCAGACCGAATACCGAACCGGACCGGACCGGACCATTTCGGTCCGGGGTTTCGGACCATTTCGGTCCTTGGTCTTGTCCGGTCTTGGCCGGTCCGGTCCTGAACCGATGCTCAACCCTAAAATTATATCGTAAGAAACTAAGTTAGCACAAATTTTTTTAAAGTTGCACATGTCTAAAAACAACGATAGTTTTGAATTTTTTTTCTTCACTTCATAAGCTCAAATAGACGTAGCTCGTGTCATGGCCAGCACTTATATGGGTCCGCCCATTACGTAAATGTCAAAAATATGTAAAAGATATTACGATGATCTGGATACACAAATTTTAACAGTTTAAGGATTATCGGACTTAAATATATTAAAACTTTTAGTGATCTTATTAAATAAATTTTTGCAACAACATAATGGAACAATTTTAAAAGTTTACGAACTGAAAATTAAATAATTAAACAACTTTTTGGTTTTGAACCCCTTTTCTATTTATTTGAACCTCTTTGTTTGTATCTGCTTAGGGCTGAGCACGGCAGACCTAAAACTGACACGAACCGGAAAACCGGACCGGACCGACCTGAATCGGATCGAATAATTTTGATCCGGTCCTCGGTCCGGGGTTTTAGACTAATTCGGTCCTCGGTCCGATAGGTCCGGTTCGGTCTTACCAAAATCTAGTGGATTATGCCTAATAGAACCGGACCAGACCGAAGACTAAACCGGACCGGACCAACCCGGACCGGACCGGACAATTTCGGTCCGGGGTTTCGGACCATTTCGGTCCTTGGTCCGGTCCGGCCTTGGCCGGTCTGGTCCTGGCTGGTCCGGTCCGGTCCTGGACCGATGCTCAGCCCTAAAATTATATCGTAAGAAACTAAGTTAGCACAAATTTTTTTAAAGTTGCACATGTCTAAAAACAACGATAGTTTTGAATTTTTTTTCTTCACTTCATAAGCTCAAATAGACGTAGCTCGTGTCATGGCGAGCACTTATATGGGTCCGCCCATTACGTAAATGTCAAAAATATGTAAAAGATATTACGATGATCTGGATACACAAATTTTAACAGTTTAAGGATTATCGGACTTAAAGATATTAAAACTTTTAGTGATCTTATTAAATAAATTTTTGCAACACAAATTTTAACCTCTTTGTTTGCATCTGCTTAAGGCTGAGCACGGCAGACTCAAAATCGGCTCGAATCGGAAAACCGGACCGACCCGAATAAGACCGAATAATTTTGGTCCGTCCTCGGTCCGGGTTTTAGACCAATTCAGTCCTCGGTCCGGTCGGTCCGGTTCGATCTTACCAAAATCTAGTAGATTATGCCTAATAGAACCAGACCAGACCGAAGACCGAACCGGACCGGACCAGAACATTTCGGTCCGGTCTCGGTCCGGGGTTTCGGACCATTTCGGTCCTCGGTCCGGTCCGGTCTTGACCGGTCCTGGACCGATGCTCTGCCCTACATCAGCTAACCCTTTTTATAAACCGTGAATCTTTTTGATAGCGACGTCTGATCTCTCATTCGAACTCTCCCTTAAACTCTTCTAACTGATTTTGAACCCTCTCAATCTTTTTTCACCTTTTGTCTTCACCTTCCATCTTTTTTCATCTTTTCTTTTATTTATGCTTTTTACCAATTATGACTTTTACAAACAATATTAAAGTGTTTCTAGTAAACTCATTTTTGTCGCTACCTCATATTCTGGTTTCTTTGGAAGCTTTCGGCTCCGTTTGAAGTGGACCTCGCTCGCCATGTAATGGCAGATTCCCTTACTGTAATGCGGTGGGTTTTATGCCGCAATGACGGTGGGTTTTATGCCGCAATACCCTTTGTACAACATCGAAGGCTAGACTCTAACCATATAATAGGAACACAATCACATATTACCATATATATATAAATACTATTCATTTGTTAGTTTACATGCATGCATTTATTTGAGTGCATTTATGAAGAAGGACCCTCAATTTTTGCATTATTTGGGAACTTGGATTAAGCCAGATGATGAATATATATTGCAAAAATATCAGAAATTTTTATGTGCTCGGGTACAAGGGACCTGGTCTTTCCTAGTTCCCCACGACCCATTGTTTACGTAGACTATAAATCTATAATATAAGCGTTAAGTTCATATAAAATGTGGGTAACAAATTAACTATAGAATGTGGGTAACATATATACAAGTCTTAAAAGTGTTTGAT
The DNA here is from genome assembly GCA_025667525.1 of Glebionis coronaria. Lineage (NCBI taxonomy): Eukaryota > Viridiplantae > Streptophyta > Magnoliopsida > Asterales > Asteraceae > Glebionis > Glebionis coronaria. Next base: position 567,909,937 of record CM046881.1, read on the forward strand.
GGCTGGAATGAATTGCATCCCCATATTATAAAGATGATTCAAGATGATGAACAAATGAAAACATATATTTATTCTGTTTTGTCTTCATCAGTCACTAAAAACATCACAATATGTGTCTTTGAATGATTGTGATGAACTGTCTTCAACCCCATCTTAAATAATGTAGAAGATGTGCACGTAACATGACTAATATACAATTTATTTTATATGAGTTTGTGGCAAGTAGTATAGTATACTAGCTTCGAGTATAATAATCTAGTCGGGTTTATACAAGGTGTACGACGTGCTAGTTATATATTACCTCGTTTTAAGTGAAAAAATTATGATGTATCCGGAACTCGGTAGCTATGAATATTAGTTTCAAAGCAAACGTAATATGAATCGTTCTGGTAACTATAATTGTTTATATTTTTAAAAAGTGGTACAAGCACAAGCCACATTCAAGTTTCAACTATTTAGTGAATAAGCTATCATTCGTATCAAAATCAATATGTCAATCTCATAATGATTTTGGCATTCATCACCTAACACAAAAATGGCATTTTAACATCGGACCCTTCCATAAGTAATGGAAAAAACAAAGTAAACTTTTAGTTCTTATCCATTGCATAGCATGCACTAGGACTAACGACTGAGATATTTAAAAGTTTACTTATGCCGACAAGCATCGTAGGGACTTACATTTCAACGTAGGAGATCACGTCTTCCTTAAGGTATCGTCGGCACGTAGTGTTAGACGTTTTGGAATCAAAGGGAAGCTCAGTCCTCGATTCATCGGACCGTTTGTTGTCATTGAGCGAGTCGGTGAAGTATCTTATCGTTTAGCGTTACCTCCGCAGCTTTCTCATGTTCACGATGTTTTCCATGTGTCCTTACTTAGAGGGTACAAGTATCATCCCCTTCACATGATTCAGTATCCACCGGAACAGATTCGTGAAGATCTTACCTTCATAGAGGAACCCGAACGAGTCATGAGGAGGAAGACGATTTCATTCGTTAAAATCCTTTGGAGGGATCATACCGAGCGGGAAGCCACTTGGGAAGTCTATCTGGAATTCTTACCCTCATTTCATATTTTGAATTCGGGTATGTTCCTCTTTTCCAGTTTACGTTATCTATAATTCGGGGACGAATTATTCTTTTTAGGGGGGAAGAGTTGTAAAACCCACATGTTTTTACCATGAACAGTACATATATAATCGTACGTACATGATTAAAATTTCCTTATATAACATGTTTACATTTCACGAATGTTAATTACAAGTATTACGTACGTGTTATTACACGATAAGTATTTAAGCATATTAATACACGATAATTATTATCAACAATAATTATAATAACGAACATGAAAACATGAACGTAAATTATCACGAACATATTATTATGTATTTACGTAATTATTATTACGACTACGTACAAGTATATATTATAACACGAACAATTAATAATAAAGTCACGTAAAAACGAGCACGAGAACGCGTAACATCTTAGAACACGAAAAACTTCGGGTTCTCCTTGTGGACCCCACATACCCGCAGACACAAAGCAAAGGGAGGGCCACGCCCACTTTTATTTTTGCTAAAATAGAAAAAGGGAAAACATAATTTTATATTACAGAGTTTTCTAAAAAAATACAAAACCCCAGCCTCCATTTTCTTCCCCTTTGGCTGCCGGTTTTAAACACCACAAGGAAGGGATGTTTGTTGATCTTGGTTGATTAAATTCAAGTGTGGTGTTCGTGTTATTGTCATCTAATTGTTTCACGCATCGGTAATCCTTAAACCTTTTTATTTTTAATTCTTTTATTAGTTAAGAACACATGAAATCATGGGAAGTTATGTACAAGATTAAAAACATGTTAATTAAATTATGGGGGTTAATAACATGGTGGTTTTTGGGTGGTTTGGTTCAGCCGACACACACAAACCGAGAGCCGAAGCTCTCGGTGTCTCTCGTGTGACCACAGCCGAGACCTTCGGGTCTCGGTGTTGTATTGTGGTTCGGCAGCAGGGTGAAACAAGGGACCCCAACATGAGTCGGGGTGGCCTTGTAGTTTTTGGGGGTCTCGGATGAAAACAAACAAACACCACCGGCCTAAGCCGGTGGCATTATTGCGAAAACAGTGGCAACCGGCCAATCCGGTTCGCCACTGTTAAGGGGGTGTTTGTTTGGTCCGGTTCTAGATTAAACATACGGGTCCAGTTCACGACTTAATTTTACAAGCCTAATTAATTTTTACAAGTTTAATTATTTAGAAGATTAATTAAATTAATTTAACATGTTATATAATTAATTTAATTAAGACATTTAGGTTTATTATTATTATTATTAATAATACATGATTTTAACCTAAGTATTTTATTATTAATTTAGACTAAAGTAACTAATTAATTATTAAACATGACATATAATTAATTAATTTCTATGACTTAGGTTATATTAATAATAAATATTAATACATGTTTTAACCTAAGTAGTATATACACTTTAATTTAATTAAATCATGCTATATTTAATTAAATCTTATAACATATAGTTTATTTAATTTACATGTATTAATTAATAAACTATACTATTGATCACATGACTTAGAATATTAATTAGTAAAACTTAAGCTTATTAGCTTAATAATCCAGCTTATTTCTAAATATGGAAACTTTCTATTTTAGAAACTTATTTATTTTAAGCAGCTAATCTATTTATGGAAACTTTCTATTTTTAGAAACTTGTTTATTTGAAGCAGCTAATCTATTTTTGGAAACTTTCTATTTTTTGGAAACTTTCTATTTTTTGAAACTTTCTATTTTAGGAAACCTGCTATTTTTAAAAGGTTACTTATTATTACACAACAAGCATAATAATACCCGAAATACAAGTAATACTTAACCAGAATATCCAGAATCCATGATAAACACAACATAACGATAAAATCAGTAAAACAAGACATGAACATATAAAACAGGCTTAGACATGATATAAAACCAGTTACGTACACAAGTAATCAGAACACTTTTACACGTACATTATTTATGTAGCATTAGTGAGATCGAAGTAGGACTCTCTTCCGTCCGTCTTCTTCGCTCACTGGACATAAGGTACGGATTCTCCGTCCTTTCAGTATGGACATTCTTTCCTTATTAGGATTCCCCGTATGCAGCCAACTGTTTTCCCAGTATATGTTTTATATGTTTTGATTTGCTTATGTTTAATTAAATGCCTAAGCCATATACATGCATGACCAGTTTCACCTAGTTATGGAGGTACCATAACCATAACACTGGAGGCACCAGTGTTATGACCTCACCACGGCGGAGTGATAGCTCGTGGCATCCCTTTCAGCTTTTCGCCATATTATTATATTATCATGTGGGGCGTATGGGTGCATCCTAGATTACATGTGTTTACAGATTATTCAGGTGAATGTGGTGTGTGCCTTGCATCCTTCACAAGGAGCTGATCCCTCCTACCCAAACTTATATTAATTAGAGGCAACCCCTCTAATTGCATGATGAGATCACCCCTCCAAGTATTCATGCACGTTGATATTTTATGACCTATATTGGCTAATGGTAAATATGTTAAACAGTTTTCATAAGATAAACATAAGGCTTTTCAAACGATAAAACCAGTTTTACTAAGTTATACCAGGTTTTCCAGAACTTAATCAATTCCGCTGCTATATGTTGTATATGCTTATGTTATTCATTCTAGGCTTGTATATCCGTGCACTGAGCGTTATGCTCAGTCGTTTTCCCTTCATGTTCCCAAAACGGCAGGTACTCAAGGAAGCTCGTAGACTCTAAGCGTACGTGCATATGGATTAGAAGCTTTCTAGCCTTCATTACTTTATTTTTTATTCATACATTTTGCTACTCATTTCCATAGACATTGTTTAGTTCTTTTCCTTTATAGTACTTATGTTTGTGTGTGATGATCTTTTACCTTGGGGTACCGATGTTTGTTTCCGGTATTTCCTTTATGGTCATGTAATGTTTAAGACATTTATCCTTGTATGCTTTGATGACACGCCATAATCACGCGTAACATTTCATTTATCAAAATGGGGTGTTACACTTTTAATATGCTAATGCCTTGTTTTTTGCTTAATATCTTATTGTGTGTAATACTACTAATATAACAATAAAAACCGCTATGTTATTTTATAGAGATGGACTTGATGAGCATATCTTTTGATATTGCTTCAAAGTTTTATAGTCAAAGATTATAATCATCCAACAGATAGAGCATCAGCACACTCATCCAGGCTAATTTTCCCAAAATGCATAATATTTGAACCGAAATCTAGCCTTGGCGATACATCCCTTTGGGGGCCCCTTTTGGTATAATAGTGATACATCATACGACTCTACCATAAGAAAAGATACATATAAGGAGCCACAAATACGAAAACTAACAATAGAACTGTGTCAATTTATGTTCAAAGTCAACTTATATATAACCACTAACCACTAACCAAACAAACCAACAATCACTGGCATTCGTTAGAGCATATAGAGACAAGTACCTCTAGAGTATATCCGGAGAATGCTCCAGGAAATTGCTTGGACATAATATTCATGGCTGCCAGGACCGCCACAACCTGAACAAAATAAGCGACTATGAGACTAAACATCTTTTAAGAAAAAGCATCCACAACTGTATTCATCAAACAATACCGTTAAAAATTTTCACCTGTTTTCCTATTTGAGGAGAGATCACAACATAAAGATTCCTTTCTTGTACAGTTTTATACAAAAGGTCTCTATCTCCACAAGTGGTTCCCATCACAAAAGGCACTCCAGTTTTACAATAGAGCTCGTCATTTTCTTGCAGATAGATAACAATAGTGGCCACATTAAACTTATACGCTAATTTGAAATATGCTACATCATATAAATCACAAAATTGCATTTTTACCATTTACAGCATTAGGCACCGTAAAGTCCACAACAATCAAATTCGGATATTGCTCAACAGTAGATGCTTATGTAGTCTCTCTATCAGATGGACCATACACTTGAATAATCTTTCCTCCCACTTCCACCGTCTGCCCAACATCCTTCTGAATACCAAACGACGCTGGAACAATATGAAGCCCAACAGATATCCCCGCCTCAATAACCGCCTCACCCATTTTCCCCGTACAACTATTTTCCTAAACAAAATTCAAAAGTGACGATAAACCAACTTACAAAAACAACATACGAAACAAATAAGCAAAAGGGTAAAAAAGGTACCATGATGGGAACAGAAAGATTGTTTGCACTGGCTGTTGCTAGTGTAGCCGAGATCGAACGCATAGGCCTGTGATAAGATTAAACATATCTTTTAAAAAATTGATGAATATACGAATTATATTTTGCATAAAAACAAATTAACATATACAACCGTTTAATTACAACATATGATAAAGTTAATTAAAAAGAAAAATAATTAAAACATGCGTAAAAATTAAATCTACAAAAAAAAACAAAATAAATCGGATTAACATACCTGTTAAGAACATGGATGATATTTCAATTATACCGGATTTGTATCTTTCCCATTTTTTATGCTTAATTTGTTTGGCGTCCCATCATTTTGGTGTTTGTAGGATTTCCCCAAATCGGATTATCATTTTTTGGTTTCCCCCAAATCTTGTCAGACTGATAGAATCGTATGATGTGTTTCCCCCAAATCTTGTTCACAGACTGTTACAAATTAATCCGAAAATTTTGATTCTTCTCATGTAAGCTTTGTAAATGATTAAATGGTTACTAAAGATAGCTTAATACATGTGAAATTGAGTTAGACACTGCTAAAATTCAGATAATTATTTTTCAAGGGGTAGTTAATGTCTTTTTTAATCCTTGTTTATTATAAGATATAGATTAGAATGTATGAGAAAAAAATATGAAAATAGTCGTAAAGATCCTCAATATAGTCGCGTATGTAAATCTAAATCTTCGCGAAATAAACTTGATAAAAAACGCATCATTCGTTTACCGGTTTATATCTTCAATCTTAAAAGACTCGTTACTTCATAAAGATATCTAGTAACCATCTAGCTTTAAAGTTTTATCAATTTTCGTCAGTTTTAGCCATTTCAAATAAGTTTAACGAATATTTAGATCATAATTTCAAATATCCTTAATATTATGAAGTCAAAAGTATTTTTTGAAACCTTGTGCGTTTGTATACCTCGTACACCATCGGATACGAATACGTGCTACCAAACAATAATAATCTGTTATCCGAATAGTGTGAAGTTATTTTGTAAAATCAGATATATATATACTACAGAATTTATTAGCTATAGAATGTTGCTAACACATTTACAAGTCCCAAAAGTGTTTGATGGTTGAAATGAATTTCATCCCCACGGTTATGAAGATCATTCAAGATAATCAACAAATAAAAACATACATTTATTCTCTTTGGTCATTATCAATCACCAAAAACATCACAATATGTGTCTTTGAATGATTGTGATGAACTGTCTTCGACCCCATCTTAAATAATGTAGTAGATGTGCACGTGAACATGACTAATATACAATTTATTTTATAGTATGAGTTTGTGGCAAGTAGTAATGTATACTAGCTTCGAGTATAATAATCTAGTCGGGTTTATAGAAGGTGTGCGACTTGCTAGTTATATATTACCGCGCTATAAGTAAAAAAATTATGATGTATCTGAAACTCGATAGCTATGACTATAAGTTGCAAATGCAAACATATAGCATATATTTTGTCAATTTGAATATTAACCGTTCTGGTAACTATAATTGTTTATATATTTTAAAATTGACACAAGCACAAGACACTTTCAAATTTCAACTATTTAGTGAATAATGCATGATTGGTATCAAAATCAATATCTCAATCTTATAATGATTTTGGCATTCATCACCTAACACACATACACATATGCTATTTCAACATAGGACCCTTCCATAAGTAATAAAAAAAAACAAACCAAACTTTTAGTTCTTATCCATTGCATATTTGTGTGCACTAGGACTAACGACTGAGATTTTTAAAAGCTTGCTTAATTTGGTTTGTTTTTGAAGAAATAATACCTATAAAGCTAGACATAAAAATTTGTCTATTTTAGGTCTCTCGGTTCTTATACTTTTATTATCCATTGACTTGGCGAGTTTTAAGTTTAATCGGCTCGCAAAACCAAAAACGCACAATGCAAGAACATATATAATCGCTACTAGGAAGATGTGCATGTGTACGTGCTCGAGGACGACAAGTACAGTTCATTTGATTGATAAAAGATCGATCTCAATCTCAAATGGGGTTTACGTTTAAGGTTTCCTTTATTCCATGACCACAACCTAATAATTTGAATAAATTGCAAAAATGATTTATGAGGTTTGGCTAACTTGCAAGGCCTATGAATAGTCATATTATTTTCATTTGAAATAAGTCTACGTGCATGCATTTGCTTGGGCTCATTTATGAAAAATTACCCTCAATTTTGTAGTATTATTTTGTATTAATGCTAGTTCCTCATCACCAATTGTTTACTACGACCATATATAAAAGATAAGCTCAACGAATAAATAACGTACATGCATGCATATGTAATTTGCCCTTAATGGCAGCTATAGTCGCTAAAAATGTACTCGTTAGAGCATGCTCAATGCTTAAAGTCTTAAAGACACGGACACACGAATGAAAGGGTTAAAACTTTTACCATTGTGGATCCCTAATTTGTCACGGTAAAAACTTTTAGCCACGACAATTCAACCTTTAATTATGACATGCGCTACCTCCTACTACCGGGTCAGACCTATAAATAAGAAAAGTAAAAAAATTTCTAACCAAAGATTTTACACGGATTAAAATGACAATTAGACAAATAATACTAAGAGAATATTAGAAATAGCTCTAGAAAAAAATAAATGAAGAAAAACACCCCATTTGCTTGGAAAATGTGGGCCTTACTCCATTACTAGGCCTTCAAACTTTTCTTCTATAAAAACCCTACGACCCACCATGCAACTTCATCATCATCAAATTATTCATAAACTTTTATCCTAAATGGAAATAATCAATCTAAGTGAACAAGAAATCAAAAATCAAGCCATAGTCAAAGCTCTTTACAAGGCTTTAGCAGTCAGAGACACGAGAAATGTGTCCGAGATCCTAGAAAGAGACCTTGAGTGGTGGTTTCATGGCCCTCAAAATTGCCATCACATGATGCGTATGCTTACTGGGGAAGCATTACATACGGAGTTCAAGTTCGAGCCTCGAAGTATCACTACCATTGGCAATGAGATGGTTATAGCCGAGGGGTACGAGGGAGCAAACGTGTACTGGGTACACGTTTGGACCCTTAAAGACGGGTTGATTACTAGATTTCGGGAGTATTTTAATACGTGGTTAACTGTTAAAGAGTTAAGAGTGACGCCCGTAAAGAAGAATCGGTCTACCGTGTGGCGTAGCCAACCACGAGATCTTTTTCGTAGGTCGTTGCCTGAGCTCATGCTTGCCATTTGATCAAAGTCCAGAAAAAATTCGTTACATATTTTCCAGTAAATTCTAGGTCTTGTTACTCTATCAATTGTACATATGTAATTCTATATATGGTTTTTATAATAATTATTTTTTAGTTTCATGAAATTTGTCAAATACAGTTCGATATTTTTTTTGCAGCGTTTGTCCAATGTCCACTTGTTCAAATGTTACACAAAGTGAAACATGAAGTGATCAAACAATTTATGTAAGCGAGCAAATCTCATAATTTTAACAGTTTTAGAAACAAACATTAAAGTGTTTTAGTAAAGTTATTTTTGCCCCTACCTCATAATTTGTTTCGCGAGAGCGGAATGCTAGATCAAGTTATCGAGGGGGTTTTAAACTTTGCTTCGTTTCAAGAAAACAAGTATGATCGACAAGCTTATTGAAGATTATTGGTAGCTTACTCGTCAAAATTTCATTTCTAGAAGTACGAGTTAGTTCTTGGCTCTCGATCTGCGTGTTTATTTTCCATTCATATTTTTAGCTAACGTCTAAGTAGTATTGTTTCGTTAGAAGCACAAATCGTGCCTTTGTTTGCAAAAGTCAATACGTGAAGGAAATTTGTTCAAAATTATCGATATTTAGCACGGAGCCTTGCTCTTGTGGGAGGCTTTGGTTTGTTTTGAAACTTTTAGGCTCCGTTTGAAGTGGAATTTGCCATGTTTTGACGGACTCCTTTACGGAGGCACGGTAGGTTTTACGCCAATGATCACTGCGGTGTGCCAACCATATGAATTGTCGTATTCCATTCATTTGAAATAAGTTTACGTGCATGCATTTGCCTGCATATATAAAGAAGGACCCTCAAATTTTCAATTATGGATTAAATGATGAAAATATATTGCAAAAGTACAAGAAAGTTTTTTGGTCATGGTCTTTCCTACTTTCCTATAGTTACATGTAAAACTTCTTTCGTAATTATCCTCATGCATTATTGTTAATATAATCTCAAGAGTTAACTCTTCAGTGTCTTATGGGAAGAGTTACAATCTACATGTAAAAGAAAGAAGATTATAAATGGTTCATATATTCGATTTTGTAGTTTTCTTGTGAGAGATGTATGTATCGGTTTACTACTATTATTAAGTAGTGTTTCTAGCGGAGAATGCGACAACAATTGCTGACATAGACACACGAATGAACACAAGTTGGATCCAACAGGAACCTTAAACGTCCCGATTCTCTACTGTAGTCCTGTCGTCTTAGAGGGTGTTTGGATGTGCGGTTAGGAGGAGATTATCTCCAAATCTTAGTTCCAAAATGGAGATAAGTTAAAAAAAGTGTTTGGGTAATAAATGGAGATAAGTCATTATTTGCGTTTAGAAGCTTTAAAATGGAGTTTTGAAAAAGTCAGTGGGGAGCTACTTATTTCATTTTCAAAATAGAGTTTTGGAAAAGTAAACTTTCAAAATGGAGTTTATTATCAAATAATCAAATTTGTCAAACACTTAAAAAGTGATTATTTGATTATTACGATTTCAAACTGGAATATCAAATCCAAACACTATTTTTTAAAATTGAGTTTTCAAAATGATGATTTCTCAAAATGGAGCTTTTAAAATGAGTAATTTTTTTCAATAAGCACATCCAAACACCCACTTAACTAATTGGCTTTAAAAATATCGAACAAACATTTTACAAAATTAATAATAAGAAAGGATGCCATCAAAAATTGGTTCAACATCTTCCATTTATTTTTTATTCGAACCTAAGTAGGTATATATTTGAAAATTAGACTGTACAGGGAAAATTCGAAATAGTCGTAAGGATCCTCAATATAGTCGCGTACGTAAATCTAATTCTTCTCGAAATAAACTTGATAGAAGACACATCATCCGTTTACCGATCTATATCTTCAATCTTAAAAGACTATTGTTATGTACCTAGGTCCAAATAAAAATTATAATTCTCAAACAGTATTATAGCTGACTTGATGAATGGGTGTTGATTTGTACACTCTTAAAAGTTATTGGCACACTCAAATTATATGTGTTATGACATTTATACTATCAATTATTATACATTCCATCAAGTGATGTAAGGGTATAAATGACCAAATATCTAACAATTTGAGTGTGTAAATAACTTTTAGGAGTGTGCAAATCATTAGCCTTGATGAATACCCTATGAAAAAGGTTATTTGATGAATGCCCTATGAAAAAGGTTATGTGAAGCACCATAAAGATATGTGGTAACCATCTAGTTTTAAAGTTTTATTAATTTTCGTTAGTTTGACCATTTCAGAATAAGTTTAATGAAAATATTTAGATCATTATTTCAAATCTGTACTATCTAACATATGAGAGTTTTGTAGAAGTCGTATAAAGCTAGCACAATTAAATTCTGCTGATTTGTCACTCTTATATTCAATCTTATGTTTGGAAAGTACTAAACATTACAACTACCATTATTTCTTTTAAACCTTTTCAATAATATTTGGCTATTAAACAAAAAAAACGCACCTTTTATAAAGCTGTCAAACTATAGCAATTTTTCTAATTAAATAAAAAAGAATCCGACCCAACACAACTTGTGTAACTGCCACCAACACAATTTGGGAAACCCCTTTCTCTACCATCAACATTAAAAACCGCTGATGTGGCAGCCTCAAATTTATCCTCACGTTTGAAAAGTACAATGCAGCAACGCACAACTTTTGAAACTGAGTCAATTCACATAACTATTGAAACCGTCTCTTCAAAACTTTAATTTGATCAGAAAATATGAAACGCTCCAAAATCCAAATCACGAGTGATAAAAACATTTCCTAAATGGTTTGATTTGTAATAACTACTAAATTAAAAAAGATTTCCTAATGTATCCTACTATGGAGGAGCGTATAATTCATTCGCTAAAAATATTCAACTCAATCAATGTTATTCTTACTCAACAAGCTTTTTAAATCATAATTGTATCCTAAAATGTTGGAATATGTACAGCTAATGAATTCCATAACTCATTAAAATATGTTTTTTTTATTTTTAATTATATAGAAAGCTTTGAATAAATATACATTGGCTTTCTAGAATTCTTTCTTTAAAACTACGTTTGACACCTCTTAACGTGGATCTCCTGATTCTTCATTTAAATGGCAAGTATATGCTTTTCTGTTTGTTTTTTATGTACACCAAGTATATGATGAAAATCCTCTTTGTAAAAAAATTTATCGTATATGTTCGTGCAGGATTCGATAGATCAAAAGAAGAGAGATTGGTGTATAACTTATGGCACCCTTAGGCTTAATGCTTCATGGAACGAGTTGACACATCTAAAATGTTTTAGGTTACACAATTACTCTTTTTTAATTTAATCTATTTAATGAAACATATTTCTAAGTTTACTGATAATGCTTTCAAAATTTTATACTGGGTGCTAGAATCTCCATGCACTGCTAATATTTTTTGAAGCAACAGTTTTATATGGATTTGTGTTTTGATAGACATTGTTTTAAGGTATGAAATATTGTTTTATTGGGCCAAATATTTTGTTTAACTGAATGTGACGAAATATGAACTTAAGTATCTTTATGTCCATTCTTTTGTGTAGGCATTGACATTCTTCACCATCATGGGCATATCCATCAAGATATTCAAGTAAGTTTGATTCTTGTGTTACTCTAAAGTTTCAAGTTTTTCTATAATTCCATAATTTTTTAAATAGACGTGTTTTTTTTCTGTATTACGAATATAACTATAACTACGGGTGATTTTGTATATTGGTGACCATGTGTTGTAACTGTTTAAAACAATGGCTTACGCGTTTGTTTAAAATATTTTTTTTTTGTTCTTTCGTCCTTCTTAGCGAGGATGTTTTTTTTAACATGGATCAGTTTTAGTTGTTTGCATAGGCTGGTAACATTCTTACTAGCGACCATTGTGCGAATAAAGCTATGTGATTTTAGTGTTTGTGCCTTCTTATTGATATTGGTGACAGACAACCTGCCATGAATACATTTGTTGGGATGTCATCCTGGTACTATTTCGTCTCAATCGTTGAGTCTCTTACAGTATGCTGTTGTATCAAACAATTCATAAAATAAATTATATGACTGGAAATTGTTATTTCTTTCTTAGCACATGAGTTAACTTAGTAAATATGTAGTTAATGTTGTATTATATTCATACTCCTCGAAGATAAAATAATGAAGTAACTATAAAGTAATTGTGTTGAAAAGAGAGGTAAGGTGATAACTTTTCTAAGTTAGGTGATATAAGGTCTTTTGGTATAACAACATTGAAGCTTGCTATTTGGCATGTTCCTTTCTCTTATCAATATTTTATTCTCTAAACACATGTCAATGTAAGTTTTGTACTATTCTAATGCTCAAAAAAGAAGTTTCTTATTTTTTATAGGTTAACTCAATATCAACCAAAATCATGTCCATCAGTAAATATGATATTGAAAGACTCTCAACCCATTGACATGTCTAAGCAGGATATTTGATTTTTAACGGATCAGTTATATTTAAAAATAATTATAGAATAAGAATTAATATGACATGACTCAATTATGGCATACATAGGTACCACTCACAGCAATGTAGGACATGGGAAGTGTGTTTTATACAGGGACCCTAAAAAAGGAAGCACGAGGCGCAATTGTGAGAGAATAAAATACACAACATGATGCATTAGCAAAGGGTGGTGAAACCTCTACCTCAAGCCTTTGTGCCACAATCTATGCCTTCAACTTTGCCACTAATACGTTACCTGGTTTTTGATAAATTGTTTTTATGTCTGTAAACTGTCTTTTTATCAAGAAACTGTTAGCACCGGAAGAACGCATAGGAGATGTCAAAACTGTGCTAACTAGCAACTTCATCTTGATGTCAAATACTTATGTATTAAAAGTGATAGCTTTGTTAAAAAAAGTGATAGTTGAATGGTTGCTCTATTCAAAATTGAATGCATGTGTATATGAAATGATTAACTAATTTTACCTTACATAAACACTTTTTGACTAACACTAAAGTTTGCGAATGAATCAGTTTGCTAAAGTTATCGTATTTATGATCTTAGCTATGTTATTGGTTTTCGCGGTCAATGTTTATCTCTTTCCTGTTAACTGACAATGGCATAACCGCAACTTTGTTTCTTTTCATTTTCATTTTCATTTTCATTTTTCACAGTGAAACTGGAAGAGAACATAAAACTATGAATTTTCATATTACTTTTCGCTCATAGTTTGACTTTTAAGTGGAATTGCAAGCACACGCTATTATTCCATAATCAAACTCATTTTTGTTGAAATTTTTTAAATCCAGCATACATATGAGATGGTCTCTTTTCGAAATCTCTTTAAAATAACCGTGAATTTCACGGGTCATTTAGCTAGTATCGTTAATATTCTAAAGTCAAAAGTAAAATTTGAAACCTTGTGCGTTTGTACACCTCGCACACCATCGAATACGAATATGTGCTACTAAACAATAATAATATTTTATTAAATAGTGTGAACTTCTTTTGTAAAGTATGATATACAAAATTTATTAGCTATAGAATGTGGGTAACATATTTACAAGTCTCAGAAGTGTTTGATGGTTGAAATGAATTTCATCCCCACGTTTAAGAAGATCATCAAGATGATCAACAAATGAAAACATACATTTATTTTGTTTGGTCTTTATCAATCACCAAAAACATCATAATATGTGTCTGTGAATGATTGTGATGAACTATCTTCGACCCCATCTCAAATAACATAGTAGATGTGTATGTGGACATGACTAATATACATTTTGTTTTATACTCTCTTCGTCTTAAAATTATTGTTTATCGACAAAAAAACACAGTTTAAAAAAAGTATCACCTTTACAGATTTCTCTCTCTCTTACTTTTTGCATAAAAACAGTTTTACCTTAACAATTAATTTAAAATATTTTTAAAGTTTGTAATTATAATTTCAACTAAGGGTAATATAGTAATCTCGATCTAAACTTCCTACCTATTTTTAGAAGTGGACAATTAATTCGGGACAACCCAAAAAGGAAAGATGGACTATAATATTAGGACGGGGATAGTATGAGTTTGTGGCAAGTAGTATAGTGAAGTAGGACATCAGAAGGCTGAATGATTAGTTCACATCAAACGCTAATGAACAGGAAAATTACATACACAAATAACTCTAAAAGGATCTGATCTTTAATGACATAAAATTTAAAAAGGTGAAAACACGTGCTAGAAGATATCTGAATTTTTAATTAATGAATTGAATTACAATATAATGGAATTTAGTTTATATAGACCTGGTAATCCTATAACGACTCAAACAAGGTTTTCTAATAGATTAATAATCCTACAAGTAAAGATAAATCTAAAATAGAACTAGACTTTAGATCTATCATAATTAACTTCTAATCTAAATTAATTCTGTCAGAATTATCTTTTATTCTTTTTTTTCACTTTTGGTTCCTCATCATTCTCCCTTCCTTGAAAAGAACTCGACCTCAAGTTCATCCGGAGGTATCGTAGTAGACCATATGTGCTTCTTCCTCTCCTTGTTCCTAAATTTATCGTAGGCGCCCAACATCAAATTTTCCCTCTTATCCACCATTACTAGGCAATGTTTAACAAATTATCTTTTTGCAAAATAATGAAATTTGACCTTATTCCATATAAATCTTGATTTGCTTAGGTATTTTATCTTGATTTGCACCATGGAATAGTGGCTTGTACAACGTGTTGACAAGCTTGTACGACAATCTCGGTGTACAGAAACTATTTGATGTTGATTCTGCTTCGTGGAAGACAGATAGTTTGTCACCTCTTCAGAGTCGATGCTCATGTTTTCCGTTGGCTGCCGATGTACCTTTGTCGATGTTAAATCCATTAGCTTTTCATATTCTTCTATCACCTTGGGCGTCTCCGTTTTGGAGATATTATCGAGTGAATATTCAACGTGTTTCAGTTCTGTGATAGTTGGGTTTTTCAATGTCTTGGATTGCCTGATGTTGTGTGTGTCAAAGAAATTGTGAGATTGTGCGTGTCAAAGAAATTGTGAAGAGGGGGAGCACACGACCGATGGGTTGGAAACTCAATTATTTTTCGTGGCCTTACGTAGAAGTTTACTTTTACCCCTCGCCTGAAAGTTTATATTTTCAATGGCATCTAAAATTCGAGCCTTTTTACGACTGTTCTTGTGATTGGTGCAGTAGTTTTTGTTGAATCGCTTGTAAGGCTTGCAAAAGTGCGGTATTATTCGTCATGTTCAGTTAAAGAAAAAGTAAAAAAAAAAACGGGAACTGTATGATGAACAGTGCGATAAACAGTTTTTTATTTTTATTTTTTTAGAATAAAAGAAACCTAAGGAAAACAGAAAAAATGGATAGAACAATCGCGGAAACCCGAATTGATAAAATATACTGAGAGTGGTGACCTGATGTCAATTTGGGAGAGACCCAAATTAAACGTTGGCTCTGATTACCACCTGAGTAGGACAGCGGAAGGCTGAATGATTAGTTCACAGAAAACGTTAATAAACAGGAAAATTGCAAACGCAAATAACCCTAAAAGGATCTCATCTTTGATGAACAGAAAATTTAAAAACAATATATAAACCAACATATATAGACCTAGCAATCCTATAACGACTCAAACAAGGTTTCCTAATAGAATAATAATCTTACAAGTAAAGATAAATCTAAAATATAACTAGACTTGAGATATATCCTAATTAACTTCTAATCCAAATTAATTCTGCCAAAATTATCTTCTATTTTTTTTCACTTTTGGTTCCTCATCATATAGTATACTAGCTTCGAGTGTAATAATCTAGTTGGGTTTATAGAAGGTGTGTGACGTGATAGTTATATATTGCCGTGTTATAAGTGAAAAAATTATGATGTATTTGATACTCGATAGCTACTATAAGTTCCAAATGCAAACGTATAGTAGATATTTTGTCAATTTGAATATTAGACGTTCTGGTAACTATCATTGTTTATATTTTTAAAAATTGACATAAGCACAAGACATTTTTAAGTTTCAACTATTTAATGAATAATTCCTGATTCTGTAGAACTGACTTGTGCCAAGTTATGATAAAATACAGATTAGGAGAAATGTGGAAAAGGGTTATCTCAATTACTGAACAAAACATGGACAATATATAGCTTTTACAAAGAAACGTGGGGAACTAAAGACTAGGTAACTGCCCACTCTGCCTCATCTTACGCAAAACTCGGTCAAACTAAATACCATTTCAACCTAGTACTTAATCAGCAAAGTACATAATATATGAAAACACGTCATACTAGTATTTAGCCATGCATACTAAATAGTTTAACAAACGATTAATCCAACAATCATCCCCATAATCGTTTGTTCGGTTCTTCAACACAACATCGTACAAGACCTTTCCGGACACCGACCTCTTCCTCGGTCACGTCCACAATCTTTTCTAACTTAACCCCTTTTGATTGAACACAACACTCGTAACATATACCATGGCATCCTGTTGGATACGTTCTACCATCTCGAATATTCCCGGATACCCGGTCTCATCCCGACTACATCCAAAGCCACCCGATTTGAACTCTGTTAATGCAATAATGCCTGAAAACGTTACTTGCATTTTTCGGTCTTGCTTAGTTTTGATTACGAAAATATGTAAAAACAAGCATTTACGAAAACAACGAAAAACGAATTCTTGAGTTCAAGTATTTTTCATTTTACCCTTTTTCACTTAAGGTATGGATAAACAAGTACTAACCTTAATCAAGTGATCAAGTGATTTAATCTTTTCTTAAAACTCACTTTTTATTAAGTGTGACAAGTTTTTATTAAACTTTCTTTTTAAGAAAATGTTTTATTAAATTAATTATTTGAAAATTTGAAAATGGCATATTCTTATTTGGTTAGGAATATTCTATCAGGATATTTTTTAAACCATATATGACCTCCACCACTAAAGGACAAAAAGGGAGCGGAGTCTAGTCCAGTGGTTCCTTAGCTCCTAGGCGGTTCCTTATCGATAAGGTACCGCGGGCTAAGATAAGGAACCGCGGGCAAATATAGCCGTTGTCCCTTTGTCCTATAAATAGTGGACCATTCTCAGCTTTTCAACTCACCTCTTTTGCACATCTATTTCCAGATTCAATCACTCTTCTTTAATCACTCAAATCTTTGATCATTTGTTTGATTACTACTTGTTTAAGAAGTGAATCTTGTTTTTCCATCCCTTCTTCTCCAAGTAGAAAGAGAAGAACACTATCCTTGTGAAGTGTTGAGTCTACCACCAAAGATCCATTGAAGATCTAATTTTATACATTTGTAGTTGTGTCATAGTTGTGAAGATCCAAGTAGTTGTGTCTATTTGGAAGTTGTGTATGTACTAAGTATAGTTGTGTAGATTGGTCCTAGCTACGATTAGGGCTCAACTTTTAGCTTAGAGTCGGAAATTGGTTAAGCGACGTGTACGGTTTTCTCCACCATAAGGAGCTTGTTGTGTAGTGAACTCTCGAGTAAGGAGTACTCGAGGAGTGGAGTAGGAACGAGGAGTGAGCTTCGTTTTCGAACCACTATAAATCCTTGGTGTTAGGTTTGATCTTTCTTTACCCTTAACTCTTTACATTCTTTATTCTTTGTGCATATATTTTTGTTAGTATTAGTTTAGTTACACTATCATTGTTCATATTGTGCATAAGAAAATTTCACATATTTCCTCAAGCCTAAGTTTTTGAAAAATGATTTTTTTTAAAACCACCTTTTAACAAGTAAATACAAGAAACTATTCAACCCCCCCCCCTTCTAGTTTCTACAATTGGTATCAGAGCGAGGTTGCTCAAGAATTTTTAAAGTATATTGTATTTTAAAACTTGAATCGATCTATGGATTCCAACAAATACCTAGAAGGGCAATCTATGCAAAGACCACCACTTTTTGAAACCGATAGTTTTATTTTCTAGAAAAATAGATTTGAAACTTATGTGAAATCAAAAGATTTAGATCTTTGGCATGTTATTACCAATGGTGATTTTTTACCTTATCAATTTAATGAAGTTTCTAAAACAAAAGAATTGGTAACTTTTGACAAAGCTAATGACGATACTAAAAAGAAACTTTCAAAAAATAATGAGGCTAAAATGGTGATTTATTATGCTTTACCTAAGAAAGAGTATGAAAGGATTTTTTGTGTGAAACCGCTAAAGATATTTGGAACACTCTTTTTGTAACTCACCAAGGTAATGGCCAAGTCAAAGAAAGCAAAATCGATCTTCTTGTCCAACAATATGAACAATTTGTCATCTTAGAAGATGAAACTATTGATAGCGTATTTGCTAGGTTTAACACCATTATTACTAGTCTAAAAGCACTTGATGAAGGTTTTTCTAGTAAGAAAAATGTTAGGAAGTTTCTAAGGGCTTTACATCCAAAGTGGAGAGCAAAAGACACGACGATTGAAGAATCGAAAGATCTCTCAACTTTATCACTCGATGAACTCATAGGGAACTTGAAGGTTCATGAGATGATAATTTTGAAGGACTAGGAATTAGTGAAAACCAAGAGTGAAAGAAAATCTCTTGCACTTAAAGCCAAGAAGGCACAAAGTGACCATGATAGTTCCTCGGATATCGATGACGAGGAGTATGCATTGGCGGTGAGAGATTTCAAGAAGTGCTTCAAGAGACGAGGTCAACACGTTAGGCAACCCAACAATGACAATAAGCCACTCTCAAAGAATCGGTTTGTCAAGAACGAAAAAGGTGACAGGAATTGCTTTAGATGTGGTGATCCAAATCACTTTATTGGTGATTGTCCAAAGCCCTTTCATGATAAGAATCACACGACGTTCGTTAGTGGCTCTTGGAGCGATAGCGGTGAAGATGACGATGACAACCCCAAAGAGGAAAAATGTCTTATGGCTCACACTTCTAAAGAGGTACATTCCGAAACCGAATATTATAGCAATGATAGCTCCACTTTTAATGATATTGAATTTGAAGGCAAATATGATAGTTTACACAAACTTAGTCTTAAATTCATAGAAAAGAATAAAACCTTTAAATCAACCAAAACTAAGCTTGAAAATGAGATCAATGAACTTAGGGAGAAATTGGCAATACTTGAGAAAAATAAAGAAGTTGATTTAGGTTGCTTAAGTTGTGAGAAACTTAGATTAAGAAATGAAGATCTCAAGAGCACCTCCATTAAATTGGAAAAGTTCATGAAAGATACCAATGCTCTTGATGATATGTTAAACAAACAAGTTCATTTTAAGGAAAGACTTGGTCTAGGTTTTAACTCAAATGAAGCTTCAACTAGTGAACCTAAACAAGTCAGATTTTCACAAAAATCACCCACTGTACGCGGTACCAGATTGTATGGGGCGGTTCCTTATCACTATGGAACCGCCGCCATAGATAAGGTACTGCGGCCAGAAGAAGAGTTTTGTGAAAATCGTGAACTTTCTGAAAAGTCAAAATCAGGTGCAAAACCAAAGCATCTTATTGTTAATAAGGTAAAATTACCCATACTTGACGACAATGCTATTGATAAGTTCTACAAGCCATTAAGTAAACCTCTCATGGGAAATAGAAGTTTATCAAGACCATCTTCTACTCCACCTAGAGTACGGAATGAGTCTAAGCCTAGAAGTAGAACGACAACGCCTAAAAGAGATAATCAAAACAATTCACGATCTAGAAGTAAAACCCCAACACCTAGAAGAAATGATCATAACTCTAAACCTAGATCAAATACACCCAGGAGAAATAACGAACAACAAAATGGTTACATGAATTACTATCCTCCTCCATTTTGTTCTCCATGAGGAACTCCTCCTTCATTCATGCATCCCAACCAAATGCAAGGAATGTTTGGAACCAACAATTTTGGACCATGAGATATTGGGGACCAAATGTTTGATCTTGTGTGTTGTTACCTAGATATGCTTGGGAATTGATTTGGAGCCCGATGAGTGGATTAAGGATAGTAGATGTTCTAAACACATGACGGGTAATCGAAGTTTGTTCTCGCACTACAAAGCATATAATGGAGGTAACGTCACATTTGCAAGTAGTCTACGTGGTAATATCATTCGAAAAGGTACGGTTTCTCTTGACTCTATGACCATTGAAAATGTTGAGCACGTAGATAACTTAGGGTTTAACCTTTTAAGTATAGGTCAAATTTGTGATAATAAGTGTAAGGTCATCTTTTCGGAACATGACAGTGAAATCATAAAAGATGGAAAAGTCATTGGAAAAGGTGTTGAAAAGCATGGGCTTTATGTCATGAAGGTCAATAAGAAGTCAAAAGACAACATATGTCTTGCGACCATAGATGATAGTTCTAGTCTTTGGCATAGGAGATTAGGTCACGCTAATATGCGCTTAATTCAATCTTTAGTCTCTAAGGAGTTGGTAAGACACCTCCCCAAGATAAAGTTTGATAGTCACTTTTGTGATGCTTGCAAAGTTGGAAAGCAAGTTCACTCAAGTCACAAAGCCAAGAATTTGGTTTCGACCTCTCGGTGCTTAGAGCTCCTACATATGGATCTCTTTGGACCTTCCGCCATACGGAGTTATGGAGGTAACCTTTATCCCCTAGTTATAGTTGATGACTATTCTAGATTCACTTGGACTAGATTTTTGGCATCTAAGAATGAAGCTTTCGATCATTTCGAAATATTTAGTCGAAGAATTCATAATCAACTAGGATGTCCAATTGTCTCTATTAGGACGGATCATGGTAGGGAATTTGATAATGAAGTGCAATTTGGTGCCTTTTGTGAAGCTCATGGCATTACCCATAACTTCTCGGCTCCTCGCACTCCACAATCAAATGTGGTAGTTTAAAGGAAGAATAGGACTCTCCAAGAGATGAGTAGGACGATGTTAAACGAGCAATCTTTGCCTCAAAAGTTTTGGTGCAATGCCGTGGACACATCGACTTATATTCTCAACCGAATTCTTATTCGACCTTTCCTAGGAAAGACCCCCTATGAGATTCTTAAAGGTAAGAAACCCTCATTGGAATACTTTTGGGTGTTTGGAAGCAAGTGCTTTATCCTCAACACCAAAGACTACCTTACCAAGTTTGACCCAAAGTCTTACGAAGGTATC
Source organism: Glebionis coronaria (assembly GCA_025667525.1). Lineage (NCBI taxonomy): Eukaryota > Viridiplantae > Streptophyta > Magnoliopsida > Asterales > Asteraceae > Glebionis > Glebionis coronaria. Next base: position 567,931,516 of record CM046881.1, read on the forward strand.
CTTTTAGGTTATTCCCAAACTAGCAAAGCCTACATTGTCCTAAATAGAACCTCGGGGGTTATTGAAGAATCACTCAACGTAACCTTTGATGAAACCCCTCCCTCACCCAAGACACCACCATTGGTTGATGATGACTTGGATTAATTAGAAGTAGTTAAAGACAAAGAGGTTAGAAAGATAGGAGTTGAAGACCTTAATGTTGAAAAGGAAGTAAACATTAAGGAGTCTAGGGATCATACTCTCAATAATATCATTGGTGACTTAAATCAAAGGACCCTAAGATCTCAAGTCCAAAACCAAAGCAACTTCTTTTGTTTCGTCTCCTTGATTGAACCAAAGAATGTTAAAGAAGCTTTGATGGACGAGAGTTGGGTCATTGCGATGCAAGAAGAATTGAATCAATTCGTTGCCAATGATGTTTGGGAACTTGTTCCTCCACCTAGAAGTTCTACCATTATAGGAACCAAATGGGTCTTTAGGAATAAGTTAGATGAAAATGGTGTTGTGTCTCGTAACAAGGCTAGACTTGTAGCTCAAGGCTATAATTAACAATAAGGGATTGATTATGACGAGACATATGCACCGGTAGAAAGATTAGAATCCATTAGAATCCTTTTAGTCTACGCTTGTGCCTTAGACTTTAAGCTTCAACAAATGGATGTAAAGAGTGCGTTTCTTAACGGTTTGATCAATGGGGAGGTATATGTAGCTCAACCTCCTGGCTTCATTGATTTTGAGAAACCGGATCATGTTTACAAGCTTAAGAAGGCACTTTATGGTCTCAAACAAGCACCCAAAGCTTGGTATGATAGACTTAAAGGGTTTCTTATTAAACATGATTATACCATGGGGATGGTAGACAATACATTCTTTACAAATAAGAAAGGTTCTCACCTCATAATCGTACAAATATATGTCGATGACATTATATTTGGCTCAACTTGTCAAGAATTGTGTGATGACTTTGCCAAAATCATGCATGATGAGTTCGAAATGAGTATGATGGGAGAACTTAACTTCTTTTTAGGACTCCAAATTAAACAAATGGACGATGGTATTTTCTTTAGTCAATCTAAGTACGCTAAAAAATGCTAAAGAAATTTGGATTAGAAGAATCTAGACCAATGAAGACCCCAATGGCCTCGGATACTAAACTCACCGTAGATGATGATTGTGAGTCGGTAGACAACACCAAATATAGAGGTATGATTGGTAGTTTGTTGTACCTAACGGCAAGTCGACCGGATATCATGTTTAGTGTTTGCCTTTGTGCTCGCTTCCAAGAGGCTCCCAAAACCTCTCACCTCGAAGCGGTTAAGCATATCTTCCGATACATTAAAGGCACTATACATTTAGGATTATGGTATCCTAAAGGGACCGGCATAGAAACCATTGTCTACGCGGACTCGGATCATGCAGGAGACTATGTGGACCAAAAAATCACTAGTGGAGTTTGTACCTTCATGGGTTGTTGTTTGACTTCTTGGTTCTCCAAGAAACAAACCGCTCTTGCAATATCCACCACGGAAGCCGAGTATGTGAGTGCCGGAAAAGCATGCCAACAAGCTCTATGGATGAAGCAAGCTCTTGTTGATTACGGGATTTCTCTTGATGATGTTCCCATCATGTGCGATAATAAAGGTGCTATAGACCTTAGCAAGAATCCCGTGCAACATTCGTGAACTAAACACATAGATATTCGACACCATTTCCTTAGGGATAATGTTCAAAAGGGGAACATTTCAATTGAGAAGGTACCCTCCGAAGACAACTTAGCCGACATCTTCACTAACCCACTTAAGAGGGAACCTTTTAATTACTTGCGTCTAGGTCTAGGATTAATGGAACATCTTACTTATTACCTTCTTTTCCCTTGTTTTTTTACCACTTTGAGTCATTGAGTCTTTCAAACTCTTTTTGAAAAACCCTCTCTTCTCTTTTTCAAAATTCTCAAAGTCTCTTTCGAAAATGGTTGAAAAATGCTTTTGACATTGTTAATTCAATCTAAAAATGGTTTTTCATAGATTCTCGCTATTAATCTAGAGCTTACATAATTCATATGTATGATTCTCTCAAACATAGCAAGAACAAGATAGAATCATGGAGGATCATTATGTCATGACTTAAGGTCTTGTCTTACACACCTCCTACATCGATTTTTTTTAATCCATGTATTTTGGTCAAATCTCTATTTGGTAAGTTTACATATGTTTTCTTTGTCTATCTTTGCTTTTAAGCATATCCCTATGATAAGTTAGACTAGAAAAATAAGATTTGCTGAAAAATATTCCTTCAAACACCAAACTCAGCCTCTGCAGGCGGTTCTATATGTGAACCGTGGTGACTTAATGAAAAGGTACCGCCTGTCCTGATAACGAACCGCTTACAGTGCCTTCCTTTTCGGGTTTTTGTCTGAAACTACAGATTTGCTCCAACATTTTTGAGAATCTTTGTTTCAAACCCTTTGACCACCCCAAAAATACCTTAAGCCTTCCCTATTTAAACCATAAGCATTTTGCCATACTTCACATCCCAAAATGTCTTATTCTCCCAATGAAAGCCTTGAATCTCCTCCATTTTCTCCAATTGCTTTCAATCCTAAATCACCAAAGAACCATTACAATCCAAACTCACCCAAGAACACTCTTAAGCACATATCTCCTACCAAGAATGTTGATTGTGGAACATCTTTTCTTCCACCACCACCCTTTAGTATTCTTCCTCCTTCTCATGATAATGTCATGCACCATGGAACATATTGTCATTGTTGTCAATATCAACATCTTGCTATGGCACAAATCTATGAGGAGTTGAGCTACATCAAGAGTCTCTTAAGCAAGCCTCCTCTTCACTATGATTATGAGATCTCCAACAAGCCACCACCACCACCCTCCGCCATTACCTTGTCTTTCATATAAGCATTGGTTGCTTATCCTCAAGACACCAATATCAAGCAAATCTTAGAATTCTAGAATAACTAGGATTAGATTTATGCTTTTGCTTGTTTCTTTTTTTTTCATACATCCTTGTATGATGTTCTTTTAGTAACCTATCTTGGATCTTTGTCTTTATGTTTTCTTCTCTTTTATTTTGTGACCTATTGCTATATCTTGTTGGTTGTTTCTTTTGTTCAAATAACCCTTCTATGTAGCTTGTCACCATATCTCGATTCCTCGGTGCCCCAAGCTAGGGGGAGTAAGCACCAAGGGGGAGTCTTTGCAAAGTCCGTCTCTTCAACACCGACTTATGCAACCTTTTTGCTTCGACAAAGGGGGAGAAATGAATAAACTCGTCTTCGAAAATCTTGTTTTTTTGTGTGATTGAGTTTATGTATTGTCGAAATCAAAAAGGGGGAGATTGTTAATGCAATAATGCCTAAAAACGTTACTTGCATTTTTCGGTCTCGCTTAGTTTTGATTACGAAAATATGTAAAAACAAGCATTTACGAAAACAACGAAAAACGAATTCTTGAGTTCAAGTATTTTTCATTTTACCCTTTTTCACTTAAGGTATGGATAAACAAGTACTAACCTTAATCAAGTGATCAAGTGATTTAATCTTTTCTTAAAACTCACTTTTTATTAAGTGTGACAAGTTTTTATTAAACTTTATTTTTAAGAAAATGTTTTATTAAATTAATTATTTGAAAATTTGAAAATGGCATATTCTTATTTAGTTAGGAATATTCTATCAGGATATTTTTTAAACCAGATATGACCTCCACCACTAAAGGACAAAAAGGGAGCGGAGTCTAGTCCAGCGGTTCCTTAGCTCCTAGGTGGTTCCTTATCGATAAGGTACCGCGGGCTAAGATAAGGAACCGCGGGCAGATATAGTCGTTGGCCCTTTGTCCTATAAATAGTAGACCATTCTCAGCTTTTCAACTCACCTCTTTTGCACATCTATTTCCAGATTCAATCACTCTTCTTTAATCACTCAAATCTTTGATCATTTGTTTGATTACTACTTGTTTAAGAAGTGAATCTTGTTCTTCCATCCCTTCCTCTCCAAGTGCAAAGAGAAGAACACTATCCTTGTGAAGTGTTGAGTCCACCACCAAAGATCCATTGAAGATCTAATTTTATACATTTGTAGTTGTGTCATAGTTGTGAAGATCCAAGTAGTTGTGTCTATTTGGAAGTTGTGTATGTACTAAGTATAGTTGTGTAGATTGGTCCTAGCTACGATTAGGGCTCGACTTTTAGCTTAGAGTCAGAAATTGGTTAAGCGACGTGTACGTTTTTCTCCACCATAAGGAGCTTGTTGTGTAGTGAACTCTCGAGTAAGGAGTACTCGAGGAGTGGAGTTGGAACGAGGAATGAGCTTCGTTGCCGAACCACTGTAAATCCTTGGTGTTCGGTTTGATCTTTCTTTACCCTTAACTCTTTACATTCTTTGTTCTTTGTGCATATATTTTTGTTAGTATTAGTTTAGTTACACTATTATTGTTCATATTGTGCATAAGAAGATTTCACATATTTCCTCAAGCCTAAGTTTTTGAAAAAGGATTTTTTTTAAAACCACCTTTTAACAAGTAAATATAAGAAACTATTCATCCCCCCCTTCTAGTTTCTACAAACTCCAACACCATAACGTTTAACACCTTGTTGTTTGTCCATCACCCTACCCCGAATTTTGTTGTCACGACACATAACCCGTCTTCTCGACACTTATGTGACACCCGAGAGTATTATTCCACCGGTAAAGAAAACAAAGCCACCCGCTCTACCGTTTTCTTTTACCCGCCAACGAACCGATTCAACACCACCCGGGTTGAAATCTTCCCGCCCGTTTTTCCCACGAACCGGTTAATCTATCCATTTTCCGGTGACCTACAACCTACCGTCGTACTTACATTCTAATACCGTAACTCCCTGTGATCACAACTAACAGCAACGGACCGATTTAGTTTATCACCGGTCACCCCCGTCGTCTTGAATGGTACTCCGTGTCTTCCCTATGACAACGATCGTCCCGAAATACACCTTCTCCGTGCTGTAAAACCGTCTCATCAAAAGAAACTTGCAGCTCTTATCGTCTTTACTACAGCTTGTTCCAAGACGCTTTTCCACCGATCAAGAAGACAAGGTCACGCCCGTCTTTACCATCTTCCGTCATCCGCAAAACGAACTGAGTCAAAAGCCACCTGCTTTTATTTTCCCGACTCTTCCCGTTCGTTATCCCGCAACCTCGGTTAGTATCTTCCGACGAACAATCACAATCACGGACAAAGAGCTACAACATCAACCCTTTTTCCCATCAAGAAAACCCCGCTTCCTTGAAATCGACTCTCAAACCCGTGTTAATCGAACTCAGCTCTTGATACCAAATGTATAATTGACTTGTGCCAAGTTATGATAAAATACAGATTAGGAGAAATGTGGAAAAGGATTATCTCAATTACTGAACAAAACATAGACAATATATAGCTTTTACAAAAGAAACGTAGGGAACTAAAAACTTGGTAACTGCCCACTCTACCTCATCTTACGCAAAACTCGGTCAAACTAAATACTATTTCCACCTAGTATTTATTAAGCAAAGTACATAATATATGAAAACACGTCATACTAGTATTTAGCCATGCATACTAATTAGTTTAACAAACGATTAATCCAATAGATTCGTATCAAAATCAATATCTCAATCTCATAATGAGTTTGGCATTCATCACCTAACACAATTACAAGAACATATATAATCGCACAATGCAAGAACATATATAATCGCTAGTTCGCTCACTACAACAATCCATCCCTTCCCCATCGGGGTTTTCCCCAGCGACAGCGTGTCGCTGGGGAAACGACGCTAAACGACAAAATCAGTCTGACGTAGCAAACTTGCTCGTAGAAATTTTGACCAAAAAGTAAAGAAAAGTTTCCCCAGCGACATGTTGCTGGGGAAACCTTGACTGAATTTTGACCAAACTGTTTCACAAAAATGCAAGCGGGAGATTATCCCGCCAAGTTTTCCCCAGCGACATGTCGCTGGGGAAACTTTCTTCCACGGACTAATCCAAGTGATTAGTGTTAATGTTTTGTTTATTTATGGCCCAAAGTTTCCCCAGCGACATGTCACTGGGGAAACTTTCAGGATTCCCTCCAAATGTTTTTCGTTAACGCGCCTATCTAATAAAACGACGAACAAAAAGTTTCCCCAGCGACATGTCGCTGGGGAAAAGTTGACTGTAATTTGACCAACGATTTTCACAAAAAAGTGTAATGTTTATTTAATATTTTAATAAATATAAAATATATATTAAAAATATAGTTCTTAAAATCTAAAATAGTATATGTCTTTTTATGATAAAAAAAAGTAAGACAAATGGTTAATTTTCCCGCTAATGTTTTCCCGCCAATGTTTTCCCGCTAATGTTTTCCCGCCAAAAGTTAACATTCACTGATAATTGTTAACATTCATTGTTAATATTAATTAAAAATTGTTAACATTCATTGAGGCTTACAAACAGACACGCCTAAACCTAACTTTATTCTACACGGACACTTAAACACGCGCTTAATTAAACATGGATATTAAACCGATAATAAACTCATAAACACGAAAACAGATACATCATAAACTAGTTCAAACGAATGTTCCCCATGTCATCGTAAAGGTCATGAAGTAGTGCAGCTGAATCCATTGTGTGCCTATCATAATTTTTGTACAACTCTACTGTACTCTCAAGTACCCTTATCATTCCAATCAAGCGCACACAGTTTACACACGTTGAAGAGCTTGGAGAAGAAATTGGAATCGTTGAAGGTCTGGGAGAAGAGCTTGGAGGAGAAAAGCTCGTTGAAGGTCTCGAAGAAGAGCTTGGAGGAGAAAAGCTTATTGAACCTCCAATAGAGTTGATTAGTAGTTGCACGCGTTCGTCTTTCCATAAAAAAAATTGCATCCATATGAAACTGGACGTTGAACCCGTGAACGTGGACAAGCATAGTACAGTCTACCAAAGGATTCAGTTTGCCACGATTCTCGAAGAACTACATCTACATGTCCACACTTGCACGGAAAAGCTTCAAGAAATCCTCGAGTTTGACTATTTGTCGTTTAAAGTTGCGTTGTTCAAAGTTAAGTGGTTCGACACTCGCAACACCGTTGGTAGAGTCAAGAAACTTACCGTTAGAAACGGAATGACACAAATCGTCGGCTCTGGTGAGTGGTGTAAAAGTGAACAATACATCCTCGCAACACAAGTCAAACAAGTCTTCTACCTTGTAGATCCAGCCAAACCCAACGTGAAGGTCGTCGAACATGTTAATCATAAAAAGTTTTTGAACAACGGTGTAATCGTGGTAGAGAAAGAACCTGATATTATACATTTGGACAACTCATCTGATCTCCCACCTTCTACTAGTGATCTCCCACCTTCTACTAGTGATCTCCCACCTTCTACTAGTGGGAATGACTTTGGTAATTACACCTTCTATATAGATTTGCATATAGATGGTGAATCAACGGAGGTTGACGCACCGCCAGATAACGATGATGTTCCTAGCGAAGACGATGATGATGAAGACCCCCTTCCTCATGATTTAGCATATTATGATGTTGAAGACCTCATCAAAGATGATGATGGTGTTGAGAAATTTTATTCAAGTGACGAAGAAGATTAACTTTGTGTTGTAACTTGAAAAATATACTTATATATTTGAATGAATGAATGAATGAAATTGTTGTGGATTGTTTAAATGTGTAAATTTATTTTGATTTTTTTTTTGCATGCTTGTATTATGGTCAAATCTCTATTTGGTAAGTTTGCATATGTTTTCTTTGTCTATCTTTGCTTTTAAACATATCCCTATGATAAGTTAGACTAGAAAAATAAGATTTGCTGAAAAATATTCCTTCAAACACCAAACTCAGCCTCTGCAGGCGGTTCCATATGTGAACCGCGGTGCCTTATTGATAAGGTACCGCCTGTCCTGATAAGGAACCGCCTACAGTGCCTTCGTTTTTGGGTTTTTGTCTGAAACTCCAGATTTGCTCCAACATTTTTGAGAATCTTTGTTTCAAACCCTTTGACCACCCCAAAAATACCTTAAGCCTTCCCTATTTAAACCATAAGCATTTTGCCATACTTCACATCCCAAAATGTCTTATTCTCCCAATGAAAGCCTTGAATCTCCTCCATTTTCTCCAATTGCTTTCAATCCTAAATCACCTAAGAACCATTACAATCCAAACTCACCCAAGAACACTCTTAATCACATCTCTCCTACCAAGAATGTTGATTGTGGAACATCTTTTCTTCCACCACCACCCTTTAGTGTTCTTCCTCCTTCTCATGATAATGTCATGCACCATGGAACATATTGTCATTGTTGTCAATATCAACATCTTGCTATGGTACACATCTATGAGGAGTTGAGCTACATCAAGAGTCTCTTAATCAAGCCTCCTCTTCATTATGATTATGAGATCTCCAACAAGCCACCACCACCACCCTCCGCCATTACCTTGTCTTTCATATAAGCATTGGTTGCTTATCCTCAAGACACCAAATTCAAGCAAATCTTAGAATTCTATAATAACTAGGATTAGATTTATGCTTGATAGGTGTGAAAACACCCATCCTTTTACCACTTATTTCTTGCTAAAACAAGACCAAAACACGTATTTAATGTCATTTGTTTGGAATTATGCGTGGTTTGTGTGTTTGTTGTGTTTTCAGAGCCAACCGGATAAATATTGGAGAAAACATGGGATTGCACGGGTTTTATCAAGGAAAAAGACTGAAGACGAAGTCTATTGTCCAAGAGATGCAAAAGATTTGAAGTCAATGGGCCTATTTGAAGATTTATCGAAGAAAAGGACCAAAGACGGAAGATTTACATGTGTCGAAGAAACTCAAGTCTATTAATCGAGGAAATTAAAAGACGAGTTGAATTTAATCGTCGACAAATCCCGAATCGAAATCGAAAACGTCAATTTTTCTGAAAAGACGAGAAGACAAAAAGAAAGGAAGAAAACCCGATCACCAACCAAGGGAGAAGCCTATAAATACTCCTCCCATTCACACATCCGGACTCTCTCTCATCATCTAGTTTTTCAGTTATTCTTCTTCCTAGTTTTTAGGAACCATCTCCCTTAAGGAGTGGTTTTCATCTTGTTTAATTTCTTCCATTCGTGTAAGTGTAATCCTTTCTTGTTTGTGAATCTTAATTCATTAATACAAATCATCTTTTAATCTTTCCATAATCTTGTTCTTCATATCTTTTTGTCTCTTAGTTCTTAAGTATTATTCGTATGGTTTGATTGTCAAAAGTAAGTGGGTTTTGTGATTTTGTTGTTTTTGGATTCAAGCTTTCTATGAGTAAAGGATTAGTGGTAAAATTGGTTTAAGTTTTGATCAAAAACTTGGTGATTTTTGGTGTTGAATTCTCGTTCATTGATTTCCCCTGTTCCTCGCATTCCCAGTTTCTGATCTTGCCCAGATTCCGAATAGGGAATCTGGGGTTGTGACTATTCGGAATATCTCAATTATTCCGAGTAGAGGTTATTTTCCCTGTTTATTCGGGACATTTCTATTATTCTGACTATTGGCTAATTTTCTTGTCTATTCGGAATAACTCAATTATTCCGAGTATGGCTTTCTTTCCAAGATTTTCCGAATAGGGTTTCTCAAAAATATATTCCGAATAGCTCAAACTTTCCGCATAAGACCTCATATTCCGCATAGAGTTTATTGTTCCGCATAAGAGACACTTTCCGCATAGAACAAATATTCCGAATAAGAAATACTTTCCGCATAGGGCATTTCCAGATTATTCCGAATAGGATATTTTCCAATTATTCCGAGTAAGGCAATTTTTCCGAATAGGATTGGTTTTCCGCATAGCAGTATTATTCCGCATAGACCCTTTTACAAATCATTCCGCATTGGTGAAAACATTCCGCATAAGAGCTTTGTTCCGCATGGCATTAATTATTCCGAGTAAGGGGAACTTTCCGAATGGAGCAATATATTCCGCATAGGGATTCAGAGTTGAGTTTTCCATACAGTGTTGAGGTACTTATTTTCAGTTATAATTTGTAGTTTAATTACTTCTAGTTCTTACCTTTTAGTAGATTTAGACCAAAGCTCCCCCTTTTTAGTCACCAATTACAACGATTCCACTTTTGACCGTGATCGATTCGAGAAGATACCGAGAACGAAACAACGATATATATCAATTGGGTACGAGCAACGCAAAGAGAGATCTTGCAAGCAAAAACCTTTTTATTAACCAACCAGAGTCAGTTATTAAAATGGCGCCGCTGCCGGCTCTTTTCGTAAGGATCAACGGTTTCTTGTGAGAAAAATTGGATTTTGGGATCCGTTCTTTCGGGAACGTTATTTTCTAGCACAAAAAAAAAATTTCAAAAATCCATAAAAATATAAAATTTTCAAAAATACAAAAACAATAAAAAACCTATAAAAACCAAAAATATTTTCTCTTGCATTTTCTTTTTAGTGTATGCGTACTCGATCCACGTCTTATTCAGAGCCCGAGACTCTCGAACAATTAGACATGGCTGGTGTTAATAACAACAATAATCACCCACCTCAACACAATTTGAACAACAACAACAACAACAACAACAACAACAACAATGTCCTTCTACCTGATTTACGAACCATGGAGGAGCTATGTCAACCCACAATGAACGGACGTGGAGGCCCGATTGCACCGATGCATGTCACGGCTCAAGAGTTTTCGTTGAAGCATCACATGATCCAGCAAGTACAAACGAATCCATTTCGCGGAATTCCGGATGATGATGCCAACAAACACCTCGACAAATTCATAACCATTACCCAAAGCATGAAATCCCCCGGTGTTTCTATGGATGACCTTCGCCTCCAACTCTTTCCTCACTCGCTTTCTCACCATGCCGAAAAATGGTTTGACCGTCTTCCTAAGAATTCTATTCATACATGGAACGACATGACTCAACGCTTTTTATCGCGCTACTTCCCACCATCCATGGTCACTAACCTCCGTAACCAAATCAGTGGATTTATGCAAGAGAATGATGAATCGCGTTTCGATGCTTGGGAACGATACAATGATTTGATCGACCGCTGTCCTAATCACAATATGATCCCCGTCACTCTCATTGATACCTTCTACAATGGTCTCACCTTTCGCGATCGTGACACGATCAATGCCGCCGCCGGTGGTACTTTTATGAAAAGGAGACCAGAGGAGTGTCGAGAGTTGATTGAAAACATGACTACTCACCACAAGAATTGGGATTCATCCGCATCCTCAAGATCTAACTCGAGAGTTAATGTTTCTTCTACTACTTCCAATCCTGAGATGACTGAAATTTCTCGACAACTCGCTGAAATGAACAAGAATTTCATGACCATAGCCACAAACCACTTTCAACAAGCTAAAGCCGTTGCTATTTCTTGTGACACATGTGGTGGTCCTCATTCTTATAATGATTGTCCTTCCACTCAAGGCAATTATTCTGAAAACGTTAACGCGGCATACGGTACATATCCCACGGGAGGCTATCAAGCTCGTCCTCAAGGAGACCGTAGCTTGCTAAGTTATCGTTCCAACAATTATCTTGCACCTCCCGGTTTCCCTCCTGCAAACCAAAACCAACAACAAAGCTATAACCGAAACAACCAATCCCAACCTCGTGCTCAAAATCAATATCAATCCCAAAGAAACACCTACCCAACTCAAGGAAAGTCTTAAGCTTACCAAGCCCCACCTCTCAATCAACCGATGGCAGTGAATCCCGACGTCGAGTCGTTCATGAAGACTAATCGTGAGATGGTGACGAATCTTCAGAGTCAGTTTGTCAACTTGAAGAATGACATGGTGAAACAAGGAAGCGATATTCGAGCCGAGCTACGGAATGATATGGCCAAACACAGCGATGCTATTAATGCCAACATGCAAACTCTTTTAACAATCAAGCTGTTCACCTTCGTGATATGATTGGTTCGCTCATCCAAGGTAATCAACCCTCTTCTTCGGGTACTCTTCCGAGTAATACCGTTGCGAATCCAAGAGGGGAGATGAAAGCAATCACCACTCGTAGTGGAAAAGGTCATATGGAACCCGAGCTTCCTACACCTCCACCCGTGATTGTGAACAAGGAAAAAGAGCAACTTTCTCCGCCTCTTTCACCTTCTATCCCCATTTCCCCACCACCCGTGGTTGTGAGTGATCCTATCCCCTTAAATTCTTCTTCTTCATCCAATATACCTTATCCTTCAAGGTTGAGGAAAGAGAAGCAAAAGAGCAAGGATGATATTCAGGTTTCAAACTTCCTAAAAATGTTTAAACAATTGAATTTTAACATCTCCTTTGCCGAGGCTCTCGCTCACATGCCCAAATACGCTAAGATGTTTAAAGATCTTCTAAGTGATAAAGAAAAGCTTCTTGACATTGCTCAGACCCAACTTAATGAGAACTGCTCCGCAGTGCTCTTAAGGAAATTGCCCACCAAACTTGGTGATCCGGGTCGCTTCTTGATTCCTTGCAACTTCCCGGGAGTAGAGAATTGCATGGCCCTAGCCGATCTAGGTGCCAGTATAAACTTAATGCCTTTAAGTGTTTGGAAGCAATTATCTCTCCCCGAGCTAGTCCCCACACGAATGACTTTGGAGTTAGCCAACCGTACGGTTGCTTATCCAGTGGGGATAGCCGAAGATGTCTTTGTTGGCGTTGATAAATTCACCTTCCCGGCGGATTTTGTCGTCGTTGACTACGAGATGGACCCTCGGGTTCCATTAATCGTTGGACGTCCATTCCTGAGGACCGGTCGCACTCTCATTGATGTAGCCGCAGGCGAATTAATCATGAGAGTTGGTGACGATCAAATTGTCTTCAACATGGGTAAAATTTCTCAGCAACCTTATTCATATGAGAGTGTTAATGCTATTGATGTTCTCGATGAGGCTTGTGAAGAACATTTTCATGATGCTTGCAAAATTACTCTATCTTCTCTACCCAATGTTGAGACCGTTGCCTCAATTGCTCCGGGATTTACTCCTTTTGGAGAAAGTGACTTGGATGAGTTCGAAGCTAGCTTGGGTCCTCTCGACATTAAGTATGATAATTCGTCCACCAATTGGGATGAAGATATTCTTACTATTGAGAGACTTCTCAATGAGGACCCATTATCTCCTCCTACTCCTAAAAAGGTGACTAATGATAATCCATCGTTAGTTTCACCATCTACTGAGGATCCCCCTACTCTCGAGCTTAAGGACCTACCGCCTCATCTTGAGTACGTTTTCCTAGAAGACGACGAGAAGTTATCGGTCATCATTGCAAAGGATCTGAAAGAAGACGAAAAAGCCCGACTTGTCGCTGTGTTGAAGAAGCATAAAAGAGCTATCGCTTGGAAAATCTCCGACATCCGTGGAATTGATCCTCATTTCTGCACACATAAAATTCTCATGGAGGACGACTTTAAGCCCACTATTCAAAGCCAAAGAAGGGTGAATCCTAAAATCCATGACGTTATCAAAAAAGAGGTTATCAAACTTCTTGATGCGGGTATGATTTACCCTATTTCGGATTCACCATGGGTTAGTCCAGTCCACTGTGTGCCTAAGAAAGGCGGAATTACCGTTGTGCCCAATGCAAACAACGAGTTGATTCCTACCCGTCTCGTTACTGGGTGGAGAGTTTGTATAGACTACCGCAAACTCAATGATGCCACGAGAAAGGATCATTTCCCTCTACCTTTTATGGACCAAATGCTTGAACGTCTAGCGGGTAATGAATATTACTGCTTTCTGGATGGTTTCTCGGGTTATTTTCAAATACCCATCGATCCCCAAGATCAAGAGAAGACAACATTCACTTGTCCCTATGGCACATTTGCTTACAAAAGGATGCCTTTTGGCTTATGTAATGCTCCCGGGACTTTCCAAAGGTGCATGTTGGCTATCTTCCATGACATGGTTGAGCAAAACATGGAAGTCTTCATGGATGATTTCTCGGTCTTCGGGGATTCCTTCTCTGCTTGCCTTGCCAATTTGGAACATATGCTTAAGCGGTGCGAAGACACTCGCCTTGTTCTGAATTGGGAAAAATGCCATTTTATGGTAAAAGAAGGCATTGTGCTAGGACACAAAATCTCTAAAGCCGGTCTTGAAGTCGACCGTGCTAAAGTTGATGTCATAGCCAAATTACCTCCACCTTCCACCGTGAAGGGTGTGAGAAGTTTTTTGGGTCATGCGGGCTTCTATTGTCGATTCATTCAAGATTTCTCTAAAATCGCTCGCCCGATGACCCACCTCTTGGAAAAAGATACTCCTTTTATCTTTTCTAAAGAGTGTCTCGAAGCCTTCAATCTTCTTAAGGATAAGCTAACTAAGGCACCGGTCTTGGTTACCCCTAATTGGGAGCTGCCTTTTGAATTGATGTGCGATGCTAGCGACTTTGCTATTGGTGCGATTCTGGGCCAAAGAGTGAATAAACACTTCCAACCAATCCACTATGCTAGCAAAACAATGACAGGGGCTCAATTGCATTATACGAAACCGAAAAAGAGCTTTTAGCTGTTGTCTATGCTTTTGAGAAATTTCGCCCCTATCTTGTTTTATCCACCACCATCGTATACACGGACCATTCCGCGTTGAAGTACTTGATGACTAAGAACGATTCTAAGCCAAGACTTCTTCGCTGGGTTTTGCTCCTTCAAGAATTCAACATTGAAATTCGTGACAAGAAGGGAGCCGAAAACCTGGCCGCGGATCATCTGAGTCGACTTGAGGATCCATATCAGGGGGATCATCCGAACAAAGAGATCAATGACTCTTTTCCCCTGGAGACCTTAATGTCTATGAATCTCAATCTTGATGGCACCCCGTGGTTTGCAGACATTGCAAACTACTTAGCGGGTGGTATTCTCATCCAAGGGTTAACATCCCAACAAAAGAAGAAGTTCTTGAATGATGTTAAGACTTACTTTTGGGATGACCCTTATCTATTCAAACAGTGTGCTGATCTGCTTATTCGTCGATGTGTTGACGGACCGGCAGCTTTCGACATCCTCCAAGCTTGCCACAAAGGACCCACCGGTGGTCACTTTGGTCCCAACTACACCGCTAAGAAAGTGTTTGATTCTGGATTCTATTGGCCCACCATTTATCGTGACGCTCACGAAATGGTTAAGCGTTGTGATGCTTGCCAACGTCAAGGCAAGATCACACATAAGGATGAGATGCCTCAAAATTTCATACAAGAATGTGAAATCTTTGATGTATGGGGCATCGACTTTATGGGGCCATTCCCTTCTTCTAAAGGCAACAAATACATCCTTGTCGCTGTCGACTACGTCTCTAAATGGGTTGAAGCCAAAGCTTTACCCACTAACGACGCGAGGGTGGTTTGTAAGTTCTTGAAACAACTATTTGCTCGTTTCGGTGTTCCTCGCGCTATTATCAGTGACCGCGGGACTCATTTTTGCAACGATCAATTTGCAAGAGTCATGGCTAAGTATGGTGTCAATCACCGTCTTTCCACCGCTTATCATCCTCAAACCAACGGTCAAGCCGAGATATCCAACCGTGGATTGAAGAGAATTTTGGAACGTACTGTGGGAGAGCATCGTGCCTCGTGGGCCGATAAACTTGATGATGCTCTGTGGGCTTTCCGTACCGCCTATAAGACACCTATTGGTTGTACACCTTATCGTCTTGTGTACGGGAAAGCCTGCCACCTTCCCATCGAGCTGGAACATAAGGCATACTGGGCCTTGAAGTGGGCTAACTTCGACATCAACAAAGCCGGTGATTTTCGAAAGATTCAACTCAACGAGCTACAAGAATTGAGGAATCAAGCTTACGAGAACTCATTGATTTACAAGGAGAAGACCAAGATTATCCATGATGCTAAAATCAAGAACCGAGAGTTCAACGTTGGTGATCAAGTCTTACTCTTTAACTCTCGGTTGAAGATCTTCTCAGGCAAGTTGAAGAGCCGCTGGTCTGGTCCATTCACCATCGCCAATGTCTTTCCCTATGGTACCATTGAGCTTTCTCAGCCAAATGGGCCTAACTTCAAGGTGAATGGCCAGCGTTTGAAATTGTACGTTGGTGAGGACATCTCTCAGGAGATGATTCCATCCCTCACCACGTTTCCCTTGAATTAGTTCGGGACCGAGTCAGGCTCGCGACTCGGTAAACAAAAACAAGCGCTCCTCGGGAGGCAACCCGAGTATCTATCCCCCTTTCCCGTCTTTCATCATAAGTGTAGGGGGAGCTATATAGGTTGTTTGTTTTTGGATGGTGATGTGTTTACAGGGATTATTGCACTCTTGGAATCTTTGAAGAACCGTGCTCCCATGTTATCCACAATCCTGGTTCTATCTCTCCACTATCGTGATCCAATTATCTTCATATTCACATTTGAAATTGATCACTTTAGTCGTCCTCTCCTTAGCTTGATTTAACCAACGTGCACAATGTCATAAGCGTAGGGGAGCCTTTTCCCACATGCTTAAACATTGAGGACAATGTTTATCTTAAGTGTAGGGGGGACTTCTATCGAAGTTTTAAGTGGGCTTTTCCATTAAAATGCCTTCATTTAACCGGAAAATCAACTTTTTCAACATTTTTCAAATTTTTAATCAACTTTGGCCATTTTGTCGTAATCTTTAAATTTTTATTTTGCTTTCATATGTGTATATTCCGCAATAAATTCAGAAAAAAAAAAAATTTTAATAAAATAATTTTAGCAAGTTTAGATATCTTAGATATATTAGGCCCGTTGTGAAAATTTTGACTCAACCCGAATAGACTTATCCAAGTTTATTCTAGCTAGTATCCTTAACCAGGTAGACCTTAATTGGTTTATTAGGCTAAGTATCCACGAGTCTCATTATTTGAGATTTTAAACTGTGGAGGACGAGAAATGATAGAGTCAATTATAAGTCGGTATTCTTGCGCAAGCTCACTTGGTGTAATTATTTGCCTATTCTCCCATTACTTGCTAATAACTTATCTGCAATAAGTAAGGTCGTACGATTTGAAAAGTTACTTAGCTTCTAGCCCAAGATCGTTTAAAAGTTGCTCGGTAATGACGAGAGTTCATAGCCAAGGCATAACTTATGAAGCGGGGCGCGAAGATTGGCGAGTCCGAAAAGGCCCTAACAAGGCATGAGGATTCAAGTTTATTGCTGAAGATCCAAAAGTGATGTGAAAAAGCATTATTCCCAAAGTCAATATGAAGGATCAAGACTCACGACGAAAAGCAATCAACTCCCATAAAGATCATGGAGAAGTCTATCCGAAAAGACCCTAACAAGGTATGAGGATAAATAGATCCAAGTCCGAAAAGGAGGCGGATCGTTGTATCTCAAAATCCCAATTAGAGATGGAAGAAATAATCATGAAGTCGTGGTCAACAAAGTTGGAGTACCCCTCAAAAGTCTCCAAAGTGAAGAAACTCTATTATGAAGAGAAGACCATTATCTCAAGAACGTCTCTCGAAGATATGAAGTATGAAGTACATGCCAAATATCGGCCCGAGAAAGGTCTCAAATCGTGAACCGAGTTATGCCAAGATATGAACTTTTTGATATCCCGAGAAGCAGTTTTAAGAGATTTTGTCCTTTAGCTAACTATTGATCAAATCGTCCTACTTTGCTTTCAGCCTAAATAAACTATCGAAATAAGTCCAAAAATGCATCTTCATGATCATTCTAAGACAAAAATAAAATATAAGAGATACACCTAGGAATAAGGGAGTTTAAGCATTTAATTAAGCCATGTGTGTAAGTGTTTGAATTGCTAACTTATAATAACAATGATCTCGTTTTTAAGCTTAGTTTGGGGAACGTGAAACTTGAGGGTGATAAATCTTCGCAGCACCAAAGCCCTAATGTAAGTCCTCGATCTCTTTACAAGTTATTTCCACATAGCTATGTTCTATCCTTTTGTTTACTTTAAATTTCTCTTAGTGCTTTAATTTTTGTTTAGTAGTATTTGAATAAGGCCAAGGTTAATTAATTATGAGAAAAGTGTAATGTTGCTTTATCACTAAGCATTGCATGAGGGCATGGCAATGGTTAAGTGTAGGGGATTTGATAGGTGTGAAAACACCCATCCTTTTACCACTTATTTCTTGCTAAAACAAGACCAAAACACGTATTTAATGTCATTTGTTTGGAATTATGCGTGGTTTGTGTGTTTGTTGTGTTTTCAGAGCCAACCGGATAAATATTGGAGAAAACATGGGATTGCACGGGTTTTATCAAGGAAAAAGACTGAAGACGAAGTCTATTGTCCAAGAGATGCAAGAGATTTGAAGTCAATGGGCCTATTTGAAGATTTATCGAAGAAAAGGACCAAAGACGGAAGATTTACATGTGTCGAAGAAACTCAAGTCTATTAATCGAGGAAATTAAAAGACGAGTTGAATTTAATCGTCGACAAATCCCGAATCGAAATCGAAAACGTCAATTTTTTATAGAAAAGACGAGAAGACAAAAAGAAAGGAAGAAAACCCGATCACCAACCAAGGGAGAAGCCTATAAATACTCCTCCCATTCACACATCCGGACTCTCTCTCATCATCTAGTTTTTCAGTTATTCTTCTTCCTAGTTTTTAGGAACCATCTCCCTTAAGGAGTGGTTTTCATCTTGTTTAATTTCTTCCATTCGTGTAAGTGTAATCCTTTCTTGTTTGTGAATCTTAATTCATTAATACAAATCATCTTTTAATCTTTCCATAATCTTGTTCTTCATATCTTTTTGTCTCTTAGTTCTTAAGTATTATTCGTATGGTTTGATTGTCAAAAGTAAGTGGGTTTTGTGATTTTGTTGTTTTTGGATTCAAGCTTTCTATGAGTAAAGGACTAGTGGTAAAATTGGTTTAAGTTTTGATCAAAAACTTGGTGATTTTTGGTGTTGAATTCTCGTTCATTGATTTCCCCTGTTCCTCGCATTCCCAGTTTCTGATCTTGCCCAGATTCCGAATAGGGAATCTGGGGTTGTGACTATTCGGAATATCTCAATTATTCCGAGTAGAGGTTATTTTCCTTGTTTATTCGGAACATTTCTATTATTCTGACTATTGGCTAATTTTCTTGTCTATTCGGAATAACTCAATTATTCCGAGTATGGCTTTCTTTCCAAGATTTTCCGAATAGGGTTTCTCAAAAATATATTCCGAATAGCTCAAACTTTCCGCATAAGACCTCATATTCCGCATAGAGTTTATTGTTCCGCATAAGAGACACTTTCCGCATAGAACAAATATTCCGAATAAGAAATACTTTCCGCATAGGGCATTTCCAGATTATTCCGAATAGGATATTTTCCAATTATTCCGAGTAAGGCAATTTTTCCGAATAGGATTGGTTTTCCGCATAGCAGTATTATTCCGCATAGACCCTTTTCCAAATCATTCCGCATTGGTGAAAACATTCCGCATAAGAGCTTTGTTCCGCATGGCATTAATTATTCCGAGTAAGGGGAACTTTCCGAATGGAGCAATATATTCCGCATAGGGATTCAGAGTTGAGTTTTCCATACAGTGTTGAGGTACTTATTTTCAGTTATAATTTGTAGTTTAATTACTTCTAGCTCTTACCTTTTAGTAGATTTAGACCAAAGCTCCCCCTTTTTAGTCACCAATTACAACGATTCCAGTTTTGACCGTGATCGATTCGAGAAGATACCAAGAACGAAACAACGATATATATCAATTGGGTACGAGCAACGCAAAGAGAGATCTTGCAAGAAAAAACCTTTTTATTAACCAACCAGAGTCAGTTATTAATGCTTTTGGCTTGTTTCTTTTTTTTCATACATCTTTGTATGATGTTCTTTTAGTAACCTATCTTGGATCTTTGTCTTTATGTTTTCTTCTCTTTTATTTTGTGACCTATTGATATATCTTGTTGGTTGTTTCTTTTGTTCAACTAACCCTTCTATGTAGCTTGTCACCATATCTCGATTCCTCGGTGCCCCAAGCTAGGGGGAGTAAGCACTAACGGGGAGTCTTTGCAAAGTCCGTCTCTTTAACACCGACTTATGCAACCTTTTTGCTTCGACAAAGGGGGAGAAATGAATAAACTCGTCTTCGAAAATCTTGTTTTTTTGTGTGATTGAGTTTATGTTGTCGAAATCAAAAAGGGGGAGATTGTTAATGCAATAATGCCTAAAAACGTTACTTGCATTTTTCGGTCTCGCTTAGTTTTGATTACGACAATATGTAAAAACAAGCATTTACGAAAACAACGAAAAACGAATTCTTGAGTTCAAGTATTTTTCATTTTACCATTTTTCACTTAAGGTATGGATAAACAAGTACTAACCTTAATCAAGTGATCAAGTGATTTAATCTTTTCTTAAAACTCACTTTTTATTAAGTGTGACAAGTTTTTATTAAACTTTCTTTTTAAGAAAATGTTTTATTAAATTAATTATTTAAAAATTTGAAAATGGCATATTCTTATTTGGTTAGGGATATTCTATCAGGATATTTTTTAAACCAGATATGACCTCCACCAGTAAAGGACAAAAAGGGAGCGGAGTCTAGTCCAACGGTTCCTTAGCTCCTAGGCGGTTCCTTATCGATAAGGTATCGCGGGCTAAGATAAGGAACCGCGGGCAGATATAGCCGTTGGCCCTTTGTCCTATAAATAGTGGACCATTCTCAGCTTTTCAACTCACCTCTTTTGCACATCTATTTCCAGATTCAATCACTCTTCTTTAATCACTCAAATCTTTGATCATTTGTTTGATTACTACTTGTTTAAGAAGTAAATCTTGTTCTTCCATCCCTTCCTCTCCAAGTGCAAAGAGAAGAACACTATCCTTGTGAAGTGTTGAGTCCACCACCAAAGATCCATTGAAGATCTAATTTTATACATTTGTAGTTGTGTCATAGTTGTGAAGATCCAAGTAGTTGTGTCTATTTGGAAGTTGTGTATGTACTAAGTATAGTTGTGTAGATTGGTCCTAGCTACGATTAGGGCTCGACTTTTAGCTTAGAGTCGGAAATTGGTTAAGCGACGTGTACGGTTTTCTCCACCATAAGGAGCTTGTTGTGTAGTGAACTCTCGAGTATGGAGTACTCGAGGAGTGGAGTAGGAACGAGGAGTGAGCTTCGTTGCCGAACCACTATAAATCCTTGGTGTTCGGTTTGATCTTTCTTTACCCTTAATAAAACGACGAACAAAAAGTTTCCCCAGCGTCATGTCGCTGGGGAAAAGTTGATTGCAATTTGACCAACGATTTTCACAAAAAAGTGTAATGTTTATTTAATATTTTAATAAATATAAAATATATATTAAAAATATAGTTCTTAAAATTTAAAATAGTATATGTCTTTTTATGATAAAAAAGAGTAAGACAAATGGTTAATTTTCCCGCTAATGTTTTCCCGCCAATGTTTTCCCGCTAATGTTTTCCCGCCAAAAGTTAACATTCACTGATAATTGTTAACATTCATTGTTAATATTAATTAAAAATTGTTAACATTCATTGAGGCTTACAAACAGACACGCCTAAACCTAACTTTATTCTACACGGACACTTAAACACGCGCTTAATTAAACATGGATATTAAACCGATAATAAACTCATAAACACGAAAACAGATACATCATAAACTAGTTCAAACGAATGTTCCCCATGTCATCGTAAAGGTCATGAAGTAGTGCAGCTGAATCCATTGTGTGCATATCATAATTTTTGTACAACTCTACTGTACTCTCAAGTACCCTTATCATTCCAATCAAGCGCACACAGTTTACACACGTTGAAGAGCTTGGAGAAGAAATTGGAATCGTTGAAGGTCTGGGAGAAGAGCTTGGAGGAGAAAAGCTCGTTGAAGGTCTCGAAGAAGAGCTTGGAGGAGAAAAGCTTATTGAACCTCCAATAGAGTTGATTAGTAGTTGCACGCGTTCGTCTTTCCATAAAAAAAATTGCATCCATATGAAACTGGACGTTGAACCCGTGAACGTGGACAAGCATAGTACAGTCTACCAAAGGATTCAGTTTGCCACGATTCTCGTAGAACTACATCTCCATGTCCACACTTGCACGGAAAAGCTTCAAGAAATCCTCGAGTTTGACTATTTGTCGTTTAAAGTTGCGTTGTTCAAAGTTAAGTGGTTCGACACTCGCAACACCGTTGGTAGAGTCAAGAAACTTACCGTTAGAAACGGAATGACACAAATCGTCGGCTCTGGTGAGTGGTGTAAAAGTGAACAATACATCCTCGCAACACAAGTCAAACAAGTCTTCTACCTTGTAGATCCAGCCAAACCCAACGTGAAGGTCGTCGAACATGTTAATCATAAAAAGTTTTTGAACAACGGTGTAATCGTGGTAGAGAAAGAACCTGATATTATACATTTGGACAACTCATCTGATCTCCCACCTTCTACTAGTGATCTCCCACCTTCTACTAGTGATCTCCCACCTTCTACTAGTGGGAATGACTTCGGTAATTACACCTTCTATATAGATTTGCATATAGATGGTGAATCAACGGAGGTTGACGCACCGCCAGATAACGATGATGTTTCTAGCGAAGACGATGATGATGAAGACCCCCTTCCTCATGATTTAGCAGATTCTGATGTTGAAGACCTCAACAAAGATGATGATGGTGTTGAGAAATTTTATTCAAGTGACGAAGAAGATTAACTTTGTGTTGTAACTTGCAAAATATACTTATATATTTTAATGAATGAATGAATGAAATTGTTGTGGATTGTTTAAATGTGTAAATTTATTTTGATATTTGGATTTGTGCGTGCTTGTATTTTTTTGTTCATGAATTTCTACATGTTATGCTAATTGTACCTGTATACAGATGACTGACGTTGCACGGGGAAACGGCGGGGACGGTGGTGGTGAGGATCCTTCACGTCCACGTCCTCCATCATTCGGTTGCGGGGGTTGCTTAGTCAACCGGGGTAAGAATTTCTGGATTATTGTAATAAAAATTTGATACACATATTGAACTTGTTTGCCTTAATTTTTATGACTTTATCACTCACTTGATTTTGTAGGAAAAGGAAAGCAAAAGCCCAATTTGGGCGGGAGGAGAGCCGACAGGCAGAATACCCGGGACAGGACCCGTTGCCTGAAATTATTGGATGCGGTGGCCGCGAACCACAACCGGCCAGTCGAGATCGACTTTGTACCCGCTAAAGATAACCTTGTCACACCTGTCGGCCCCTACGCAGATCATTGGGGAAACTTATTCTGGTTGGTCGTTAGGGATATACCTTTGTATTACTCTTCTTGGAGCAAGGTCCCCGAAGGGCACAAGGCGGCGGACAGGACAGCTATTGAGGTAAGTTATCATTTTATGTTTATTTAATTATCGTGTTCATTTATTTAATTTTGTATATTTATTTAAATTCTTTTTTTATTTATATCATATAAATAAATCACGAAATTTAAATAAATATATAAATTATATTGCTAACTCTGTTTTTAATGTGTTGTATTGTGTATATTTATTTAAATTCGTTTATTTATTATATCATATAAATAAATAAACAAATTTAAATAAATATATAAATTATATTTTTAACTCTAATTTCAATGTATTGTATTGTGTATATTTATTTAAATTCATTTATTTATTTATATCATATAAATAATAAAACAAATTTAAATAAATATATAAATTATATTTTTAACTCTAATTTCAATGTGTTGTATTGTGTATATTTATTTAAATTCGTTTATTTATTTATATCATATAAATAAATAAACGAATTTAAATAAATATATAAATTATATTTCTAACTCTGTTTTCAATGTGTTGTATTTGATTGCAGAAAAAATATGATCTCGCGCTGCACAGGAACACCCCTCGGTGGCAGAATATTTATAATACCATTGGTGCCCAGTTACAAAAATCATACAACACCAACAAGGCCAGTCTGAAGCGAGATTACTGTGTAAAAGACCCCGAGACTGGAGAATACGATGTGGATCAAATTAGGCGAAACAGACCCGACGAGTACATAGTTGAAGAGTGGGAGAAACAGATAGCGTTTTGAACTGACGCCAATACAAGAAGCGATCCTTAACAAACAGCCAAAATCGGTCCAAGGCAACACTTATCTCTCGGCATGGTTCTCGGTCGATCCCTCGCACTCGACAGCTCATGGTAATTATTATTATTATTATTATTATTATTGATTTTACATTATTATTGTTTTTTTTTTAATTATTATTATTATTGTTTTTTATTTTTATTATTTTATTATTATCATTATTGATTTTACATACATATTATTATTGCCGCATTTAATTAGATTGATCTTACTTACGTGTGTATGTACAGCAAAAGGCGTCTGAAACCCAACAGGAGCCTTCAGAGATCGACATGTTCTGTCGTTTGCATACAAATTCAGATGGTGTATTTGTAGATGAGCAGTCTCTCCAGTTGTATGTAAGTACTTTTCAAAACACACTTTAATGAATCATTGATTAATAATCTAGCAACTCGACTAATATATTTACTATCTTGTGTTATTGTCACCACACAGGATCAGATGAGGGAGCTAGAGGCGACGGGTGAGCACACCACTACCGAGATCAACAAGATGGTACGAGGAGGCAAGTTTCGCGGCCACCATCCTGGCGTGGGTATGGTATTGCCGGGATACGTCAGTTTTAGCCCGAGCTTTTCGTCACCACCCCCTGAGACTCGTCAGGATCGGGATGTTGATTTCATGATGGGCCTGCTGAGAAACGACGGCAGGTATCAAGATCATTTTTCGAGATATGAGAGTGCTGGTGCCAGCGAGAGCGGGAGTCGCCCGGGTGATGATGTTGAGGATCGGGAGGGTGGCGAGGATGGTGGCGATGATGCGAGCTAGTCGTGTCATATATGTGTTTGTTAGTATGGTACATAGTTTCTTTATGTTCATCTTGACTTGTTTCTCTATTATCCTAAATTAGAACGCTTGTTTCCCTAGTATCCTTAACTATCCCGACTTATTCCTAGTATCCTTGACTAAATTAGAACGTTATATTATATTCTGGTGCAAGTTTGAACTTATTCCGCGTTTGTGTTGATTTGTATTCCAAGTTTACTTTATATGTGTCTTTTGGTGAGCAAATAGGTTTTTGTTACAGGTTTTGGTAGATTTTTTCCGGAAAAAATCTGGAAAACGCCTGCTGTGCAGGCAATTTAAAAAAAAATCCTGCAGACTTTTCCCCAGCGACATGTCGCTGGGGAAACTTTGGTTATTCGTTGACAAGTCAAATGTATCAAGAGTTTCTCCAGCGACATGTCGCTGGGGAAACTTGGGAAATCGTTGACAAGTCAACGACGTCGCGTTGACAAGTCAAACATATGGAAAGATTCCCCAGCGACATGTCGCTGGGGAAACTTTGTAATTAGCTAAAAAGATTAAGTTCAACTTAGTTTTTTTTATTTAATAAGGATTCTCTCCAGCGACATGTCGTTGGGGAAAATGTTGCCACCGTGGCAATCTATTCTTCCAGGAAAAGTTTGTGGGGCCCGCAAGTCGCTGGGGTAAGTCGCTAGGGATACCTTTCTCATCGAGCGTACCCAAGCAAATTTCCCCAGCGACATGTCGCTGGGGAAACGTATCCCCATCTAAAATTCGCTGGGGAAAGGCCCAAAATATCACTGGGGAAGGCCTCGAATGTTGTAGTGGCTACTAGGAAGATGTGCACGTGCACCAGGAGGACAAGTACATTTCATTTGATTGATAAAAGATCGATCTCAATATCAAATGGAGTTTACATGTATGGTTTCCTTTATTCCATGACTATAACCAAATAATTTGAGTAAATTGCAAAAAATGTTTATGATGTTTTACTAACTTGCAAGGGCTATGAATAGTCATATTATTTTTCATTTGAAATAAGTCTACGTGCATGCATTTGTTTTATTTTTTATTAATGTTAGTTCCTCATCACCAATTGTTTACTAAGACCATATATAAAGGATAAGCTCAACGAATAAATAAAGTGCATGCATGCATATGTAATATGCCTTTAATGGCAGCTATCGTCGCTAAAAATGTACTCGTAATTTGCCACGGTAAAAACTTTTAGCCACGACAATTCAACCTTTAATTATGATATGCGTCGTGGCTAACAAACCCGACTTTAAACTTTGTATAGAGATACATGTAAAACTTCTTTCGTATATGTTTAGATCATGCATTGTTATTCTTGTAGGAAGAGTTACAATATACATGTAAAAGAGAAAAGATTAGAAATGGTGTATTACAATCGTACATAACTACATATAGTATGTTTTGTACTTTTGTTGAAAGAGATGTATCGATTATTATTGAGTGGGGTTTACTATCAGATGATGTTCATGCTTACCGGAGAAGCGTTAGACACGGAGTTCAAGTTCGAGCCTTGAAATATCACTACCATTGGTGATGAGATGGTCATAGCCGAGGGATATGAGGGGGCAATCGTGTACTGGTACACGTTTGGGCCCTCCAAGACGGATTGATTACTATGTTTAGGGAGTATTTTAATACATGGTTAACGGTTAATGAGTTGAGACTTGAGAGTGAGACCCGTAAAGAAGAATCGGTCTACCGTGTGGCGTAGCCAGCCACGGGATCTTTTTCGCAGGTCATTGCCAGGGCTCATATATGCTTGCCATTTGATCAAAGTCTAGAAAGAATTCGTCTACATATTTCATGTAAATTTTAGGTCTTGTCACTCTAAAAGCCCGTCTATCGCTTGCATCAACAATAAGGTTTGAATTATATGTGTTGTTGTACAATGTTATAATGTGAAAGTAGTTACATCAATTGTATGTATGTGGGTCATTAATTATTATTCTTATTTTTCATGAAATGTGTCGAATTCAGTTTGGTTTTTTTCTTTACTTTTTGCAGCGTTTGTCGAATGTCCACTTGTTCAAATGTTACAAGAAGTGAAACATGAAGTGTAGGGTTTATTCCCTACAATCCTGGTTATCTAGATGCGGAATATTGATCGAAGAACACACACACAGCAATCGACAGAAAAGCGACGTCCACAAGGTAAATCCCTAATCGTTCCCGATTAGTTTTATTGAAAGAATGACGTGTTTGGTTTGTTCCCCCTCACCTCCTTTTATAGAGATGAGGGGGAACCGACTATAACAAGTCCTACGGGTCGGGTTGGGCTTAGACAATGCCAACCGACCTTTATTCATAGCTATTAAGAAACTAGGCTACTCGACTCTTGATTACCCTAGACACGACTTAGGCGAAAATATAAGACTAGATATAACAATTTCCACCTTAGACTTATATTAGCCTATCCCAACACTCAGCAATTCCAGGTAGTGTTGTAACTTGCGTCCAGGTACCACCTTCGTCAAGGCATCCGCAACATTGTGTTCAGTACCCACCTTCAGAACTTCAACTGTCTTTGCTTCCAAGACTTCTCTGATAAAGTGATAACGCACATTAATATGCTTAGTCCTTTCATGAAAAACATGATTCCGCGATAAATGAATCGCGCCCTGATTATCACAATTAACTGCAACAGTGTTGAGCTTCACGCCCAACTCTTCCAAGAGTCCTCTTAGCCAAATAGCTTCCTTCACAGCCTCCGTAAGGGCCATATACTCTGCCTCTGTAGTTGAAAGAGCCACCACGTGTTGTAGCGTTGCTTTCCAGCTTACAACACATCCATGTACTAAATTGCGTAACCAGTGAGAGACCTACCTTTATCAGGATCCTTAGCGTAGTCTGAATCAACAAAACCTGTTACGTCCACATGGTTGCCACGATTTGTACCATACACCAAACCCACGTTTACAGTGCCCTGCAAATATTTCATAATCCACTTCACTGCTTTCCAATGGAGTTTACCCGGATTCGCCAAATATCTGGTAACTACACTTACTGCATACGCTATGTCTGGCCTCGTGCATACCATCAAGTACATCAAGCTCCCAACCGCATTTGAATATGGCACCCTACTCATTCTTTCAACATCACAATCCCTAACCGGGAGATCCTTCAACGACAGCTTGAAGTGCCCACCCAATGGTGTCTGAACCGACTTCCCATTGTCCATTCTAAACCTTTTTAAAACTTTAGAAATGTACCCGGATTGTGACACCCTCAGAATCTTGCGACTCCGATCCCTGAAAATCTCCATACCAAGAATCTTCTTTGCTTCCCCAAGCTCTTTCATGTCGAACTCCCTTTTAAGCAAAGACATGGTAGCCACGATCTCAGTCTTGCTTTTACAAGCAATCAGCATATCATCTACATATAACAATAGATAGATATACTCCCCTGGTGCATAACTCCTGTAATATACGCAGCTGTCGTAATTGCTACGCTTAAACCCGTTGCTCAACATATACTCATCGAACCTCTTGTACCATTGCCTAGGTGACTGCTTCAAACCATAAAGAGATTTCCTTAACAAACATACCTTGTTACCTTGTTCAAATCCCGGTGGTTGCCTCATGTAGATCACCTCTTCAAGATTTCCATGTAAAAACGCCGTCTTTACATCAAGCTGCTCCAGCTCATAATCTTTACACGCAGTCAATGCAAGTATAACCCGAATAGATGTGTGTCGAACTACCGGCGAAAATACTTCATTGTAATCAATACCTGCCCTTTGTGTGAATCCACGAGCCACCAACCTTGCCTTGTACCTAGGCTTTTGAACACCTTCAATCCCTTCCTTTATTTTGTACAGCCATTTGCAGCTCACCAGCTTTTGCCCAGCTGGATGATCTACTAACACCCATGTCTTGTTCTTCTTCAGAGAATCCATCTCTTCTTTCATAGCAGCTTTCCACTTAGAGCTGTCTTCACAAGCAACTGCTTCCTGGTATGTCAATGGTTCATGAGTATCTTCTTCCTCTGCTGCAGCGAACGCGTAAGCAACCATATTACTCTCATCCCGAAACCTTGCTGGTTTCGTTCTGGTCCTTGGCTCTCTATCCCGAACCAATTGATAATCTGTGAGATCCGGTGGATGATCAATTTCTTGAACCCCTGCATCTTCATCATCGCCATCTTCCTGATCCGTATGGTCTTCCTGATCTGACTGATCTTCCTGACCTGTTTGATCTTCCTGACCTGTCTGGTCTTCCTCAGGCGTATGATCATTTAACCTCTGCGGTTTCACCTCAACCTGTAATTCCTCAACAGACTTATCTTTACCTGCACCAGTATCCTTCAACGTGTCTTTGTACATGACACTTTCATTGAAGACCACGTTCCTGCTTGTGACTATTTTAGGCGATTCATTATCAAGCCTATATAGTCTGTACCCCTTCACACCTTCAGGATACCCCAAAAGAACGTATTTTACCGCTCTCGGCTCGAGCTTACCTTGTTTAACGTGTGAATACGCGACACAGCCGAAAACCCTCAACATCCCATAATCACTAGGATGTCCTGACCACATCTCCATAGGTGGCTTCTTCTCAATCGCTGTCGATGGTGACCTATTTATAAGATATGCGGCCGTACATGTCGCTTCCGCCCAGAAGGTCTTGGGCAATCCAGACTGTATTAATAAATAGCGTACCTTGTCCATGAGAGTTCTGTTCATCCGTTCTGCTAACCCATTCTGCTGCGGCGTCCCGGCAACCGTCAAATGTCTAGCAATCCCACTCTCAGTGCATAGCTGATTAAATTCCCGGTTACAGAACTCAAGACCATTATCCGTCCTAAGCTTTTTAACCGTCCTCCCAGTCTGATTTTCTACTAACTGCTTCCACTCTTTGAACTTTTCAAATGCTTCATGTTTGAACCGGAGAACATAAACCCATACCCTTCTGGAATAATCATCGACTATAGATAAGAAATACCTCTTACCTCCCAATGATTCCACCTGAGACGGACCCCATAAGTCTGAATGAACATAGTCTATCACTCCCTGAGTAGTGTGCCTTCCTACACCGAAACGTACTCGATGTGACTTTCCCAGAACACAATTCTCACAAAAATCAAACTTACCTAGACTCTTCTTGCCAAACAAACCCTGATTTTCCAGCACGTGTAGTCCCGCCTCACTGATATGTCCTAGTCTTTTATGCCAAACCTGCACAAGACTGTCTTTCTCTTCAACACTAGCATTAAGCTCACCGGCCAATGCATGGCCATCCAAAGAGTACACGCAATTCTCCCTTCGGGTTCCAGATACAATAACCCTAGAACCATTAATCACCTTGACTTTGCGTGACTGCAATTTTACGGTATATCCCTCTTTTTCAAGAGTTCCCAGCGATATCAAGTTTCTTTTCAATTCAGGAATGTACCTGACATTGTGTAACACAAAACTTGACCCATCTTTCAGTTGTACCTTTACCTTGCCAATACCCCTGATCTTGCACTCCATGTTGTCGCCCAACAGTACGCTGCCCCCATCGCATTCCAGAAAATCAAAAAATACATCTAACCTGGGTGACATGTGATATGAACCTCCTGAATCCATGATCCAATCTTGTAGTCTTTCTGCACTCATCACCATCATCACCTCAGAATCGTCATAAATCGAACCACTGGAGCTTGGTTGATCATCTTTCTTGACGTAACCTTTTGACTTCTTGCGATTATTCTTTGGACAGTCTCTTCTCAAGTGCTCCTCAGATTGGCAAATAAAGCATTTGAGTCTTCCACCTCGAGATTTAGATCTTGACTTTCCCTTTGACTGATGCGAATTCCTGCGATCAGTTCTTCCCCTCACATATAACCCTTCACCATCATCCCCCTTCGCCTTGAACCTTTCTTTGATTTCCTTTGAATTTAGTGTGGCCACCACGTCCTCCAAAGTCAAATCTTCCCGTCCATAAAGCAAGGTATCCACAAAGTGTTCGTATGATGCTGGTAAAGACGTGAGTAACAATAAAGCCAGATCTTCATCCTCGAATTTTACCTCAATATTTGCTAAATCAAGAACGATTTTGTTGAATTCATCTATATGCTCGGAAATCTTTCGTCCAGCCGGCATGTAGAATGTATACAACTTCTTCTTCAGGTACAACTTGTTGGCCAATGACTTTGTCATGTACAAAGACTCGAGCTTTGACCAAACCCCCGCTGCAGTCGTCTCCCCGGTAACCTCTCTCAGGACCTTGTTACCTAAACACAAAATCATGGCACTGTGAGCATTCTTGTCAAGCTTAGATTTCTCTTCAGCTTCCATATTCGCGGGGAAAACCTCCAGAGCTGCTTCACATCCGTTCTGGATTAATAAAGCACGCATCTTGATTCTCCATAACCCGAAATCACCAGTTCCATCGAATTTCTCGATGTCAAACTTGGCTCCCGTCATTCTTTATCCCTTTGTTGATTTGCTAAACCTTGTGATAAACTCTCACAATCACAAACCAATAAAACCCTTTCCGATAATCCGCTAAACCTTGTGATAAACCATTACAATCACGAATTACGAAAACCCCTTGTGTAAAATCCGTTTAAAATAATATACCTTTCTTTTATTCTTATAAGCCCAAAAGAAAGCCCAAGAAAAACAAAAACAAAGTACGGATGAAACTTTTGAAAGTTTTATTAGTTGACTTTTCTAAAATCAAACTAATCTTCTTCTTCTCTCTCTGTCTTCTCAGTGACGACAGAAACAAGAAAAAAAAAAACTCCAAACAACCCTTTAATGTCGATCGATAATTGCTGCTGCTCTTACTTGATGTTCTCGAACCAGAAACACCAAAACCCTTATCGATGAAAACATCAATCGATAAGAAACCGTCAATCGATCTCCTAGTAAACCAGCCACTCGCGAACCTAAGCTCTGATACCACTTGTAGGGTTTATTCCCTACAATCCTGGTTATCTAGATGTGGAATATTGATCGAAGAACACACACACAACAATCGACAGAAAAGCGACGCCCACAAGGTAAATCCCTAATCGTTCCCGATTAGTTTTATTGAAAGAATGACGTGTTTGGTTTGTTCCCCCTCACCTCCTTTTATAGAGATGAGGGGGAACCGACTATAACAAGTCCTACGGGTCGGGTTGGGCTTAGACAATGCCAACCGACCTTTATTCATAGCTATTAAGAAACTAGGCTACTCGACTTTGATTACCCTAGACACGACTTAGGCGAAAATATAAGACTAGATATAACATGAAGTGATAAAACACTTTATGTAAGCTTAGGTCCAATTAATTTGTTTTTAAAATATATATCTTACTTGCAACCTTTTCTAATTATGTTTAGATTCGTAGAAAATTTTCTTTTCATGTATTATTTCGATCGTCTCCAATCTATTGTTCACGTTTATTTTAAAATTTTAAATTTAATTGTATATTATTAATAATTTGATAAAAACATTTAATTAATTTTATCATATTAACCTTACTTATAATTATAATTACAAATTAAAAAAAATAATAATTAATTACTTAGTAATAAAACTGTCATTTTATTAAAAAATAAGTAAAAGTAAACAATGATAAATGAATTCTTTTTAAATTATGTGGTTTTTTTTTTATCAAAATACAATAATTTTGGAATAAAAGAAGTGTAACTTAGAAAAAAGAAGTTAACATCATCAAGTCTTATGTAGTTTTTTTGTGTAAATGATATCTGCCTTTTCTAAAAGTCTATAACATAAAAATATTAAATAAAACAAAACTTGAGAAGACATTGAGCTTAGAAACTATTTAAATCTCATATGCGCGCTCACAATGTAAAAAATATATAATACTAACATGATTTAAAATGCAATACATCAAACATCTCAAAACAAGCATAAACCGTATACGTAAATGTCAAAAAAAAAGTAGAATACTTTTAAACGTTATATTTTAGTATTAACGACTTGAATAAGATACTTTAAAAATTTTAGAAACTTAGTTTAATGATCCTATTAAAAGTTAAACAGTAAAAAATTTGGCTAATGATTTGTATAATTCATAAAATTATTGAGACAATTCAAATTATGTATCGAACAGTTACATAGTGACTTTAACAGTTTGTACTGTGTCTCAATGAAAAAATTGAGTGTGACAATAATCAATTCCTAAAAGTTTTATAACTTAATTGAACATTCTAAAAAATAAAATAATCTTCTATGCCACATCTTTTAACGGTTCACGAAACTTGACGGATATAAGAACCTGATTTGAAAGAAAAAAAAACCATTTTTTTGGTTTCGAACTTGTTTCTACTTCTGTTAAAAAAAACTTGTGTCTACTTATTTGAACTTTTTGTTGCATTTGCTAACAATAAACCCCGAACCCATCTGATAGCGACGTTTGATCCCTCATTTGAACCTTCTCTTAATAAACCCTCATTTTATCCATCCATGCCCTTTTTTTTTTTTTTTAAGTTGATTTACACACTCTTAAAATTTATTTGTACACTCAAATAATGTGTATTATAACATTTATAGCCCTAATTATTGCACATTCCACTAAATATTGTAAGGGCATAAATGGAAAAAATCAAATATTTTGAGTGTGCAAATAAATTTTAGAAGTGTATAAATCATTAGCCTTTTTTTTTCTTCTACTTCAATAATTTTTCCTTTCATTTTTGTTTCTTTACTTTTTACTAATTTTTCTTTACTTTTTTACCTTGTGATTTTTGGTACACCTTTGTTTGATTGTCTGACCTTTTTAATCAAATATTTGGTTGTTTTATCCTATATAGATATGCGAAAGAATTTTACTA
Organism: Glebionis coronaria; assembly: GCA_025667525.1. Taxonomy (NCBI): domain Eukaryota; kingdom Viridiplantae; phylum Streptophyta; class Magnoliopsida; order Asterales; family Asteraceae; genus Glebionis; species Glebionis coronaria. The sequence continues at coordinate 567,965,136 of CM046881.1, forward strand.
AAAAGTGTCAGACTTTTAGCGAGGAGCTTTATTTTTGTCTGAGGCTTACGGTAGCCCGACGGGCTTTTCGCCAATGATCACTTCACAGTCAGTGGCGGATGCAGGATTTTCGACTATGTGTGGCACGATACCGCTTGCTTCGCTTCACGATTTTTCACACGTACATGGTATCACAACACACACGATCCAAAACCCTAAAGCCCTACCCAGCCGTTCCAAATCAATGCTTTACACCTCCCTAAAAATCAACTGTAAATATTTCTTATGTTAGTTTCTGTTAAAGTTAATAATTCACACAATCATCTCTTGCTATTCATGTTTTGGCTACTAGTGAATTGTTTATACTACAGTATAAAACTTAACCAAATTCACTCTAACTCCATGTCAAACATATGTCAAATAAAACTCTACCACAACATACTAACCCACGTATATGAAAGTTTATGGACTTAAAATTAATAGTCGTGAGATAGGATCGAACTCGGGATCACGGGATTGCACACATAACGTAAAGGGTTAATTTATTTATTAAATATATTTTATATATATTTATTAAATCAAATCAAAGCTTAACTAACGATCGTTAATAAATAATAGTTAAGTTATAACGACCGTTATAGAATTAAATAGAAGCTAAAAGAAGGAGGAAAAATTACACAAACACCCCTTGGGTGTGTGATGTTCGGCGACAACAAGAGGGGGCAAAGGGAAACTTTTGTTTCCTAATTTGTTTATAACTTGGAGCCCAAGGTTTTCTAAGCCTATATAAACAAACCCCTAGCCTCATAATTTTTATCCCTCTCTCTCTTTCTTGCTCTTTGATCGCCGGCCACCCCTAACCCATCTTAGGATTTCGTTTGGTTTTCGATTAATCTATTTATCTAGTCCTAGCCCCTCTCTAGGGTTGTTGGGTAGATATTCCATAAGCGTTGAAGCTCGGTTTGTTCGTGCTAGACTCACGGTTAACTCGCCGTATTACGTGTGTACAAGAGCGTGATATAATCTTCCTTTAGATTATATTCTTGGTGGTGTTCGTGATAAACCCTAGTTGTCGTTCGTTCCGTCGTCTTGTGGATCTTGCTATGATAAAGGTATGTAACCCTAATCTTGATTAATATAATTGTGTTAAATTAATGATCAAACAAATCAAACTCCTGGGTAAATGATACGGGATGTGGTATTAACATTTGTAATACCCTGCAGGGATTTGAGTTAAAGAGGAGGCTTACCTATGGGGAACAATTTCTGCAAGTGGGCAATGGCGCACAAGCAGCGGTTGAAGCTATAGGAATATTTAAATTAGTTTTACCTTCGGGTTTAGTACTGTTTTTAAATAATTGTCGTTATGCACCTACAATTGTTAGGGGTGTCATTTCCTTTTCTTGTATGTTGGATCTTGGATTTAATCACACGATTGATAATAATAGAATTTCTGTTTTCAAAGATGGTTTATTCTATTTTGATACAATTTCTATGAATGGTGTTTTTGAAATTAACATGCATGATAAAAATTCCAAGAGGAAAAATAATTCTGTTTTTAGCATGAATAAGAAGAGTAAGTTAGACAAGAACTCTTCTTATCTTTGGCATTGTAGGCTTGCCCATATTGGGAAGACTCGCATACAAAAGCTTCAACGTGATGGGCTTTTGGAAAGTATCAATGATGAATCATTTGATAAATGTGAATCTTGTATCTCTAGAAAGATGACCAAGAAACCTTTTAATAGCAATATTGAAAGGGCTACTGAACTACTTGGTTTGATACATACTGATGTGTGTGGACCACTTAGACATGTGTCAAGGAAAGGTGCTAGCTACTTCTTGACGTTTACGGATGATTATAGCCGTTATGGTTATGTTTATTTACTTAAGCATAAACATGAGGTATTTGAAACATTCATAGACGTTTAAAGCGGAAGTAGAGTTACAACTAGGAAAGAAGATTAAAGCTCTTCGTTCTGATCGTGGTGGTGAATTTTTTAAGTCAAGAGTTTAAAGATTATTTAAGTGAGAATGGAATTGTTCAGAAACTTACTTCTCCATATACTCCACAACAAAATGGTGTATCTGAAAGGAGAAATCGTACATTATTAGATATGGCGCGATATATGTTTAATCTTACAACTTTACCATTATCTTTTTGGGATTATGCTCTTGAATCTGCTGTTCGTATTCTGAATATGGTTCCCACAAAGAAGGTTAATAAGACACCATATGAACTATGGCATGGCAAGAAGCCATATTTGTCTTATTTGAAAGTCTGGGGTTGTGAGGCGTATGTGAAACGTGACTCTGGAGATAAACTCCAACAACGCTCAGTAAAATGTATCTTTGTAGGTTACCCTAAGGAAACTATGGGTTACTACTTTTATTATCCGGTTGAGAACAAAATAGTTGTGGCTCGGTATGGAGACTTCCTTGAAAATGATCTTGTAAATCAAGAATTCAATGGGAGAAATTATGATCTTGAAGAAATTCAAGAAGATACAATGCCTTCTGAAAATACCAGTGTTAGAAATACGTTTTACGTATATTAGAAGTATCGGTCACTCCTCAATATTATTTATGTTGTAATAGCTCGTAGTTAACAAATAGTCATTAGTTGCTTATTAAGTTAAGTAAGAACCGGTCCATGGGCTTGTCATGGACCGGCCCAAGCCCATGTAGCTTGGAAGTATAAATACCCCTTTCCACCATGGAAAGGGGTTGGTTGTTGTCATTTACTAGTTTCCATTTAAATAAAATAACACATAGTTTCTCTCACTTTCTCTCTCTAACTTTCTCTCTCTAGAAATCAACAAACCCCTTCATAGATTCATAGGTTATCAATATTCTACATTTGGTATCAAGAGCTATGGGGTGATTTAAGGTAGTGATTTGTTTGGTTTTTTAGTTTTTGATTGTATTAGTGTTCTTTAAGAAAAACCATCTTGATTCTTGGTGTTTTTGGTGTTTTTGTGATTGGGATTAGTGGATAAGTATTAGTTTTTACTTATTATTGTTGAAATCACAAAACTTTTTGGGTTATTTGGTCAAAATCTGGGCTTAATCTTCATTTTTAGTGTTCGACTGTTCATCGGAACAAGTTTCTGATTATTCAGCAAAAGTTCCGAACCAACAAGTTCCGGATCAAGAAGTTCCGGATCAAGAAGTTCCGGATCAAGAAGTTCCGGATCAAGAAGTTCCGGATCAAGAAGTTCCGGATCAAGAAGTTCCGGATCAAGAAGTTTCGGGTCAAGAAGTTCAGGGTCAAGAAGTTCCGGATCAAGAAGTTCCGAACCAAGAAGTTCCGGATCAAGCCACAAGTTCCGAACCAAGAACTTCCGAACCAAGAACTTCCGGATCAAGCCAAAAGTTCCGAACCAAGAACTTCCGAACCAAGAAGTTCCGGATCAAGCCACAAGTTCCGAACCAAGAACTTCCGAACCAAGAAGTTCCGGATCAAGCCAAAAGTTCCGAATCAAGGTAATTCCAAGCTAAATCTTCCGAATCAAACTTCCGAATCAACAAAAAGTTCCGAATCAAGGGTTATTTTGCTTGTTTTTTCGACGATTTTTTAGAGGATTTAATCTTGGTTTCGTACAACAAAAACTCAACACAATTCACAAGCTTTACTTCACTGCTCGATCAACCGATAATCTTTGTCTCTTTGAAGTTAACAAAATGAATCCGAATTCAGTAATGCCTCAGATGACATCACTTACGGATATTTCGGTGATTACGGGAACGGATAATCGCCCGCCAATGCTCATCAAAGAAGTTTTTGAAGCTTGGCAAGGCCGGATGATGTCTTATCTTAAGGGAAAACCGGTTTATGGGAGGCTTATGGTTAAGTCAATCTTGAATGGTCCACTTGACTATGGTACCATTGTGGCTAACAATGTGTCTCGACCAAGAGAATTTGAAGAACTTACACCAGCCCAACAACTTGTTGCCGATGCAGACGAGAAAGCTCTTCAAACAATTCTCCAAGCTCTTCCCCATGACATCTATAGGATGGTGAGTCAGTATACGGTGGCAAAGGATTTATGGGAACGTCTTAAGGTGTTGCTACAAGGCACGTCTCTCACCAAACAGGAAAGGGAATGTCAGTTGTATGACCTGTTTGACAGATTCACTTACAACCTAGGGGAAACGCTTCATGATTATTACTTCAGATTCACCACACTTATGAATGATCTGAATGTATACAATCTGGTGATTGCACCATTCCAGGTTAACACCAAATTCTTGAATACTCTACCTCAAGCTGAATGGGGTGAGTACATTACCGATGTTAAGTTAACCAGGGATTTGCATAAGTGCAATTTGGATCAACTATATGCTTTTCTTCATCAGCATGAAAAACATGTGATCATGCACCGTTCTCCACGAGGTATGTACCCTGATTCATTAGCTTTGATGGCGAATCAACCAAGCTTGTCTCACAACAACACTCCTTATATTTTGGGACATCAAGCCTATCATCCATCACCTTACATGACACCAGCCTTTCCCCAATACTCGATTTTACCACAACCACCCACCTCACACCAGCAACAATATCGGTTCAGTGCACCTTCTTCACAATATGCTATACAACATCACCCTGCAAGTACTACACCTTATGCTCAATCTTCATATTTATCAAGAGAATGCAGCATATCCAACAAGCTACCCTGATCAAATGAGTATTCCTTCTAGTGATTATGCAGCTCAAGATCAAGCAATGTACTGTGATGATGAGGAAGTCCCCGTTCCTGTATTTAAACAAGGTGCTGATCCAGTTGAAGTGTTAACCACTATGTCTGCCTATCTCACAAGGACTTTAAGCAAACGAGGATTTAGGGGATCAGCTCCTACCAACAATCAGTTGAGGAATTCATCCAATTCTCGCCAACAAGCTACAATTGAGAATGGCAGGGTAATGGTTCAGCCAATTCAACCATATCAGGGGAGACCTTCCACATCAACCAATGCTCGCACGGTCAATCCTGCTCCTGCTCCAATGGTCAACAATCCTCCACGGGCTAATACAGGCAAGTTGAGAATGATTACATGCTACAACTGCAAGGAAGAGGGTCATATGTCCAGGGATTGTAAGAAACCCAAGAGGAGAAGGGATGGACAATGGTTTGCAGAAAAGATCTATCTGGTGAATGCTCAAGCACAAGGAAGGGAACTTGATGAAGAGGAGCTTGCATTTCTTGCTGATCCAGGGATTGCTGAACAAGACATGGTCACCACACAGAATGCAGCATACCAAGCAGATGATCTCGATGCGTATGACTCAGACTATGATGACTTTCAATCTGCAAAGGCTGCTCTCATGGAAACTATCTCCAGCTTAGGGCCAGAAAAGAGATCTGAGGTACTTATTAATACCACCGATAATACCACTGATGCTAGTATTCAACCACATCAAGTTGTGCAAGAGAGTGCTGATTCGAATGAATCTTCGGTGATGAGTCTTTCAAACGAGGAGACAAACAATGATAGCAATATCAATGTGAGTCCCCAGACTTTGAGTGAATCACAACCGGGACTCATTTCGCATACGCCTACTCCTGCTCAACAAGATTTGGTCATGGTTCCTGCTACATTACTTAGCCAAATGAATGCTGCACTCTTAGAAACCTTAGCTAAGAATAAGAATTTGTCTGATGAGCTTGCCTTAAGCAATGAGAAAGTTCAAACCTTGGAACTAGTGCCTTCGTCTTGTGTTCTAACTAATCCCGAATATGATCACTTTAGAAACAAACAAATGGGTCACTTGCAAGAAATAGAAAACTTAAGAGCAAATCTGTCTAATGAACTTCAAGAAAAAGAGTTAGTGGTCACTAATTTTCAAAAACTTCAAACAGATTTTGAATCACTCGAGTCTAAGAAGAATGAAATGGATATTAATGCTACTAACAAGATTAGAAGTCTAGATTACTTGCTGTTAAGACAATACGCTGCTTCTCAACTAGTTCATTTATTTGATGCTTCGTTTAGAGAGTTTAACTTATCACGTCTAAAAGGCCTTCCCCCTAATCCACGGTATGCAAAACAAGCTTTAAGACATAGTCCTAGACTTTATAATGCAACTCAATTAGGATTGGCTTTAGACCCGATTGTTTTTCCCGATGATCGAACAAGTAAGGATCTAGTTGATGAGGATCGGTCATACAATTCTGCAAAATATCCCGAGTGTGATTATTTTAAATTGAATAAGGAGCTTGCAAAAACGGATTTTAGAATTCGCTTCCATATGGACAAAGATCTCATAACAGCACCGACCTACATATTAGATGAAGAAAACCCTAGTACATTTCCTACACTTGTCAATATGGAAGGTCCTAAGGAAATTCCAAAGGATCTTCCACCTGTTAGTACTGTATGGTTAAACTTGCAAGAGATTAATCAATACTTTACTAATTTTGACAAGGTCATTTTGGATTGTACGACTTCAAATGGCTTAAATGTCGGAGAATGGGCTTTTGAACATATGAACGAGGTGTTTAAAAATGAGATCAATCCGTTTGTCGAAAGTCTAAAAGGAACTTTTGCATCTCTTAAGGAAAATCTTGTGTTTGAAATTGGTGAAGTTCAAAAAGTGTTTTATGAAATGGACACCGCTTACGAACTACAACTAATTGAAAAAGAAAAGATTTTAACCGAATATGACCGATTCTTGTCTGCAGTAATCTCGTGTGATGTGCTTACTACTGTAAATGTTAATTATTCGAATGAGCTTACATCCGCTATGATTAATTGTGATGATGTGCATATATGTGATGATGTTTGTGATCTTTCTGTAAATGTTGCTGATACTGTAAATGAGGTAGATAATCATTCTTGTCACGAATCTAACGCTGAGTTTTTAAAGCTACAAGATTCTTACAATTTACTTTCAAAACGCTTTAATCAACTCGAACAACATTGTATATCTTTAGAATTAAAACAACAAACTCAAAATGAGGATCTTTTGATATCAAATGGTTGTGAAAACGGTGTTGAGACTAGTGACAAGATGATTGCAATTGTTAAGACATTAGAGGAAGAAATCATGAGATTGAAGAGAGAGGTATCATCAAAGGAAACATTAAAATTGGAACTAGAGGCTGCAGAGTCTAAAAACCAAGTCTTATAAATTAGACTTTCGTCTGTTCTAGGGGAGATGGATCGGACAAGACAGGGATTATCCGCTCTTTATGGTTCACTAGAAGAACGCTTCGCTTTTAATGCGGCACAGCAACAATCTTTTGTTGAACAACTGAACCAAAAGTGCGAGGAAATCTCTGATTTGAACATCCTGCTCATAGACAAAAATATGGTTTTGGCTGAGTTAAAGGAGACACTTCTTCTCACCCGACAAGAAGTTGTTGATAACTTAGCTACCGACTCTGCACCGTCCACTAGTGCTCCAACAACCAAGTCAGTAGTGCTTTATAAGAATCCGCTTCATAAGAGAAACCCGGTTACCTATGATGATTATATGAGGAATGCCATTAAGCATGTCGATCTTCTTAGGGATATTTTAGACGATCTTTATGCCTTAGATCCCTCAAGTAGCGACTATTATTCGGCTCATGAATATATTAAGCGAGTTCAATATTGCTTGGCATATTTGCAATACATAGGTACACCAGGTTCTGCACTACTTAATAATAGGCCCATTGTTGTCACTCCATTTAATAAGACTCCAGGAGCGAAACCGTCATTGGCACAATCAAGTAAGACACCTTTAAAATCTGTTGCTAATGTTCCCACTTTGCCTTCTACAGGATTAAAAGAGACTACTAAGGCTAAAGGATCGCCACTCAAGAAAGCTAAGATCAAGCCCTCCACTAGTAGTGCCACAAAGAAGAAAGTAGAAGTTCACAATAGGAATGCTAGTTCAGTTTTAAATAAAAAGAATCATGTTAAGACTAAAAGCTCTGCGCCTGTGCAGCAGCCTAAACCATTCGTGAATTCTGATTTGAATTGTTGGAATTGTAATGAATGTATGTTTTCCCAACGTCATGATTTGTGTCTGATTGATCACGTTAATGAAATGAATGCTATTAAGAATGGTCTTGAATGGAAGCCAACGGGTAGAACTCGTGCCCAAGTTGGCTGGCAATGGTGTCCCACTGGTAGGACCTTTACATTAGATGGAAAAATGTGCCCTTTAACTAGGAATGCATCCATTGAGGTTAGGTCTGAGCGTCCTTTAGTTAGGAACACTCGCACTCAAGTATGGAAACAGCGCCCTTTAATTAGGTCAGCCCCCACTATAGTGCCTATCAGTGAAGAAATACCTCAGGATTTAAGCCAACTAGAATCTACACCACTTAGTAAGAAAAAGAAGGCTAGGAAATCTAAGAAACCTAGAGTTAGCAAATCTAAGATTATTAAATCTGTACCTGCTAATAACAAGGAACACTCAGATTCCGATACCTCTACATTGTCTTCGTGTGGTGATATTTTCAGGTGGTCCAAATCATCCTGTGGTATTTGGACTCCGGTTGTTCAAAACATATGACCGGAAATCGCTCGATGCTCCGAAATTTCGTCAGCAAGTTTCTTGGTACGGTTAAATACGGGAATGATCATATAGCAAAGATTATGGGGTATGGTGAATATCAGATTGGAAACGTGACGATTTCAAGGGTATACTATGTAGAAGGTCTTGGTCATAACTTATTCTCAGTAGGACAGTTTTGTGATTCCAACCTTGAGGTTGCTTTTCGACAACACACTTGTTTCATCCGCAACTTGGAAGGAAAAGATTTGTTGAAGGGATCTCGTGGTGCAAATCTCTATACCTTGTCCTTACAAGACATGATGGCCGCCTCTCCAGTATGTCTTCTCTCTAAAGCATCTAAGACCAAGTCATGGTTATGGCATCGCAGATTATCTCATCTTAACTTTGATGCTATTAATCATCTGGCTAAAAACGATTTAGTTCGTGGTCTTCCAAAGCTTAAATTTCACAAGGACCACTTATGTTCCGCGTGTTCAAGGGGGAAAAGTACCAAGAAATCTTACAAGCCCAAAGCTGAAGACACCAATCAAGAAAAACTTCATCTTTTGCATATGGATCTTTGTGGGCCGATGAGAACTGAAAGTGTGAGCGGTAAGAAATTCATTCTGGTAATTGTGGATGATTTCTCCAGGTTTACATGGGTTAGATTTCTACGTACAAAGGATGAAGCACCGAAGGCTATCATCACTTTTCTGAAATTCATTCAGGTACGTTTGAATACCACTGTCCGCCGTATTCGTACAGACAATGGTACAGAGTTCGTCAACCAGACTCTTCGTGATTATTATGAAGGAGTTGGTATATCACATGAAACATCCGTTGCACGCACTCCACAACAAAACGGTGTCGTTAAAAGACGGAATCGTACACTTATGGAAGCTGCTAGGACCATGCTTATTTATGCGAACGCTCCATTGTTCTTGTGGGCAGAGGCTATTTCTACTGCATGTTTCACCCAAAACCGTTCTATCCTTCGGAAACGCCATGGAAAAACACCTTATGAGCTTTTACATGACCGTAAACCCGATGTCTCATTTTTCCATGTGTTTGGTGCTCTTTGTTATCCAAACATCAATAGTGAGAACTTGGGTAAGCTTCAACCGAAAGCCGATATAGGTATTTTCATTGGTTACTCACCGTCCAAAAGAGCATACCGAATCTATAACCGTCGTCTTGGCAAGATTGTAGAAACTATGGACGCAGATTTCGACGAGCTGACAGCGATGGCTTCTGAACAACACAGCTCTGAACCCGCGCTTCATGAGATGGAACCGGTGCTATTAGTTCCGGATTAGTTCCCAATAATCCTACTTCTACATCATTTTTACCACCAACAAGGCCCGAGTGGGATAAACTGTTTCAACCGTTGTTTGATGAATTCTTCGATCCCCCGACTGATGAAATTCAAGCACCTGTAGTAATTGCTCCCTGAAGTGGTTGCTCAAGCTAATGAACCTTTATCTAATGCATCTACAATTCACATTGAACCGGATGCACCTTCACCAAGTGATTCTCAAACTACACCTGAATCATCACCCCTACTTGTGCCTAATGATGTGGAAGAGGATTCTACTGATCACGACTTGGAATATGCTCACTTGCAAGAGCTTCCTTTCTTTGGTGTAGCGATACCTGAAAACCCTTCAGCCGCGTCTACCTCAGAAGAAGCTCCTTCTATTGTTCACTCCAGACCACCTAGGATTGAAAACCATAGCACTAAATGGACAAAAGATCACCCAATTAGGAATGTTATTGGAGATCTAGATCGACCAGTCTATACACGTCATCAATTACATGAGAGTGCACTCTATTGTTACTTTGATGCATTTCTCTCTGAAGTTGAACCAAAAAATTGGCAGCAGGCTATGACCCAATCATCTTGGATTGAAGCTATGCTGGAGGAATTAAATGAATTCCAACGACTTGAAGTATGGGAATTGGTTCCTCTCCCTGACAAGGTCAACATCCTTACTTTGTTATGGGTTTATAAGGTTAAACTTGATGAGATGGGTGCGGTATTGAAGAATAAGGCTAGATTGGTCGCTAGAGGATATAAACAAGCCTTGGGTATAGACTTTGAAGAATCTTTTGCTCCTGTGGCTAGATTGGAGGCTATTAGACTATTCCTTGCGTATGCTGCTCATATGAACATGATCGTCTATCAAATGGATGTGAAGACGGCATTTTGGAACGGTGAACTAAGGGAAGAAGTCTATGTTAGTCAGCCGGATGGGTTCGTCAGTACGGAGTTTCCTAATCATGTGTACAAGCTTAAGAAGGCTCTCTACGGGTTGAAACAAGCTCCACGCGCGTGGTATGATCTCCTGTCAACATATCTCATTTCGGAAGGCTTCTCCAAAGGCAAGGTGGACCCCACATTATTCACTCTCAAGGAAGGCAACAACATGATTCTGGTACAAATTTATGTTGATGATATAATATTTGCTGCCACTAACATAGAATTGTCAAATCGCTTTGAGAAGATAATGTCCACACGCTTTCAGATGTCGATGATGGGAAAAATTTCATTTTTCTTAGGATTACAGATTTCTCAGAATCCCAGAGGCATCTTTATTAATCAATCCAAATATGCTCTAGAATCTCTTAAGAAATATAACTTTGAAAATTGTGACCCCGTAGACACTCCAATGGTGGAGAAATCCAAGTTAGATGAAGATAGGAATGGGACTATTGTCGATCCAAAACTTTACCGCGGGATGATCGGCACCCTTCTATATCTGACTGCTAGCAGGCCTGATTTGCAATTTGTTGTATGCATGTGTGCCCGGTATCAGGCTCGGCCTACCGAAAAGCACCTACATGTTGTGAAAAGGATCTTTCGGTATCTAAAAGGAACACTTCATCGTGGTCTATGGTATCCGAAAGATTCCTCGATTGCTTTAATATCATACGCAGATGCCGATCATGCTGGATGTCAAGACACGAGGCGTAGCACTTCTGGATCTGTGCAACTCCTTGGAGATAGATTGATCAGTTGGTCTTCAAAAAGGCAGAAAAGCGCTGCAATATCAAGCACGGAGGCTGAATACATCGCCATGTCTGGTTGTTGTGCTCAAGTCCTTTGGATGAGATCACAATTAACTGACTACGGTTTGGGATTCAACAAAATCCCGATGTATTATGACAACAAGAGCGCCATTGCCCTTTGCTGCAACTATGTTCAACACTCCCGGGCCAAGCACATAGACATTCGATACCATTTCATTAAGGAGCAGGTGGAGAACGGAGTGATCGAGCTGTATTTTGTCACTACTGAGTACCAGCTGGCGGATATGTTCACCAAAGCCTTAGATCGAGGACGAATTGAGTTTTTGATCGACAAGCTTGGCATGAAATCATTCACTCCAGCGACTCTCAAAGAGTTGGCAGAAGAATCAGCTGAATAGTCGTGGTAAACTATTCAGAGTATCCTTTTGTTCGTGATCATGTATATTATCGTAAATATATAAACCACAAAAGAAAAATACAAAAATATAAAACCAACAAAAATCATAAAAAATATAAAACCTAGAAAAACCATAAAAATTATAAAATCAAGAAAAACCAAAAATATTTTTCGTTTTTAAAACGGGCATGTCTTTTAGTACGGTAATATTTACGGCCTTAGAAATGTCGATTAATATTGACACGGTGCCATAAATAGAGTCCGTATAAAAGTTGTAAACTTTTAAAACATGCCCATAATGGCTTGTAGTTATTTCTGACTGCAACCCGGTTTTCATATTAAAGTCACGTATTTCTTTGGAAAACGTTGGCTCAGAACGGGAATTAATTTTCTCGGGCGTGATTTACAAGCCAAATCATGCAAAGGGATCAAGTTTACTTTACAACTTGGTCTAACACGAATTTATGTACGTCTCAGTGCATTAATTTGTTAAAATAAGAGAAATCTTATTGACACCACGAATCAAAATTTTTCAAGATATAAATTGGAAATGCTTTCATCACTATTTGACTCTTTAAACAATGACTACAGCTCTTTAAATAGAAAACGGGTCATCGTTTAAGGGGGAGAAAATAGTAAAATCATCTTCGTCATTAAATTGATTTTCAAAAGTGATTATGAAAATTAAGGGCTACATGGTAATTGAGTGGTTTTACTTTAGAATACGACTTGTGTTCGTTCTAAGTGATAGTCATTGCTTTTAGATATTGGAGATATGCTAATAGATTGCGTTTGCTAAGTTGTGTGTAAGTTAAACAAGGATTAAGTGAATTAAAAAAGTTAGAAACAAAAAGGATAAGGAGTGAAATTGGAGGGACTAAAGGTGATATTTATTGGAACTAGTCAAACAATTGACCTAAGTCAAAACTACACCACCCCGCCTCACTTTCTTTTCACTGTTTATTCCTATCTTTGCCGCCATTGTTGGATAAACACACACAGACTCAAAAACAACTCGTTTAATCCATCCGTTCCTGTTCATTCGTTAAAGTAAGGTAATTATCATCAATATTTAACTTATAAATTCGTCTAATCCATCATCTATATCTCTTTAATTGATTCGAATAATTAACATTATCAGATTTAGGGTTTATTCCTTAATTAGGGTTAATTATTTAAGGGATTTGTGGTGGGTTTTGTGCGGATTAGTATGATATGATGTTTAAATGCTTTAGATTGCCTTAGAAATTCACAAACGCGTTTAGAATTAATCTTCTTAGACTGAGTTTCTATGTTCCGGATGAACAAGGATAAGAACTTCCGAATGAAGGATTTTTTTCTGAAAAACTTCCGAATGAGGAAGTTCCGAATGAAGAACTTCCGAATGAAGGAAGTTCCGAATGAAGAACTTCCGAATGAAGGAAGTTCCGAATGAAGAACTTCCGGATGAAGGAAGTTCCGAATGAAGAACTTCCGAATGAAGGAAGTTCCGAATGAAGAACTTCCGGATGAAGGAAGTTCCGAATGAAGGAATGTTCCGAATGAAGGAAGTTCCGAATGAAAAACTTCCGGATGAAGGAAGTTCCGAATGAAAGAACTTCCGGATGAAGGAAGTTCCGAATGAAGAACTTCCGGATGAAGGAAGTTCCGAATGAATAACTTCTGGATGAAGGAAGTTCCGGATGAAGAACTTCCGGATGAAGGAAGTTCCGAATGAAGGAATGTTCCGGATGAAGAAGTTCCGAATGAGGAAAAGTTCCGGGTGAAGAGTTGTTTGATTATTATTGTTTGCATGTTATATGTACTTGTTGTATTATGTTATGAAATGTGTTAGGCTTAGAAGTAAGAATGATATATATCTATATGTTTTTGTGCATCAACCTTTCATGTCTTATCTTAAGCAGATACAATGACTAATCCAACAGTACAAGCAATCCAAGAATCTAGAGAAGCCGATATTGCTAAAGCACGAACCCTTAAGTTTATACCCAACAACTATCGGCTGAAGCAAGTCTCAAAATCCACTCACCATGGTTTTAAGGTCGCCATAGCCATCCTCGATAACTCTCATTTCAAGAACGCCCTTAGGAGTAGTGCCTCGGTGCCTTATGAGTATATGTATGAATTTTGGGCTACCAAGGAAATCACTTCAAACAAGATCACCTTCACCATCGACAACAAGCAGCAGACACTCACAGTTTCAGACTTCCGTAAGATTCTTGGTATACGGGATACAGCCAAAGGCATGTCATTCTCGAGGGATCCTACTAAAGATGAACTCGTGGAGTTATTTGACGCTCTTGGATGTCCGGAAATACGAGTTGCGTCTGAATTTACCACTGCTAAAGTAGGACAACCTTGGAGAGCATTGTTGGGTATTCTCAGTAAATGTCTTACACCAAAAATAAGTGGCCATGATGCTTTGCGCAGTCCTATAATAAACCTCTTCTATGGCATGTACAAAGCTGCAAATGCAGATTATGCATTGTTGATATGGGAAGAATTCACCTTTCAACTCTTCTATAACAAGAAGCTGAAGACAAACTTCTTTCCTTATCCTCGGTTTATCAAGCTTATCATTAATTATTTTATGAAGAATGATGCTACTATTGATAGGCGTGCAGCAAGTCGCTATCACACTGAAGAAGCTGATGATACTGTGGATCTGAGGCATGAAGGACCGTCTATTGGTGTGATTCCGGGTCCTATTCCTGATTACCTTCTGTCTGAGAAAATCAACGGTTCTGCTGATTACAAGCTACTGCAGATAGAAATCAAGAAGCTGAAAGCAAACCTTCAGACCGGAGAAGACTCGTCTACAACGGTCAAGAGTAAGGGTAAACGCAAACAACCAGCTGCGTTACCTGAACCCGAAACCAAGAAGAAGAAGACTGAGGGTAAGAAGGGAAAGGGTAAGGCTGATGAGATGCGTCTACGTGACGAAGAAAACATTGTTGATCCTACTCTTGATAAAACTGAGAAACAAATGATGAAGATTGCTATTCAAAGGAGTAGGAAAGATACTGGCGGTAGTGGTTCAGGTGCAAGGGTAGATGTTGAGGATGAGTACGTGGAACCAGATGATGTTGATGAGTTTGGGTCACCTGAACATTATTCCACTTCGAAGGAGCCATCAATCCTTATTTCAGCAAGTGTGGAAAAGGAGTCTGTTGCTCCTACGATCATGGTGTCAACTCAACCCTTAGCAACTCAACCTCCACCCATACAACCCTTACCAACCAGACCGGCTTCAACACCATTTCTTCCACCACCTACAATTCCCATCCTTAGTACCGCAGTAACAACCGAGGTTCTCCAATCAACCCAAAGCAGCTCTGCAACATCTACAATGGCTGCATTGGTGATGGCCGAACTGTTGGATAAACATGTGGATACTCACAAACGAGAAATGGATGAACTTCGCCAAGAGTTACAAAGACGAGCTCAAAGTGAAGAAGCATCTAGGAAAGCTCAAGAGGAGATGATTGCTAGGTTCGCTGCAGATATGGAGTTGACTCGAAAAGCACATGCAGAAGAACTAGCTCGGGTTAAGCAGGCTAAGGCTGATAAGCATGCTGCACGTATCACCAGACTTCAAGCGATGAGGGATAAATACAAAGAGCAAAAAGAAGCACTTGAATCCTCTGTGAAAGAAAGAGTGCAAGAATCCGTTGAATCCCTAATGCCTAAACTGCGTGATGAGTTGAAGACACTTGCTGCTGACAACTTGATGATCAAATCATCCAATCCTTCAGAAGCCGCCTACAAGATTGCTTATGACTTGACGGATTTTGAATTGAAGAAGATCCTTAAGGCTCGTATGGTGGAACTTGGATCGTTTGATAAGTCTAGGATTCAACGGGCTCTATACAAATCCCTGAATGATGCTATCATGGAGGATGATAGGTTATTCAAAACGTTTGGAAGTGTGGTACCTTATCACATTCTACCTGAAGAGGAAAGGGAAGAAAGTGAGCAGGAAGAGGGTACTGGTGAAGAGGAAGAGGAAGAAGAAGGAGGAGAAGAGGAAAAGGATGACGATGATGGTGATGATGAGGATAAGGATGAGGATGATGATGACGATGATGAGGATGATGATGATGGCGATGATGGTGGTGATGGGAATGAGGAAAGTGCTAGGGGTAGTAACGGGGATGACAATCAGGATAATGATGATGGGGGTGAACAGCCTAAAGAGGGAGACAAGGTTACCAGCTCCAAGAAAACTGCTAAGACTGGAACCAAGTCCAAGAAAGATGCAGCACAGAAGGATAAATCAACATCATCGGAATCAAGACGAACTAAGTGGCGCCACGATGTGAATGCCACTACAGCGTCATCGGTTCCCGGTACCTCTATTGCTGTATCTTTACCTATTACCACTAACCCCATTAGTTCTGTTGTTATTGCTCCTGTGATTGCAGAATCAGTAACGGAACCCGAAGCTGCACAACACTCACCAGTTCACGACACTGCTGAAATGCCTGAATCAGAACCAGCAGATGTTCGCACTTCTACTCCTCTACAACAAGCACAACAATCTACAGTTCCTGAACCAAGCACACGAGACTGGGCAGACACGTTGGAGATAGACGAGACTGCACCACCACAGGCTTGGATCACGGCAGCAGCACAATATGATCCGATCACAGACGCTGACAAAGATGTGTTGTATCTCCGTATCCGAAGTCCGATTGACTTATGTGCATTTTTTGCTCATGAGTATAAGACTTCGGTTACTCCATCCTTGGTGAAGAAAGCGCTGAAAGATAAGAGACTGCGTGCCAAAACCCGATTAACCCGAATGGAGTTCGAGTACTATGCCGATGAGATCCTGAAGGCTCTGAATACCGTTCAACGGCCAGGACTTCATGAATCCGAAAGAGCTCCACCTCCAATGGATCCTTCTCAAGATAATCAGATTGCTCTTGACTTCTTCGTCACCAATGATCTTGTGTATCTACTGAAGGGATCATCAAAGTACGCAACCTCCCTGACCTTGCTGAAAGCTGCCAACTGGGGGACAATACCCTTTATCGAGGAAAAGGTAAACCGACTCTGGGTCCCTAAGATAAATCGTAATTATGATATGTATGCTGTCATAGGTGCATCTCATTGGGACGAACGAGTCCGAAGGGCGTACAGGGGTTGCTGTCTAGTCAATTCTGGAAGTATCGTTAGATCCGATATCCGCATCTCCAGCATCTTAGGGTTGAAAACTGAAGCCAAGAATGGCTATTATCATGTGACGGAGATTCGCTTGAAAAGGGAGGATGACCGGGAATACAAAATCCAGCAGGGAGATTTTTCCATCATTCGCCTTGAGGATATCGAAGATATGCTGCTTCTGATGACCCGAGATCAACTCACACATATTCCTCGTGAAGACCTGATTGCTTTGAATACAGCACTTCGTATGTTCACACGAAGCGTTGTCATCAAGTCACGAGTTGAAGATCTTCAGTTGGGAGTCGAAAGCTATCAAAGGAAGCTCAACTTAACCCGTCCTGTGAATCAAGTGCTACCTCAACATGTAGAAAGATGTCCCTATACCGGCATTTCTGTCCCGAATTACGGCATTTTCTACTTGAACAGTCGAGGTTTGATGAAGTTTATGAGGGTGGGTGAGCTCCACAAGTACAGTGATGGAACTCTTCTACAAGTCAGAGGAAAGTTGGAGCATCTGAACTCGGGTGGGACTTTGCCAGAGATGACGGAGGATTGGCATCCGGGTTACCGGCAGATGGCGAAGTATGTGATCAAGAAGATCGATCAAAAGCTCCGTGAACGTAGATTGATGAGGAGCTTGGAAAGATTCGTGGGTGGAAGACCATATCTAGTGCACCACAAGCTACTGCAACGATCCATCTAATGGGTCGTACATTTCAGGTCCACTTTATATTGGTTTTCAATTGTGAATATGTATATTTGTGAATAATGTGCTTTAATGGCTTGATGTAGTGTTAAGGTATGATAATTTTTCAAGAATTTCTCACGAGATTCTAAATCTTTCAAAATATATCATACTACAGCACTACAACTATCCCTTATTAATTTAAGGGGGAGCATTAACATGTTCTATGGCCAAACATCGAGTTCATTTTTACCCAAAGACCGGTTAATCCATTCAATATCCCAAATATTAATGGTTAACATTTTGGATAAGGGGAGAAAATGGGATTAAGGAGACTTAAATGATACTTGGCTAAAAGATGAAACAGACTCAACGATAATCCAACTTAATATGTGTAAAGCACGTGTTAAGGGGGAGCGTTTTTGATGAACAAAACACCTAAGGTACAAAACTTTTGATTTCAATATCACAAGTACTTTAGGTGATTTTCAATGATTTTTAATGGTGGCAATTCTTTCCCAAAACACGCTTAATTCACGACGAATGTGGTGACAAAAGGGTGGTAGGAATAGGTTTAGTCCAATGATTCATCAGAGCCGATGGAATCTTCCCAAGGACAATTCCCTAGATAGAATTAGAAGTCCTAGGAAAGATGGAGAAAGAATGTGAACGTAGCTGAATGCCGACCAAGTACTTAAGCTAGCACTGGAACAATCACAACAAGGTGCTAGTGATGACGTATTGGTAAGCATTGAAGGGGTTAAAGAATGAAAAAGAATTGTAAAGATAAAGGGTGTAAAGAAAGAAGCCCTCCTTACAACTTTAGGCAGAAACCGGGTCAATACATATGCTATTGAGGTCATTTTTGCTAATGATTCTCGGTATTGAAGAAAGACATCATGGACCCAGTGATGCAATGCACAACCCTTCCCAGCTAACTCAAATATCTCTCAAAAGGTATTTGTTTTAATCACACGGAGATCAACACGTTATCTATTGGTTTATTCACTCCGAATAGACTGGTATTGAAAAGGTGGCACTCCTCTCCAGCCATCGCTCACTAAATCAAAACGCACAATCGAGTCTAGAGCCAAGAGATCATCAAAAGTCTCATTAGGACACTTTCCATTTATTCCTTGCTTTCTCACACACTGTGAAAAGTAAGAGATTTTCATGAGTCCTACGCAATATTCCTGTAATATTGCCAGAACATCCGAGTAATACGTAAGTATTACAATGAAGATGGAAATCCTGCTTGAGCCAACATCAAACAAGCTCATGGTAGGTTACACGTGCGGTTCTTTTAGAACCAATCTTGTGAAAAACTGGAAGGTAACAGTGGTTTAATTCTTAATTGAACTTAAACTCGTTCCAGGCCTCTTCGCATTATCATATGATCTTGCCAGAACACTCAGAGTGACTCTTTATTGACCACAGTGACGAGTGGAAATCCTTCTAGTGTCAACATCAAACAGCACTTGGTAGGTGACGTGCAAGATTCTTTATGAATTAAGCTCGTGACAACTGGAAAGCAACGATGGTGAAAATCTTATTTGAAATTCACTTGTTCCAGGTTTCATGAATTGACGGCTTCTAATCACAAGGATAATTTATCCAAGTGATTCACTCTTTATGTTCGCAGTCAGCTTTGGACGGTCGAATAAAGAGAACGGGTTTACCCGCGAAATCCTGTCAGGAAGTTACTTAATTGAAACTATCCGTCACGGGTACGATATCTAATATCGTCCAACGGTCTTCACCGACCGGAGGTAAAATGCTACCGAATTAGAATAAAATGTTCAAAGCCATTTTATTCGTGTCGTTGCTGTGTACCTGTTAAAGACGGTGGCGTTGCTGTGTACCTGTTGAAGACGGTGGCGTTGCTGTGTACCAGTGAAGACGGTGGTGTTGCGGTGTACCTGTAGAAGTCGTTCCCACATGCTTATGTTTTTCTGCATCAAAGTTTAGCAAAAATTCAAGAAAGTACAAGATAAAGCCTTCCGCTGTACCAAACTCTGAAACTTTCGAGAATTCAACAAAAGGACATAAGTGTGTGGAACATGGAGTCACGAGAAGGCAAATTCACAAGAGAGGCAAAGATCGCACGTGAAAGGCCAAAGAACAATGCTCTCAAGCCAAAGCCAAAAAGATCAAACCAACATATTCACAACAAAAGAAAGAAAAGAAGAAAAGACTACGAGCTAAAGAACGAAGACTTAGTATAGTATGCTAGGTTTAGAATTTTGTAACGTGGAGTGACCTCCCTTAGGGGGAGATTGTTAGAAATACGTTTTACGTATATTAGAAGTATCGGTCACTCCACAATATTATTTATGTTGTAATAGCTCGTAGTTAACAAATAGTCATTAGTTGCTTATTAAGTTAAGTAAGAACCGGTCCATGGGCTTGTCATGGACCGGCCTAAGCCCATGTAGCTTGGAAGTATAAATACCCCTTTCCACCATGGAAAGGGGTTGGTTGTTGTCATTTACTAGTTTCCATTTAAATAAAATAACACATAGTTTCTCTCACTTTCTCTCTTTAATCCCATTTTCTCTCTCTAGAAATCAACAAACCCCTTCATAGATTCATAGGTTATCAATATTCTACAACCAGCGAAGAAATTCCTGTAGAACCAGAAAGTCTGAGTGTTCCACCGGAATTGATTCCTCCACGTAGGTCTAAAAGGACCATACGTGCGCCAGACAAACTATGTCTTTACATAGAGGATGATGAGGAGGAAGTAGGGGATCTTGGTGAACCTGCTAACTATCGATCCGCAATGTCTGATCCTAAAAAGTTAAAATGGATAGTTGCAATGAATGAGGAAATGAAATCCATGGAAATCAATGATGTTTGGATTCTTGTAGACGCGCCTAAAAATGCTAAAGTAGTGAAAAATAGGTGGATCTATAAGAAGAAAGCTGACATGGATGGTGATGTACAATCCTATAAAGCGCGTTTAGTGGCTAAAGGTTTTACTCAAACTTTTGGCATAGACTACGAGGAGACATTTTCTCTTGTAGCAGACTTACGAGCTATTAGGATTCTCATAGCTATAGCAGCTGATACAAGGTTTTTGCTATGGGGTTCTATATTAATTCTCTCGGTATCCTCTCGAATTGATCTCGGCCTTAAGTGGAATGATTTGTTCTTGGTTAATAACAAGGTGTTGGTTTGTTTATGTTTATCTATTTTAAACTGATGACAAGAAATTTAAGTGTCGAAGAGTAAAATTAAAGACTTGAAAGTTTAAACTAAAAAGGCAAGAATAAACAAATGCTTGAAAACTTAAAGATTATATTAGAGAAAAATAAGTGAACACTTGATAAAAACTAACACTTGGAAAACTTTGTGAAAAATAAGAACTATTAGAAAAATGCTAAAAGAAAGTAAGATCGGAACAAAACACCCAAAATCGGAATAGTGGAAAAATCCCCTCAATCGGAATATTATTCCGATCGTGTGATCGGAATATGATGAAATAATGCCAATCGGAATAATACAATGGTTGTTGATCGGAAAGTGGGAAATTACCCCAATCAGAATGATCAAAAAGCAGTAACAATCGGAATGTTTGGATAAAGCTACAATCGGAATATGTAGCAATCGTGCCAATCGGGATATCTAAAAAAATGGACAAATCGGAATATGGTACAAGGGCATCAATCGGAAAACACTAAGCTTGCTCAATCGGAATCTTAGGCAAATGGGGCAAATCGGAAAACCAAAACCCTTTTCCGATCGGGCGATCGGAAAGAGGATGGTGTGTACCTGGTCGGAATGTAAGGTCGGAAAAGGGCTTTCCCTTTTCCGAAAATGATGTAGATCCGAATTTTAAGCTAGGGAATAAGCTATAGAATAAGCCAATCGCCAACAAGCTCGAATCCAATAAAATACTGATCAAATAAGCACTAAAAACAACTTTTCTAAACTCAAAATAATCAACTTTTAAATCAAATCAATAAAAAGATGAACTTTTCATAAAAACTTCAAAAAGTAAAGTAAGCTAAATCAACCAATAAGCCAAAAAGAACAAGGATCTTAAAGCTTATTAGTGTACAAACTTAAGGAAACATAAAAAGAAATCAACTTTTTAAGCACAAATCATTGATGAACAACACGGATCATACGAGATTTATACCAAAATCAATAAAAGTAAAAGAAAGGAAGGATGAGATTAAAGATTAAAAGGTAAAAACTTGAACTTGATTAATGAAAGATAATACAAAAGTTTGAATTTGAAAGAGAAAAAGATGAAATCTAGTGAGAGAAAGTTTAGAACTTTCTCTCTCTAAAACTAAAAACTACCTAAAAGACTCAGTGTGAATTTTTTGTGAAGTAAGGTCTTTATATAGGCGTGTGTATGGTGGTGGGCTTTGTGATTGGGCTTTGGTTTGGGCTCCTTTTTCTTCTTTCTTCTTTAGTCTTCACGCATCTTTAAATAAACGTTTCCGACTTGGATTTGAGAAGTGTCGGTGAATAATTCCAACTCGTCTTACAATCTTTTATTTAATAGACTCGAGTTCTTCGACATATATGAATCTTCCATCTTTGGCTCTATTCTTCGATAAATCTTCAAATAGGCACAATGACTTCAAATCTTTTGCATCTCTTGGATATTAGACTTCGTCTTGAGTCTTTTTCCTCGATAAAACCCGTGCAATCCCATGTTTTCTTCAATATTCATCCCGTCGACTCTGAAAACAAAATAAACACAAAAACCACGCATAATTCCAAACAAATGATATTAAATACGTGTTTTGGTCTTGTTTTATCTAGAATTAAGTGGTAAAAGGATGGGTGTTTTCACACCTATCAAATCCCCTACACTTAACCATTGTCATGCCCTCATGCAATGCTTAGTGACAAAGCACATTTTACACTTTTCTCATAATCAATCAACCTTGGCCTTATTAAAATACTACTAAACAAAAATTTAAAGCACTAAGAGAAATTAAAATTTTAATGTAAACAAGAGGATAGAAAATAGCTGACGTGGAAATAACTTGTAAAGAGATCGAGGACTTACATTAGGGCTTTGGTGCTGCGAAGATTTATCACCCTCAAGTTTCACGTTCCCCAAACTAAGCTTAAAAACGAGATCATTCTTATTATAAGTTAGCAATTCAAACACTTACACACATGGCTTAATTAAATGCTTAAACTCCCTTATTCCTAGGTGTATCTCTTATATTTTATTTTTGTCTTAGAATGATCATGAAGATGCATTTTTGGACTTATTTCGATAGTTTATTTAGGCTGAAAGCAAAGTAGGACGATTTGATCAATAGTTAGCTAAAGGACAAAATCTCTTAAAACTGCTTCTCGGGATATCAAAAAGTTCATATCTTGGCATAACTCGGTTCACGATTTGAGACCTTTCTCGGGCCGATATTTGGCATGTACTTCATACTTCATATCTTAAGAGACGTGCTTGAGATAATGGTCTTCTCATCGTTAATAGAGTTTCTTCGCTTGGAGACTTTTGAGGGGTACTCCAACTTTGTTGACCACGACTTCATGATTATTTCTTCAATCTCTAATTGGGATTTTGAGATACAACGATCCGCCTCCTTTTCGGACTTGGATCTATTTATCCTCATACCTTGTTAGGGTCTTTTCGGATAGACTTCTCCATGATCTTTATGGGAGTTGATTGCTTTTCGTCGTGATTCTTGATCCTTCATATTGATTTTGGGAATAATGCTTTTCACATCACTTTGGATCTTCAGCAATAAAATGGAATCCTCATGCCTTGTTAGGGCCTTTTCGGACTCGCCAATCTTCGCGCCCCGCTTCATAAGTTATGCCTTGGCTATGAACTCTTATCATTACCGAGCAACTTTTAAACGATCTTGGGCTAGAAGCTAAGTAACTTTTCAAATCGTACGACCTTACTTATTGCAGATAAATTATTAGCAAGTGATGGGAGAATAGGCAAATAATTACACCGAGTGAGCTTGTGCAAGAATACCGACTTATAATTGACTCTTTCATTTCTCGTCCTCCACAATTTAAAATCTCAAGTAATGAGACTCGTGGATACTTAGCCTAATAAACCAATTAAGGTCTACATGGTTAAGGATACTAGCTAGAATAAACTTGGATAAGTCTACTCGGGTTGAGTCAAAATAAACGCAACGGGCCTAAAATGTCAAAGACTTCTAACTAGCTACACCACTTATTAATATTTTTGACTTTATTGCGGGATACATACATATGAAAGCAACGATAAAAATTTAAAAATTACGACTAAATGGCCAAAGTTAATAAAAACTTTGAAAAATGTTGAAAAATATGATTTTCCGGTTAAATAAAGGCATTTTCATGGAAAAGTCCACTTAAAACTTCGATAGAAGTCCCCCTACACTTAAGATAAACATTGTCCTCAATGTTTAAGCATGTGGGAAAAGTCTCCCCTACACTTATGACATTGTGCACGTTGGTTAAATCAAGCTAAGGAAGAGACGACTAAAGTGATCAATTTCAAATGTGAGAATGAAGAAAATTGAATCACGGTAGTTGAGAGATAGAACCGGATTTCGGATAACACGGGAGCACGGTTCTTCAGAGATTCCAAGAGTGCACTTATCCCTGTAATCACATCACCACACAAGGACAAACACGTATACATGCCCCCTACACTTAGGAGGTTAAAGCATAAAAAGATAGATACTCGGGTTGCCTCCCGAGTAGCGCTTGTTTTTTATAACCGAGTCACGAGCCTGACTCGACCCAAATTCAGTTCATGGGGAACGTGGTGAGGGATGGAATCACCTCCTGAGAGGTGTCCTCACCAAAGTACAACTTCACTCGTTGGCCATTCACCTTAAAATTAGGTCCATTAGGTTGAGCGAGCTCGAGTGTACCATATGGAAAAATTTGAGCAATGGTGAATGGGCCAGACCAACGAGATTTGAGCTTTCCCGAAAAGATTTTCAACCGAGAGTTAAAAAGTAAGACTTTGTCTCCAACATGGAACTCTCGGTTCTTAATCTTAGAATCGTGAATGAGCTTAGTCCTTTCCTTATAGATCAAAGAATTTTCATAAGCCTCATTACGGAGTTCATTGAGTTGGATCTTGCGTAGGTCACCGGCTTTGTTGATATCAAAATTAGCCCACTTCAAGGCCCAGTAAGCCTTGTGCTCCAACTCAATGGGGAGGTGGCACGCTTTCCCGTACACGAGACGATATGGTGTGCAACCAAACGGAGTCTTGTAAGCAGTACGGAAAGCCCACAAAGCATCATCAAGTTTATCAGCCCATGAGGCACGATGCTCTCCCACGGTTCTTTCAAGAATTCGCTTTAATACTCGGTTGGATATTTCAGCCTGGCCATTAGTTTGTGGGTGGTAGGCTGTGGAAAGACGATGATTTACACCGTACTTAGCCATGACTCTTGCGAATTGGTCATTGCAAAAATGAGTCCCACGATCACTAATAATGGCACGAGGCACACCGAATCTAGCGAAAAGAGCTTTCAAAAAGTTACAAACCACCCTTGCGTCATTAGTGGGTAAAGCTTTGGCTTCAACCCACTTTGAAACGTAGTCAACGGCTACAAGGATGTATTTGTTTCCTTTAGAAGAAGGGAATGTCCCCAAAAAGGCGATACCCCAAACATCAAAGATTTCACATTCTTGAATGAAATTCTGAGGCATCTCGTCTTTATGTGTGATCGTGCCTTGTTTCTGGCACACATCACATCGTTTAACCATATTGTGAGCATCACGATATATGGAGGGCCAATAAAATCCCGAATGAAACACTTTTTTGGCGGTGTAGTTGGGACCAAAGTGACCACCGGTGGGTCCTTTGTGGCAAGCATCAAGGATTTCCGAAGCTGCCGGTCCGTCAACACATCGGCGGATAATCAGGTCGGCACATTGTTTGAATAGGTAAGGGTCGTCCCAAAAGTAAGTCTTAATGTCGGTGAAGAACTTTTTCTTTTGTTGAGACGTCAACCCTTCCTTGAGAATTCCACCCGCCAAGTAGTTTGCAAAGTCCGCAAACCATGGGGTTTCATTAGAATTCGAATTTATAGACATTAAGGTCTCCAAGGGAAAAGAATCATTGATTTCTTTGTTTGGATGATCCCCTTGGTAAGGATCCTCAAGTCTGCTGAGATGATCCGCGGCTAAGTTTTCTGCTCCTTTTTTATCGCGAATTTCAATTTTAAATTCCTGGAGCAGCAAAACCCAGCGAAGAAGTCTTGGTTTGGAATCTTGCTTTGTCAACAAGTACTTCAACGCGGAATGATCGGTATACACGATTGTTGTGGAAAGGACAAGATAGGGGCGGGATTTTTCAAAAGCATAGACAACAGCTAAAAGCTCTTTTTCGGTTGTCGTGTAATGCAATTGAGCCCCTGTCATTGTCTTGCTAGCGTAATGGATTGGTTGGAAGTGTTTATTCACTCTTTGTCCCAGAACCGCTCCAATAGCAAAATCACTAGCATCGCACATCAACTCAAAGGGAAGCTCCCAATTAGGGGTAACCAAGACGGGTGCCTTAGTTAGCTTATCCTTAAGCGAGTTGAAGGCTTCAAGGCACTCTTTGGAAAAGAGAAAAGGAGTATCTTTTTCCAAGAGGTGGGTCATCGGGCGAGCGATTTGATAAAAATCTTTGATGAATCGACGGTAGAAGCCCGCATGACCCAGAAAACTTCTCACACCCTTCACGGTTGAAGGTGGAGGCAACTTGGCGATAACATCGACTTTAGCACGGTCTACTTCAAGACCGGCTTTAGAGATCTTGTGTCCCAACACGATGCCTTCTTTTACCATAAAATGGCATTTTCCCAATTCAGAACAAGGCGAGTGTCTTCGCACCGCTTAAGCATACGTTCCAAATTGGCAAGACAAGAAGAGAAGGAATCCCCGAAGACCGAGAAATCATCCATGAAGACTTCCATGGTTTGTTCAACCATGTCATGGAAGATGGCTAACATGCACCTTTGGAAAGTCCTGGGGGCATTGAATAAGCCAAAAGGCATTCTTTTGTACGCAAATGTGCCATAGGGACAAGTGAATGTAGTCTTCTCTTGATCCTGGGGATCGATGGGTATTTGGAAATAACCCGAGAAACCATCAAGAAAGCAGTAATATTCATTACCTGCTAAACGTTCAAGCATTTGGTCCATAAAAGGTAGAGGGAAATGATTCTTTCTCATGGCATCATTGAGTTTGCGGTAGTCTATACAAACTCTCCACCCAGTAACGAGACGAGTGGAAATCAACTCGTTGTGTTCATTGGGAACAACGGTTATTCCGCCCTTCTTGGGCACACAATGGATTGGACTAACCCATGGTGAATCCGAAATAGGGTAAATCATACCCGCATCAAGAAGTTTGATAACCTCTGTTTTGATGACTTCGTGGATTTTTGGATTCACCCTTCGTTGGCTTTGAATTGTGGGCTTAAATTCGTCCTCCATGAGAATTTTGTGTGTGCAGAAGTGAGGATCAATTCCACGAATATCAGAAATTTTCCAAGCAATAGCCTTTTTGTGATCTTTAAGCACGGCGATGAGGCGAGTTTTCTCTTCATCTTTCAAGTCCTTAGCAATAATGACTGGCGACTTCTTCTCTTCGTCAAGGAACACATACTCGAGATGGGACGACAACTCCTTAAGTTCTAAATCCAGAGGATTTTCGATGGTAGGCGTTTTCAAAGTCGGAGTATCGATAGCAATGACCGTGGGAGATGGAGGAGAAGGATTGTCTTCGTTGAGAAGGCTGTCAAAGAAATTCATGTCTTCATCCCCATCGGTGGGAGAATCATCAGTAGCTAAATTCACATCTCCCATGGTATCTTCAAGATTGTTCCAAAACAAATCACTATCTCCAAATAGAGACAGTGATTAATCAATAGAGGCAACGGTTTCAACATTGGGAAGAGAGGTAGGAATACTTTTGCAAGCATTTTGGAAGTGTTCTTCACAAGCCTCATCAAGAACGTCAATACAATTAACACTCTCGTTGGAATAAGGTTGTTTGGACAACTTTCCCATGTTGAAGACTACTTTATCGTCACCCACTCTCATGATAAGCTCACCGGCTTCAACATCGATGAGAGTGCGACCGGTCCTCAGGAATGGACGACCCACGATCAAGGGAACACGAGGGTCCATCTCGTAGTCGACGACGACGAAATCGGCAGGAAAAGTGAATTTGTCGACTCCTACAAAGACGTCTTCGGCTATCCCCACTGGATAAGCAACCGTACGGTTAGCTAATTCCAAAGTCATTTTGGTGGGGACTAGCTCAGGGAGAGATAATTGCTTCCACACACTTAAAGGCATTAGATTAATACTGGCACCTAGATCGGCTAGGGCCATGCAATTCTCTACTCCCGGGAAATTGCAAGGGATTAAGAAACGACCCGGATCACCAAGCTTGGTTGGCAATTTCCTTAAGAGTACTGCAGAGCAGTTCTCATTAAGTTGGGTGTTGGCAATATCGAGGAGCTTTTCCTTGTCGCTCAGAAGATCTTTAAACATTTTCGCATATTTAGGCATGTGAGCGAGAGCCTCAGCGAAGGAGATATTGAAATTTAGTTGTTTGAACATCTTAAGAAAGTTCGAAACATGAATATCGTCCTTGCTTTTGAGCTTCTCTTTCCTCAACCTAGATGGATAAGGTATATTAGAAGAAGAGGAAGGCTTTGGGAGAATAGGATCACTCACATCCATGGGTGGAGGAGGGGTAGAAGGAAGAGGTGGAGAGATTGGGGAAGGAGAAGGATGAGGAATAGGAGCAGGTGACTCGTTCTCCTTAGTCACAATCACCGGTGGAGGTATAGGAAGCTCGGGTTCCTTGGTACCTTTGCCACTTCGAGTGGTGATTGCTTTCATCTCCCCTCTTGGATTCGCAACGGTGTTACTCGGAAGAGCACCCGAAGAAGAGGGTTGATTACCTTGGAAGAAACTAGCCATCATGTTCCGCAAATCATTAGTTTGGCTATCCAACGTATTTCTCATGTCGGCTCTCAAATCGTTTCCTTGCTTGACCAAGTCTGCTTTCAAGTTGCGAACTTCCTGTTGATGATTTTCCACGATCACATCATTGGTCCTCATGTAGGTTGTAACCTCTTGGTGTAATGCAGTGGGTTGGTTTGGAGGAGCATTGTATGCGGGTGGTTGATAAGCAGGTTGTTGGTAAACTTGGTTGTTACATTGAGGTTGTTGTTGTTGCTTGTGAGGAGGGATGTATGGTGTACGAGATTGTTGTGGTTGTTGAGGAGGTCGGTTGAGGTTTTGTTGTTGGTTTTGGTTGTTAGGATTAAAACCAGGTGGTGAGAGATAGTTGTTGGAGCGGTAGCTAAGCAAGTTACGGGCACCTTGAGGTTTTGCTTGATAAGCAGGTTGAGGATAGGTGCCATATGCCGCATTCACGTTCTCAGCAGGGTAGTCTTGGGTGGCGGTACAAGTGGTGTAAGAGTGAGGACCCCCGCATATCTCACAAGGTTGGCTGACAGCGTTAACTTGAGCGTTTTTAGCGTTGTTGTTGTTGTTGTTGCTGACGGTGTGGGTGACAAGCGATTCAAGAAGCACAGTGATTTTGTCTAATCGCTTGTCGCTGTCACTAGTGCTAGCACTAGTGACATTGGTCCTAATACTCTTGGTTTGCACACGAGATTTATTCTCAATGATATCCCAAGCAGCATTGGAAGTCTTAGCCAAAAGATTACCCCCCGAGGCACTGTTTAGTGAATCTTGGTCACTCATGCTTAAACCATTGTAAAAAGTATTAATTTGATGTACTTTGGTAAAACCATGTTGTGGGCATTTTCTTAAAAGATCTTTAAAACGATCCCAAGATTCACTGAACGACTCATCGTACTTTTGTTCAAAATTTATGATTTCATTCCGCAAAGCGGTAGTACGAGAGGGTGGGAAAAAGTAATTGATAAATTTGGTTTCTAAATCCGTCCACGAGAGAATACTCTGTGGAGGTTCCTTAGCAAGCCAATGCCGGGCTTGTCCCTCTAAAGAAAAGGGAAAAAGTTGTAACCGAATTACCTCTTGTGGAACACCATTGAATTTGACCGTGTTGGTGAGTTGCAAAAATATCTTGATGTGGTCGTGTGGGTCATCAATGGTGCGTCCCAAGAATGGTTGAGCGGAGACCATCTGGATAAAGCCTGATTTTAGCTCAAAGTTGTTGGCGGCAATTGGAGGTATGACAGTTGGATCAGTGTTGCCGTCTACATGAGCTTGCAGCAGTTCAATCATCGGGCGATTATCCGGAAGGGGTTCATTGTTGTTGTTATTGTTCATGTTGTTGAAAGGTGGGTTGTTGTTATTATTGTTTGGAGGTGGTACACCGGCCATGTCTAAGTGATCGAAGGCTCGGGCTCTTGATAAGACGTGGATCTAGTGCGCATACACCTACAAAAGAACGAACAAAGAAAAGCAAAGCAAAGATATTTTTGGTTTTTATGTTTTTTTTTACTTTTTAGGATTTTTGAAAATTTTATATTTTTTTGTGTTTTTGAATTTTTTTATGAAAAAGTAACGTTCACGGGGAACGGATCCCAAAATCCAAGTTCTCACAAAAAACTTTTGATCTTAACAAGAAGAGCCGGCAGCGACGCCATTTGATACAAGGTTTTTGCTATGGGGTTCTATATTAATTCTCTCGGTATCCTCTCGAATTGATCTCGGCCTTAAGTGGAATGATTTGTTCTTGGTTAATAACAAGGTGTTGGTTTGTTTATGTTTATCTATTTTAAACTGATGACAAGAAATTAAGTGTCGAAGAGTAAAATTAAAGACTTGAAAGTTTAAACTAAAAAGGCAAGAATAAACAAATGCTTGAAAACTTAAAGATTATATTAGAGAAAAATAAGTGAACACTTGATAAAAACTAACACTTGGAAAACTTTGTGAAAAATAAGAACTATTAAAAAAATGCTAAAAGAAAGTAAGATCGGAACAAAACACCCAAAATCGGAATAGTGGAAAAATCCCCTCAATCGGAATATTATTCCGATCGTGTGATCGGAATATGATGAAATGATGCCAATCGGAATAATACAATGGTTGCTGATCGGAAAGTGGGAAATTACCCCAATCGATGATCAAAAAGCAGTAACAATCGGAATGTTTGGATAAAGCTACAATCGGAATATGTAGCAATCGTGCCAATCGGAATATCTAAAAAAATGGACAAATCAGAATATAGTACAAGGGCATCAATCGGAAAACACTAAGCTTGCTCAATCGGAATCTTAGGCAAATGGGGCAAATCGGAAAACCAAAACCCTTTTCCGATCGGGCGATCGGAAAGAGGGTGGTGTGTACCTGGTCGGAATGTAAGGTCGGAAAAGGGCTTTCCCTTTTCCGAAATTGATGTAGATCCGAATTTTAAGCTAGGGAATAAGCTATAAAATAAGACAATCACCAACAAGCTTGAATCCAATAAAATACTGATCAAATAAGCACTAAAAACAACTTTTCTAAACTCAAAATAATCAACTTTTAAATCAAATCAATAAAAAGATGAACTTTTCATAAAAACTTCAAAAAGTAAAGTAAGCTAAATCAACCAATAAGCCAAAAAGAACAAGGATCTTAAAGCTTATTAGTGTACAAACTTAAGGAAACATAAAAAGAAATCAACTTTTTAAGCACAAATCATTGATGAACAACACGGATCATACGAGATTTATACCAAAATCAATAAAAGTAAAAGAAAGGAAGGATGAGATTAAAGATTAAAAGGTAAAAACTTGAACTTGATTAATGAAAGATAATACAAAAGTTTGAATTTGAAAGAGAAAAAGATGAAATCTAGTGAGAGAAAGTTTACAACTTTCTCTCTCTAAAACTAAAAACTACCTAAAAGACTCAGTGTGAATTTTTTGTGAAGTAAGGTCTTTATATAGGCGTGTGTATGGTGGTGGGCTTTGTGATTGGGCTTTGGTTTGGGCTCCTTTTTCTTCTTTCTTCTTTAGTCTTCACGCATCTTTAAATAAACGTTTCCGACTTGGATTTGAGAAGTGTCGGTGAATAATTCCAACTCGTCTTATAATCTTTTATTTAATAGACTCGAGTTCTTCGACATATATGAATCTTCCATCTTTGGCTATATTCTTCGATAAATCTTCAAATAGGCACAATGACTTCAAATCTTTTGCATCTCTTGGACATTAGACTTCGTCTTGAGTCTTTTTCCTCGATAAAACCCGTGCAATCCCATGTTTTCTTCAATATTCATTCGGTCGACTCTGAAAACACAATAAACACAAAAACCACGCATAATTCCAAACAAATGATATTAAATACGTGTTTTGGTCTTGTTTTAGCCAGAATTAAGTGGTAAAAGGATGGGTGTTTTCACACCTATCAAATCCCCTACACTTAACCATTGCCATGCCCTCATGCAATGCTTAGTGACAAAGCACATTTTACACTTTTCTCATAATCAATCAACCTTGGCCTTATTAAAATACTACTAAACAAAAATTTAAAGCACTAAGAGAAATTAAAATTTTAATGTAAACAAGAGGATAGAAAATAGCTGACGTGGAAATAACTTGTAAAGAGATCGAGGACTTACATTAGGGCTTTGGTGCTGCGAAGATTTATCACCCTCAAGTTTCACGTTCCCCAAACTAAGCTTAAAAACGAGATCATTGTTATTATAAGTTAGCAATTCAAACACTTACACACATGGATTAATTAAATGCTTAAACTCCCTTATTCCTAGGTGTATCTCTTATATTTTATTTTTGTCTTAGAATGATCATGAAGATGCATTTTTGGACTTATTTCGATAGTTTATTTAGGCTGAAAGCAAAGTAGGACGATTTGATCAATAGTTAGCTAAAGGACAAAATCTCTTAAAACTGCTTCTCGGGATATCAAAAAGTTCATATCTTGGCATAACTCGGTTCACGATTTGAGACCTTTCTCGGGCCGATATTTGGCATGTACTTCATACTTCATATCTTGAGAGACGTGCTTGAGATAATGGTCTTCTCATCGTTAATAGAGTTTCTTCACTTGGAGACTTTTTGAGGGGTACTCCAACTTTGTTGACCACGACTTCATGATTATTTCTTCAATCTCTAATTGGGATTTTGAGATACAACGATCCGCCTCCTTTTCGGACTTGGATCTATTTATCCTCATACCTTGTTAGGGTCTTTTCGGATAGACTTCTCCATGATCTTTATGGGAGTTGATTGCTTTTCGTCGTGATTCTTGATCCTTCATATTGATTTTGGGAATAATGCTTTTCACATCACTTTGGATCTTAAGCAATAAAATGGAATCCTCATGCCTTGTTAGGGCCTTTCGGACTCGCCAATCTTCGCGCCTCGCTTCATAAGTTATGCCTTGGCTATGAACTCTTATCATTACCGAGCAACTTTTAAACGATCTTGGGCTAGAAGCTAAGTAACTTTTCATATCTTGGCATAACTCGGTTCACGATTTGAGACCTTTCTCGGGCCGATATTTGGCATGTACTTCATACTTCATATCTTCGAGAGACGTTCTTGAGATAATGGTCTTCTCTTCATAATAGAGTTTCTTCACTTTGGAGACTTTTGAGGGGTACTCCAACTTTGTTGACCACGACTTCATGATTATTTCTTCCATCTCTAATTGGGATTTTGAGATACAACGATCCGCCTCCTTTTCGGACTTGGATCTATTTATCCTCATACCTTGTTAGGGTCTTTTCGGATAGACTTCTCCATGATCTTTATGGGAGTTGATTGCTTTTCGTCGTGAGTCTTGATCCTTCATATTGACTTTGGGAATAATGCTTTTTCACATCACTTTTGGATCTTCAGCAATAAACTTGAATCCTCATGCCTTGTTAGGGCCTTTCGGACTCGCCAATCTTCGCGCCTCGCTTCATAAGTTATGCCTTGGCTATGAACTCTTATCATTACCGAGCAACTTTTAAACGATCTTGGGCTAGAAGCTAAGTAACTTTTCAAATCGTACGACCTTACTTATTGCAGATAATTTATTAGCAAGTGATGGGAGAATAGGCAAATAATTACACCAAGTGAGCTTGTGCAAGAATACCGACTTATAATTGACTCTATCATTTCTCGTCCTCCACAATTTAAAATCTCAAGTAATGAGACTCGTGGACACTTAGCCTAATAAACCAATTAAGGTCTACATGGTTAAGGATACTAGCTAGAATAAACTTGGATAGGTCTACTCGGGTTGAGTCAAAATAAACGCAACGGGCCTAAACTGTCAAAGACTTCTAACTAGCTACACCACTTATTAATATTTTTGACTTTATTGCGGGATATATACATATGAAAGCAACGATAAAATTTAAAAATTACGACTAAATGCCAAAGTTAATAAAAACTTTGAAAAATGTTGAAAAATATGATTTTCCGGTTAAATGAAGGCATTTTCATGGAAAAGTCCACTTAAAACTTCGATAGAAGTCCCCCTACACTTAAGATAAACATTGTCCTCAATGTTTAAGCATGTGGGAAAAGTCTCCCCTACACTTATGACATTGTGCACGTTGGTTAAATCAAGCTAAGGAAGAGACGACTAAAGTGATCATTTTCAAATGTGAGAATGAAGAAAATTGAATCACGGTAGTTGAGAGATAGAACCGGATTTCGGATAACACGGGAGCACGGTTCTTCAGAGATTCCAAGTGTGCACTTATCCCTGTAATCACATCACCACACAAGGACAAACACGTATACATGCCCCCTATACTTAGGAGGTTAAAGCATAAAAAGATAGATACTCGGGTTGCCTCCCGAGGAGCGCTTGTTTTTGATAACCGAGTCACGAGCCTGACTCGACCCAAATTCAGTTCATGGGGAACGTGGTGAGGGATGGAATCACCTCCTGAGAGGTGTCCTCACCAAAGTACAACTTCACTCGTTGGCCATTCACCTTAAAATTAGGTCCATTAGGTTGAGCGAGCTCGAGAGTACCATATGGAAAAATTTGGGCAATGGTGAATGGGCCGGACCAACGAGATTTGAGCTTTCCGAAAAGATTTTCAACCGAGAGTTAAAAAGTAAGACTTTGTCTCCAACATGGAACTCTCGGTTCTTAATCTTAGAATCGTGAATGAGCTTAGTCCTTTCCTTATAGATCAAAGAATTTTCATAAGCCTCATTACGGAGTTCATTGAGCTCATTGAGTTGGATCTTGCGTAGGTCACCGGCTTTGTTGATATCAAAATTAGCCCACTTCAAGGACCAGTAAGCCTTGTGCTCCAACTCAATGGGGAGGTGGCACGCTTTCCCATACACGAGACGATATGGTGTGCAACCAATCGGAGTCTTGTAAGCAGTACGGAAAGCCCACAAAGCATCATCAAGTTTATCAGCCCATGAGGCACGATGCTCTCCCACGGTTCTTTCAAGAATTCGCTTTAATCCTCGGTCGGATATTTCAGCCTGGCCATTAGTTTGTGGGTTGTAGGCTGTGGAAAGACAATGATTTACACCGTACTTAGCCATGACTCTTGCGAATTGGTCATTGCAAAAATGAGTCCCACGATCACTAATAATGGCACGAGGCACACCGAATCTAGCGAAAAGAGCTTTCAAAAAGTTACAAACCACCCTTGCGTCATTAGTGGGTAAAGCTTTGGCTTCAACCCACTTTGAAACGTAGTCAACGGCTACAAGGATGTATTTGTTTCCTTTAGAAGAAGGGAATGGCCCCATAAAGTCGATACCCCAAACATCAAAGATTTCACATTCTTGAATGAAATTCTGAGGCATCTCGTCTTTATGTTTGATCGTGCCTTGTTTCTGGCACACATCACATCGTTTAACCATATTGTGAGCGTCACGATATATGGAGGGCCAATAAAATCCCGAATCAAACACTTTTTTGGCGGTGTAGTTGGGACCAAAGTGACCACCGGTGGGTCCTTTGTGGCAAGCATCAAGGATTTCCGAAGCTGCTGGTCCGTCAACACATCGGCGGATAATCAGGTCGACACATTGTTTGAATAGGTAAGGGTCGTCCCAAAAGTAAGTCTTAATGTCGGTGAAGAACTTTTTCTTTTGTTGAGACGTCAACCCTTCCTTGAGAATTCCACCCGCCAAGTAGTTTGCAAAGTCCGCAAACCATGGGGTTTCATTAGAATTCGAATTTATAGACATTAAGGTCTCCAAGGGAAAAGAATCATTGATTTCTTTGTTTGGATGATCCCCTTGGTAAGGATCCTCAAGTCTGCTGAGATGATCCGCGGCTAAGTTTTCTGCTCCTTTTTTTATCACGAATTTCGATTTTAAATTCCTGGAGCAGCAAAACCCAGCGAAGAAGTCTTGGTTTGGAATCTTGCTTTGTCAACAAGTACTTCAACGCGGAATGATCGGTATACACGATTGTTGTGGAAAGGACAAGATAGGGGCGGAATTTTTCAAAAGCATAGACAACAGCTAAAAGCTCTTTTTCGGTTGTCGTGTAATGCAATTGAGCCCCTGTCATTGTCTTGCTAGCGTAATGGATTGGTTGGAAGTGTTTATTCACTCTTTTTCCCAGAACCGCTCCAATAGCAAAATCACTAACATCGCACATCAACTCAAAGGGAAGCTCCCAATTAGGGGTAACCAAGACGGGTGCCTTAGTTAGCTTATCCTTAAGCGAGTTGAAGGCTTCAAGGCACTCTTTGGAAAAGAGAAAAGGAGTATCTTTTTCCAAGAGGTGGGTCATCGGGCGAGCGATTTGAGAAAAATCTTTGATTAATCGACGGTAGAAGCCCGCATGACCCAGAAAACTTCTCACACCCTTCACGGTTGAAGGTGGAGGCAACTTGGCGATAACATCGACTTTAGCACGGTCTACTTCAAGACCGGCTTTAGAGATCTTGTGTCCCAGCACGATGCCTTCTTTTACCATAAAATGGCATTTTCCCAATTCAGAACAAGAAGAGTGTCTTCGCACCGCATAAGCATACGTTCCAAATTGGCAAGGCAAGAAGAGAAGGAATCCCCGAAGACCGAGAAATCATCCATGAAGACTTCCATGGTTTGTTCAACCATGTCATGGAAGATGGCTAACATGCACCTTTGGAAAGTCCCGGGGGAATTGCATAAGCCAAAAGGCATTCTTTTGTACGCAAATGTGCCATAGGGACAAGTGAATGTAGTCTTCTCTTGATCCTGGGGATCGATGGGTATTTGGAAATAACCCGAGAAACCATCAAGAAAGCAGTAATATTCATTACCTGCTAAACGTTCAAGCATTTGGTCCATAAAAGGTAGAGGGAAATGATCCTTTCTCGTGGCATCATTGAGTTTGCGGTAGTCTATACAAACTCTCCACCCAGTAACGAGACGAGTGGAAATCAACTCGTTGTGTTCATTGGGAACAACGGTTATTCCGCCCTTCTTGGGCACACAATGGATTGGACTAACCCATGGTGAATCCGAAATAGGGTAAATCATACCCGCATCAAGAAGTTTGATAACCTCTGTTTTGATGACTTCATGGATTTTTGGATTCACCCTTCGTTGGCTTTGAATTGTGGGCTTAAAGTCGTCCTCCATGAGAATTTTGTGTGTGCAGAAGTGAGGATCAATTCCACGAATATCAGAAATTTTCCAAGCAATAGCCTTTTTGTGATCTTTAAGCACGGCGATGAGGC
This sequence comes from Glebionis coronaria, assembly GCA_025667525.1. Classification (NCBI taxonomy): domain Eukaryota; kingdom Viridiplantae; phylum Streptophyta; class Magnoliopsida; order Asterales; family Asteraceae; genus Glebionis; species Glebionis coronaria. The sequence continues at coordinate 568,002,507 of CM046881.1, forward strand.
GAGTTTTCTCTTCATTTTTCAAGTCCTTAGCAATAATGACTGGCGACTTCTTCTCTTCGTCAAGGAACACATACTCGAGATGGGGCGGCAACTCCTTAAGTTCTAAATCCGGAGGATTTTCGATGGTAGGCGTTTTCAAAGTCGGAGTACCGATAGCAATGACCGTGGGAGATGGAGGAGAAGGATTGTCTTCGTTGAGAAGGCTGTCAAAGAAATTCATGTCTTCATCCCCATCGGTGGGAGAATCATCAGTAGCTAAATTCACATCTCCCATGGTATCTTCAAGATTGTTCCAAAACAAATCACTATCTCCAAATAGAGACAGTGATGAATCAATAGAGGAAACGGTTTCAACATTGGGAAGAGAGGTAGGATACTTTTGCAAGCATTTTGGAAGTGTTCTTCACAAGCCTCATCAAGAACGTCAATACAATTAACACTCTCGTTGGAATAAGGTTGTTTGGACAACTTTCCCATGTTGAAGACTACTTTATCGTCACCCACTCTCATGATAAGCTCACCGGCTTCAACATCGATGAGAGTGCGACCGGTCCTCAGGAATGGACGACCCACGATCAAGGGAACACGAAGGTCCATCTCGTAGTCGTCGACGACGAAATCGGCAGGAAAAGTGAATTTGTCGACTCCTACAAAGACGTCTTCGGCTATCCCCACTGGATAAGCAACCGTACGGTTAGCTAATTCCAAAGTCATTTTGGTGGGGACTAGCTCAGGGAGAGATAATTGCTTCCACACACTTAAAGGCATTAGATTAATACTGGCACCTAGATCGGCTAGGGCCATGCAATTCTCTACTCCCGGGAAATTGCAAGGGATTAAGAAACGACCCGGATCACCAAGCTTGGTTTGCAATTTCCTTAAGAGTACTGCAGAGCAGTTCTCATTAAGTAGGGTGTTGGCAATATCGAGGAGCTTTTCCTTGTCGCTCAGAAGATCTTTAAACATTTTCGCATATTTAGGCATGTGAGCGAGAGCCTCAGCGAAGGAGATATTGAAATTTAGTTGTTTGAACATCTTAAGAAAGTTCAAAACATGAATATCGTCCTTGCTTTTGAGCTTCTCTTTCCTCAACCTAGATGGATAAGGTATATTGGAAGAAGAGGAAGGCTTTGGGAGAATAAGATCACTCACATCCATGGGTGAAGGAGGGGTAGAAGGAAGAGATGGAGAGATTGGGGAAGGAGAAGGATGAGGAATAGGAGCAGGTGACTCGTTCTCCTTAGTCACAATCACCGGTGGAGGTATAGGAAGCTCGGGTTCCTTGGTACCTTTGCCACTTCGAGTGGTGATTGCTTTCATCTCCCCTCTTGGATTCGCAACGGTGTTACTCGGAAGAGCACCCGAAGAAGAGGGTTGATTACCTTGGAAAAAACTAGCCATCATGTTCCGCAAATCATTAGTTTGGCTATCCAACGTATTTCTCATGTCGGCTCTCAAATCGTTTCCTTGCTTGACCAAGTCTGCTTTCAAGTTGCGAACTTCCTGTTGAAGATTTTCCACGATCACATCATTGGTCCTCATGTAGGTTGTAACCTCTTGGTGTAATGCAGTGGGTTGGTTTGGAGGAGCATTGTATGCGGGTGGTTGATAAGCAGGTTGTTGGTAAACTTGGTTGTTACGTTGAGGTTGTTGTTGTTGCTTGTGAGGAGGGATGTATGGTGTACGAGATTGTTGTGGTTGTTGAGGAGGTCGGTTGAGGTTTTGTTGTTGGTTTTGGTTGTTAGGATTAAAACCAGGTGGTGAGAGATAGTTGTTGGAGCGGTAGCTAAGCAAGTTACGGTCACCTTGAGGTTTTGCTTGATAAGCAGGTTGAGGATAGGTGCCATATGCCGCATTCACGTTCTCAGCAGGGTAGTCTTGGGTGGCGGTACAAGTGGTGTAAGAGTGAGGACCCCCGCATATCTCACAAGGTTGGCTGACAGCGTTAACTTGAGCGTTTTTAGCGTTGTTGCTGTTGTTGTTGCTGACGGTGTGGGTGACAAGCGATTCAAGAAGCACAGTGATTTTGTCCAATCGCTTGTCGCTGTCACTAGTGCTAGCACTAGCGACATTGGTCCTAATACTCTTGGTTTGCACACGAGATTTATTCTCAATGATATCCCAAGCAGCATTGGAAGTCTTAGCCAAAAGATTACCCCCCGAGGCACTGTTTAGTGAATCTTGGTCACTCATGCTTAAACCATTGTGAAAAGTATTAATTTGATGTACTTTGGTAAAACCATGTTGTGGGCATTTTCTTAAAAGATCTTTAAAACGATCCCAAGATTCACTGAACGACTCATCGTACTTTTGTTCAAAATTTATGATTTCATTCCGCAAAGCGGTAGTACGAGAGGGTGGGAAAAAAGTAATTGATAAATTTGGTTTCTAAATCCGTCCACGAGAGAATACTCTGTGGAGGTTCCTTAGCAAGCCAATGCCGGGCTTGTCCCTCTAAAGAAAAGGGAAAAAGTTGTAACCGAATTACCTCTTGTGGAACACCATTGAATTTGTCCGTGTTGGTGAGTTGCAAAAATCTCTTGATGTGGTCGTGTGGGTCATCAATGGTGCGTCCCAAGAATGGTTGAGCGGAGACCATCTGGATAAAGCCTGATTTTAGCTCAAAGTTGTTGGCGGCAATTGGAGGTATGACAATTGGATCAGTGTTGCCGTCTACATGAGCTTGCAGCAGTTCAATCATCGGGCGATTATCCGGAAGGGGTTCATTGTTGTTGTTATTGTTCATGTTGTTGAAAGGTGGGTTGTTGTTATTATTGTTTGGAGGTGGTACACCGGCCATGTCTAAGTGATCGAGAGGCTCGGGCTCTTGATAAGACGTGGATCTAGTGCGCGTACACCAGCAAAAGAACGAACAAAGAAAAGCAAAGCAAAAATATTTTTGGTTTTTATGTTTTTTTTTTACTTTTTAGGATTTTTGAAAATTTTATATTTTTTTGTGTTTTTGAAATTTTTTTATGAAAAAGTAACGTTCAAGGGGAACGGATCCCAAAATCCAAGTTCTCACAAAAAACTTTTGATCTTAACGAGAAGAGCCGGCAGCGGCGCCATTTGATACAAGGTTTTTGCTATGGGGTTCTATATTAATTCTCTCGGTATCCTCTCGAATTGATCTCGGCCCTAAGTGGAATGATTTGTTCTTGGTTAATAACAAGGTGTTGGTTTGTTTATGTTTATCTATTTTAAACTGATGACAAGAAATTAAGTGTCGAAGAGTAAAATTAAAGACTTGAAAGTTTAAAATAAAAAGGCAAGAATAAACAAATGCTTGAAAACTTAAAGATTATATTAGAGAAAAATAAGTGAACACTTGATAAAAACTAACACTTGGAAAACTTTGTGAAAAATAAGAACTATTAGAAAAATGCTAAAAGAAAGTAAGATCGGAACAAAACACCCAAAATCGGAATAGTGGAAAAATCCCCTCAATCGGAATATTATTCCGATCGTGTGATCGGAATATGATGAAATGATGCCAATCGGAATAATACAATGGTTGCTGATCGGAAAGTGGGAAATTACCCCAATCGGAATGATCAAATAGCAGTAACAATCGAAATGTTTGGATAAAGCTACAATCGGAATATGTAGCAATCGTGCCAATCGAAATATCTAAAAAAATGGACAAATCGGAATATGGTACAAGGGCATCAATCGGAAAACACTAAGCTTGCTCAATCGGAATCTTAGGAAAATGGGGCAAATCGGAAAACCAAAACCCTTTTCCGATCGGGCGATCGGAAAGAGGGTGGTGTGTACCTGGTCGGAATGTAAGGTCGGAAAAGGGCTTTCCCTTTTCCGAAAATGATGTAGATCCGAATTTTAAGCTAGGGAATAAGCTATAGAATAAGCCAATCACCAACAAGCTCGAATCCAATAAAATACTGATCAAATAAGCACTAAAAACAACTTTTCTAAACTCAAAATAATCAACTTTTAAATCAAATCAATAAAAAGATGAACTTTTCATAAAAACTTCAAAAAGTAAAGTAAGCTAAATCAACCAATAAGCCAAAAAGAACAAGGATCTTAAAGCTTATTAGTGTACAAACTTAAGGAAACATAATAAGAAATCAACTTTTTAAGCACAAATCATTGATGAACAACACGGATCATACGAGATTTATACCAAAATCAATAAAAGTAAAAGAAAGGAAGGATGAGATTAAAGATTAAAAGGTAAAAACTTGAACTTGATTAATGAAAGATAATACAAAAGTTTGAATTTGAAAGAGAAAAAGATGAAATCTAGTGAGAGAAAGTTTAGAACTTTCTCTCTCTAAAACTAAAAACTACCTAAAAGACTCAGTGTGAATTTTTTGTGAAGTAAGGTCTTTATATAGGCGTGTGTATGGTGGTGGGCTTTGTGATTGGGCTTTGGTTTGGGCTCCTTTTTCTTCTTTCTTCTTTAGTCTTCACGCATCTTTAAATAAACGTTTCCGACTTGGATTTGAGAAGTGTCGGTGAATAATTCCAACTCGTCTTATAATCTTTTATTTAATAGACTCGAGTTCTTCGACATATATGAATCTTCCATCTTTGGCTCTATTCTTCGATAAATCTTCAAATAGGCACAATGACTTCAAATCTTTTGCATCTCTTGGACATTAGACTTCGTCTTGAGTCTTTTTCCTCGATAAAACCCGTGCAATCCCATGTTTTCTTCAATATTCATCTGGTCGACTCTGAAAACACAATAAACACAAAAACCACGCATAATTCCAAACAAATGATATTAAATACGTGTTTTGGTCTTGTTTTAGCCAGAATTAAGTGGTAAAAGGATGGGTGTTTTCACACCTATCAGCAGCATACTATGACTATGAAATATGGCAAATGGATGTTAAAACTGCCTTCTTGAACGGTCGCTTAGATGAAGACATCTATATGCAACAACCGGAGGGTACGTTGATCCTAAATATCCAAAGCGCGTGTGCAAACTTCAAAGATCTATTTATGGTTTGAAGCAAGCATCACGTCAATGGAATAAGCGATTTGATGAAGAAATAAAAAAGGTTCGGATTTATTCAAAATCGTGATGAGCCATGTGTATACCACAAAGCTAGTGGGAGTAATGTAGTGTTCCTAATTATATATGTCGATGACATATTAATCATGGGAAGTAACATTCCAAGACTTAAGGAAGTTAAGGATTATCTTGGTAAATGTTTTTCTATGTAGGATTTGGGAGATGCTGCATATATTCTGAGAATTAAAATCTATCGAGATAGGAGTAGACGGTTAATTGGTCTTAGCCAAGATTCTTATATTGATAAGATATTGAATAAGTATAACATGCATAACTCTAAGAAAGGTTTTCGACCGATGGAGGTTAAGCATGAGTTAAGTCATGAGAAAGATGCATCATCACCTGAAGAGGTGGCTTACATGCGGAAGGTGCGTTATGCTTCGGCAGTAGGATCTATTATGTATGATGTAAGATGCACAAGGCCTGATGTGGCGTTTGCTTAGAACTTGGTCAATAGATACCAACAGAATCCAGGAAAGTTCCACTGGACTGCTGTTAAGCTTTATGTTTGATAGGGTTTAGACGTGTTTGGATCAATAGCGGATATTTTTCTGGCAGAAAATATAATGAATACACTTGAGATCTAGTAAAACGGATCTCGTCGTTAACTGAACGGAAATCTTTCATAAATATGGGTTGTACTGTGGAGTCTTTTCTGGCTGAGAGGTACATAATGCCTGATTTAAGATGAAGCTGACATATGAATATGTGAAGTAAATGTGGCAACTTTTACTGAATTTGTTCGTCTGTAATCTCACCGAATGAATAATGCGTGTCTAACCTGAATAATACACTAGTGGTGGTGACTAAATCTTTAATGGTCTGATTTATGCATGGAATTAGAAAAAAACGGGTATACCCCCTTGGATAGTACCCTGAATTTCTGAGGGCATGGTTTAGAAGACAATACTGAAATTGTGAGTCTTAACTCGTGCCCTGAGAAAATATTCGTATGACATGTATCATGACTGTTATCCTGACATGTGTCTTCCGAAACGATACTAGAGACCTTTGTCTTAATTGATGTCTTGACATGTGTTTTGGTAGGCGGAAGAAGTTGAAAATTTTGGTAACTGCTAGGATTAGCGGACCGGTTAGACTGCTAACCTCTGTATTTCTGGTCACGTCCATACCAGAGTTCCGATGGTAACTGACTGATTAATTATAAGCACGGTGGTTGACACTACTGCTTTGTCTGTCAATTAATGACGGTCATTATCATGAAAGTGATTCATGTAACTATTCTGTTGAGTGGCCGGCTGGGTTCCGGTTCCCACTCCTCTGAATGAAAGGCTAGCTGAGTGAAGTGTGACATCTAGCTGAGAAGGTAAAAGCATGGAATGGAATGGTAGTGTCTGATGGTTGAAATTTATTCTTGTCAGAAATTTCAAATTTATAGTTTTCGTCCTTGTTCTGCAGAGTCTTCATAGTATGAACGACACCAGCGTCTTGAGAGATCTCCAAAGTATCGACAACATCAGCATTTGTGAGGTCTTCAAAGTGTTAGCAGCATCAGCATATGGTAAAATCTTCAACTTACGAGCAGTATCAGCACCTGGTAGAATATCGACAAGTGGAAATGCCCGAGATGATTGAGGATTGATTAGTAATATCCATAGAGTAGGGTACCTGGTGTACACCTGGACTACTGTACATGAAGTACAAAATAAATACTACACATGGAGCATATCTGAGACACTGTACACGGGGTACACATGAATTACTATACATGGAGTATAACTGAGACACTATACATGGGGTACATATGGAATACTATACATGGCACTGGTGGAAACTTTATGGGATGATCGACACTGGTGTCGCTTGTCTGACATGATCAAGCAAATAATTTGATTTAAACGGTAGTAAACTGATCTGAAATAAGTAACATGATAGGCTGACAATTCCTGCGTCGACTTACTGCTGGTTGTATCAAGGCTGAAAAGTATGATATAATCGAAATCCCAACAGTGGTCAGCATGAAGCATGATCAATAAAGGCCAATCATGATTTATCATGAAAACGGGTTTTACTGACATTATTTTTGTGCCTTAGCATGGAGACATTTATCATTCCGCTGAACATAAAACCCTCGCACGGAGACATGAAACTGAAACAGCGTGGAAGCGACATCAACTTGAGATTGTGCGAACTGGATTGTTATAAAGTCTATAAGAGTATGATCAACAGAAGTTTAACATCAACTGAGGTGGATGGCTATGGGCGATTCTGGTTCGATCCATGCTTGTCAAAAATTATGAGAACTGTCATGTATAAAAATTTATAATCTGGGACTAAATATGGATGGCTGTAGTCCAATTCATACTTGTCAAAACTTTATAAGATGTCTTGATATGAGCAAGGGTGAACATCTATGGTTCAGTTCACAAAACAATAATCGACTGAAAGCATGAAAATTTGACCTGAATAATGGTGAACGTTTATGGCTGGTTCATTAAGTAATATTTGACTGAAAACATGAATCTGACATGAGTAAGGGTAAACGCCTATGGGTCGACTTACCAATACAAAATCTGAACGGGCAAGGGTGAACGCCTATGGGTCGGTTCACCAAAACAAAATTCGCAGAAAAGCACATGCGACTAAATATGGCCAGTCTTGTACCAAGCTTTTACTTAGTCAAAAACTTCAAAAAAACTGACTGATAACTGAAGAAAACTGGCTGATAAATGGATGAGAAACATGAAAGATAACAACGCCAAAATCTGGAAGGTTCCTGGTGACTACCCACTAGTCACAAGTCAAGTTTTAGAGCCTACAGGTCGAACCTTGCGCTCTGATACCATAATTGTAACACCCCACTTGGATAAGTGCGCCGTTACGTGTATTTATGGCGTGTCATCACATAAGGTAAATGTCCTAAAACATTAACTGACCATAAAGGATATACCGGAATCAAACATCGGTAATCCAAACATAAGCTCAAAACATGAAAAGTAAAATACTGAAGGAAAGGACTAAAGAATGTCCAAATAAGCAGAATAATGTAAGTAGGGCATAAAGTAAGAAGTCTGAATAGCTTCCATCCAAATGCACATGCTCTTAGAATCGTAATAGCGTCCTGGTGTACCTGCCGTTAGAACATGAAAGGAACTATGGCTGAGCCTAACGCTCAGTGAACGGATATAAAGCATGATAAGAAATACTGAACTGAAACAGATGATACGATACTGAAACTGTAAGACTGATAAGTAAAGTTGCAACGAAAATCTGTATATAATCTGAAAAGTCTGATTTATAAATAATAAAACTGAACTGTTATTTGTTAAATCTGAAAACATGCATTTACTGTATTTTAATTTCCAGAGCTTATATAGGTCATATGTTGTAACAACGGTGCATGAATAACTGGAGGGGTGACCTCGTAATGCTGTAGAGGGGTGACCTCTAACTGCTGTAGAGGGGTGACCTCTAAATACGGTGGAGGGAGCAGCTCCAATGTGAAGGATGTAGAGCACACACCACATTCACCCTGATAACTGTAAACTGATAAGCCTAGGATGCATCCATACGCCCCACTAAAATTACTGATAAAATGGCCATACTGAACTGAGTGGGACGATGCAGGATATCACTCTCCTGCATGTGAGTCACGACACCGGTGCATCTAGTGTCATGGTTACGGTACCTCCGTAACTAGTACTACTGACTGGTCATGCTTGTATATAAGGCTCAGGCAATTTAACTTAATTATAAAACTGATTTCTGATAATTCTTATAACATATAAAAAGGGAGAACAATTGGCTGCATACGGGAAATCCTAATCATGCATAGAAGGGAAGTCCTTACTGAAGGACGGAAAATCCATACGAAGAATGAAACGAAAGAGTCAATTTAATAGTAGAGAAATAGGAATATCCGTACCTTAGCCAAATCATAACACTTAACCAACTTCCAAATGATTTTCGTCTATTTATCTACATTATTAATAAAACCAATTACTACTAATGTCTTAATACCATTCATATATACACATTCTCTTTCTTTTAGCATTTTTCTTTTGCATGATATACTTGTGTTATCATATAATTCTTCATTTGGTTCGTTGCTACTGCTTGTTTACAAATCAATCTTTAGCAAACTATTTTATAACCAAAAACCAATCTATCATGTATTATATAGCAAGATTTCTTTTTCTAATACTTATATATGTAGGCATGCAATGCATGAATAGTGTATAAAGATTACACTTGAGATGTACCTCGGGGCAAGCAACGACTGATGGAACAAAGCGACACCGTTCTCGAAATCAATACAAACACGAACACACCAATGTACGAGTAGAAATCAAACACATGTACACACCGCAACATCAACCGACTTCGGGCCCGACCTAACCGAATACGAACCAATTCACAACTCTAGTATATGTGGAGACCTCACGTGAACCAACTGATTTTTGTTGCTCTTTGACCTTGGAACGAACAGAAACTAAATCCAAACTAGAACCGCAACCCGAACGAACCTCAAACTCCTATGAATGCAACAGAAATTTCACTTGTACAAAACTCCGAGCTCCGGTAATGAAACCAAGACCTCTTACCCGAACTCGTTATCGTCCATCAGACCATATTGATTGTTCATCGATGCTGTGAGCATGGCAGCAACACTTGGAATTCACGTTCTATGAACACTAAGTCGGGCGTGATGTGTACTCTAAAATCGAAACACAAATCTAACCCGTAGCAAGGAAACCATAACCCTAACGTGAAAGGAGATCCGTTCGAACATGAGCACATGTTAATAAACATGTCGGTATGTCTCTTTATCGTTCTTGATGAGATTTAGAGTGCTTTATGTTTGATAAGGTTTAGACGTGTTTGGATCAACATATATGAGGAAGTAGGGGATCTTGGTGAACCTGCTAACTATCGATCTGTAATGTCTGATCCAGAAAAAGTTAAAATGGATAGTTGCGATGAATGAGGAAATGAAATCCATGGAAATCAATGATGTTTCGATTCTTGTAGACGCGCCTAAAAATGCTAAAGTAGTGAAAAATAGGTGGATCTATAAGAAGAAAACTGACATGGATGTTGATGTACAATCCTATAAAGCGCGTTTAGTGGCTAAAGGTTTTACTCAAACTTTTGGCATAGACTACGAGGAGACATTTTCTCCTGTAGCAGACTTACGAGCTATTAGGATTCTCATAGCTATAGCAGCATACTATGACTATGAGATATGGCAAATGGATGTTAAAACTGCCTTCTTGAACGGTCGCTTAGATGAAGACATCTATATGCAACAACCGGAAGGGTACGTTGATCCTAAATATCCAAAGCGCGTGTGCAAACTTCAAAAATCTATTTATGGTTTGAAGCAAGCATCACGTTAATGGAATAAGCGATTTGATGAAGAAATAAAAAAGGTTCGGATTTATTCAAAATCGTGATGAGCCATGTGTATATCGCAAAGCTAGTGGGAGTAATGTAGTGTTCCTAATTCTATATGTCGATGACATATTAATCATGGGAAGTAACATTCCAAGACTTAAGGAAGTTAAAGATTATCTTGGTAAATGTTTTTCTATGAAGGATTTGGGAGATGCTGCATATATTCTGGGAATTAAAATCTATCGAGATAGGAGTAGACAGTTAATTGGTCTTAGCCAAGATGCTTATATTGATAAGATATTGAATAAGTATAACATGCATAACTCTAAGAAAGGTTTTCTACCGATGGAGGTTAAGCATGAGTTAAGTCATGAGAAAGATGCATCATCACCTGAAGAGGTGGCTTACATGCGGAAGGTGCCTTATGCTTCGGCAGTAGGATCTATTATGTATGCTGTTAGATGCACAAGGTCTGATGTGGCGTTTGCTCAGAACTTGGTCAGTAGATACCAACAGATTCCAGGAAAGTTCCACTGGACTGCTGTTAAGCTTTATGTTTGATAGGGTTTAGACGTGTTTGGATCAACAACGGATATTTTTTCTGGCAGAAAATATAATGAATACACTTGAGATCTAGTAAGATGGATCTCGTCGTTAACTGAACGGAAATCTTTCATAAATATGGGTTGTACTGTGGAGTCTTTTCTGGCTGGGAGGTAGATAATGTCTGATTTAAGATGAAGCTGACATATGAATATGTGAAGTAAATGTGGCGACTTTCACTGAATTTGTTCGTCTGTAATCTCACCGAATGAATAATGCGTGTCTAACCTGAATAATACACTAGTGGTGGTGACTAAATCTTTAATGGTCTGATTTATGCCTGGCATTAGAAAAAAATGGGTATACCCCCTTGGATAGTACCCTGAATTTCTGAGGGCATTGTTTAGAAGACAATACTGAAATTGTGAGTCTTAACTCGTGCCCTGAGAAAATATTCGTATGACATGTATCATGATTGTTATCCTGACATGTGTCTTCCGAAACGATACTAGAGACCTTTGTCTTAATTGATGTCTTGACATGTGTTTTGGTAGGCGGATGAAGTTGAAAATTTTGGTAACTGCTAGGATTGGCGGACCGGTTAGACTGCTAACCTCTGTATTTCTGGTCACGTCCATACCAGAGTTCCGATGGTAACTGACTGATTAATTATAAGCATGGTGGTTGACACTACTGCTTTGTCTGTCAATTAATGATGGTCACTATCATGACAGTGATTCATGTAACTATTCTGCTGAGTGGCCGGCTGGGTTCCGGTTCCCACTCCTCTGAATGAAAGGCTAGCTGAGTGAAGTGTGACATCTAGCTGAGAAGGTAAAAGCATGGAATGGAATGGTATTGTCTGATGGTTGAAATTTATTCTTGTCAGAAATTTCAAATTTATAGTTTTCGTCCTTGTTCTGCAGAGTCTTCATACTATGAACGACACCAGCGTCTTGAGAGATCTCCAAAGTATCGACAACATCAGCATTTGTGAGGTCTTCAAAGTGTTAGCAGCATGAGCATATGGTAAAATCTTCAACTCACGAGCAGCATCAGCACCTGGTAGAATATCGACAAGTGGAAACGCCCGAGATGATTGAGGATCAATTAGTAATATCCATGGAGTACGGTACCTGGTGTACACCTGGACTACTGTACATGAAGTACAAAATGAATACAGCACATGGAGCATATCTGAGACACTGTACATGGGGTACACATGAATTACTATACATGGAGTATAACTGAGACACTGTACATGGGGTACATACGGAATACTATACATGGCACTGGTGGAAACTTTATGGGATGATCGACACTGGTGTCGCTTGTCTAACATGATCAAGCAAATAAATTGATTTAAACGGTAGTAAACTGATCTGAAATAAGTAACATGATAGGCTGACAATCCCTGCGTCGACTTACTGCTGGTTGTATCAAGGCTGAAAAGTATGATATAATCGAAATCCCAACAGTGGTCAGCATGAAGCATGATCAATAAAGGCCAATCATGATTTATCATGAAAACGGGTTTTACTAAAATTATTTTTGTGCCTTAGCATGGAGACATTTATCATTCTGCTGAACATAAACCCCTCGCACGGAGACATGAAACTGAAACAGCGTGGAAGCGACATCAACTTGAGATTGTGCGGACTAGATTGTTATAAAGTCTATAAGAGTATGATCAACTGAAGTTTAACATCAACTAAGGTGGATGGCTATGGGCGATTCTGGTTCGATCCATGCTTGTCAAAATTTCTGAGAACTGTCATGTATAGAAATTTATAATCTGGGACTAAATATGGATGGCTGTAGTCCAATTCATACTTGTCAAAACTTTATAAGATGTCTTGATATGAGCAAGGGTGAACATCTATGGTTCAGTTCACAAAACAATATTCGACTTAAAGCATGAAAATTTGACCTGAATAATGGTGAACGTTTATGGCTGGTTCACTAAGTAATATTTGACTGAAAACATGAATCTGACATGAGTAAGGGTAAACACCTATGGGTCGGTTTACCAATACAAAATCTGAACGGGCAAGGGTGAACGCCTATGGGTCGGTTCACCAAAACAAAATTCGAAGAAAAGCACATGCGACTAAATATGGCCAGTCCTGTACCAAGCTTTTACTTAGTCAAAAACTTCAAGAAAACCGACTGATAACTGAAGAAAACTGGCAGATAAATGAATGAGAAACATGAAAGATAACAACGCCAAAATCTGGAAGGTTCGTGGTGACTACCCACTAGTCACAGGTCAAGTTTTACAGCCTACAGGTCGAACCTTACGCTCTGATACCATAATTGTAACACCCCACTTGGATAAGTGCACCGTTACGTGTATTTATGGCGTGTCATCAAACCATAAGGTAAATGTCCTAAAACATTAACTGACCATAAAGGATATACCGGAATCAAACATCGGTAATCCAACATAAGCTCAAAACATGAAAAGTAAAATACTGAAGGAAAGGACTAAACAATGTCCAAATAAGCAGAATAATGTAAGAAGTGCATAAAGTAAGAAGTCTGGATAGCTTCCATCCAAATACACATGCTCTCAGAATCGTAAGAGCGTCATGGTGTACCTGCCGTTAGAACGTGAAAGGAACTATGGCTGAGCCTAACGCTCAGGAACGGATATAAAGCATGATAAGAAATACTAAAATGAAGCAGATGATACGATACTGAAACTGTAAGACTGATAAGTAAAGTTGCAGCAGAAATCTGTATATAATCTAAAAAGTCCGATTTATAAATAATAAAACTGAACTGTTATCTGTTAAATCTGAAAACATGCATTTACTGTATTTTAATTGCCAGAGTTTATATAGGTCATGTGTTGTAACAACGGTGCATGAATAACTGGAGGGGTGACCTCGTCATGCTGTAGAGGGGTGACCTCTAACTGCTGTAGAGGGGTGACCTCTAAATACGGTGGAGGGATCAGCTCCAATGTGAAGGATGTAGAGCACACACCACATTCACCTTGATAACAGTAAACTGATAAGCCTAGGATGCATCCATACGCCCCACTAAAAATACTGATAAAATGGTCAAACTGAACTGAGTGGGACGATGCAGGATATCACTCTCCTGCATGTGAGTCACGACACCGGTGCCTCTAGTGTCATGGTTACGGTACCTGCGTAACTAGTACTACTGAATGGTCATGCTTGTATATAAGGCTCAGGCAATTTAACTTAATTATAAAACTGATTTCTGATAATTCTTATAACATATAAAAAGGGAGAACAATTGGCTGCATACGGGAAATCTTAATCATGCATAGAAGGTAAGTCCTTACTCAAGGACGGAAAATCCGTACGAAGAATGAAACGAAAGAGTCAATTAATAGTAGAGAAATAGGAATATCCGTACCTTAGCCAAATCATAACACTTAACCAACTTCCAAATGATTTTCGTCTAATTATCTACATTATTAATAAAACCAATTACTACTAATGTCTTAATACCATTGATATATACACATTCTCTTTCTTTTAGCATTTTTCTTTTGCATGATATACTTGTGTTATCATATAATTCTTCATTTGGTTCGTTGCTACTGCTGGTTTACAAATCAATCTTTAGCAAACTATTTTATAACCAAAAACCAATCCTCGGGGGAGTAGTAAGATGTTTGTGTGGCCACACCCAAATTTGTCTTGGTAATCTTGCTATATCCGTAAACGAGAAACTGAATAGTTAATGAAGGAATGACTGAGACCCATATCCTTATTAACGATGTATTTGAAATGAAAGGATAATAATAATGATGTAATCATTAAAAGGTTCTTGTCCAGGAGACCTTACCCGGTTTGTACTAGTGACATTGTTAGTGTAACTAGACGCTAGTCAATGTGATCACGATATTAGAATTTTGTCCAAGTGGGAGCTGAAAGTTTATGGACTTAAAATTAATAGTCGTGAGATAGGATCGAACTCGGGATCACGGGATTGCACACATAACGTAAAGGGTTAATTTATTTATTAAATATATTATATATATATTTATTAAATCAAATCAAAGCTTAACTAACGATCTTTAATAAATAATAGTTAAGTTATAACGACCGTTATGGAATTAAATAGAAGTTAAAAGAAGGAGGAAAAATTACACAAACACCCCTTGGGTGTGTGATGTTCGGCGGCAACAAGAGGTGGGCAAAGGGAAACTTTTGTTTCCTAATTTGTTTATAACTTGGAGCCCAATGTTTGCTAAGCCTATATAAACAAACCCCTAGCCTCATAACTTTTATCCCTCTCTCTCTTTCTTGCTCTTTGATCGCCGGCCACCCCTAACCCATCTTAGGGTTTCGTTTTGGTTTTCGATTAATCTATTTATCTAGTCCTAGCCCCTCTCTTGGGTTGTTGGGTAGATATTCCATAAGCGTTGAAGCTCGGTTTGTTCGTGCTAGACTCACGGTTAACTCGCCGTATTACGTGTGTACAAGAGCGTGATATAATCTTCCTTTAGATTATATTCTTGGTGGTGTTCGTGATAAACCTTAGTTTTTATGTATACAATGTAAGTTTATTAAAATACTAGACGAGTACCCGCGCATAGCAGCGGAATTTTTGACGATAGAAAATTAACGATGTATTTATCGTGGTAAGTATTTCACATAACGTTCAAAATAAAGCTTACATAGAAACCAGATTTTATAACGGCAAAGAGTTATGATTATTGTATTTCAATGGGGATGCTGATAGGGATTAGGAGCAAGAATAATCGTCTCGTTTGTCACACTTGGATTGTCACGTTTTCGTTATACGCAAGTACCCGTCTAAAAATATTTGAGTTAAATATTTCATGTAATGTTGTGTAACCAAAACATCACTATACCAAAATTTAATGGCCCGTTACATTAATTAACCTTCGGAAAGAAACACATGAATATGAGCATATGAAAAAAACTAACAAATGATACAATTTACTAAGACAAAATAAATATCACAATGTAAATGACATCATGTGAACGTGAACAAATAATGAGGTCAAAATTAAAAACAGTATTTTTGTAAATAGAGATAAACTTCAAAAATTCAAATAAATTAACAATCCACGTTTTATGGCCCATACCAGCTCCCGTTCCGTAACTGTTGGACATTTTGAAAACTGCACACTTTTTCTAAACTCAAGCATTTATTCATTCATCTACTACCATTTTGTTATTAAATCAAGTGATCAAGGATAAACATATGTTGTTCTTAAACTTCTTGTTTTCATTTTACATCTATACACCTTGATGTTCTTCTGCATACTATTTCTCATAATATGCCTTAAGAAAAATAGGAAACTTCGCTCACTTACTTAGAATCTTTAAATGATCAGAGAGCAAACTTCGATCAGTTATATGTCTAAAAGAATAGATAATACAAACATAACACTTAGAAAACTTCGCTCAGTTGCTTAGAATCTTACATTTACAAACTTCAAACATTGAATCATATGTCGTTAAACAATTATGAGGATGCATAACCATGGAATTGCTACTAAGAACACAAGATCCAACCAAACTAAACAAACACAAAGCAATAGCTTAGAAAATGTAATACAAACCTACAAACGAACATAGGTTAGAAAGAAGGAAACATTGAATTGCAAAACCATGCATGACCCTAATGACACATACACGCACACGATGACAAAGAAAAAAAGCATTCAACATGAACCTAAACACTTATAACACACAGCTCGAATCTGATCACACAGGTCTTGATAAAGCTCTTTATCAACGATCTTCCATTTTTTAATCAAGTTTATATTGATATCAATATTCATCTTCCAAAAGCTGTAAAACTCTCACGATCAATACCTTAGTTAACAAAATAGTTACCTAAAGTAGTAACTAAACAAATATAAATGCAAACCTTTACAAAACATTATCCATAACCAATATATCTTTCCACAACTTTATTTAACGAAATTTTGAAAGAAATACTATAAACAACACTTACCTTGGATCTTGAAGCATTACGTGACCGGAGGGGTAGTCACAACAACCACTAATGAGAGAGTCCAAGAAATATTTGATAGGAGCAGCAGTAGCAGTTGATGGATGGAAAAGCATGTTTTGATTCAGAAAAAAAAAATACTTGTTAGACAAAATACCACAAATAGTCACAATATCAAATAAATACTATATAACGTTTGTTTATATAGCATGTTTTCAAGTCATTTATTTATTTAGATTTATAAGTTTCAACTCATGAAATCAGAACTATATAAACTTTCCAGCCATGTAATTGAAGAGTTACCAAAAATGAATTATGTATTAAATTGCCAGCCATGAAATCACAATAATATGCGCCATTACCAATTGCATCTTTATGATGTCAATATTTCCTTATTTACTTAAAATTCATCATTTACACGGTTTTCCTTCAACATTACCACAAATTTGTGAGTAAGGGCGATATGACTGATCGATATCTATTGGCAAGAGAAATATGATAGACACATTAAAGTTAGGAAAGATAAAAATTGCAAGAATTTGTTTTTGTAAATATTTCAATGACCCGTAAGGCCATAACCTGGTATCAAATAATGGCTCTCTTATATTCAGATATACATATAATATAATGTTTGAAATACCCTGTTATATCGTAAATTAGTGGGGACCATATTGAAATCTTGTATTACATGGTAATTATCTCATAATTTATGATATTAGTTAAGCTCGATGCATATATTATCATGTGGACCGATCAAAATATTCTATGGTGTTTTATAAAAAATAAGAGCTTAAACAAAACCATGCCATAGAAACTAAAACAGGAGCATATAAGCGTACCTTCAAAACTGGTGCAAGTATGTCGTTAGGGTGGGTGTCCTATATTCCATACATATTTGATTTGCAAAGCAGGATTCTATAAGCGCTACACAAACGACAACAGAAGAAAAATAATACGAAGTAATATTAGTTTAAATCGGTAATAAGTGACCCATAGAACGTACAAGGAGAAACTGGTTGTTGGTAAGGTCACTCAATATATAAGTATAAAACATATGACAAGTACACGTAATTACACTACAATTACTACATCGTAGTCCAAAACAGTACTCCATTTGTAATAGAATTATCACCAACTGCGTAGATGTCTGGTTTCAACAAAAAAAAAGACTGTATTCGGAAAGAACAAGCATACCATGAGACATACAAGTAATAAAGTGTATCATCAGTTAACTAATTCAACAAAATGAAGTCTATCTCTACATGTGCATAATGAGTGTCTTATTTGTTCCTTCCTATCAGTTAATACTTTCATCTAACATATAAAAAGAACTCTCCTCTCACAATCTACCAGATTATAAAGACCAGGATTATGTACATTGGGATCCAAGCCTGCGGTATATAACGCATCAAATATACTGCTAAAGTGTATTATGAACTCTCCTCTCACAATCTACAAGAATAAAACATAAAATAGGCTCAATTATCTTTATATAATTTAGCAGCTTTTCTAGTGTTTACCAATGTATAACATACTTTTTAAGCAAAATAAGTAAACACCCGCCAGTTTTGAAGCAGGTAAGCAGTACCAAACAGTGTACTGGAAACCACTTATCCATATTTTCTTATAGCTAGTTATCTAATCTTAATTATTGCACACGTCAAATAAAGACTTTATCAATACAATGCCGAAAATTACGGTTACCCAAAAAAACACAATGCCCCTGAACGCAATCAAACCCTTACCTCCAAATGAATCCGTCTAAATTTATCAACATAATGCCCCTGAACGAACATACCAACAGGTTCATCTTATAACTAAGAAGCACGGAAATAACACATAAACGTCACTAATAGCAAGATAAAGCCCATTAAACATAATTAACCCCATAAATAAACAAAAAACCACAAATTCGGACTTGACTAAGCCCCAATAACCCAATTTAATTAGGTCAAGAAAAACCCCAATTCATAGATCAGGTAAAAAAACCTACCTTTATGTGTCGACGAGGGATAGATCTGAGTAAGCAATGAGACCATCACCACATAAACCAAAACCACCAACCAAAACCACCAACTTCAAAACAACCAGCTAAATCCACCTATAGTGGTGGCGGCATAATTAAATGGTGGTGACGACAGAATATGATATGTGTGGCGGTAGATGGGATGATGTTAGAGAGTATGTGAGATGTGAATGAGATAAAAAGGGTTTTGGCGGAGGGGTTTGGTAGATGGTGGTATGGTTCCATCGTGGAGAGAGGGGAGGGGAGTGAGACATTGGCAGTGTTTGTGATAAGAAAATATCGGTTACATGTTTACATAGTGGAAAGTATTGAATATGCAAATGTGTAACTGGAGTGGGGGTTAGGAATGAAACATACGCTTTTAATCAAGGTTTTCAAGATCGGGATCTTACCTAGGATCGTTTTCGTCTTTGCAAGATCGAGATCGTAAAGTAGGATCGGAATCGTAAGATCCTACTATAATGTAATTTTCTTAGTAGTCTTTGCAATATTTTACAAATTTACAAATTAATATATATCGTAAACACAAAATTATATGAATATTTCATAAAAAGGTGGTCCTAAATTATGATTATGAAATGTATAAGAAGATTTACATGTTGTTCTTTAGATTATACAAAATAAAACTTATAAATTTTTTATTTTTTAGTTTGTCGCTCGAAAAAAAGTAAGATCGGATCGTAGTAGATCCTAAGATCCTATGATCAAGATCGGGATCCTATAAGATCTTAAGCATATGAAGATCCTACGTAAGATCCAGATCGTTTTTGCTTTACAGTATCGTAAAATCGTAGGATTCTAAGATCAAGATCGGGATCTTGACAACCTTGCTTTTAATACTTTCCATAAGTGAGGGCTGGATGGAATGAAGCTTACAGAAGAAGTTTAGTTGAAAATTTTCAACTTTTCAACTTTCAACATTTGGATACACCCTTTAAGGGTATATAGATAGCGTTAATAGCATTAAATCTTTCTAGCATAACAACCAGTCGTATTCATAAACGATTCCCCTTTCTCATCAACCCTTGAAGGTAGCTATAGTCGCTAAATATATAATCATGATTTATCGCGGTAATTAAAAACTTAGCCACGACGATTCAACCATCATGATATCTGATCGCGCTCAAATATTTAAATACAATAGTTACTCGGTTTGTTCTTGAATATAATATAGGTATACGATGTTACATGTAAAGCTTCTTTCGTAACAATCCTCATGAATTATCATTTTTATTATCTCTAGATTCTAACTCTTTCACTATCTTACAGGAAGAGTTACAATCTACATGTAAAAGAAATAATATTAGAAATTATGTGTACAATGGTTCATATATTCGGTTTTGTAATTTTCTTGAGAGATGTGTCGGTTATTATTAAGTAGGGTCTGCTAACAGAGAATGTTGACAGCAATTGCTGACATAGACACACGAATGAATACAAGTTGGATCCAACCGGAACCTTAAATGATTCTCTACTGTAGTCATCTCGTCTTAAATAATTGGCTTCAAATTAAATAATTTTGCTAATGAGTGTTATAACTTTTTATTCTCGTTAGCAAGTAGCTTTATATTTTTCTCTCAGAATGCTTATCTTTGCACGCTCCGTGTTTAGAAAGCGTTACCTAGTACCTACGGCTACATTACCCCACTTTTATGGGGCGACACCTATAAAAGTGTTTGATGGTTGAAATGGATTGCATGCCCACAGTTATAAAGATCATTCAAGATAATCAACAAATGAAAACATACATTTATTCTGTTTAGTCTTCATCAATCACCAAAACATCACAATATGTGCCTTTGAATGATTGTGATGAACTGTCTTCGACCCCATTTTAAATAATGTAGTAGATGTGCACTTGAACATGACTAATATACATTTTATTTTATATGTGTTTGTGGCAAGTAATATAGTCTACTGGCTTCGAGTATAATAATCTAGTCGGGTGTATAGAAGGTGTGCGACGTGCTAGTTATATATTACTGTGTTATAAGTGAAAAAATTATGATGTATTTGATACTCGATAGCTATGACTATAAGTTGAAAATGCAAACACATAGCCAGTGGCGGAGCCAGGAAATATATTGATGGGGGGCAAAAAAAAAATTTTCCCGCGAACTACCTATCTTCTAACTTAGATCAAAACAAGTCGGGTGATGTTTAATTTAACGTTTTAAAGCACTTTGGTCAAAGTATCAATAATAATATTATGAGATTTTGTGTCTATATGTCGAAAACCGACATTAATTATAACACTTTTATCATAATAAAAACATGATTTTCACGTTAACAATTGACAGTAAAAATGTTCATAACGTTAACAAATTTATCTTATAATTAAAGATCCCATAATCATTTTTTTTAACATTGTAGTTGTACTAAAAATGATACAACATTATTCATCAAAAAAAAATAATACAGCATTATCTTATTAATTATAATCTATAGTATTTATAAAAACCAAAAACAAGATATAAATGGGGTTGTTTGACTACTTTAACCCACTCCCAATGCACAATAATGTCTCATCTCCATCCTTTGTCTCTACAGTGTCTTCTTCCACATTTCTGACCAAACAAACATATCGGAAAAAATGGGTTCTAGACATTAAACTACAATAGACACTCAGATCGATAACTCTATATGAACGATGAGGGCATTATGAAAATCACGTTGAGGGCACTGCGATTTTTTTCTACAAATTAAATTTTTTTCTACATGATATTGTAGGTCAGCGAGAGGTTTGTTGGGGGCAAATCCCCCCAGTACTCTTCATGTGGCTCCGCCCCTGCACATAGCAGATATTTTGTCAATTTTAATATTAATCGTTTTGGTAACTGTAATTGTTTATATTTTTAAAATTAAGCACAAGACACTATCAAGTTTCAACTATTTAGTGAATAATTCATGATTCCTATCAAAATCAATATCTCAATCTCATAATAATTTTGGCATTCATCACCTAAAAGACAAATGGTATTTTAATATAGGACCCTTCCATAAGTAATGGAAAAGAAAAACTAAACTTTTAGTTCTTATCCATTGCATATTTGCATGCGTTAGGACTAACGACCGAGATATTTAATGTTAGACATTGTAAAACTTTATCAGTATTATGTTTTATTCATCTATTATATATAATGTTGATTATATGAAATCTTAACGGACTTTAAACTCACAAACTGGCCCGGGCCATACTTATCCACTAATACTTCCTCGTAGTCCGAACGGAGAAAATCGCGAAAGCTTAGACTGGAGTAATAAACTTGAAAAGAAACAAAATAAAACATGAAAAATAAAACATAACTAAAGCCCCTGTGCCTCCGAATATCTTCCTTAACTCCAACAAGATTAACACAAATCCACAAAACCATGCATATTCTTTGATTCTTTTTGATAAAAGTCAACAGTGGATTGTGAACTTTGCACAAACATCCAACCTAATAGACAACCGTGTGGATTTGTGACCTTTACACAAATTACCAACACAAGAAGATAAAACGAGTTTAGTGGTTTTGTAGAGTTGAGCGGAAGGTTAAATTTTTTATGTTATTATCGAAGAAACATTACAGATAATAAGACACATATAATAACAAATAATAAGACAAACTTTTTTTTTCACAAACAATCACAGTACCTACTTTTTTTTTTTTTTTTTTTTTTTTTTTTTTTTTTTTATCTTTGCACGCTCCGTGTTTAGAAAGCGTTACCTAGTACCTACGGCTACATTACCCCACTTTTATGGGGCGACACCTATAAAAGTGTTTGATGGTTGAAATGGATTGCATGCCCACAGTTATAAAGATCATTCAAGATAATCAACAAATGAAAACATACATTTATTCTGTTTAGTCTTCATCAATCACCAAAACATCATAATATGTGCCTTTGAATGATTGTGATGAACTGTCTTCGACCCCATTTTAAATAATGTAGTAGATGTGCACGTGAACATGACTAATATACATTTTATTTTATATGTGTTTGTGGCAAGTAGTATAGTATACTAGCTTCGAGTATAATAATCTAGTCGGTTTTATAGAAGGCGTGCGACGTGCTAGTTATATATTACCGCGTTATAAGTGAAAAAATTATGATGTATTTGATACTTGATAGCTATGACTAAAAGTTGCAAATGAAAACGTATAACAGATATTTTGTCAATTTTGAATATTAATCGTTCTGGTAACTATAATTGTTTATATTTTTAAAAATTGACATAAGCACGAGACACTTTCAAGTTTCAACGATTTAGTGAATAATGCATGATTTGTATCAAAATCAATATCTCAATCTCATAATGATTTTGGCATTCATCACTAAACACACAAAGGCTATTTTATCCATTGCAAATTTGCATACAGTAGCACTAACGACTGAGGTATTTAAAAGCTTGTTTAATTTGATTTGTTTTTCAAGAAATAATACCTATAAATTAAAGCTAGACATAAATATCGTTTATGAGGTTTGGCTAACTTGCAAGGGCTATGAATAGTCGTATTATTTTCATTTGATATAAGTCTACGTGCATGCATTTGCTTGGGCTCATTTATTAAAAAGGACCCCCAATTTTGTAGTATTATTTTGTATCAATGCTAGTTCCCCATCATCAATTGTACTTTTACTAAGACCATATATAAAATTAAAAGATAAGCTCAACGAATAAATAAAGGGCATGCATGCATATGTAATATGCCCTTAATGGCAGCTATCGTCGCTAAAAATGTACTCGTAATTTGCCACTGTAAAATTGTACTTGTAATTTGTCACTGTAAAAATGTACTCGTAATTATGACATGTGTCGTGGCTATCAAACCCGACTTTGAAGTTTGTTCTCAAATACAGATACAGGTATAGAGATACATGTAAAACTTCTTTCCTAATTGTTTAGATCATGCATTGTTATTCACTTATTCTTGTAGGAAGAATTACAGTATACATGTGAAAGAGATGTATCGATTATTATTGAATGGGGTTTACTAGCAGTACCCAGAGAATGTCGACAGCAACTGATGATGACATGGACACACGAAGGAATAATACAACTTGGATCCAACTCGAACTTTAAATGTCCCGATTCTCTACTGTAGTCCTGTCGTCTTGAATTATTGGCTTCAAATAAATTTGCTAAGCTTCCATCAAAGAACATTCTAACGCGAAGTATATTTAGCAGCGACGAGTACTTAAAGAAGTAATTTTTAGCAAGTAGTTTTATATATTTATTCTTAGAATACTTATCTTTTAACGCATCGTGAAGTAAGATATTAAAGTTTTACTGGGTCAGACCTATAATTAAGAATAGTAAAAAAAATTCTAACCAAGATTTTACACGGATTAAAATGACAATTAGACAAATAATACTAGTAGAATATTAGAAATAGTTCTAGAAGAAAATAAAACAAAGAAGAAAAACACCCATTTGCTTGGAAAATGTGGGTCTTACTCCATAACTATGCTTCAAACTTTTCTTCTATAAAACCCTACGACTCATCATGCAACTTCATCATCATCATCATCAAATTATTCATAAACTTTTATCCTAAATGGAAATAACCAATCTAAGTGAACAAGAAATCAAAAATCAAGCCATTGTCAATGCCCTTTACAAGGCTTTAGCAGTCGGAGACACGAAAAATATGTCCGAGATCCTAGCAAGTGACCTTGAATGGTGGTTTCACGGCCCTCAAAATTGCCATCACATGATGCGCATGCTTACCGGAGAAGCATTACACACGGAGTTCAAGTTCGAGCCTCGAAATATCACTACCATTGGTGATGAGATGGTTATAGCCGAGGGATATGAGGGAGCAAACGTGTACTGGGTACACGTTTGGGCCCTTAAAGACGGGTTGATTACTATGCTTAGGGAGTATTTTAATACATGGTTAACGGTTAAGGAGTTGAAAGTGAGGCCCCTAAAAAAGAATCGGTCTACTGTGTGGCGTAGCCAACCACGAGATCTTTTTCGCAGGTCGTTGCCTGAGCTCATGCTTGCCATTTGATCAAAGTCCAAAAAAAATCCGTCTACAGATTTTCATGTAAATTCTAGGTCTTGTTACTCTAAAAACCCATCTATCAATTGTACATATGTAATTCTATGGTTTTTATAATTATTATCGTTTAGTTTCATGAAATTTGTCAAATACAGTTCGATATTTTGAGGTCTTGTGTAGTTTTTTAGTTATATGTAGCTTAGTTGAAATTTTTCTTTCTGATGTTTTATAACTTAGTTAAAAAAAATTTCAAAAACATTATGAGGTCTTGTACATTTTTTTTGTGTTAATAATATCTGTCTTTTTTAAAAGTTTATAACTTAAAAACGAAACTTGAGAAGCCATTTAGGTTGAATGATCTGAGGATGAGCAGAGTTAAAAAATGTGGTTAAGAGAGTATGAGATTTGGTGCTTATATGATGAATTTCGAGATGCTAATCTGTTACTGCCACTGTAAATAAATTTTTGGCTTAAGTAGCAGACATCAAGTATATATATCGCCAGAGATTTACTTTGTCTGAGATCTTGGCTTTCTGCCTGATCTCTTTCTATGATGTCAACATTAAAGTGTTTTTAGTAAACTCATTTTTGCCGGTACCTCATATTCTGGTTTCGTTGGAAGCTTTAGGGTCTGTTTGAAGTGGACTTTGCCGAGTATTGGCAGATTACTTAGGGTAACGCGGTGGGTTTTACGTCGCAATGCCCTTTGTACATATTATCATATAAATAGTCGTATTCTATTCCATTGTAAATTTACGTGCATGCATTTACCTGAGTCCATTCATGATGAAGGACCCTCAATTTTTCATTATTTGGGAATTTGGATTAAGCCAAATGATGAATATATATTGCAAAAATAAAAGTAAATTTTATGTGGTCTACATGGTCTTTCCTAGTTCCGATTGACACATTATTTACATAGACTATATATAAATGATAAGCTCTACAAATAAATAAAGTTACACGTAAAACTTCTTTGGTAATAGTCCTCATGCATTATTGTTTATATAATCTCAAGATTTAACTCTTTAGTGTCTTATAGGTTACAATCTACATGTGAAAGAAAGAAGATTCAGAAATGGTGTGTACAATGGTTCATATATTCGATTTTGTAGTTTTCTTGAGAGAGGTGTATCGATTTACTACTATTATTAAGTAGGGTCTTCTAGCAGAGAATGCGACAATAAATGCTGACATAAACACACGAATGAATACAAGTTGGATCCAAACTGGAACCTTAAATGTCCCGATTCTCTACTGTAGTCTTGTCGTCTTAACTAATTGGCTTCAAAAAATATTCCATTTGGTTCAACATCTTCCATTTGGTTTTGGGAATTGATATTTACAAGGAACCTATTACTTGGTACACAGAAATTTATAATGAAATGACTATCCTACCCTCGATATTAATTAACTAAAACAACCTCTCGTATATTTTGTCAACTGACTGTTTTGTTGACTCTGATCACTTCTGGCAACTTTGAGCGGTTACAAATGTCATGTTATTTACATCCCGAATTGATCTTGGATTTCGATACCGATATCCATGGTTGTAAGGTTTGAGGGAGATTAGTTGGCCGTCGAATGGGGACGATAACAAAATATCACCGGAACCGATACTCTTTTAATTAATGACCATCACCGACGGAGCCAATAGGGGGGCCAGAGGGTGCTGTGCCACCCCCAACAATGGCGGATTTACCTATGACAAGATGAGAAGAAAGCAAGGAAAAATCAATTTAGTAATAAATTTACTCTTGGTTCAATAGGTTTTAATGGAGGTTTGAGGTAAGGGAAGAAGATGACTAAAAAATTAATACTATAAAATAAGTCTGCTGCTGTACACGTTTTGTTTGTATGTATTTTTATTGAAAAGTTAATTTAAACCCCTCTACTTTATAAATTGTCTCTAATAGTTAACATTTTGATTTAACCTTTTGAAAAAAAACTTATATACAACCATTAAAAAATAATTTGGCCCCCCTTAACTCGGATTTCTGGCTCCGTCTCTGATGACCATACGTAAACCTCACTGGTATCTTGTACAATATCTGTTTTTTTTCAACAAAAAAATTCCGGTACCATAGTGAAACTAAATGTTCATTCATCCGATGATCCGAATATGTAGAAGTTTAAAATATCCCTTCTACAATGGAATCTGTTAACGATTTCAGAGACAAGTGTTCATTGTAGCGACGGGTGGTGCTCATGATGCTATAAGAGAACCACACCACATCATGGCAATCAAAACTAGTGCCTCTAGGACGAATATTATCCCAAACTGAGGCCACAGAGAACTACTTATCCATATCATCTAGGGACTTCCAAGAGTAGGGGTAGGAATAGTCGTGAGCAACATGCACTCTAGAAAAATGAGCATTTGTTGCTGATAGTCAAGATTCAAAGATAATAATCTGGATGTGGTGATTGTAGAGCCTGAAACTAAGGCAATGACACAAATGCCAAATATAAGCTGAGATGAAACCAGAAATTAAGAGATGATTTGGAACAGAACAACTGTTCCTACCAGGTGCGCTGGTGGAGTGGTTGACTAGGAAAAAAATGCAGGGCGTTACCAAAGATAAACAGAAAGTGAGTAAAAAAATAGTAGGGGTATTATTTTCAGGGACGGAGCCATGTATAACACATGGTGGGCCATGGCCAACCCCAACCTTTTAATTTTTCACTGATATTCTTCTATTGTCTCCACACATTTTAAAAATCTTGATCCATCTCTGTGTTGGCCCATCCAAACTGATTTACATTTCTATATAAAATATTAAAAATTATAGTTACTAGAATCAATACTGTTACTTTTTCTTAGGATTATAGAATAGTCAACCGTGTAACTACACTCATTCTTTAGTTTTTGTATTTAAAGGTTTATAGTTGGTCTGAATTTCAGCTATGTTAGATTGACCCATTAACTTCATATTATCCATGTCATTCTTTCATCAAAATTAAGCTAATACTACAAAAATCTTTAACATTTTTCTACTAAATTTCTGTTTCTACACCATTTCATTATAAAAACTTTTATCTATCAAAGTTTGTTAAAAAGAAGTAGCTAAAGATGCCTATTAAAAAAACATAAGCAAAAGGTTTGACCTCAGACTAAAAATTGAGTAAGAATAAATTTTTACTCCTCTTATAATACTTTTTTATCAACACATATTAAAAGAAAAATAAGTAAGTCATAAGGGGAAACACTAAAAATATATATTTACTCAAACTTTTAGTCACCAAAAAGTCAAACTTTTGCTTACTCTTTTTTAAGTAAACATATGTAATTTTTTTTAAACCTAAGTCTTTTTAATAAATAAAAGTTTTATAATAAAATAATGTTTTTTATTTATATTATAGTAGGCAAAACACTTATTAAGAAAATGTCTTACATTTTATAGTGTAATTAGAGTTTTTCTTATTTTCATTACAAATTTGGCTTTAAAATGAAATTATACGGTAACAATGATATGTTTTTTTCGAGAGTTAATTTTCTATTTGGCCCATCCAAGACTAAAATCCTGCCTTCGTCATTGATTATTTTCATTTTGCATTAAATTTCTGTGTACAAAATAAATACTTCCGTGTACATATCACAGCCCTTTGGTTTTTAATTCAAACTAAACTAGGTATAGATTTTAAAATTAGAATGTATAGGGACAAATTCGAAAATAGTCGTAAGGATCCTCAATATTGTCGCGTACGTAAATCTGAATCTTCTTGAAATAAACTTGATAGAAGACACATGATTCTTTTACCGGTTATATCTTGTAAGGTTTAATCCCTACAACCCTGGTTAACTAGATGCGGAATACTCGATCGAAGATGCAATCGACAGAAAAGTAACACGACGCCCACACAAGGTATTATCCCTAATCGTTCCCGATTAGTTTTATTGAAAGAATGACGTAATTGGTTTGTTCCCCCTCACCTCCTTTTATAGAGATGAGGGGGAACCGACTATACAAGTCCTACGGGTCGGGTTGGGCTTAGACATTGCCAACCGACCTTTATTAATAGCTATTAGGAAACTAGGCTACTCGACTCTTGATTACCCTAGACACGACTTAGGCGAAAATATAAGACTAGATATAACAATTTCCACCTTAGGCTTATATTAGCCTATCCCAACACTCAGCAATTCCAGGCAGTGTTGTAACTTGCGTCCAGGTACCACCTTCGTCAAGGCATCCGCAGCATTGTGTTTAGTACCCACCTTCAGAACTTCAACCGTCTTTGCTTCCAAGACTTCTCTGATAAAGTGATAACGCACATTGATGTGCTTTGTCCTTTCATGAAAAACATGATTCCGCGATAAGTGAATCGCGCCCTGATTATCACAATTAACTGCAACAGTGTTGAGCTTCACGCCCAACTCTTCCAAGAGTCCTCTTAGCCAAATAGCTTCCTTCACAGCCTCCGTAAGGGCCATATATTCTGCCTCTGTAGTTGAAAGAGCCACCACGTGTTGTAGCGTTGCTTTCCAGCTTACAACACATCCCTGTACTAAAAATGCGTAACCAGTGAGAGACCTACCCTTATCCGGATCCTTAGCGTAGTCTGAATCAACAAAACCTGTTACATCCACATGGTTGCCACGATTTGTCCCATACACCAAACCCACGTTTACAGTGCCCTGCAAATATTTCATAATCCACTTCACTGCTTCCCAATGGAGTTTACCCGGATTCGCCAAATATCTGCTAACTACACTTACTGCATACGCTATGTCTGGCCTCGTGCACACCATCAAGTACATTAAGCTCCCAACCGCATTAGCATACGGCACCTTACTCATTCTTTCAACATCACAATCCCTAACTGGGCAATCTTTCAACGACAACTTGAATTGCCCGTCCAATGGTGTCTGAACAGACTCCCCATTGTCCATTCTAAACCTTTTTAAAACTTTAGAAACGTACCCGGATTGTGACACCCTCAGAATCTTGCGACTCCGATCTCTGAAGATCTCCATACCAAGAATCTTCTTTGCTTCCCCGAGCTCTTTCATGTCGAACTCCCTTTTAAGCAAAGACTTGGTAGCCGCGATCTCAACCTTGCTTTTACAAGCAATCAGCATATCATCTACATATAACAATAGATAGATATACTCCCCTGGTGCATAACTCCTGTAATATACGCAGCTGTCGTAACTGCTACGCTTAAACCCATTGCTCAGCATATACTCATCGAACCTCTTGTACCATTGCCTAGGTGACTGCTTCAAACCATAAAGAGATTTCTTTAACAAACATACCTTGTTACCTTGTTCAAATCCCGGTGGTTGCCTCATGTAGATCACTTCTTCAAGATTTCCATGTAAAAACGCCGTCTTTACATCAAGCTGCTCCAGCTCATAATCTTTACACGCAGTCAATGCAAGTATAACCCGAATAGATGTGTGTCGAACTACCGGCGAAAATACTTCATTGTAATCAATACCTGCCCTTTGTGTGAATCCACGAGCTACCAACCTTGCCTTGTACCTAGGCTTTTGAACACCTTCAATCCCTTCCTTTATTTTGTACAGCCATTTGCAGCTCACCAGCTTTTGCCCAGCTGGATGATCTACTAACACCCAGGTCTTGTTCTTCTTCAGAGAATCCATCTCTTCTTTCATAGCAGCTTTCCACTTAGAACTATCTTCACAAGCAACTGCTTCATGGTATGTCAATGGTTCATGAGTATCTTCTTCCTCTGCTGCAGCGAACGCGTAAGCAACCATATTACTCTCATCCCGAAACCTTGCCGGTCTCGTTCTTGTCCTTGGTTCTCTATCCCGAACCAATTGATAATCTGTGAGATCCGGTGGATGATCAATCTCTTGAACCCCTGCATCTTCATCATCGCCATCTTCCTGATCTGTCTGGTCTTCCTGACCTGTTTGATCTTCCTGACCTGGATGGTCTTCCTCAGGCGTATGATTATTTAACCTCTGCAGTTCCACCTCAACTTGTAATTCCTCAACAGACTTATCTTTTCCTGCACCAGTATCCTTCAACGTGTCTTTGTACATGACACTTTCATTGAAGACCACGTTCCTGCTTGTGACTATTTTAGGCGATTCATTATCAAGCCTATATAGTCTGTACCCCTTCACACCTTCAGGATACCCCAAAAGAACGCATTTTACCGCTCTCGGCTCGAGCTTACCTTGTTTAACGTGTGAATACGCGACACAGCCGAAAACCCTCAACATCCCATAATCACTAGGATGTCCCGACCACATCTCCATAGGTGTCTTCTTCTCAATCGCTGTTGATGGTGACCTATTTATAAGATATGCGGCCGTACATGTCGCTTCCGCCCAGAAGGTCTTGGGCAATCCAGACTGTATTAATAAACAGCGTACCTTGTCCATGAGATTTCTGTTCATCCGTTCTGCTAACCCATTTTGCTGCGGCGTCCCGGCAACCGTCAAATGTCTAGCAATCCCACTCTCAGTGCATAGCTGATTAAACTCCCGGTTACAGAACTCAAGACCATTATCCGTCCTAAGCTTCTTAACCGTCCTCCCAGTCTGATTTTCTACTAACTGCTTCCACTCTTTGAACTTCCCAAATGCTTCGTGTTTGAACCTGAGAACATAAACCCATACCCTTCTGGAATAATCATCGACAATAGATAAGAAATATCTCTTACCTCCCAATGATTCCACCTGAGACGGACCCCATAAGTCTGAATGAACATAGTCTATCACTCCCTGAGTAATGTGCCTTCCTACACCGAAACGGACTCGATGTGACTTTCCCAGAACACAATTCTCACAAAAATCGAGCTTACCTAGACTCTTCTTGCCAAACAAACCCTGCTTTTCCAGCACGTGTAGTCCCGCCTCACTGATATGTCCTAGTCTTTTATGCCAAACATGCACAAGACTGTCTTTCTCTTCAACACTAGCATTAAGCTCACCAGCCAATGCATGGCCATCCAAAGAGTACACACAGTTCTCCCTTCTGGTTCCAGATACAATAACCCTAGAACCATTAATCACCTTGACTTTGCCCGACTGCAATTTTACGGTATATCCCTCTTTTTCAAGAGTTCCCAGCGATATCAAGTTTCTTTTCAATTCAGGAATATACCTGACATTGTGTAACACAAAACTTGACCCATCTTTCAGTTGTACCTTTACCTTGCCAATACCCCTGATCTTGCACTCCCTGTTGTCGCCCAACAGTACGCTGCCCCCATCGCATTCCAGAAAATCAAAAAATACATCTAACCTGGGTGACATGTGATATGAACCTCCTGAATCCATGATCCAGTCTTGCAGTCTTTCTGCACTCATCACCATCATCACCTCAGAATCATCGTAAATCGAACCACTGGAGCTTGGTTGATCATCTTTCTTGACGTAACCTTTTGACTTCTTGCGATTATTCTTCGGACAGTCTCTTCTCAAGTGCTCCTCAGATTGACAAATAAAGCATTTGAGTCTTCCACCTCGAGACTTCGATCTTGACTTTCCCTTTGACTGATGCGAATTCCTGCGATCAGTTCTTCCCCTCACATATAACCCTTCACCATCATCCCCCTTCGCCTTGAACCTTTCTTTGATTTCCTTTGAATTTAGTGTGGCCATCACGTCCTCCAAAGTCAAATCTTCCCGTCCATAAAGCAAGGTATCCACAAAGTGTTCGTATGATGCTGGTAAAGACGTGAGTAACAATAAAGCAAGATCTTCATCCTCGAATTTTACCTCAATATTTGCTAAATCAACAACGATTTTGTTGAACTCATCTATATGCTCGGAAATCTTTCGTCCAGCCGGCATGTAGAATGTATACAACTTCTTCTTCAGGTACAACTTGTTGGCCAATGACTTTGTCATATACAAAGACTCGAGCTTTGACCAAACCCCCGCTGCAGTCGTCTCCCCGGTAACCTCTCTCAGGACCTTGTTACCTAAACACAAAATCATGGCACTGTGAGCATTCTTGTCAAGCTTAGATTTCTCTTCAGCTTCCATATTCGTGGGGAAAACCTCCAGAGCTGCTTCACATCCATTCTGGATTAACAAAGCACGCATCTTGATTCTCCATAACCCGAAATCACCAGTTCCATCGAATTTCTCGATGTCAAACTTGGCTCCCGTCATTCTTTAATCCCTTTGTTGATTTGCTAAACCTTGTGATAAACCCTCACAATCACAAACCAACAAAGTCCCTTCGGTAATTCGCTAAACCTCGTGATACGTTAAACCTCACGATCACAAATTACGAAGTCCCCTTGTGTACACACTTCAAAAAATATTAATCTTTATGTCTTGTAAAAATAAAACACAAAAAAAAATATTTAACAGAAGTTTGTTAAGCCCAAACAAAATATCTAAGTCCAAAATAATTGTTTTTGGCCCAACAATAGTAACAGTAGTATAGGTTAATTACTTGGTTGAATTTCAAAAGCTATATTCTTCTTCTTCCTTATATCAATGGCGGCAACACAAGAAAATCAACCAACACCACCGAATCTTGTGTCGATCTTCAAACACGGAAAACCAACAACCCTCAACTGTCGATCCCCCCAGCTGCAACCTTATCGATCTAAACTCGATCAACAAGAAAGCCTAACGATCGATCCTAATAACCAGTTACTCGAAGAACCGAGCTCTGATACCACTTGTAAGGTTTAATCCCTACAACCCTGGTTAACTAGATGCGGAATACTCGATCGAAGATGCAATCGACAGAAAAGTAACACGACGCCCACACAAGGTATTATCCCTAATCGTTCCCGATTAGTTTTATTGAAAGAATGACGTAATTGGTTTGTTCCCCCTCACCTCCTTTTATAGAGATGAGGGGGAACCGACTATACAAGTCCTACGGGTCGGGTTGGGCTTAGACATTGCCAACCGACCTTTATTAATAGCTATTAGGAAACTAGGCTACTCGACTCTTGATTACCCTAGACACGACTTAGGCGAAAATATAAGACTAGATATAACATATCTCAATATTAAAAGACTACTGTTATGCACGAAGGTCCAAATAAGAAGTAAAATATCATTTTCACACAGTATCATAGCTGACTTAGTGAATGTTGTGTGCAAAAGATTATATGAAGCTTAAACATGACGGTGGTAAAGATACATGGTAACCATCTAGCTTAGTTTTATTAGTCTTCATCACTTTCGACCTTTTCAAAACAAGTTTAACAAATATTTAGAACCTAATTTCATATATCGTTAACATTTCGAAATCAAAAGTAAATTTGAGACATTGTGCGATTGCACCCTCGTATACAGTTAAATACGAACACTACTAAACAATAATAAATCCTTTATCAAAGTAGTGTAAATTTCTTTTGTAAAATATATAGAGAATTATCAAGCTATAGAATGTGGCTAACATGTTTACAAGTCTCAAAAGTGTTTGATGGTTGAAACGAATTTTATCCCCACGGTTTTAAAGATCATTCAAGATGATCAACAAATAAAAACATACATTTATTCTGTTTGGTCTTTATCAATCATCAAAAACATCACAATATATGTCCTTGAATGATCCTGATCCTGATGAACTGTCTTCGACACATCTGGTAGCAAATGTGTACGTGAACATGACAAATATAAATTTTATTGTATATTATGAGTTGGTTGTATATGAGAACCCAAAGATATACATTTCTATAATTGAAATATTGGATGTATAGTAGTATAGTACTAGCTTCGAGTATAAGTATCTAGTTGGGTTTATAGATGACGTGCCACGTGCTAGTTATTTATCATATATATTACCGCGTTAGCAACACATACAAGTGAAAAATTTATGATGTATTCGATAGCTATAATAAATGAAACTTGTATAGGCTTGTTGTTCTAAGAAAAAATGTAGATTAGATATTTTATCAATGTGAGTATTAATCGTTCACGCAACTATAACATATTTTGTGAAATCGACACAAGAATAAGACACTGGCAAATTTCAATTATTTAGTGAATAATCCAGATTCAAATCAAAATCAAAATCAGTATCTTAATCTCATGTGAGTTAGATGATACTCTATATTAATTAATGATTTTAAATTTTTAACGTTCATTACCTAACACTTTAAATGTTATTTAAACATAAGACTCTTCCTTAAGTAGTGGCTAAAAAACAAACTAAACTTCTTACGTAGTATGTTCCTATCCCGTGCATGCAATGAGGATTTCATTATTTAAAAAATGTTGGCATACAAAGTTAGACAAAAGAAATTGTCTATTTTAGTCCTCTCAGATATTCTCTCTTCTGAGTTCACCTAATAGTACACTCTTTGGCTCTACGAGTTTCGAGTCTAACCGGCTCGCGAAAATAAAAACCACAAGTACATTTCATTTGATTTAAAATACCAATTAGTACGTGCACGCAGGGACAGAGCTAGAGGTTTCTGCGGGTGCCCATGACCCATATGAATTTTTTCTGTTTACTGTTAATTTGTGAAGAAAATATCGATTTTTTCTAAATATAACTAAAATGCATTAATGCACTCAGTCAATCGAAACGTGTTTCTACTTTTCGTTTAATTCATTTTTTACATATGTTATATTACGGTTTAAAAAATTTGTGCACCCAATCATATTTCGTCCTGGCTTCATCCTTACGTGCACCGGGAGGACAAGTACATTTCATTTGATTGGTGAAAGATCGATCTCAATAATCTCATGTGGGGATTACGTTTATGATTTTATTTATTCCATGACCACAACCTAATAATTTACGTGCATGCATGATACATATATTCAATTTTGTATTTTTCTTGAAAGAGATGTACTGATTATTATTGAGTGGGGTTTACCAATGTTTTAAAACCCGGGTCTTAGATTGACCCGGTCGAGTCACCGGTTCCGGGTCAACCCGGGTCGACACGGGTCAACCCGGGTTAACCCGGTTTTCTAAAAAAAATAATTTTTTTTATATTTTTAATAATTAACAAAATTATACTTATAAAAACTACAAAAACTTACGTATATTGAAAATATAAATTGTTTATCAACCAAAATAATATGTAATAAAAAAAAATTAAAAAAACCCGAAAAATTCGAAACCCGACCGGGTCTTGAGAACCGGGTTGACCCGGGTCACCCCAAACCCGCCGGGTCAAGCCGGGTTTCGAAAATATGAAACCCGGGTCAATATGACCCGTTTTTTCGGCCGGAACCGGTTCAACCGGTTGACCCGGCCGGGTCGACCCGAGTCTGAAAACATTGGGGTTTACTACTTTACTAGCAGTACCCAGAGAATGTCGACGGCAAGTGATGCTGACATGGACACACGAATGGATACAAGTTGGATCCAACTCGAACCTTAAATGTCCCGATTCTCGATCTCCTGTCATCTCAAATTATTTTGCTACCTACCGTTAAATCCAACCATCTTAACTTAAGGGTGAGCATTATACAGGACGTGCAAAAACCGAACTGAAACAAATAGATCGGACTGGACTGAACGTATCTCGGTTCGGTTCCCGTTCCACACTTTTGCTCATTTTCATTTCTCAGTCGACTCCGACTTGTTCGGTCTTACACATAATCGTCTATTGCGTTTTGTTGGGCAAACCAGACCAAGCTGAACCTGGACCGATCGTTTTTTGTTTGGTTCTTAGTCCGAATCCGGACAAATCGGTTTTTGGACACTAAGTAAATAGCAGATCGACGATGAAGAATAAATATCATTCATGTTTTTCTCACCCGCAAACTAACTCTTACACAAGGACAGAAACTGTTCTAAAACACGACATAAAAACGAGACCAATTACAACCTAAACTTGTTTAGTCTCAACCCTAACCCCTGTGAATTAGAATAGTAAAAGTTTGTTGAACCAACATTTTACAGGAACTAAAAATGACGATTTCAAAAATATTAGTGAAAATAAACACTCATTTTTGCTTGGAAAACGTGGGTCTACTCCATTATTCAACTCCCAAAACTTTCTTCTATAAAACCCTACAACCCATCATGCAACTTCATCATCAAATCATTTACATACTTTTATCAAAGATGGAACTAATCAATCTTAGTGAACAGCAAATTAAAAATCAAGCCATAGTCAAAGCCCTTTACAAGGCATTAGCAGTCGGAGACACGAAAAATGTGTCTGAGATCCTAGCAAGTGACCTTGAGTGGTGGTTTCATGGCCCTCAGAATTGTCATTACATGATGCGCATGCTTACCGGAGAAGCATTACACACGGAGTTTAAGTTTGAGCCTCGAAGTATCACTACCATTGGTGATGATATGGTTATAGCCGAGGGGTACGAGGGAGCAAACGTGTATTGGGTACACGTTTGGACCCTTAAAGACGGGTTGATTACTAGATTTCGGGAGTATTTTAATACATGGTTAACCGTTAAGGAGTTGAGAGTGACGCCCATAAAGAAGAATCGGTCTATCGTGTGGCGTAGCCAACCACGAGATCTTTTTCGCAGGTCGTTGCCTGAGCTCATGCTTGCCATTTGATCAAAGTCCAGAAAAAATTCGTCTATATATTTTCATGTAAATTCTAGGTCTTGTTACTCTGAAAACCCATCTATCAATTGTATATAGGTAATTCTATACTTTTTATAATTATGATTTGTTAGTTTCATGAAATTTGTCAAATAGAGTTCGATGTTTTTTTCGCAGCGTTTGTCCACTTGTTCAAATGTTACACAAAGTGAAACATGAAGATTTTTGGTAGCTTCCTCGTCAAAATTTCATTACTAGATGTACGATTTAGTTCTTGGCTCTCAGCGCGTTTATTTCCAATTCATATTTTTAGCTAACGTCTAATTAAGTAGTATAGCTTCGTTTTGGCAAGCTGGTATGTCAACCTTGTGATTTTTACTAGTTCCAAGGACAAATGGTGCCTTTGTTTGCAAAAGTCAATACGTGAGGGAAATTTGTTCAAAAGTATCGATTTTTAGCACGGAGCCTTGCTCTTGTCGGAGGCATTGGTTTCTTTTGAAACTTTTAGGCTCCATTTGAAGTGGACTTTGCCATGTTTTGGCAGATTCCTTTACGGAGGCACAGTAGGTTTTACGTCAATGATCACTACACAGTGCCACCTGTACAATATCGAAGGTTAGACTCCAACCATTTGATAGGTTACACCATCACATATTATCAATTTATCAAAGTTTACGTGCATGCATTTGCCTTAATGCATTTATAAAGAAGGACCATTAATTTTTCATTATCTAGGAATTTGGATTAAGCCAAATGATAAATATATATTGCAAAAATACAAGTAAGATTTATGTGGTCTTTCCTAGTTCCGATTGGCAAATTGTTTACATACACTATATATAAACGATAAGCTCTACAAATAAATAAAGTTACACGTAAAACTTCTTTGGTAATAGTCCTCATGCATTATTGTTAAAATAATCTCAAGATTTAACTCTTCAGATAGGAAGAGTTACAATCTACATGTAAAAGAAAGAAGATTAGAAATGGTCCATATATTCGATTTTGTAGTTTTCTTGTGAGAGATGTATCGGTTAACTACTATTATTAAGTGAGAATTTGTGAGATAGTGTGAGTTGTAAAAAATTATCGTTAAAAAAAAAAAACAAAAAAAAAACACGAATGAATACAAGTTGCATCCAACTGGAACCTTAAATGTTCCGATTCTCTACTGTACTATTGTCGTCTTAAATGATTGGCTTTAAAAATATTGAATAAACATTTTACAAAACTAATAATAAAAAGGGAAATTCACTTAAAAATGTAGTAAACTAACCACTTTTTATTATTGTGTGTACTAAACTATTTTTTTTCTCATTATGTGTATTAAAATTTTTAATTTCGATCATTGTGTGTATTTTGAGATGATTTTGTCTTGTAAAATGACCATTTTATCCTTCAAAATTTGAAAAAAGTAGGGGTAAAATGGTCACAAAATACACACAATGATATGAATTTGAAAGTTTAATACACACAATGAGAAAAAAAAAATAGTTTACTACACACAACCATAAAAAGTGCTAAGTTTACTACATTTTTGAGTGACTTTCCCTAATAAAAAAGATGCCATCAAAAATTGGTTCAACATCTTCCATTTATTTTTTTTATTCAAACCTAAGTAGGTATATATTTGAAAATTAGACTGTATAGGAAAAATTCAAAAATAGTCGTAAGGATCCTCAATATAGTCGCGTACGTAAATCTGAATCTTCTTGAAATAAACTTGATAGTATACACCATCATCCGTTTACCGGTTTATATCTTCAATCTTATAAGCCTATTGTTATGTGCATAGGTCCAACTCAAACAGTATCGTAGCCGCCTTAATGAATGTTGTGTGCAAAAAATTATATGAAGCTTAAACATGACGATAAAGATACGTGGTAACCATCTAGTTTAAAGATTTATTAGTCTTCATCACTTTCGACCTCTTCAAAACAAGGTTAACAAATATTTAGAACATAATTTTATATGTCGTTAACATTTTGAAATCAAAAGTAAATTTGAGATCTTGTGCGGTTGCACACCTCGTACACCGTCGAACACGAACACGGAGTACTAAACAATAACAAATCCTTTATCAAAATAGTGTGAATTTCTTTTGTAAAATATATAAAGAATTATCAAGCTATAGAATGTGGGTACCATATTTGCAAGTCTCAAAAAGTGTTGGATGGTTGAAATGAACTTCATCCCTACAATTATCAAGATCATTCAAGATGATCAACAAATGAAAATCTACATTTATTCTCTTTGGTCTTTATCAATCACCAAAAACATCACAATGTATGTCTTTTAATGATTGTGGTGAACTGTCTTCGACCCCATCTTAAATAATGTTGTACATGTGCACGTGAACATGACTAATTTACAATTTATTTTATACTCCAGTTTATGGCAAGTAGTATAGTATACTAGCTTCGAGTATAATAATCTAGTCGGGTTTATAGAAGGCGTGCGACGTGCTAGTTATATATTATCGTGTTATAAGTGAAAAAATTATGATGGTATTTGATACTCGATAGCTATGACTATAAGTTGCAAATGAAAACGTATAACAGATATTTTGTCAATTTTGAATATTAATCGTTCTGGTAACTATAATTGTTTATATTTCTAAAAATTGACATAAGCACGAGACACTTTCAAGTTTCAACTATTTAGTGAATAATGCATGATTCGTATCAAAATCAGTATCACAATCTCATAATGATTTTGGCATTCATCACCTAACACACAAAGACTATTTTATCCATTGCAAATTTGCATGCACTAGGACTAACGACTGAGATATTTAAAAGCTTGCTTAATTTGATTTGTTTCTGAAAAAATTATACCTATAAAGCTAGACATAAAAATCGTTTATGAGGTTTGGCTAACTTGCAAGGGCTATGAATAGTCATATTATTTTCATTTGGAATAAGTCTAGGTGCATGCATTTGCTTGGGCTCATTTATTAAAAATACCCCCAATTTTGTGGTATTATTATGTATTAATGCTAGTTCCCCATCACCAATTGTTTACTAACACTATATAAAAAGGATAAGCTCAACGAATAAATAAAGTGCATGCATGCATATGTTGAAAGTTTATGGACTTAAAATCGATAGTCGTGAGATAGGATCGAACTTGAGATCACGGGATTGCTCACATTACGTAAAGAGTTAATTTATTTATTAAATATATTTATTATATTTATTAAATCAAACCAAAGCTTAAACTAACGATCGTTAATAATTAAAAGTTAAGTATTAAACGACCGTTATGAAATCAAATAGAAGCTAAAAGAAGGAGTCGGAAAAGTTCCGAAAACCCCCTTGTG
Source organism: Glebionis coronaria (assembly GCA_025667525.1). Taxonomy (NCBI): domain Eukaryota; kingdom Viridiplantae; phylum Streptophyta; class Magnoliopsida; order Asterales; family Asteraceae; genus Glebionis; species Glebionis coronaria. The sequence continues at coordinate 568,043,203 of CM046881.1, forward strand.
GGTCTTGTGAACCGTCGGCCTAAGGAGGACAAAAGGGAAGGAGAAGATTTTGTTTCCTATTAGGTTTATATAACTTGGAGAAAAAGTTTATCCAAGGCCTATATAAACAAACCTTACCCTTCATAAAAATCATCACAAATCTCTCTTTCTTTTTGCTCTTAGTCGCCGGCCAAAACACACCCTTTTAGGGTTTTCTTTGTTCTTCGATTAAGCTATTTTATCTAGTCCTAACCCCTCTCTAGGGTTGTTGGGTAGATACTCCATAAGCGTGAAAACTCGATTTGTTCGTGCTAGACTCACGATTAACTCGCCGTATTACGTGTGTACAAGATCGTGATATAGTCTTACTTTAGACTATATCCTGGTGGTGTTCGTGATTAACCCAAACCGGTGATTGTTCCGTTGTCTTGTGGATCTTGCTAGGATAAAGGTATGTAACCCTAACTCGGTTAATTATAATTGTGTTAATTATGATCTTGTTAATTCGCTTCCGCTATATGTGTGCTTTGATCTTGTTTATAGTTTTAAATAATTATTATGAACTATATAAACCTTCAGTGGCATCGAGAGCCGTTTTAACATGATTATAATTATCGAGATCTAAATTTTTTTAACTAATATTGATTTGTGTTAAAAATTACATGTTGTTTTTAGGTTTTATAAAAATTAGGGTTTTGTTTTTATTGTTTTTAAAAATCGGCTATGCCGAATTTTTTTATTAATTTTTTTTTGTAAACCCTAAAATTACATGGTAATTAGCTTTAGATGTTTTGCATGAATTAATTGCTATGTCATGTGTGGTTACGATCCGTAGTTTTTTAATGTTAAGAGAATGTGGGAGATCCGTAATAAACGTGCATGTTTTTTATGGATCATATAATTTTGTGTGCTATTTGCTTTATTTGATTCAAAGTTTTAAAATTAGGGAAGACTTTTTATGTTTATAAAAACCCTAGATTTGATGTTCTTTGAATAAATTGTTATGCATGTGGCTATTTGATTTAGCTTTTTTTGTACTACTTGTTTTCATTAGTTTTTTATATTGTATGTTGTAAACAAGGGTAGTTTTTTCCAAGAAAAATAATATTGACTAAATCTTATCAAAATTAATGAATTGTTTTGAGATCTAAATTACATATGATTTGCGTTGATTAGAATTGCAATAACAAATTAACGGCCTACTCAATTTTGGCAAACTATAAAGTGGGTATAACGCACCGCTGGTCATGTACCCGGTTAAGGAAGGAGGTGTTATGCTTCAACGCTGACCAAATTCCCGGCTCGCCTGTGCGTCAAAATTGGAATTACCTACGGTTGTTATTTGTATAATTCTTTAAGGTTGATTTAACTGAATTAATTCACATCCGAAACACAATGAATAAGGTTATTACTTTGTGCTTTAGCTGAGTTCTAGAAAAAGTACGGTGTGAATTTAGTTTTTGTGTAAAATCTTTAATTGGTTTAACCAATACCTCAACTTGCAAATATATGATGAAATTTTAGTCTCACCAAAAAGTTTACTAAACGTTTTATTAAACTTATGTTATGGAGATGTATGCATGCTTCTCCATACATGATTTTGACACCAAAATCTATACCCAAAAAATTTAAGTCATATGCCATCTAATTGACGAACACTTGAAGTCACAATTATCGTCATATAAGATTCGGGGCGGTGTTGTGATGGAAAGAAAACGTTCATAAGAATGAGAATTCGCAATAAATGTTTTACGTTCTTTAGATTAGTCGACTTAATTAAGTACTCAGTAAGAACTAGAAACTTAAGGCATAAAGTAGGGATGAAACATGTTTACAATGCAAATGATTTTGGCAATGTAAATCCCTAACATATCTAGAAATTGCAAATTTGTTTGTCAATTATTGTTCGACAAGTTACTATGTTGAATACATTTGTCACTAGCAGATCAACTGATGTGATAAGTCTATGTCAATATGGATTCTAGTTTCAAGGAAAATACTATGGTTTTTTACCGGGGTAATTTTATTTTCTTGAATTGTATTATAAAAAATACTAATGTTTTGAACTTATTTCTGTAGAAATGGCTCAACCCGAAAACAATCTGACAATAAGTTCGGTGTTTAAAGCTTTCTTTAAACGTCCTGAACTTACTGGCCCTAACTTCAATGACTAGTATCGCTCACTAAGAATTGTTCTGAGAGCAGCTGGTACTATTGATATCTTAACTACTCCTTTTCCGGAGGATCTTGCTGAGGGAGCATCTGATGCGCAAAGGCTTGAACACGTTGCTAATGTTAAGAAGCACCATGAGGTGGCTGCTGTAATGTTAGGGAGAATGGATTCATCACTTCAAAGGAAGTATGAGCTATTTTCACCTTAGCGAATGCTTGATGAACTCAAGGCTGTGTATGAAACGCCTCAAGCTGTAGAGATCTATGATTTGGTTGATGCTCTACATAGTTGCAAGCAAGCTCTTGGAAAGTCCATAAGTGGCCATTATATGGAGATGAGGGTTTATATGGAACAGCTCATCGCACTAGGACAACCCTATGATCATAATATGGCTATCAACTTGATCAATAGGTCCCTTAATAAGGACTTCAATGATTTCGTTCGTAACTATAATATGCATTGCGCGGGGAAGACGGTTAATGATCTGCATGCAATGCTCATTGACTTTGAAAAGGGGTTAAAAGATAAGGCATCCACTCCTACTCCTCAAGTACTTTATGTACAAAAGGGTAGAGTGAATAAGCCAAAACCGCATGTGAACAAGAAGCAGAAAGGCAAAGGCAAGGTTGATAAGAGCAAACAAGTTGCGACTCCATCAAAACTGAAGCAGAACTTTGTCTAGAAGAATCAATCTCAGAAAGATGAGACTTGTCACCAATGAAAAATGACTGGACACTAGAAGAGGAATTGCTCTCTCTACCTCCATGAGTTGCAAGAACATAAGAAGAAGGCTGAGTTAGCTGCTGCAGCATCTTCAGGTAACTTATTTATGATAGAGTTATTTAATCTTACATACAAATCAAACTCCTGGGTATATGATACGGGATGTGGTATTAACATTTGTAATACCCTGTAGGGATTTGAGTTGAAGAGGAAGCTTACTTATGGGGAACAATTTCTGCAAGTGGGCAATGGCGCACAAGCAGCGGTTGAAGCTATAGGGATATTTAATCTAGTTTTACCTTCGGGTTTAGTATCGATTTTAAATAATTGTCATTATGCACCTTCAATTGTTAGGGGTGTTATTTCCTTTTCTTGTATGTTGGATCTTGGATTTATTCACACTATTGATAATAATAGAATTTCTGTTTTTAAAGATGATTTATTCTATTTTGATGCAATTTCTGTGAATGGTGTTTTTGAAATTAACATGCATGATAATAATTCCAAGAGGAAAAATAATTCTGTTTTTAGCATGAATAAGAAGAGAAAGTTAGACAAGAACTCTTCTTATCTTTGGCATTGTAAACTTGCCCATATTGGGAAGACTCGCATACAAAAGCTTCAACGTGATAGTCTTTTGGAAAATATCAATGATGAATCATTTGATAAATATGAGTCTTGTATCTCTAGAAAGATGACCAAGAAACCTTTTAATAGCAATATTAAAAGAGCTACTGAACTACTTGGTTTGATACATACTGATGTGTGTGGACCACTTAGACATGTGTCAAGGAAAGGTGCTAGCTACTTCTTAACATTTACGGATGATTATAGCCGTTATGGTTATGTTTATTTACTTAAGCATAAACATGAGGTATTTGAAACATTCAAAATGTTTAAAGCAGAAGTAGAGTTACAACTAGGAAAGAAGATTAAAGCTCTTCGTTCTGATCGAGGTGGTGAATATTTAAGTCAAGAGTTTAAAGATTATTTAAGTGAGAACCGAATTATTCAGAAACTTACTTCTCCATATACTCCACAACAAAATGGTGTATCTGAAAGGAGAAATCGTACATAATTGGATACGGTGCGATCTATGTTTAATCTTACAACTTTACCATTATCCTTTTGGGATTATGCTCTTGAATCTGCTGTTCGTATTCTGAATATGGTTCCCACAAAAAAGGTTGATAAGACACCATATGAACTATGGCATGGAAAGAAGCCATATTTGTCTTATTTGAAAATTTGGGGTTGTGAGGCATATGTGAAACATGAATCTGGAGATAAACTCCAACAATGCTCAATAAAATGTATCTTTGTAGGTTACCCTAAGGAAACTATGGGTTACTACTTTTATTATCCGTCTGAGAACAAAGTAGTTGTGGCTCGATATGGAGACTTCCGTGAAAGTGATCTTGTAAATCAAGATTCAGTGGGAGAAATTATGATCTTGAAGAAATTCAAGAAGATACATTGCCTTCTGAAAATACTAGCGAAGAAATTCCGGTAGAACCAGAAAGTCTGGGAGTTCCACCGGAATTAATTCCTCCTCGTAGGTCTAAAAGAACCATACGTGCGCCAAGCAAACTATGTCTTTACATAGAGGATGATGAGGAGGAAGTAGGGGATGTTGGTAAACCTGCTAACTATCGATTCGCAATGCTTGATACAGAAAAGTCAAAATGGATTGTTGCGATGAATGAGGAAATGAAATCCATGGAAATTAACGATGTTTGGATTCTTGTAGACGTGCCTAAAAATGCTAAAGTAGTGAAAAATAGGTGGATCTACAAGAAGAAAACCGACATGGATGGTGAAATACAATCCTATAAAGCACGTTTAGTAGCTAAAGGTTTTACTCAAACTTTTGGCATAGACTACGAGGAGACATTTTCTCTTGTAGCAGACTTACGAGCAATTAGGATTCTCATAGCTATAGCAGCATAGTATGACTATGAGATATGGCAAATGGATGTTAAAACTGCCTTCTTGAACGGTCGCTTAGATGAAGACATCTATATACAACAACCAGAAGGGTACGTTGATCCTAAATATCCAAAGTGCGTGTGCAAACTTCAAAGATCTATTTATGGTTTGAAGCAAGCATCACGTCAATGGAATAAGCGATTTGATGAAGAAATCAAAAATTTCGGATTTATTCAAAATCGTGATGAGCCATGTGTATATCGCAAGGCTAGTGGGAGTAATGTAGTGTTCCTAATTTTATATGTCGATGACATATTAATCAAGGGAAGTAACATTCTAAGACTTAAGGAAGTTAAGGATTATCTTGGTAAATGTTTTTCTATGAAGGATTTTGGAGATGCTGCATATATTTTGGGAATTAAAATCTATCAAGATAGGAGTAGACGATTAATTGGTCTTAGTCAAGATACTTATATTGATAAGATATTGAAGAAGTATAACATGCATAACTCTAAGAAATGTTTTCAACCAATGGAGGTTAAGCATGAATTAAGTCATGAGAAAGATGCAACAACACCCGAAGAGGTGGCTTACATGCAAAAGGTGCCTTATGCTTCGGCTGTAGGATCTATCAAGTATGCTGTAAGATGAACAAGGCCTGATGTGGCGTTTGCTCAGAACTTGGTCAGTAGATACCAACAGAATCCTAGAAAGTTCTACTGGACTGCTGTTATGCATATTCTAAAGTATTTGAGGAGTACGAAAGATATGTTTTTGGTATTTGGGGATAAACCAGACACATAATTGAATGTAACAGGGTTCTGTGATGCGTCCTGGCAATGTGATAAAGACGATACAAAGTCTCAGACGGGTTACGTGTTTGTCATCAATAGAGGAGCAGTTGACTGGAAGAGCATTAAGCAGAAAACCATTGCTATGCATGCAACTCAATCGGAGTACGTGGCCGCTTCAGAAGCTGCAATGGAAGCTGTTTGGATTAGGAAGTTTATTGGAGATCTTGGAGTGATGCCTTCAATTAAAGAACCTATTGATATATATTGCGACAATTATGCGGCAATAATATTCGCCAATGACCCTGGAGTTATGAAAGGCGTCAGACACTTTAAACGTAGATATCACTACGTTCGAGAACAAGTGGAAGCTCGATAAATAAAATTAATAAAAGTTCACACAGATGATAACGTAGCTGATCCTTTTACTAAGGCTTTATCTAGGCCAAAGGTAGTTAAGCATGCCAAAGCTATTGGGCTGCAACTAGCTAGCGATTTCATGCAATAAATCTGTTGGTTAGTATTTTGGATAAAGGATGTAAGACATTATTGAATTGATGAAATAAAGATTGGATTTCGTTTATTTTTCTATTATTTGATTTTGTATCCTATTTTACATGTTTTAATCCATGAGCATTATGATATTTCTAAATGCCCGTTGCCGATTAAAATATGAGAGTATTATTAAACTAAGACAATTCAAAATAGTGACAGAGTATACTTGAAAGTATATTGGTCAATTTTGGATGATATTTGATGGATCAAATATTAGACTTATCCCAACTATATGATTTTACTCTATGGATCTTTGTCATTAAGTAAATCATAAATAGTTATCCTTAGACCTGAGATACCAGAAAACTGCATTGAATGTAGTGCATTTCTGTGAGATAACCTAACGCTAAACGTAACTGGTAGCTATAAGGGTTATTTTCAGAAGTGTTGCAAAGTTCATGTGTTTTGCTTGTAGTCAAAATGGGATTTGTTTCCTTCAAATTATTTTTGAAGTATAAATACAGCTGGGCCCCTCGAGGGAGTAGTAAGATGTTTGTGTGGCCACACCCAAATGTGTTTTGGTAATCTTGCTATATCCGTAAACGAGAAACAGAATAGTTAATGAAGGAATGATTGAGATCCATATCCTATTAACGTTGTATTCGGAATGAAAGGATAATAATAATGATATAATCATTAAAAGGTTTTGTCCAGGAGACCTTACTCAAGTTGTACTAGTAACATTTCTAGTGTAACTAGACGCTAGTCAATGTAATCACGATATTCGAATTTTGTCCAAGTGGGAGCTGAAAGTGTATGGACTTAAAATCGATAGTCGTGAGATAGGATCGAACTCGAGATCACGAGATTACACACATTACGTAAAGGGTTAATTTATTTATTAAATATATTTATTATATTTATTAAATCAAACCAAAGCTTAAACTAACGATCGTTAATAATTAAAAGTTAAGTATTAAACGACCGTTATGGAATCAAATAGAAGCTAAAAGAAGGAGTCGGAAAAGTTCCGGAAACCCCCTTGTGGGTCTTGTGAACCGTCGGCCTAAGGAGGACAAAAGGGAAGGAGAAGATTTTGTTTCCTATTAGGTTTATATAACTTGGAGAAAAAGTTTATCCAAGGCCTATATAAACAAACCTTAGCCTTCATAAAAATCATCACAAATCTCTCTTTCTTTTTGCTCTTAGTCGCCGGCCAAAACACACCCTTTTAGGGTTTTCTTTGTTCTTCGATTAAGCTATTTTTATCTAGTCCTAGCCCCTCTCTAGGGTTGTTGGGTAGATACTCCATAAGCGTGAAAGCTCGGTTTGTTCGTGCTAGACTCACGATTAACTCGCCGTATTACGTGTGTACAAGATCGTGATATAGTCTTACTTTAGACTATATCCTGGTGGTGTTCGTGATTAACCCTAACCGGTGATTGTTCCGTTGTCTTGTAGATCTTGCTAGGATAAAGGTATGTAACCCTAACTCGGTTAATTATAATTATGTTAATTATGATCTTATTAATTCGCTTCCGATATATGTGTACTTTGATCTTGTTTATGGTTTTAAATAATTGTTATGAACTATATAAACCTTCATATGTAATATGCCCTTAATGGCAGCTATCGTCGCTAAAAATGTACTCGTAATTTGCCACGGTAAAAACTTTTAGCCACGACAATTCAACGTTTAGTTATGACATGCGTCGTGGCTAACTAACCCGACTTTGAACTTTGTTCTCGAATACAGATACAGGTATAGAGATACATGTAAAACTTCTTTCGTAGTTGTTTAGATCATGCATTGTTATTGTTGTAGGAAGAGTTACAATATACATGTAAAAGAGAAAAGATTAGAAATGGTGTATTACAATGGTACATAACTACATATATTCGGTTTTGTAATTTTCTTGAAAGAGATGTATCGATTATTATTGAATGGGGTTTACTAGCAGTACCCAGAGAATGTCGACAGCAACTGATGAATACAATTTGGATCCAACTGGAACTTTAAATGTCCCGATTCTTTACTGTAGTCCTGTCGTCTTAAATTATTGGCTTCAAATAAATTTGCTAAGAGTTGTTTTATAAATTATGGGCTACCTACGGCTAACCAAGATCTTACACGGATTAAAATGACAATTAGACAAATAATACTAGTAGAAGACTAGAAATGGCTCTAGAAAAAAATAAAATGAAGAAGAAAAACACCCATTTGCTTGAAAAATGTGGGCCTTACTCCATAATTATGCTTTCAAACTTTTCTTCTATAAAAACCCTACGACCCATCTTGCAACTTCATCATCATCAAATTATTCATAAACTTTTATCCTAAATGGAAATAATGAATCTAAGTGAACAAGAAATAAAAAATCAAGCTATAGTCAAAGCCCTTTACAAGGCGTTAGCAGTCGGAGACACGAAAAATATGTCCAAGATCCTAGCAAGTGACCTTGAGTGGTGGTTTCACGGTCCTCAGAATTGTCATCACATGATGCACATGCTTACCGGAGAAGAATTACACACGGAGTTCAAGTTTGAGCCTCGAAGTATCACTGCCATTGGCATTGAGATGGTTATAGCCGAGGGGTATGAGGGAGCAAACGTGTACTGGGTACACGTATGGGCCCTCCAAGACGGGTTGATTACTATGTTTAGGGAGTATTTTAATACTTGGTTAACGGTTAAGGAGTTGAAAGTGAGGCCCGTAAAGAAGAATCGGTCTACCGTGTGGCGTAGCCAACCACGAGATCTTTTTCGTAGGTCGTTGCCTGAGCTCATGCTTGCCATTTGATCAAAGTCCAGAAAAAATTCGTTACATATTTTCCAGTAAATTTTAGGTCTTGTTACTCTAAAAACCCATCTATCAATTGTACATATGTAATTCTATGGTTTTTATAATTATAGTTTCATGAAATTTGTCAAATACAGTTCGATCTTTCTTTTGCAGCGTTTCTAAATGTCCACTTGTTTAAATGTTGTAAAACACTTTATGTCAGCATATCTAATCCTTTAGAACCACATATACTGTAAATTCCAGTGATTATTTATGATAAATTCACCTTTACCAAAAAAAAAATGAAATACATTAAATAACTCAAAACAAGTATAAAAATGTATGCGTAAAATTCATGGGTTCTCAAAAGGGTGTTACACGTTAAAAATATTAAACTAACTAAAATCATATCGTAAGAAACTAAGGTAGCACAAACTTTTTTGAAAGTTGCACATGTCAAAGAACAACGATAGTTTTGAATTTTTTTCTTCACTTCATAAGCTCAAATAGACGTAGCTCGTGTCATGGCCAGCACTTATATGAGTCCGCCTATTACGTAAATGTCAAAAATATGTAGAAGATATTACGATGATCTGGATACACAAATTTTAACAGTTTAAGGATTAACGGACTTAAAGATATTAAAACTTTTAGTGATCTTATTAAATAAATTTTTGCAACAACATAATGGAACAATTTTAACAATTTACGAACTGAAAATAAAACCATTAAACAACTTTTTGGTTTTGAACCCCTTTTCTATTTATTTGAACCTCTTTGTTTGCATCTGCTTAGGGCTGAGCACGGCAAACCCAAAACCGACCCGAACCGGAAAACCGGATCGGACCGGACCGAACCGAATCGGATCGAATAATTATGGTCCGGTCTTCGGTCTGGGGTTTTAGACCAATTCGGTCCTCGGTCCGGTCGGTCCAGTCGATCCGGTTCGGTTTTACCAAAATCTAGTGGATTATGCCTAATAGAATCGGACCAGACCGTATACTGAACCGGATCGGACCAACCCGGACCAGACCAGACCATTTTGGTCCTGTCTCGGTCCGGGGTTCGGACCATTTCGTTCCTCGGTTCGGTCCGGTCCGATCTGATGCTCAGCCCTACATCTGCTAACCCTTTTTATAAACCGTGAACCTTTTTGATAGCGACGTCTGATCTGTTATGACAAGAATATCTTCTATTTACTTAGGATATATGTTTGTGTTTTGTGTTTATCTTTAGTATCTTTTATGTTTATCAGTTATCTTTGTGTTTATCACACAACTAGTATTTTAGGTTTCATTATGTAATTCTATTATCAGTCAATCAAAGTTAAAAGTTAAATAAATGTCTGGTCCTCTCATCTCTCGTTCTTAAGGAGCCAGCACACGCTAAAAGTGGTGCCCTATCCCGATACTACCCGAGAGGCTCGTATCAATTGGTGCTTTCATTGAGAGCCCTCAATTCGTTGGGGGGTTTTTGATTTAGGGTTTCAATCAAAAAAAAAAAAAAAACTACTGTTCATCGGAAAAGTACTGTTCACCGAAAGTACTGTTCATTCGACGCACTGTTCATCAGAGAGAGGGGTACTGTTCATCGCGCTACTGTTCATCTGACTGTTCATAAGGTACTATTCACGGCACTGTTCATCCGGGGTACTGTTCATCCGAAAAATAATATAAAAAAAATATTTTTTTTAATTGTTTTTCGGTTGCTATGGCATCGGGCAACAACGATTGGGACGCGCTATCTAATCTCTTGCAGAAGGGTACGGTGGCCGATTATGAGAGTAAGTTTGTTATACTTGCATATAGAGTTACGGAGATGTCTACGGATTTACTTATATATTTTTATATACTAGGGTTTTTGCCCGCGCTTCGCTGCGGCGCGAAGGACGGGCGTTTTTTACAGGAGTTTTATTGTGTCTACAATGTTAGTTGATCCAGCTTGCACTGCCTAAGCCAAAGATATTCAAGACTTAATTTTATCATCAAACAATCATAAAGCATACATCTATAAGTAATTTATAACACCCTCAATACCTATTTATCAAAACCTGCATTATTTGTATATATACAATTATCAGTGTATAACTTTGGTTAGTGGTTGATCTTGGCTGCAGGAGAAGAGTTGGTGTTGTTGACATTGTTCCTCCAGCTTTAGCAAACATTCGTTACGGCAAGCAGCCGAGCACATTCGTGCAACTGCGTAAATATTGCCCTCTTATTAAATGGCACTTCCATTATCGTGCTTGCCTTCATTTAAGGCACAACCTTTCGGTTTTTTGTGTTGTGAATAGAAGATTTGTAAGAAGCCTGCATTGTCAACAATCAATGAAAACACACTTAGATAGGTATGAGACAAACAACATATAAGTTGTCATAAGAACACGTGGAACCCAAAAGTTGAGGAATGTCAACAGGATATGCACCCATTACGGATTTAACATTTTCTAAATCGACACACAGTATACCCATATCAGAAATATATGCCATACCTTAATCAGAAATTTGCGTCGATCTCGTCCCTCGGCATAATACTCATCCTACATAAAGTTTGGAAACTGATATGAGTTGGTTTTTAGAATTGTCAAGTTGGTCGTCTTGCATAACCTGAACTTAACTATTTCATAAATGACATTTGAAAGAAATTTAAAAAGTTTGTGTGCTTGCGAATGTTACTGGGATTACCTCTTAAGTTTTCGAGAATAGGGGTTGCTACACCTTCACTCTCTTCAGGGAACCAACCATCAAGTGCTTCGAGCCAATATAGTTTCTTCCATAACTGTTGTCTTCTCCATTGCATCAACCGAAGCAGCGACTGTTCCATTTTTATCCTAACATACGTATATTCCGAAGTCAATTAGCAACAACTTGTAACGATCCACTTTTATATAGTAGACCACACAGGGTTTCTACAATAATGTAACGATAAGAAAATGTTCGTGCATACCATTTCAATTTATACTGCAAACCTGACATTTGAAAAGGTATGTGGTTGCTCTGATTGTGGCGAAATCTATGTTACTGCCGCATCCAAAGTAAATGTTTAAAACCGAAAAGCCAGTAGTATTTTGTCACACATAGAAACTTAATCTTTTTACGCACACGCATAACCCACGAACCCGATTTTATCAAAATAATACACGCTCACGCGTGAGTATTCGTATATTTAAATATATACAGCCTTATGCCTGATCCCTTATACATATGCCACTATTATTCAAAACTAAATCTGATTGGTTTATATACTACTATTTGTATGATCTTGTGAGGGTGTTAGGTTGCTGTTAAAAGTGGAACCAAATACCCCTTCTGTTGCAAAAGGAGCGTTTGACTGCTGTTGAAACAGGAGCCAAACGCCCCTCTTCATGCAAAAAGGAGTATTGCGTTCACTGTTCTGAAATGGACAAACATCAATTGATATTCCTACAGGATATAACCTGGGTTTTACATAACCGGGAAGTATAGATTCAATGCCTACAAAGAGTGAATGGGCATCCTTAAATAAAAATTCAAAGGCGAAAGGAAAGAATTATACTGCATCGGCAAAATTACACAGCAACACAACATATGATGTAAGTGTTTCTGGCAGCTTCTTTCAAGATCCGCATAATCATAAAAGAAACATAAACAAAGCTATACTCACACTGTTTTAAAAAAGCTATCCATTTTGCGGATAAAAATCAAGGTTGTGAGGCTCAGAAGCAAACCCTCGAAAACCAATGCGAGTAACGCATTATAGGCTCAGATAGGGCACCGTTGAGGGAAAAGCGGATATGCACGGCATGGCTGCATCCTCGACAGGTTGCCCCGCCAAGATACGCGTGATCTCATATTTACCTCGCGCCGTTAAAACTCATCATTGCCTAAGTGATCGCAAATTCCAACGACACATACTAATATTACAGTACCCGTATGTTATAAAAGAGGGCCTAACCCGTTGCGGCTGCAAAGCCAAAGACTCGCCCCGCCAAGCAACGGGTTATAATCACGTTGTCATCCCCTCTCATACACAACATTTTATTAATCCACTCACATAAACACACACAGAAACACATCTCACATACTCACCACCCACTCACATAAACACACACAGAAACACATGCATAGAATACCCATACAGCTCATAGATCCCACAATGGAAAGGCAACCTTAAAAGGCCACCTGAGAGAAACCATACACAAAGGAGACAAACTAATATTTTGTATGACAACCTCTAATTACATAACATACCTAGTGGGTTGAATGACATTCAGTTTGCATAAGAAATCCAACTAATAAGCACATCCCTTAACTAATGATCCATTTTAGAAAACAATAAGAAGACTCTGTTCTAAAGTATAGCACCCAAAGAGCCATAAGCACGCTGAAATTTTTCATAAGAAATAACAATGCGAAAAGTTAATGGAAAACAAATAGAAGAAGAAAAAAAGGTTCATACTTATAGTCTTAGGCACAACCTTCTAGACCACTTAGCGTAAGGCAAAAGAGGTTGTGAGGCTCAGAAAGTGGCGACACTCGGTATGGCTGCAAACTTAAAAGTTCGCCCCGACAAGACACGAATGTTGACATGGTCAGTCAAAGGGCATCACTATTCATCACAGCCTCAAATCTCCCCGCCAATCCGCGCATGCTGACAGCTCATACGCTGACTTGGCAAGATACGGGTAATCGCAGGCTTAACCTGTATCGTGCAAACTCATAACAGGTCTAATCATTGCATATTGCCACAAAAATCAAAACCATACTCACATCTAAGGCCATCGTTCCCATAACAAAACATCATTTTTTTTAGAACCGTTCATTATGGTCATACACCCATCTCTACTGTTACCTTCCATAAGCGGCGACAAAAAAAGAATCAGGGTCGTCACAACATCAGCAGGCCTTTGTTCAAACCAAACAATGAAACCCCCATATGCCAAACATAGATTTGTGTGACGGTTAAAGAGACACCAAAACAGAAACCTGCGATGCTCCGCCAAGGTACGGATGATTCAATCTCAATTACACAGCAACACAACATATGATGTAAGTGTTTCTGGCAGCTTCTTTCAAGATCCGCATAATCATAAAAAAAAACATAAACAAAGCTATACTCACACTGTTTCAAAAAAGCTATCCATTTTACGGATAAAAATCAAGGTTGTGAGGCTCAGAAGCAAACCCTCGAAAACCAATGCGAGTAACGCATTATAGGCTCAGATAGGGCATCGTTGAGGGAAAAGCGGATATGCACGCCATGGCTGCAACCTCGACAGGTTGCCCCGCCAAGATACGCGTAATCTCATATTTACCTCGCGCCATTAAAACTCATCATTGCCTGAGTGATCGTAAATTCCAACGACACATACTAATATTACAATACCTGTATGTTATAAAAGAGGGCCTAACCCGTTGCGGCTGCAAAGCCAAAGACTCGCCCCGCCAAGCAACGGGTTATAATCACGTTGTCATCCCCTCTCATACACAATATTTTATTAATCCACTCGCATAAACACACGCAGAAACACATCTCACATACTCACCACCCACTCACATAAACACACACAGAAACACATGCATAGAATACCCATACAGCTCATAGATCCCACAATGGAAAGGCAAATCTCGGGAAAAGCTCAAAACATCGAAAAACAATAAGTCCTTAACATAGTTGGCGTATGTGACGCTCTCACTTGATTTCAGGATTTAAATGAACAACGTATCCATACATATTTTATTCAAAAACAAAAGGAAAAAGATTATATCATTAGTTACCTCTTATTGAAGAACTACGACTGAGCTACTGCTGATCAAGTCACACACTTTCAACATAATGAAGATGGTAGGCTCAGATAGGGAAACACATAGGAATAGGAGGATACACACGGCATGGCTGCAACGTTAACAGGTTGCCTTGCCAAGATCCGTGTAATCGCATCCTCAACCCAGCCCGTTCAAACTCATCACAGCCCACGTAATTAATAAGCAAACTCAGTAATTTGCCCCGCAATGAGTCGTAAAAAACCACATCTCTCATCAAATGTGTTCACTTTCAGGGTAGCCTTTATAAGCAATAAGAATCTGATATTAATCAAGATGGTGAAGCAGTTTAAGCATGATTTACGTTTACTTTTCACATACTGCTGATCAAATCACACACTTTCAACATAATCAAGATGGTAGGGTCAGATAGGGAAACACATAGGAATAGGAGGATACACACGGCATGGCTGCAACCTTAACAGGTTGCCCCGCCAAGATACGTTTACTTTTCACATACTGCTGATCAAATCACACACTTTCAACATAATGAAGATGGTAGGCTCAGATAGAGAAACACATAGGAATAGGAGGATACACACGGCATGGCTGCAACCTTAACAGGTTGCCCCGCCAAAATCCGTGTAATCTCATCCTCAACCCGGCCCGTTCAAACTCATCACAGCCCACGTAATTAATAAACACAACTGCAAACTAAGTAATTTTCCCCGCAAAGAGTGGTAAAACCACATCTCTCATCAAATGCGTTCACTTTCAGGGTAGCCTTTATAAGCAATAAGAAGTTGATATTAATCAAGATGGTGATGCAGTTTAAGCATAAATGCATAGAATACCCATACAGCTCATAGATCCCACAATGGAAAGTCAACCTTAAAAGGCCACCTGAGAGAAACCAAACGGCTGTAAGCGGCAACGAAAGTCACAAACGTGGCTACCGTCGCCTGCCAACAACCCCGCCAACGAAAAATTGTGAGCCAACGTACACATTATGTAAAACCCGGTTAAAATCCTCACGGTTCCATCAAACACGTCTATAATAAAAGAGGGGAATCACGTTCCCCTATGACGAACCTAATATTTTATTAACCCATCTCACATAAACACATTTCACATAAACACATCTAACATACTCATAACTGTGCCTCTTTCTTTATCTCACTCTTTTTCAATAAAGGTAAATCAATCAGAGCAAAAAAAAAAGAATCAGAGCTAAACACATCTGCTTTATAACAAATAAAAATCAGTAGCAAAAAAATGAGGGTTTCCATGAAACCCAATAAAGGGTTTCCATCGAACCTGATATGAATCCAATATGTCTAGAAGAGCTAAAACAAATCAGGGTTTCCATCAAACCAAAGAGAGGGCCTCCAACAAACCCAAAAACCACGGCTTCATGATACAGATCAACATCAAACCCAAGAGAGGGCCTCCAACAAACCCAAAAACCACGGCTTCATGATACATATCAACAAATCAGGGTTTCCATCAAACCCAAGAGAGGGCCTCCAACAAACCCCAAAAACCACGGCTTCATGATACGGATCTAATTAGATCGATTAGATCCTGTTAGAGAGAGCAACAAATCACACAAAATTAGGGTTTCCATCAAAACCCAAAGTTTTCTTCGATTACATCGATGTTAGAGAGAGAAAGTTACACAGTGATGGAAGTGGTGTGGTGAGTACGTGAGATGTGTTTCTGTGTGTGTTTATGTGAGTGGGTGGTGAGTATGTGAGATGTGTTTCTGTGTGTGTTTATGTGAGTGGATTAATAAAATATTGTGTATGAGAGGGGATCACTGTTCCTAGGGGAATGTGATTCCCCTCTATTATAAGGTATACAATGTGGACTTAAACCGCTCCTACAATGTGCACTCTCAAGGTCAGGCCCTACAACTTTAGGGGAAGCTTTTTCCTTAGCGCGTATAATGGAGACGCGTTTTGAGGCAATTGCAGGGAAAGGGCTGAATGTTGAAGAGGAACTAGATACCGTTCTATCATGGCCAAGTGAAGAAGTTTCACCTGTGATAAAAGGGTCATTGTCTGATGATGAAGATATGGGTGTTGATGAGGTTACTGGCGTATTAGACGGTGTTTTTGATATTGGTCAGAGTAATGCGGAAGGCATGAATGTTTGCGGTGAGTTTGGCCAATTTTCAGAAAATAAAGAGAGTGTGGAAGAGGTTGGAGGTGGTAGTTTTGATGATTGTTTGGATGAAATAAATTTTAATCTAAACGAGGAATTAGGGGACAATGGGGTTACTTCTTTGGTTGCTCATGAAAGTTCGTGTTCGTCAGTTATGGGAAAGAATTGGTATAGGTGATATTCACGGGTCCATGGATAATGGGTGCATCCACAAATTTGTTTAACCGAAGGCATGGGAATGGATGACGGACTTCCTATCGGCGTATTTTTCATATCACCTTGAGGGCAAGGTGGATTTTGAAGGTGTGGGGAGTATTAGGGTCTGGACATCGGTAGGCAAAAGAAGGGTATTGTGTTATGTCCAAGGTAGCGGAAGGAGGAAGAGGAAAAAGGGTGTTGCTTGTGGTCACGGAAGACAGGGTAACCGCGGGAGTGAATGGAGAGGTTGTGGTGTGATTAGGATATGGGATCCCGGAATCAAGTGTGCTTTTCAAGACATCACCTTGAGGGCACGGTGGATTCGAAGGAATGAGGAATGATACACCCGGGGGTTGTGTGGGTCGGGCCGAATGGGCCATTACTATCTATCTTAGGGTTAGGGTTTTATTATTATGGTTTATAAATACCATGTCATTGTTATCATTGTAAGCAGTGGATCAAAGTTAAAGTTCAATAAAATGTCTAGTTCTTCTCATCTATAATTCTTAAGGAGCCAGCACACGCTATAGTGGTGCCTTATCCCGATACTATCCGAGAGGGTCGTATCAATTGGTGCTTTCATTGAGAGCCCTCAATTCGTTGAGGGATTTTGATCAAGGTTCAAAAAAAATTAAAAAAAAAATACTCTTCATCCGAAAGTACTGTTCATCCGAGAGTACTGTTCGCTGGAATTACTGTTCACCGGAATTACTGTTCACCAGAAGTTATTGTTCGTCGGAATTACTGTTCATCGCAAAATTACTGTTCATCAGTAAAGAAATATATATTTTTTTACTATTTTTTAGTACGGTTTATGGCATCGGGTGGTGACAAAGATCGGGACGCGAAAGATGCATTATCTAAACTCTTGCAAATGGGTACGGTGGTTGAATATCAAAGTGAGTTTAAGTATCTTATAACTCGCGTAACGGGTATCTCTGAAAGTTTACTTGCCTCGTTTTATATATCTGGACTTAAAGTGAAGTTGCAGCTAGAATTGTTGAGGTCGTACTCGAAACCTACAACGTTAGGTGAAGCTTTCTACTTAGCTCGTATAGTAGAGGCTCGTCTTGATGCAATTGTAGAGGAAGAGCAGACTACTGAAAAGAAAACGGTTGATTCTTTTACAACACCAGAAGTTGAACTTGAAGTTGCAACTAAAGTGGCACCCGACGTTGCACTCGAAGCTACACCAAAAGTTATGGGGAATATTACATCCGAACCTAATAAGGAACTCATTGAGCTTGTGGTTAGTGAATCACATCTTGTTGATGAATCACCTAAGAGGGGCACGTGGTTTTTTAGAACAGGAGTCCAAATATCGTTACTACTCGAGTCAAGTAACATGTTGAAGGAGAGTCTGCAAATGCTTAGGAGACGTCTCAAAATATGGGATCCGGGAATCAAGAGTGTTTTTCAAGACGTCACCTTGAGGGAAAGGTGAATTCGAAGGAGTGAGGAATGTTACGACAAGAATATCTTCTATTTACTTAGGATATATGTTTGTGTTTTGTGTTTATCTTTAGTATCTTTTATGTTTATCAGTTATCTTTGTGTTTATCACACAACTAGTATTTAAGGTTTCATTATGTAATGCTATTATCAGTCAATCAAAGTTAAAAGTTAAACAAATGTCTGGTCCTCTCATCTCTCGTTCTTAAGGAGCTAGCACACGCTAAAAGTGGTGCCCTATCCCGATACTACCCGAGAGGGTCGTATCATGATCTCTCATTCGAACTCTCCCTTAAACTCTTCTAACTGATTTTGAACCCTCTCAATCTTTTTTCACCTTTTGTCTTCTCCTTCCATCTTTTTTTACCTTTTCTTTTATTTATGCTTTTTACCAATTATGAATTTTACAAACAACATTAAAGTGTTTCTAGTAAACTCATTTTTGTCGCTACCTCATATTCTGGTTTCTTTGGAAGCTTTCGGCTCCGTTTGAAGTGGACCTCGCTCGCCATGTAATAGCAGATTCCCTTACTGTAACGCGGTGGGTTTTACGCCGCAATGACGGTGGGTTTTATGCCGCAATACCCTTTGTACAACATAGAAGGTTAGACTCCAACCATATAACAGGAACACAATCACATATTACCATATACTAGACGAGTACCCGCGCATAGCGGCGGAAAGTTCTGGCGGCAAATAATTTACGATATAAGAAATGTCCCGCGAAAAATAATTAACGATATGCGATATTGTGATAAGTTTCGTGTAACATTCAAAACATAATGTTGAAAATATCAAAATAAAATTGTAAACACTTGTAACATACGATAAATTCTTAACATTCATTCAATAAAATAAATTAAACATTCAAACAACATGTATTTATCCCTAAATTATTTTTAGGTCATAGCAAGCCGTGACCTTTATCATATTAAAAGAAACAATACGGTAGTTGAGAGGTATAGCCAATTGCGCCGATGTCTTTTTCATGTTCTGTCTGTCTGTGTGGTTTAAAGTAGCGACTACTGTTTTATTATTGTTTTAATAAGAGGAACGATGATAAAATATAATCCCTCCATATTAAAATTATTGTTCATCGACAAAAAACACATAATTTAAAATAAAAGTATTATTTTTTCAGTTTTTTCTCTTTTATTTTTTGCATAAAGACATTTTTAACCTCAACCAATTAATTTAAAACCTTTTTAAAGTTTGTAATTATAAATTCAATTAAGAGTAATATATAATCTCGATCTAAACATCTTAACTATTTTTAAAAGTGGACAATTAATTTTAAATAACCCGAAAAAAGTGGATTATAATTTTAGAATGGAGGTAATACTTTATTACACATTGAAGTCCATTGTTTCGACTTGAGGAACAACAAATGAGAGTGATGACTAATTTGTTTTGCTAGTGTTTTTTTAAAGTGACTTACCCAGAAAAAAATATAGTTATTTTAAAAAACGATGAAATAGAATGGAAGGTGATCGAATGTCACATTAACCTCAAGCTAGACCTTGAACAACCTCTAATTCATATGACAAATCATATGAATGTTAGACAATACATAACCAATAACACCAATAAGAAAAAACCACCTAATGACACAAAGATCTAAAAACCTATCCATACTTATGATGTAAATATAGAATCTGATAAACCCAAAAGTTGAGCAACCGAGCACCTTGTTTTGCTAGTGTTTGTCATTTGATGCGTGGCTTTGGAGTCTTATTTTGCTCCATCAGACATGTATAAATATTTAAGGCTTCAAGCCTTTTTTTAATGTAATCACCAAAATTTATGCATTGTTCAAAGCTACTTGTTAGGGTGTAAATAATTAATGTCAAAATAACACTACTCCGTATCATTTAAATTACGTCTTATAAAGAAAGTAATGACTCTAATAATAAATTCACATAACATCATCAATATAAATATTTTAAAAGATTATTCATATATGTTATTCGCTTAATCTTGAAAACGGTGCAAGGCGAATATTTCCCTTTTCAAAATGAAGTTACACATTTTTTTAATACTTTTGAAACTTTAAATTTGAGTACCCTCGTGTATCGTGTCTAAAGTAAAAAATTATCAAGATCCTGCACATTAAAACCCACGCTACTTTATGGGAAAAATTATTTAAAACATTTGGGAAATATTTCTAACTTCAAATATTTTCAAATTTCTAATTTTCAAAATATTTTACATTTTGAATATTTTCTAAGGTACTCAAAAACGTTTTCAAGCATTCGTAACGTTGGAGAATCATTTTTTGATAGCAAAATTTTTAAGTTGCAATGTTCTTCCTTTAATAATTGTTTTTGGTGATTACATTATTTGATTAGAAAGCGTCAATTTTTAAGTGAGAATGGTTTTTTTCAATAGCGTTGTTTTTTTTATTTAACAATTTGTTTTGAAAAAAAAAGAGACAAAACTATAAGACAAATAAAGAACACCGTAACATTCACTTGTGCATTATTGAGAACATTATATTTTTTAGTTGCTAAGAGAGAGAAATGCATCAAATATTTCAAAGTCTTTCTTTATTAATTTTTTATTTTCAAAAGTCATATTCACTTTATTGGTCAAAAAAATCCTGACACACTCACGAGAACTTTGAGCCCATCAAATATTTCAAACTCTATCTTTATTACAGTAACTTTTTGTTTTCAAAAGTCATATTCACTTCATTTATGTACTTTAAATAGGAACCGTGTTTCGGAATTAACACATCAAGTTTCGAACTATTATAAATCTTTATTCAAAAATTTTGAACTACAAAAAAATTGTAAAATTCGAAGTTTCAAGAAATAGGAAAAAAAAGTTTATTTTTTTTGAAAACTGAAATATTCTAAAATATATAGAAATCCAAAATGTCTTTATTTTTTGAAATATTTCATACTTCCAAAAATTCATACCTTATAAATTTAAAAAAAAAATCTAAAAATACGAACCTAAGAAGTTCAACAAATTTATATCTCTTAAACTTCCAAAAGTTGTATAATTCAAATATTTTAAATATAAAAAGTTTTTCAATTTTAATGAAAACTAAAATTCCAAAAGTACTACAATATATGTATAAACTTCAAAATGTTAAAAAGTTTATATTTTCCATTGTTTACAATATATCAACTACATATAACAACAAAATAAATCACTATTACAAATTTACAAACAACTAAGACTGTTGCATATAAAAACAAACTATATAAATTGCATGAACATAATAACACAAATTTACATACCAAGTTTGATAATATATAATAATGTTTATTATAGCAATGTTTACAGAATAAATCTTATAAAAAAGATAAAAGTGAACGATATGTATTTTAGGCAACATAAATTACTAAGCAGCGGCACAACAATCGGCGGCACGATGACGGTAACTTAATTCTGGCAAGCCGCTTGAACCAGCACTGATGACGACTTTTCTAGTGGTGTTGCTGCTTTTTGGGTCAAGTAAGCGCAACAAATTCCGGCAAGATGATGGTTGTTAAAAAACACAAAACAATATTAGAACTTAGATCAACAACAAAAAACTAAAGATGTACATTTACAAACTCTAGGTGTAGAATTAAAATTAAAAATCTATAAAAATAGATTTAGATATAAAAATTATAGATCTACACAAATAATACACTCACAAATTAAAAAAAAAGCTCCTGAGAAACTCTTAAAAAATGTAAGAGTACCTTATAGCTTGCAAAACTCGTATTGTGTGGTGGTGTTCGGTCGAGGCACGTTATCGTGGTGGCGATGGTAGTGACGTACAGCAGGGGTGACACGTTGTGATTATGTCTGTGTGATGATGTGGAGTGGTGGAGATCATCAGTGGTGGAGACGGCCGGAGGTGGTGGGAGTACTGGCGGAGATGAGAGAGTCATTATAAAAGTGTTTTTTATTGTGAGGTGATTGTTTAGTTGTGTGTGTTGAAAGTATTTGTTGGTGTGTGTTTATATAGTGTATTGGTTTGGAAATATTTCAGGGTTCGATGTTGGTTTGGTGTGTGTAAATTTAGGGTGTGATGTTGTCTGAAAGTCTGAATCTTAAAATGGGAGGGTTGGATTTTGGTTAGGGATATTGATGCTTTATAAGGGAGTAAAGATAGTAAATATATTGTCAGTGAGAGAAAATGAGAAAAAAGATATTTTTTTAATCTTTCTATATTGCATTAAATGTTTCATCATTTCAACATTTCAACCATTTTGATAAACTTTTTATAAGATAGTAAAGATGAGAAAAAAGATATTTTTTTAATCTTTCTATATTGCATTAAATGTTTCAACATTTCAACATTCAACATTTCAACCATTTTGATAAACTCTTTATAAGATAGTAAAGATATATATATATAAATACTATTCATTTGTTAGTTTACATGCATGCATTTATCTGAGTGCATTAGTAAAGATATATATATATATAAATACTATTCATTTGTTAGTTTACATGCATGCATTTATCTGAGTGCATTTATGAAGAAGGACCCTCAATTTTTGCATTATTTGGGAATTTGAATTAAGCCAGATGATGAATATATGTTGCAAAAATATCAGAAATTTTTATGTGCTCGGGTACAAAGGACCTGGTCTTTCCTAGTTCCCCATGACCCATTGTTTACGTAGACTATAAATCTATAATATAAGCGTTAAGTTCAATATAAAATGTGGGTAAAAAATTAGCTATAGAATGTGGGTAACATATATACAAGTCTCAAAAGTGTTTGATGGCTGGAATGAATTGCATCCCCACAGTTATAAAGATGATTCAAGATGATGAACAAATGGAAAAAGACATTTATTCTGTTTCGTCTTCATCAATTACCAAAAACATCACAATCTGTGTCTTTGAATGATTGTGATGAACTGTCTTCGACTCCATCTTAAATAATATAGTAGATGTGCACGAGAACATGACTAATATACAATTTATTTTATATGAGTTTGTGGCAAGTAGTATAGTATACTAGCTTCGAGTATAATAATCTAGTCGGGTTTATACAAGGTGTGCGACCAGTGGCGGAATCAGGAAGTTAGCGGAGTGGGGACAAAAATTTTTTTAGGACAAAAGTCATTATATACATCAAAATAAAAATACAAATATAAGATTTTTACGTTGTTTTTTACTTTTGGGGGGCAAGTTTTGGTTTTTACAATGTTTTATTTTCGAGTGGGGGGCAATTTGATTCTACAGTGGGGTGCATTTTAATAAAATGGTCCTAAAATTATTTTTTTAGACTCCGCCCCTGTGTGCGACGTGTTATAAGTGAAAAAATTATGATGTATCCGGAACTCGATAGCTATGAATATAAGTTGCAAAGCAAACGTATTGCAGATATTTTGTAAATCTGAATATGAATCGTTCTGGTAACTATAATTGCTTATGTTTTTAAAAAGTGATACAAGCACAAACCACATTCAAGTTTCAACTATTTAGTGAATAAGCTATTATTCGTATCAAAATCAATATCTCAAATGATGATTTTGGTATCCATCACCTAACACAAAAATGGCATTTCAACATAAGAGTAAGACCCTTCCATAAGTAGTGGAAAAAACAAACTAAACTTTTAGTTCTTATCCATTGCATATTTGCACGCATTAGGACTAACGACTAAGATATTTATTACTTAATTTGATTTGATTTTGAAGAAATAATATACCTATACAGCTAGACATAATAATTTGTATATATTAGGCCTCTCGGTTCTTATACCTTTATTATCCATTGACTTGATGAGTTCTAAGTTTAATCGGCTCGCAAAAATAAAAATTTGTCAATTTTAGGCCTCTCGGTTTCCTTTATTCCATGACCACAACCTAATAATTTGAGTAAATTGCAAAAATCGTTTATGAGGTTTGGGTAACTTGCAAGGGTTATGAATAGTCATATTATTTTCATTTGAAATAAGTCTACGTGCATGGATTTGCTTGGGCTCATTTATGAAAAAAGACCCCAATTTTGTATTATTATTTTGTATTAATGCTAGTTCCCATCATCAATTGTTTAGTAAGACCATCAATTGGTTGATTTCATTTCTTACACTAAATTATAGGAATAAGATTTTTTTTAAACACACCATGTTATTAGCAAAACTCATAAAACAATAAGCTCAACCAATAAATAAATAAATAAAGTGCATGCATATGTAATATGCCCTTAAGGCCGAAAAGAGTGGGGCAAAACCCACGAGCTACTTATACAAGTCGCGCGCGGGTCACCATTTTTTCAAGAACTCACTTACTCGTGACTTACTCACTTCAGCAAAAATTATACCCTAAACTCACCAGCGTGAGTTGTATATATGTGAGCCGAACGTTTTTTATTTTTAAGATTAGGTTTAATTTTAGGTGTTTTTGTGAATGAGGTGTGTTTAAATAATAAAAAAATAAGTATGAAAAGTGAGTATGAATGAGTGTCATTACCCTCGTGAGCGAGTTGTATTGAGTTTGTAAAAAGACTAACATGACGCTGACGTGGAGGTGGGTGAGTTATATACCACTCCCTATACACTACAACAAAATCAAGGTTTAGGGTCGAAAATTTCGACCCTAAATACAAAGGGTATTCGACCCTAATTTTTAGGGTCGAAATGTTCGACCCTAACTGTTCGACCCAAAATATTTGACCCTAAAAAATTAGGGTCGAAATACCCTATGTATTTTAGGGTCGAAAAATGGGTCCCACAAGTTTTCAGCAAAGTTTTTGACCAACATTTAGGGTCGAAACCCTTTGTAATTTAGGGTTGAAATTTTCGACCCTAATTATTATCCACGTGTAAATTAAAAAAAGATTGTGAAAACGTTTTTTTTTATTTTATTTTATTAAATTAGGGTCGAACCTCTCTTTCAAAATTAGGGCCGAAATTTTCGACCCTAAATATTATCCACGTGTAAATTAAAAAAACATTGTGAAAACTTTTTGTTTTAGTTTAATAAATTAGGGTCGAAAATTTATTCAAGTTTAGGGTCGAAAATTTCAACCCTAAACATTTTATATTACTTTTAATTGCAGAAACATCTGTGCAGGTTAAAATTAGGGTCAAAATTTAGGGTCGAAAATTTCGACCCTAAATATTAGGGTCGAAATTTCGACCCTAATTATAAGTTTAGGGTCAAAATTTCGACCCTGACTATATGTTTAGGGTCGAAATTTCGACCCTAAATGGTGCCTGGGCAAAAAAAAAAACTGCATTGAGCAGCTTGTTTCCAGATTTTTTCCGGTATTTTTTCCGGAAAAAAATCTATATTTCAACAAATCCACAATATTACAAATCACTAAACAGTACAATACTAATAATTTATAATACGTTAAATAGCCAAAACGTTAGAATACATTTCACCAAATCCTTATTTCACAAATGTAACAAGTCTAAAATTGTTACACATCACAATAAATCCATGTTTCACAATTTAACAAGTCTTAAGTTATTACACAAAATAAAAAGTCTAAAACCAACAACAACTCCTAATCTGAATAGTCCCCGGCCTGATCATCATCCCCTCATCATCCCCCTCATCAGCATCCGAGTTAATTAGCTCATCATCGGACATGTTGTTGGCATTCTCAAGATCTTGAGCTAACTCGTCGACGGTCCGAGTATCATTTTAATGAGGATTTACGTTGACGGTATAGTTGGGACTTTCCCGAGAGTTAGAACTCGAGGGGCCAGTGGTGTTGACAACGGGTCGATTACAGTTGTTGAAACTGTTATTTTGGGTAAATGGAGGTTGGAGTGGGTTGAGTGGAGCATTATATGGAAATCAGGGAGGGGGAGGAATACCACGGAACTGGGGCATAACAGGGACCTGAGGCATACCAGGGAACTGAGGCATACTAGGGAACTGAGACATGCCAGGCATAGAAGAGAATTGGGGTGGCTGTACAAAAGGGTTATTAGGTCCGCTATACCCTCGACCCACATGTGAAGTATAATGAGAAATTAAATGACTTAGGCGGGCGTTGTTTACCTCAGCATTTTGTTGCGCCACACTAGCATACATATGGGCCAAATTAGCCCGTTGCTGCGCCTCCTCGGTTTGCTTCCTCAACAGCTCTTTTTCTTGCTCATGAATCCTAAGTACCTCCGAGAGTTGTTCTCGAGTCACTCCCTGACTATAAGAACTACTCCCGCATCCATATGAGGTACCACCACCCGACAACTTCCTGCCCCTGCCGACGATATTTTGAGTGTTGCGGCTCGGATTGACTAGATCAATTATTTCTTGATCACTTTTGTACTGCTCAGCACCACAAGAAATCGCTTCTTTTATGGCCATCATTCTCGACTGTGAAAAAGAAAGAGAAAAAAAGAAGTTAAAAACAAATAAAAATATGTTATTAAAGCATGTATAAATTAAATTACTTACATATCTGTCTTGATTTTCCTCGGACATAATGCCATTCTTGTTTGTGCATGCCCTCTTCCAAGTTTGTATAAGGTCCTCGTAAGCCCCATGCGTGACTTTCTGTACAATATCAAATAAATTAATAACAAGATCTTTACCAAAAAAAATTAATAACAAGATACAAATAAACAATATAAAAACTTTTAAATGATCACAAAAACTATAACGATTCTTACAAATTCGTTCATTCCTTGAGCGAATGAGTTTTTCCCTTGATGTGTAGAAACCTTGTTTTTCGAGCGGTTAACTGTATTAACTTCACTTCTCCTCACCCGTTTCGGGTCGGACCAATACCGGCACAAACCAAGCCACTTCCCTGCTGATCTGTTGCCCCACGTAGAACTCGATGGGGGCAGTACAAGCGCCGCTTCCTCGGGCGAATCATGGATAGAATAATAGTCAGCCTTTAGCTTGTTCTTATTTTTGCGCCAAAGTAGCCTCAACTTACAGCTAATTCCAGTTTTTATCCTTTCTCCCACTACATATGTTTTCCCGCCATAAGTCACACTTTCACGACTATCCAACCAACCCGTCAGGTTGAAATAGGTCTACATGTAAACATATGCATTTAAATAAACAAACAATTTTCAAACAAAACAGTTAATAAGACTAGATGTAACGCAAACAATTAATACCTCAAGTGTAGGAAAGATATGGGTTTTGAGGTGCAATGTTATCTCTTCCCACTCGCAAGCAAGTGGAAGTGGTCGGACTGTTTCCCCCATCAGAGAGCTCAACATCGCAACATAATTGCCTAACGGATGGAAGCTATTAAGATCATAAACATCAAATGTAACTGGCAGAGGTCCTCCATGCGCCCTATGCGCCCTCCTTAGGCTCGTATTAACCGTAACCATATGTGGTATCGGGTCACCTGCAAAGATTAGTTATTGAAGTTATTGATTCGTGAAAATTCAAGCAAAAAAATTAACAATAAGAGTTGACATAAAATAAAAATAAATCACAATTTCTTACTTTCGCAATTGCCAGGTACGGACTTTGTAGGTCGTCTAGGTGGAGTACCACCAGCATCCCCACCGTGTGAACTACCACCTACACACGCCATCTGTAATATAACAAGTACATGAACACACAATTTCGTGGACCGGTTAATGCTAATACACAAATTCATAAAAAAATTACACATTTAAAGATATAAGAACAATTCCATTAAAAAAAATTACACATCTAAAGATTAAATCATTGTTTCATTCAAATTACAACTTAATATCAATTATCACAATCTGAATCATCGCTAGATAAAACTTCTTCAACAAATTTAGGGTTCACTTCATCATCATCAAACATTTCAGCATCATCATCACCAAGGGCATGTGCAACGTCATCATCTTCATGATTGATTAGATCATCATCGTCTTCATTAACCTGTGTGGCGGAGACTTCTGCCGATTCGTCATTCAAACTCAAATTTGTATCATCCAAACAAGTCAAACCAACATTCAGCATAAAATGTGATGAACTGCTACCATGTATAACATCTTGATCGGACTCTTCAACATCGCCATGATAAACATGTTCGACCACCTTCCAACCCTTTGGTTTTCTAGCAAGGTCTTCAAGGTAAAATACTTGTGATACTTGTGTCGCAAGAATGTATTGGTTATTTTTGTGAAATTCCTTATTAGTCAAAATTGATGTATGCCCTGCTCAATGTAAGAACGTCTATTGCGTTTCGTACAATTTGGGGGGGGGGGGTTAATGGTGTTAAATCATTTACATCGAAACAACACAATCTTGCGGTTGCCGATATAAGTGAGCTCCAGAATTTCTTCGAGTTGACCATAATACATCTCTCCATCAAGCCCGGCTGTTGAAACACCGCTGCATTTAGTGGTGTGAAGTTTATCGCGTTCATGTATCACAAACCTTACACCGTTAACTACGCAAGCGGTGTATGTACATGCACTAGTATGTCCACATGCCAAAGAGAATAACTCTTCATTACAGTCGCCTGTCGTTTTTTTTTCACGAATCTACGAAAGAGATGCAAACATATTTAGATATATGAGCAATAACTCCAAGGTAATATATCTAATGTATTTACCTTGTGACTAAACCAGGTGGGAAACCTCGTTTCCACGTTATCAGGCGATTCTCTGCAAAAGTTCATGATATTAGGATAAGTCATCCCGAAAGAAGATTTTTTTAAATATAGATAAGGAAGAAACCACACACACTCCTTATCATCACAACCACCAGCAGATCACACACACTTATCATCATAAACAAATTGTTATTATGTACATGTTGAAGCATGAAGCTTTTCCGTGCAGGTGTGGACATGGAGATGTAGTTCTTCGAGAATCGTGGACAACTGAAAACTTTGGTAGACTGTACTATGCTTGTCCACGTTCACGGGTTCAACCTCCAGTTTCATATGGATGCAAATTTTTTTTATGGAAAGACGAACGCGTCCAACTACTAATCAATTCTCTTGGAGGTTCAATGAGCTTTTCTCCTCCAAGACCTTCAACGAGCTTTTCTCCTCCAAGCTCTTCTCCCAGACCTTCAACGATTCCAGTTTCTTCTCCAAGCTCTTCAGCGTGTGCAAACTGTGTGCGCTTGAATGGAATGATAATGGTACTTGAGCGTACGATAGAGTTGTACCGCAACTCCGATAGGCACACATTGGATTCAGCTGCACTACTTCACGACCTTTACGATGACATGGGGAACCTTAGTTTGAACTAGTTTGTGATGTGTTTTTTTCCGTGTTTACGAGTCTAGTATCGTTGTAATATCCATGTTTAATTAAACGCGTGTTTAAGTGTCCGTGACGAATAAAATTATGTTTAGGAGTGTTTGGTTCTGTGAGTAATTATTATTCTAGCTTGAATCATTGTGAGAATTTAGTTTGTTTGAGTCACAAAATTTAGTTTAAGTCTGTTGTGTTAGGTTTTGCAGTCAAAAGTTCAGTCAAAAGCATTTTACTTCAATCAAATTTTGCTCAAACTCATAAATAAAGGAGCCTTTTTTATCCATACAAACATACAAGTACATTTCAAACACAAAAACCATAAAAGATGCAGAAGCATCATTATACACAACAACATGTGTTAGTATGGTTCTTATTCTATCTAAACAACAATTATTAATTAGATTAAAAGAGACGCAGTCTTAACGAATTCCTTCATTAAACTTTGCTCAAACTCATAAATAAAAGCTCCTTCTAAGCATTTACGAATGCTTATTTATTGATCCTTCATTTTCTTAACGAATTCCTCATTCTCAGTCATTCTTGTTGTTGTATCTTTAATTAAACCTTCCAACCGACTTGAGGTTTTCTTATCCTTCTTTTGAGTATTTTTCAATACTTTAGCGCATTTCTTTAAGAGATATATATCTCCAGCACGTTCTAATTCCTGGATAAACTGTTGTCTTTCTTCAACAGCTTCATCTAAAACCTCATGTAAACGTTCAAGTTTCAGACCAAAACGTTTGTCCGCTTCGACAGATTGTTCAAAATATACTACCATTCGATCAGTCCAATTATCTGAACCAGCAACTTCTTTTAATTCTTCTAACCTTCCTAACCAGGCCATTATTGTTGTTTTTTTAGTATTGGAAAACTGAGATGAGTGATAATTGGAGGCAAACTACAAACCATTAAATAGCAAAACAACTACCCAATATGGATGGCACACATACATCTATTATCATCTTCCTGTTCACAATGGGTACATAATGAAAGCACTAAAACTATTACCATCAATAGTGGGACTAATGAAAGCACTAAAACAATGGGTACAGTCATTTGTAGTCTAGTTGGTTTTTCATAGTGGTAACGAGCTTGATCGTTCTGGATTTGTGGTGTAATTGATGAACTTGTTATGTTCTTGTAGTTGCTAAGTTGTTTGCACAACTTTAGTTCTGCTTAGACTTAATATTTTTTAGCTATTAGTGCATTATTTTTAGCTATTACTGCATTATTTTAAAAGCATTCACACTAAAAGAAAATTATAAAAATATATTTAATAATTTAGGGTCGAAATTTCGACCCTAAATATAAACCGCGAATTTTTTAAATTTTTTGTGTGAAATTTTAAATTTTTCGTGAAAATTTTTTAAAATTTTAAATTTAGGGTCGAAATTTCGACCCTAAAATATTAAATATTAAAAATAAATTCTTTTAAAATTATTTTTAATTATTAAAAATATATTATATAATACATAAATTAATATTATTCAAATTTTTTAATTTATGGTCGAAATTTCGACCCTAAATTTCGTGGACCCCACCTGCTTTTTGACCAGCCCTTTTGGGTTGAAAAAGTGTGGGCCCACCTTAATTTAGGGTCGAAATTTTCGACCCTAAATTATGTCCGACCCTAAACCTTGATTTTGTTGTAGTGATAGCCTAATGGCAGCTATCGTCGCTAAAAAATGTACTCGTAATTTGCCACGGTAAAAACTTTTAGCCACGACAATTGAACCTATAATTATGACATGCGTCGTGGCTAACAACCCGACTTTGAACTTTGTTCTCGAATACAGGTATAGAGATATATACATGTAAAACTTCTTTCGTAATTGTTAAGATCATGCATTGTTATTCACTTATTCTTGTAGGAAGAGATACAGTATACATGTGAAAGAGAAAAGATTAGAAATGGTGTACTACAATCATACATATCTACACGGTTTTGTAATGGGGTTTACTATCAGTAATTGTTTCGATTATTATTGAATGGGGTTTACTATCAGTACTATACCCAGAGAATGTCGACATCAAGTGATGATGACATGGACACACGAATGAATACAACTTGGATCCAACTGGAACTTTAAATGTTCCGATTCTCTACTGTAGTCCTATCGTCGTAAATTATTGGCTTCAAATAAATTTGCTAAGCTTCCATCAAAGAACATTCAAACGTACGCGAAGTATTTAGCAGCGACTGTACTTAAAGAAGTTATTTTTAGCAAGTAGTTTATATATTTTATTCTTAGAATAAGATATTAAAGCGTTAAGGAGTTGTTTTATAAATTATGCGCTACGTTACCTTCTACTAAAGTTTTACTGGGTCAGACCTATAAATAAGAATAGTAAAAAAAATTTCTAACCACGATTTTTACACGGATTAAAATGACGATTAGACAAATAATACTAGTAGAACATGAGAAGAAAAACACCCATTTGCTTGGAAATTGTGGGCCTTACTTCATAATTATGCCTTCAAACTTTTCTTCTATAAAACCCTATGATCCATCATGCAACTTCATCATCAAATCATATACAAACTCTTGTAAAAAATGGAACTAATCAATCTAAGTGAACAACAAACCAAAAATCAAGCCATTGTCAATGCCCTTTACAAGGCTTTAGCAGTCGGATACACGAAAAATGTGTCCGTAATATTAGCAAGTGACCTTGAATGGTGGTTTCACGGCCCTCAAAATTGTCATCACATGATGCGCATGCTTACCGGAGAAGCGTTACACACGGAGTTCAAGTTTGAGCATCGAAGTATCACTACAACAATAATGAGTTTAGGGTCGCCTCTTTTGTAGGGTCGACTTAGTCGTCCCTAGATTAAGGGGGGACCCACCACTTTTACAACAAAATTTTGGTCAAAAGGGCTGAGGGGACAAAGTGGGACCCAACAAACCTAGGGACGACTAAGTCGTCCCTATGTTTAATAAACTTATTATTCCGTTTTTAAATCTTTTTTATATATTTAAAATTAATATAAATTTTTTTTATTTAAAAAGTTTAAAATGAAAGAGGGGACCACAAACCCTAGGGACGACTTAGTCGTCCCTAGGTTAAATAAACTGATTATTCCGATTTTTAAATATTTTTTATATATTTAAAATTAATATAAATTATTTTTATTTAAAAAGTTTAAAATGAAAGTGGGGACCCCAAATCCTAGGGACGACTTAGTCGTCCCTAGGTTAAGTAAAATTATCTTATTTACTTAAAATTATTTAAACCTTATACATATTTAAAAAAATATATATATTTAGTTAAAAATAACTTTATACATATTTAAAAAAAACTTTATATATATTTAAAAAAAATTTATATATTTAGAAAAAAATTATACATATTTAAAAATAACTTTATACATATTAAAAAAACTTTATACATATTTAAAAAAAATTTATACATATTTAGAAAAAAAATTATACATATTTAAAAATAACTTTATACATATTTAAAAAAAACTTTATATTTATTTAAAAAAAACTTATATGTATTTAAAAAAAAACTTTAGATATATATTTAACACTTACAAACTAGTTACAACGATAATAGATTCATAAATAAGAAAAAAAACACATTACAAACTAGTTAAAATACAAATTAACACATTAAAATAACAAATAGATTCATAAATAAGAAAAAAAACACATTACAAACTAGTTAAAACTAAACGTACAGATTAACACATAATAATAAAATACAAATTAACACATTAAAATAACAAATAGATTACTACTCAAAGCTAAGATTTTCCATATCATTTAAAAACTCATGAAGTATTGCAGTCGATTGACATGCGTGGTCTTCAGGATGCCTTTCCATTTCTAGTCTTGTCTCTAGCATCTTTATCTTTAGATCTTTGATCTTGCAATTAGAGCACTCAGTTGGTGTAGATTGAGAAGGACCTGTAGAAGAACTTGGATGTGAACCTTGAGGTGTTGAAGATCCAGGGGAAGATCTTATACGGAGTTCGAGATCAAAATCATCCTTCCATTTAAAATATTTACATCCATAATCATCTGTTTTTGGCTGTTACAAAGTAAACAAATAACATGACATGTCATTTTAATAATCACACGTATTACATAACTAAAACATTTGATTGTTTACCTTCGAAAGAGGACATGCATAGTAAAGTTTACCAAAACTATGAGGTTGATGTGACTGTCTCAACACAATATATCCCTTTCTACATGTACACTTATAAGCTTCAAGCGGATCCATATTATGCAAAATCGGGTGGTGGTGGTGGTGAGTTTGGTATGAGAGGATAAGAGTTTGTGAGGATAAGAGCTACCATAAATAAAGATAAAAATTTAGGGTCGACACATTTAGGGACGACTTAGTCGACCCTAGCTTTCCCGCCAACATTTTCCCGCCAGCATTTCCCGCCAACATTTCCCGCCAATATTTGATCACTTAAACATGCTTAAGCTCAATATTTTTAGCTTAATGGTCACCTTATAGCAATAATAACATATTGTCTTACACTCTTACAATAACGTATAACCCTAACATATGGACTCACCAGTTGAACCTATAACGTATACCGTAACATATGGACTCGTCGGTTGAACCTATAACGTATAACCCTAACATATGGACTCGTCGGTTGAACCTATAACGTATAACCCTAACATATGGACTCACCGGTTGAACCTATAACGTATAACCGTAACATATGGACTCATCGGTTGAACCTATAACGTATAACCCTAACATATGGACTCGTCGGTTGAACCTATAACGTATAACCCTAACATATGGACTCACCGGTTGAACCTATAACGTATAACCGTAACATATGGACTCGTCGGTTGAACCTATAACGTATAACCCTAACATATGGACTCGTCGGTTGAACCTATAACGTATAACCCTAACATATGGACTCGTCGGTTGAACCTATAACGTATAACCCTAACATATGGACTCGTCGGTTGAACATATAACGTATAACCCTAACATATGGACTCGTCGGTTGAACCTATAACGTATAACCCTAACATATGGACTCACCGGTTGAACCTATAACGTATAACCGTAACATATGGACTCGTCGGTTGAACCTATAACGTATAACCCTAACATATGGACTCGTCGGTTGAACCTATAACGTATAACCGTAACATATGGACTCATCGGTTGAACCTATAACGTATAACCCTAACATATGGACTCGTCGGTTGAACCTATAACGTATAACCCTAACATATGGACTCGTCGGTTGAACCTATAACGTATAACCCTAACATATGGACTCACCGGTTGAACCTATAACGTATAACCGTAACATATGGACTCGTCGGTTGAACCTATAACGTATAACCCAAACATATGGACTCGTCGGTTGAACCTATAACGTATAACCGTAACATATGGACTCGTCGGTTGAACCTATAACGTATAACCCTAACATATGGACTCGTCGGTTGAACCTATAACGTATAACCCTAACATATGGACTCGTCGGTTGAACCTATAACGTATAACCCTAACATATGGACTCACCGGTTGAACCTATAACGTATAACCGTAACATATGGACTCATCGGTTGAACCTATAACGTATAACCGTAACATATGGACTCACCGGTTGAACCTATAACGTATAACCGTAACATATGGACTCGTCGGTTGAACCTATAACGTATAACCCTAACATATGGACTCGTCGGTTGAACCTATAACGTATAACCGTAACATATGGACTCACCGGTTGAACCTATAACGTATAACCGTAACATATGGACTCGTCGGTTGAACCTATAACGTATAACCGTAACATATGGACTCGTCGGTTGAACCTATAACGTATAACCCTAACATATGGACTCGTCGGTTGAACCTATAACGTATAACCCTAACATATGGACTCACCGGTTGAACCTATAACGTATAACCGTAACATATGGACTCATCGGTTGAACCTATAACGTATAACCGTAACATATGGACTCACCGGTTGAACCTATAACGTATAACCGTAACATATGGACTCGTCGGTTGAACCTATAACGTATAACCCTAACATATGGACTCGTCGGTTGAACCTATAACGTATAACCGTAACATATGGACTCACCGGTTGAACCTATAACGTATAACCGTAACATATGGACTCGTCGGTTGAACCTATAACGTATAACCGTAACATATGGACTCGTCGGTTGAACCTATAACGTATAACCCTAACATATGGACTCGTCGGTTGAACCTATAACGTATAACCGTAACATATGGACTCATCGGTTGAACCTATAACGTATAACCCTAACATATGGACTCACCAGTTGAACCTATAACGTATACCGTAACATATGGACTCGTCGGTTGAACCTATAACGTATAACCCTAACATATGGACTCGTCGGTTGAACCTATAACGTATAACCGTAACATATGGACTCGTCGGTTGAACCTATAACGTATAACCCTAACATATGGACTCGTCGGTTGAACCTATAACGTATAACCGTAACATATGGACTCATCGGTTGAACCTATAACGTATAACCGTAACATATGGACTCATCGGTTGAACCTATAACGTATAACCGTAACATATGGACTCATCGGTTGAACCTATAACGTATAACCGTAACATATGGACTCGTCGGTTGAACCTATAACGTATAACCGTAACATATGGACTCATCGGTTGAACCTATAACGTATAACCCTAACATATGGACTCACCGGTTGAACCTATAACGTATAACCGTAACACATGGACTCATCGGTTGAACCTATAACGTATAACCCTAACATATGGACTCACCGGTTGAACCTATAACGTATAACCGTAACATATGGACTCATCGGTTGAACCTATAACGTATAACCCTAACATATGGACTCACCAGTTGAACCTATAACGTATACCGTAACATATGGACTCGTCGGTTGAACCTATGACGTATAACCCTAACATATGGACTCGTCGGTTGAACCTATAACGTATAACCCTAACATATGGACTCACCGGTTGAACCTATAACGTATAACCCTAACATATAGACTCGTCGGTTGAACCTATAATGTATAACCCTAACATATGGACTCACCGGTTGAACCTATAACGTATAACCGTAACATATGGACTCGTCGGTTGAACCTATAACGTATAACCGTAACATATGGACTCACCGGTTGAACCTATAACGTATAACCGTAACATATGGACTCATCGGTTCAACCTATAACAAATTAAGTATAACGTATATTTTAATATTAATTATAATAATTTAT
Source organism: Glebionis coronaria (assembly GCA_025667525.1). Taxonomy (NCBI): domain Eukaryota; kingdom Viridiplantae; phylum Streptophyta; class Magnoliopsida; order Asterales; family Asteraceae; genus Glebionis; species Glebionis coronaria. The sequence goes on from CM046881.1 coordinate 568,080,028, forward strand.
TTTGATTTTTATTATTAATTTTATTACATATAGGGAAGATATAATGCAAAAATCTCTTGAAAAACACTTAGGGACGACTTTGTCGTCCCTAAATATCAAAGGAAGTCGTCCCTAAAAAACCCTCCAAAAACACTTAGCCAAATTTTGTAAAACTTGAAAAATTTGGGAAAATTTTAAATAACCCGCTTGGGTTTGAGATTTCCCGGTTTACACCTTGGGACGACTTAGTCGTCCCTAGGTGTAAGAAGTCGTCCCTAAGAATTAATATTAGACAAAAAAAAAACTTTTTATTATTAACCTAGGGACGACTTAGTCGTCCCTAGGTTACTAAGGGAAAGTCGTCCCTAGGTGTAAAATACAGATAGTGGTCTTATCTTCATATCTCATTTTCTTCACTGTTAAAAAAAAAAAACGGGAGCAGCGAAGCAATCATCATCACCATCACCATCCAACCCACCATCACCATCAATCCAACCCAACATCAATCCAACCCAACCCAAAAAAAACGGGACGACCTAGCTACACCACCACCACCGTCCGTCTCATCTCCACCACTTCAACTCCATCCGTCTCATCCCACCACCATCTCATCTCCACCACCAATCGAGCCTCCGTCACACCCAACAATCTATATAAAGGTAATTTGTCTAATTTTGTTTAAATTTGTTATATTTTATATTTTTTATGTTTAATTTTAGTATAATTTTTAATTTTTGTATAATGTTTAATTTTTGTATAATTTTTAATTTGTTATAGTAGCAACACCACCACCACCGCGATGATGGTGATATAGTCGGAACCACCAACAGCCACCCACCACCACATTATATTTTGGTATAATGTTTAATTTTGGTGTATTTGATTTTTCTATGTGTATTTGGTATAATGTTAATGTTTATTGTTTATTGACTAGCACTCACCCACCACCACCGCCGCTGCGGCAGCAGTAGCAATCACCACCATCAGCAGCCACCACTGCCGACAGTAGTAGTAGCCACCACCACACATTCCCACCAATTTTCATAAAGGTAATTGATTTTTCTATGTTTAATTTGCTAATTGTGATTGTTTATTTTACTTATATTGTTATTGTTATCGACATTTAGATATGTGTGTTATGTTTAATTTGTTTGTTTATTTAAATTCATATGTTTTTATGCAGACATATTTCGACCTCGAGCCATGGTACAATGATCGTACTGAGGTGGTGTGTGGCAATGGTGTGTATGAGGTGTGTACTCGGGTTAGGGTTGCGTTGGAATATCATCTGAGGTTGCTGTATAGAAAATACAAGAACAGGATCACGAAACATTTTTATTCGAAATATGAGACGCCCGCACTGGCACAAGAACATGTACCGTCGTCGAGTGTGTGGGACAGTAGAACCGAAGGTGATTGGGCTGAATTGGTTCAGTGGTGGTCAGACCCAAAGAGGGTGGCAAGAAGTGAGGTTAATACTGTTAATCGTTCCAAAAACACGGTACCGACCACTCAAGGCAAAAAACCATTCGCCCAAGGAAGGAATGAATACGTAAGACTCTTTATAATTTTTGTGATTTATTTAAAAGCGTTTATATTGTTTATTTATTATAGCTCGTTACTAATTTATTTGAGATTTTACAGAAAGTCAAGGAAGGGGTTTACGAGGACCTGGTTGAAACATGGAGGAAGGGGCACTCAAGTGGTGGCACGTTTAAAAGTAAAGAAAACGAGGAAAGATATGTAAGTAATATATAACTCTTTACATGCCTTAGTAACTAATTTCATTTGTTTTAAATCGTTTTTTTTCCCAGCAAAAGATGAAAGCCCTCAGTGACCAAGTGAGAGCCGGTATAGTCCCGCACATGTCTGATAAAGAAATAGTGGCTCAAATCATGCCAAGTCAAAATAAGAAAAATGTGTCGGGACAAGGCAGAAAGTTACCGGGTGGTGCCAATAACACAACTCGCAGGTTATATATCCTCAATAAAACAAAATGTAAATCAATTGTTCATATTTATGTCTTGTTGTATATAATGAAACATTGTTGTTGTAACTTATCGCAGGCGGGGTGCTCCACGTCGACCAGATGTTCCCTCTCGTAGTGAATTTCAAGAATTGATAGAACGAAATGAGCGACAGATGGAGCTGCTGAGGAAAGAGAATCAGGCGGCGCAACAATATAGTCAGACGTCGTACCAGCATATGGCGCAATATCAGAGTCAATTGGGTGAGTTTTTCCAGAACTACAACTCAAATACTGATCACCCAATTAGACCTCCTACTTTTGTACCCCCGCCCCGACCCTTTGTTATGCCCACCCTAGCTCCTGATTGGGCTCATTTAGTCCAACCCCCTATCCTTGGGCACAACCAATGCAACCTCCTTCCATCGACCCATACCGACCATCTTTGCCCGACAATCTCCAACCACTCCAACCTCCCTATACCAGCACTTATCCTATTGCTCCCGTCACCAACAATAACACATTTAACTATTGTTATCGTCCCACCACACACTCGGCTTATGAGATCGGCTCTACTTCACAATCCATACCCGGAGGTTCTCGTGTAATCACAAATCCCCATGAGCACGATTACCGGTCCGTTGACGAGTTGGGTCGAGATAGGAATGTACAAAACAGTGGTGACGACTTATCAAGCGATGACGAGGGGAATGACGAGGGGAGTGACGAGGGGGGTGACGAGGAGGGTGACGATGGGGAAGGTGACTTTTCACCTAACGAGGATGCGGAGTAGAGGTTGTGGTAGTATTTTTCTTATTATGCATGTTTAATAAAGTTTGAGACTTGTAGCGTTTGAAACATTTGATTTAGGACTGAATAAGTGTATTTGATGAATATTGTATCGTGACGTTGGATAATTTATCGTAATATGGTATTGTAACGTTTATTGATTTGTTATTATTCTGTATTTGTCGAATTCTGCCATTTTGAATTGTGGATTTTGTCCGGAAAAAGTTCCGGAAAAAATCTGGAAACTGCAAAATAGCCCAGTTTTTTTTTTAGCCCCCAGGTACACCTAGGGACGTCTTAGTCGTCCCTAGGATATTAAATATCATCCAGGTTATCACCCTAGGGACGATTTAGTCGTCCCTAGGTTTCAAAATGCCCAGGTGTCAATACCTGGGGACGACTTAGTCGTCCCTAGGTATTGAATACCTGGGCATTTTGAAACCTAGGGACGATTAAGTCGTCCCTAGGGTGATAAATATATTTTTTTTTATTTTCTAAAAATGTTTTTTTTAATATTTATAAAAAAGATTTTATTAAAAATAATAAAAAAAAGAATTTTTAAGAAAAATTTTGAAAAAGATTATTTTTATTTATAACCTAGGGATGACTTTGTCGACCCTAGGTTACAAAGAGGGTCGTCCCTAGGTTAGTCAATTTTTTCAACGTAGTGGGTTGCGGGACCCACTAAGTCGTCCCTAGGATACAAAGAGGAGTTCGTCCCTAGGATCCTAGAGACGATTTTTTAGGCACAACCTCCTAGGGTCGACTTAGTCGTCCCTAGGAGTTTAGGGTCGAATATTGGCGTCCCTAGGGACGAATAAGTCGTCCCTAGGGTAGAAAATTGTTGTAGTGTATCACTACCATTGGTGATGAGATGGTTATAGCTGAGGGGTACGAGGGAGCAAACGTACACGTTTGGGCCCTCCAAGACGGGTTAATTACTATGTTTAGGGAGTAGTTTACTACATGGTTAACGGTTAAGGAGTTGAGAGTGAGGCCCGTGAAGAAGAATCGGTCTACTGTGTGACGTAGCCAACCACGGGATCTTTTTCGCTGGTCATTGCCCGAGCTCATACTTGCCATTTGATCGAAGTCTAGAAAAAATTCTTCCACATATTTTCCAATAAATTATAGGTCTTGTTACTCTAAAAACCCATCTATCAATTGTACATATGTAATTCTATGGTTTTTATAATTATTACTCGTATTGTTTAGTTTCATGAAATTTGTCAAATACAGTTCGATAATTTTTTTGCAGCGTTTATTTTCCATTCATATTTTTAGATAACGTCTAAGCAGTTTTGTTTCGTTTTGACAAGCTGATATGTCAACCTTGTGATTTCTACTAGTTCGAAGTACAAATGGTGCCTTTGTTTGCAAAAGTCAATACGTGAAGGAAATTTGTTCAATAGTATCGATTTTTAGCACGGAGCCTTGCTCTTAATTGTCGGAGGCTTTGGTTTCTTTGGAAACTTTTAGGCTTCGTCTGATGTGGACTTTGCCATGTTTTGACAGACTCCTTTACGGAGACACGGTAGGTTTTACGCCAATGATCACTAGGCCGTGCCACCTGTACAATATCGAAGGTTAGACTCTAACCATATGATAGGTTACACCATCACATATTATCATATGAATAGTCATATTCTGTTCATTTAAAAAAGTTTACGTGCATGCATTTGCCTTAATGCATTTATAAAGAAGGACCCTCAATATATTGAAAAAGTACAAGAAAGATTTTTTTGTTCGGGTACAAGGCACATGGTGTCATGGTCTTTCCTACTTTCTTAGAGAGCTAGGAGTCATCACTCCAAGTGAGGGGGTTTTGAGGTGCCACGTCAGCGAAACCCACTCACTCACTCACTTGGAAAAATCAGGGGAGTCATCACTCCAAGTGACTCCCCTTTGTGGGTCCCACTTTTCTTTTTATTTCTCACATTTTCAAACTAAATTAATTCATTTCATAAATAAAAATAAATATTACAATCCTAAAAAAAAGAAAAATACAACTTCGAATAAAAAAAAAAACGAAAAAATTACGAAAAAAAACTACTAGTTGGAGGAGTCTTCGGAATCTTCAACGTCGCGGTATTGATTGGTATTCGGCATTTTTGCGCGTAGACGAGCCTTGATTTCTTCTTTTTTAAAGTTTATAAACGCGGCCGTTTCGGGATCCATGTTGGAGGTGTCATAGTTGAGAAATTTCAACTCCTCCATTTCGGCAATCGTGTCGTCTTTGCGTTGCGAAGCCGCATACGCTTTTTGCGAGGCTTCACGACGGAGACGAAGGTCATAGGTAACCGCGTCTTCAAATCAAGACGAGTTACTTCCTCCGGTACTCGCCGATGTTTCCGAACGGCTTTTTTTCCCGGGCCGTTCTTTACCCGCGGGGCGGGGTCGTTGATCGCGTTGGAATAGTTCGTCCGTGTTCATCGGCATCGAAAACGAACCACCATCCTCGTTCTCGGTCAAATCAACCGGGGCAACCTCGGGTGCGTCCCATTTCTGGGACTTCCTCAAAACATTCCATGCCTTTTCGTGATTAAACGTGGCATTTCTATTCTCGTCCGCGTAAATGGCCCGAGCCCGTTCAATCACATCAACCTCGCTTTCGCCACTTTTTTTGTTCCGATGACATTTCTTGTAGATGGCGTGCCACTTCATAATATTATGATGCATCGGATTCCACTTACCCGTGAGCATGTCTTTGATACGTTCTTGATGATTTCTTTCGTTAAACACCCGGGTAATCCGAATCCAAAGAGTGTCTCTTTTTTGGTGACGCCCAACTTTTGGATCTTCGGATGTCGCGATGTAACACTCGGCAAGCACGGCTTCTTCGTCCTTGGTCCACCGACCAAGACCTTCATTCGGAATGGGTTCTTTTGATTTTTTTGCGGGGTTTTTCTTTCGGGTATTTTTTTGTTGGTTCGGTTTCGGCACTACAACATTCGCGCCCTACCCCAGCGATATTTTTGGGGTTTCCCCAGCGACATGTCGCTGGGGAAAGATATCCCCAGCGACATGTCGCTGGGGTATATTCGCTGGGGTATGCTAGTTGTTAAAAGTATCCCCAGCGACTTCCCCCAGCGACACGCGGGCCCACAAACTTTTCCTGGAAGAACAGATTGCCACGGTGGCAATATTTTCCCCAGCGACATGTCGCTGGGGAAAATTCCTTATTAAACAAAAAAATTAAGTTAAACTTAACCAGTTTAGCTAATTACAAAGTTTCCCCATCGACATGTCGCTGGGGAATCTTTCCTTTCATTTGACTTGTCAACGCGTTGCCGTTGACTTGTCAACGCTTTCCACAGTTTCCCCAGCGACATGTCGCTGGGGAAACTCTTGATACGTTTGACTTGTCAACGCTTTTCGTTTGACTTGTCAACGAATAACCAATGTTTCCCCAGCGACATGTCGCTGGGGAAGAGTCTGCAGGTTTTTTTTTTAAATTGCCTGCACAGCAGGCGTTTTCCAGATTTTTTCCGGAATTTTTCCAGAAAAAATCTACCAAAACCTGTATTTGCTCACCAAAATACACATATAAAGTAAACTTGAAATACAAATCAACACAAACGCGGAATAAGTTCAAACTTGCACCAAAATATAATATAACGTTCTAATGATCACATGGATACTAGGAATAAGTCGGGATAGTTAAGGATATTAGGGAAACAAGCGTTCTAATTTAGGATAATAGGTAAACAAGTCAAGATGAACATAAAGAAACTATGTACCATACTAACAAACACATATATGACACGACTAGCTCGCGTCATCGCCACCCTCCCGATCCTCAGCATCATCACCCGGGCGACTCCCGCTCCCGCTGGCACCAGCATCATCACCCGGGCGACTCCCACTCCCGCTGGCACCACCACTCTCATATGCGGCAAAAAGAGCGCCATACATGGGGTCGTTTCTGAACAAACCCATCATGAAATCAACATCCCGATCCCGACGAGTCTCAGGGGTGGTGGCGAAAAGCACGGGGGAGTACTGGTGTATCCCGGCAATACCATACCCACGCCAGGATGGTGGCCGCGAAACTTGCCTCCTCGCACCATCCTGTTGATCTCGGCAGTGGTGTGCTCACCCGTCGCCTCTAGCTCCCTCATCTGATCCTGTGTGGTGACAATAACACAAGATAGTAAATATATTACTCGGGTTGCTAGATTATTAATCAATGATTCATTAAAGTGTGTTTTGGAAAGAATACTTACATACAACTGGAGAGACTTCTCATCTATAAATACACCATCTGAATTCGTATGCAGACGATAGAACATGTCGATCTCTGTAGGCTCCTGTTGGGTTTCAGACGCCTTTTGCTGTACATACACACGTAAGTAAGATCAATCTAATTAAATGCGGCAATAATAATATGTATGTAAAATCAATAATGATAATAATAAAATAATAAAAATAAAAAACAATAATAATAATAATAAAATAAAAAAAATAAAAAAACCATAATAATATAAAATCAATAATAATAATAATAATAATAATTACCATGAGCTGTCGAGTGCGAGGGATCGACCGAGAACCATGTCGGGAGACAAGTGTTGCCTTGGACCGATTTTGGCTGTTTGTTGAGGATCGCTTCATGTTAGCTTCGTCAGTCCAAAACTCTATCTGTTTCTCCCACACTTCAGGTGTGTGCTCGTCGGGTCTGTTCTGCCTAATTTGATCCAAATCGTATTCTCCAGTCTCGGGGTCTTTTACACAGTAATCTCGCTTCAGACTAGCCTTGCTGGTGTTGTATGATTTTTGTAGCTGTGCATTAATGGTATCATAAATACTCTTCCACCGAGGGGTGTTCATGTACGACGTGAGATCATATTTTGTCTGCAATCAAATACAACACATTGAAAACAGAGTTAGAAATATAATTTATATATTTATTTAAATTCGTTTATTTATTTATATGATATAAATAAATAAACAAATTTAAATGAATATACACAATACAACACATTGAAAACAGAGTTAGAAATATAATTTATATATTTATTTAAATTCGTTTATTTATTTATATGATATAAATAAATAAACGAATTTAAATGAATATAAACAATACAACACATTGAAAACAGAGTTAGAAATATAATTTATATATTTATTTAAATTTGTTTATTTATTTATATGATATAAATAAATAAATTTAAATAAATATACACAATACAACACATTGAAAACAGAGTTAGAAATATAATTTAAATAAATATACACAATACAACACATTAAAAACGGAGTTAGCAATATAATTTATATATTTATTTAAATTTGTTTATTTATTTATATGATATAAATAAAAAAAACAAATTTAAATAAATATATACAATTAAATAAATGAACACGATAATTAAATAAATATAAAATGCTAACTTACCCCAATAGCTGCCCGGGCCGCCACCTTGTACCCTTCGGGGACCTTGCTCCACGAAGGGTAATACAAAGGTATTTCCCTAACGACAGACCCGAATAAGTTTCCCCAATGATCTGCGTAGGGGCCGACAGGTATAACAAGGTCACCTTTACCGGGTACAAAGTCGATCTCGACCGGCCGGTTTTGATTCTCGGCCACCGCATCCAGTAATTTCAGGCAGCGGGTCTTCTCCTGGGTATTCTGCCTGCTGGCTCTCCTCCCGCCCAAATTGGGCTTTTTCTTTCCTTTTCCTGCAAAATCAAGTGAGTGATAAAGTCATAAAAGTTAAGGCAAACAAGTTAAATATGTGTATCAAATTTGTATTACAATAATCCAGAAATTCTTACCCCGGTTGACGAAGCAACCCCCGCAATCGAATGATGGAGGACGTGGACGTGAAGGATCCTCGCCACCACCGTCCCCGCCGTGGCCCCGTGTAACATCAGTCATCTGTATACAGGTACAATTAGCATAACATGTAGAAATTCATGAACAAAATAATACAAGCATGCACAAATCTAAATATCAAAATAAATTTACACATTTATATAAAATATACCTTCCCGCTGCTTGCCGCTGCTACAGTTGCCTACCGCTGTCTGCCGCCGCCTACTGCTACCTACGCTGCCTACCGCTGCCTACTGCCGCCTACCGCTTCCTACGCTGCCTACCGCTACCTACGCTGCCTACTACTACTGCTACCTACGCTGCCGCTGGGGAAACCAAAATGATAAAAATCCCCAACGACATGTCGTTGGGGAAACCAAAATGATAAAAATCAGTAAATAACATGTATTATCAGTTAGAACTAAAAAAACATACCTGTTATTTGTGGTGTTTGGCTGTGGTCGGCTGCTGTCGGCTATGGTCGGCTGCTTTCGGCTGTGGTCGGCTACAATAATATAAAACATTAAAGTAAAAACTTAATTAAACATTCAATTAATAAAAACTATAAATTTATATAAAAACTCAATTTATAAAAAACAATTGAATTAAAAAAACAAAACCTTTAGATTATATGGTGATGGAGATGGGTGACGGTGGTGGTGATTAGCAGTGGTGATGGTGGGAGTGATAGAGATGGGTGACGGTGGTGGTGATAAGCAGTGGTGATGGTGGGAGTGATGGAGATGGGTGACGATGGTGGAGATGATCAGTGGTGATGGTGGGAGTGATGGAGATGGGTGACGGTGGTGGAGATGATCAGTGGTGATGGAGATGGGCTGTGGTGATGGTGTTTTACGTAGAGAAGAGAAAGAGATAAGAGAGGTTTGGGAGATAAGTGATGTTTCTGTAAATCGTTGAGGATAAGGTGTGGTCAAAAGTTTCCCCAGCGACATGTCGCTGGGGAAAATTTCCTTTTCTTGACGAACTTTTCCCCAGCGACATGTCGCTGGGGAAACCTTAGAATTTGTCGTTTTGCGCAGCTGGTTTAATAAACGTTGGAAATTAACGAAACTTACCCCAGCGACATGTCGCTGGGGAAAAGTGTGTTTTGTCGCTTTGTGAAAGAAGCGCGTTAATGAAAATTTTTGGAGGGATTTCTAAAATTGGTAAACGAAACTTACCCCAGCGACATGTCGCTGGGGAAACTTTTTTAACAATTTATGATGTTTACTTTTAAATGACTAATAATAATAATTTTATATAATTGTATATTATAATTTTATATAATTAAAAATAATAAGTTTTATATAATTGTATATTTTACTTTTATATAATTAAAAATAATAAGTTTTATATAATTGTATATTTTACTTTTATATAATTAAAAATAATAAGTTTTATATAACTGTATATTTTTTATATAAGATATTTATGTAAATTAGTTTTAAATGATTGATAATAATACGTTTTATATACCATTTATGTAATTTACTTTTAAATGATTAATAGAGTTCATCATTATAGGTTCAATGTATTAGATACGTTTCATCATTAGAGGTTCAATGTATTAGATAGGGTTCAACATTATAGGTTCAATGTATTAGATAGGGTTCATCATTAGAGGTTCAATGTATTAGATAGGGTTCATCATTAGAGGTTAAATGTATTAGATAGGTTTCATCATTAGAGGTTCAATGTATTAGATAGGGTTCATCATTATAGGTTCAATGTATTAGATAGGGTTCATCATTATAGGTTCAATGTATTAGATAGGGTTCATCATTATAGGTTCAATGTATTAGATAGGGTTCAACATTATGACTTCAATGTATTAGATAGGGTTCATCATTAGAGGTTCAATGTATTAGATAGGGTTCTTCATTATAGGTTCAATGTATTAGATAGGGTTCATCATTATAGGTTCAATGTATTAGATAGGGTTCAACATTATAGGTTTAATGTATTAGATAGGTTTCATCATTAGAGGTTCAATGTATTAGATAGGGTTCATCATTATAGGTTCAATGTATTAGATAGGGTTCATCATTATAGGTTCAATGTATTAGATAGGGTTCATCATTATAGGTTCAATGTATTAGACAGGGTTCAACATTATAGGTTCAATGTATTAGATAGGGTTCATCATTATAGGTTCAATGTATTAGATAGGGTTCCACATTATAGGTTCAATGTATTAGATAGGGTTCATCATTAGAGGTTCAATGTATTAGATAGGGTTCAACATTATAGGTTCAATGTATTAGATAGGGTTCAACATTATAGGTTCAATGTATTAGATAGGGTTCAACATTATAGGTTCAATGTATTAGATAGGGTTCATCATTATAGGTTCAATGTATTAGATAGGGTTCAACATTATAGGTTCAATGTATTAGATAGGGTTCATCATTATAGGTTCAATGTATTAGATAGGGTTCAACATTATAGGTTCAATGTATTAGATAGGGTTCATCATTATAGGTTCAATGTATTAGATAGGGTTCAACATTATAGGTTCAATGTATTAGATAGGGTTCATCATTATAGGTTCAATGTATTAGATAGTGTTCAACATTATAGGTTCAATGTATTAGATAGGGTTCATCATTAGAGGTTCAATGTATTAGATAGGGTTCATCATTATAGGTTCAATGTATTAGATAGGGTTCCTTATTATAGGTTCAATGTATTAGATAGGGTTCACCATTATAGGTTCAATGTATTAGATAGGGTTCATCATTATAGGTTTAATGTATTAGATAGGGTTCAACATTATAGGTTCAATGTATTAGATAGGGTTCATCATTATAGGTTCAATGTATTAGATAGGGTTCAACATTATAGGTTCAATGTATTAGATAGGGTTCATCATTATAGGTTCAATGTATTAGATAGGGTTCATCATTATAGGTTCAATGTATTAGATAGGTTTCATCATTAGAGGTTCAATGTATTAGATAGGGTTCATCATTATAGGTTCAATGTATTAGATAGGGTTCAACATTATAGGTTCAATGTATTAGATAGGGTTCATCATTATAGGTTCAATGTATTAGATAGGGTTCAACATTATAGGTTCAATGTATTAGATAGGGTTCATCATTATAGGTTCAATGTATTAGATAGGGTTCAACATTATAGGTTCAATGTATTAGATAGGTTTCATCATTAGAGGTTCAATGTATTAGATAGGGTTCATCATTATAGGTTCAATGTATTAGATAGGGTTCATCATTATAGGTTCAATGTATTAGATAGGGTTCAATATTATAGGTTCAATGTATTAGATAGGGTTCATCATTATAGGTTCAATGTATTAGATAGGGTTCAACATTATAGGTTCAATGTATTAGATAGGGTTCATCATTATAGGTTCAATGTATTAGATAGGGTTCATCATTATAGGTTGAATGTATTAGATAGGGTTCATCATTATAGGTTCAATGTATTAGATAGGGTTCAACATTATAGGTTCAATGTATTAGATAGGGTTCATCATTATAGGTTCAATGTATTAGATAGGGTTCAACATTATAGGTTCAATGTATTAGATAGGGTTCATCATTATAGGTTCAATGTATTAGATAGGGTTCATCATTATAGGTTCAATGTATTAGATAGGGTTCATCATTATAGGTTCAATGGAAAGACGAACGCGTCCAACTACTAATCAATTCTCTGGAGGTTCAATGAGCTTTTCTCCTCCAAGCTCTTCTTCAAGACCTTCAACGAGCTTTTCTCCTCCAAGCTCTTCTACCAGACCTTCAACGATTCCAATTTCTTCTTCAAGCTCTTCAGCGTGTGCAAACTGTGTGCGCTTGAATGGAATGATAATGGTACTTGAGCGTACGATAGAGTTGTACCGCAACTCCGATAGGCACACATTGGATTCAGCTGCACTACTTCACGACCTTTACGATGACATGGGGAACATTCGTTTGAACTAGTTTATGATGTATCTGTTTTCGTGTTTATGTGTCTATTATCGGTTTAATATCCATGTTTAATTAAGCGCGTGTTTAAGTGTCAGTGTAGAATAAAGTTAGGTTTAGGCGTGTCTGTTTGTAAGCCTCAATGAATGTTAACAACTTTTAATTAATATTAACAATTATCAGTGAATGTTAACTTTTGACGGGCAAAATGTTGGCGGGAAAACATTGGCGGGAACACTAATCACTTGGACTCACTTTTTTTAATCATAAAAAGAGATATATACTATTTTAATAACTATATTTTTTAATATATATATTATATTTACTAAAATATTATATAAACATTACACATTTTTTGAAAATTGGTGGTCAAACAGAAGTCAACGTTTCCCCAGCGACATGTCGCTGGGGAAGGATTTGTTCGTTTTTGTAAAATAGGCGCGTTAACGGAATATCTTTGGAGGGAATCCTAAAAAGTTTCCCCAGCGACATGTCGCTGGGGAAAAGTTTGGTCATAAATTAAGCAAGGCATTAACCACTAATCACTTGGACTAGACGTGGAAGAAAGTTTCCCCAGCGACATGTCGTTGGGGAAAAGTTGGCGGGTTAATCTCCCGCTTGCATTTTTAGTGAAATAGTTTGGTCAAATTTCAGTCAACTTATCCCCAGCGACATGTCGCTGGGGAAACTTTTCTTTATTTTTTGGTCAAATTTTTTTCGAGAAAGTTTGCCACGTCAGAAAGTTTTTGTCGTTTAGTGACTTTTCTCCAGCGACATCATGTCGCTGGGGAAAACCCCGATGGGGAAGGGCTGGATTGTTGTAGTGCGGGTGGTGGAGATTGGAGTGATTGGCGTCTTTGGGTATAGGCTTGATTGTTGCTTTTGTATAAAAGCTTGATCTTCGGGAGTCATCGGACCGTGGGTAGGAAATCCGGGGAATTGTGGGTTGGACGTAGTTCCGTCACCGCCACCCATGTTGGATTGAAGGAGGTGGGTGAATCCGAACCAATTTTCGCCGGCCATTTTGATTGTGTTTGTGTTTGTGAATGAGAGAATGATTTGTGTGTGTGTAAAAAAATGGTATAGGAAATGTAGTATATATAGAGATTAAAATTGAAAAAAAAAAAAAAATTATATTTTAAATTTTTTTTTTTAAATGGAAACTAGCCGTTAGGCATTTAAAACAAAAAAAAAACTTTTTTTTTCAAAAAAACGGCTAGTTGCCGTTATGTTTAAAAAATTTTCAAAATTTTTTTTTTTTTTTTTTAAAAACACACTCACGCCCCGTGAGTACACTCGCGCCGGGGCTCAACGCCGTGATTTTTTGGGCTCAGGGGAGTCATCGCCCCGACCGCGCCGTGGGTTTGGCACCCCACGGCGCCACCACTCCCAGCCCTCTTATAGGGTGAGCATCATGTCCGGATCAGAACAAGGACTAAAATGGTTTAAAATTCAGGACCGAGACCGGACAGAAATAGTTTGGTCTGATTCAGGTTGGTTCGGTCTTCGATCTAATTCGGTTTCATTAGGTTTAATCGAAAAGGTTTTGATATGACAGAACTGAACCGGACGGAAGATCGATAGTCCAAAACTCCGGACCGAAGACTGGATGGAAATTGTTGGATCCGATCCGACACCCCAATGCTCAGCTCTACTTTCCTAATTCCCCATGAACCATGGTTTACACAGACTATAAATAAACGATAAGCTCAACAAATAGATAGGGATACATATTAAAAACGTCTTTCGTAATTGTCCTCGTCATGCATTATCGTTTTTAATATCCCAAGATTTTAACTCTTCACTATCTTATAGGAAGGTAAAAGAAAGAAGATTAGAAATGGTGTGTACAATTGTAGTTTTCTTGAGAGATGTATCAGTTACTACTATTATTAAGTAGGGTTTTCTAGCGGAGAATGCGACAACAATTGCTGACATAGACACACGAATGAGTACAAGTTGGATCCAACAGGAACCTTAAACGTCCCGATTCTCTACTGTAGTCCTGTCGTCTTAACTAATTGGCTTTAAAAATATCGAACAAACATTTTACAAAAATTAATAATAAGAAAGGATGCCATCAAAAATTGGTTCAACATCTTCCATTTGTTTTTTTATTCGAACCTAATTAGGTATATATTTGAAAATTAGACTGTACAGTGAAAATTCGAAATAGTTGTAAGGATCCTCAATATAGTCGCGTACGTAAATCTAATTCTTCTCGAAATAAACTTGATAGAAGACACATCATCCGTTTACCGATCTATATCTTCAATCATAAAAGACTATTGTTATGTAACTAGGTCCAAATAAAAATTATAATTCTCAAACAGTATTATAGCTGTCTTGATGAATGGGTGTTGATTTGTACAATGGCACACTCAAATTATGTGTGTTGTGAAATTTATACCATCAATTATTATACATTCCATCAAGTGATTTAAGGGTATAAATGGCAAAATATATAATAATTTGAGTTTTCAAATAACTTTTAGGAGTGTGCAAATCATTAGCCTTGATAAATGCCCTATGAAAAAGGATATGTGAAGCACCATAAAGATGTGTGGATAACTTTATGTAAAATGTGTGTGATTTTAGTATTTCTCCTAGTTTTAAAGTTTTATCAATTTTCGTTAGTTTGACCATTTCAAAATAAGTTTAATGAAAATATTTAGATCATTATTTCAAATCTATACTATCTAATATATGAGAGTTTTGTACAAGTCCTTTATAGCTAGCACAATTAAATTCTGCTGATTTGTCACTCTTATATTCAATCTTATGTTTGGAAAATACTAAACATTACAACTACCATTATTCCTTTTAAACCTTTTCAATAATATTTGACTATTAAACAAAAAAAAACGCACCTTTTATAAAGCTGTCAAACGATAGCAATTTTTCTAATTAAATAAAAAAGAGTCTGGCCCAACACAACTTGCGTAACTGCCACCAACACAATTTGGGAAACCCCTTTCTCTGCCATCAACATTAAAAACCGCTGATGTGGCAGCCTCAAATTCATCCTCACGTTTTGAAAGTACAATGCAACAACGCACAACTTTTGAAACTGAGTCAATTCACATAACTATTGAAACCGTCTCTTCAAAACTTTAATTTGATCAGAAAATATGAAACGCTCCAAATCCAAATTACGAGTGATAAAAACATTTCCTAAATTATTTGATTTGTAATAACTACTAAATTAAAAAAGATTTCCTAATGTATCCTACTATGGAGGAGCGTATAATTCATTCGCTAAATATATTCAACTTAATCAATGTTATTCTTACTCAACAAGCTTTTTAAATCATAATTGTTTCCTAAATGTTGGAATATGTATAACTAATGAATTCCATAACTCATTAAAATATGTTTTTTATTTTTAATTATATAGAAAGCTTTGAATAAATATACATTGGCTTTCTAGAATTCTTTCTTCAAAACTACGTTTGACACCTCTTAACGTGAATCTCCCGATTCTTCATTTAAATGGTAAGTATATGTTTTTCTGTTTGTTTTTTATGTACACCAAGTATATGATGAAATTCCTCTTTGTAAAAAAATTTATCGTATATGTTCGTACAGGATTCGATAGATAAAAAGAAGAGAGATTGGTGTATAACTTATGGCACCCTTAGGCTTAATGCTTCATGGAACGAGTTGACACATCTAAAACGTTTTAGGTTACACAATTACTCTTTTTTAGTTTAATCTATTTGATGAAACATATTTCAAGTTTACTGATAATGCTTTCAAAATTTTATACTGGGTGCTAGAATCTCCATGCACTGCTAATATTTTTTGAAGCAACGGTTTTATATGGATTTGTGTTTTGATAGACATTGTTTTAAGGTATGAAATATTGTTTTATTGGGCCAAATATTTTGTTTAACTGAATGTGACGAAATATGAACTTAAGTATCTTTATGTCCATTCTTTTGTGTAGGCATTCACATTCTTCACCATCATGGGCATATCCATCAAGATATTCAAGTGAGTTTGATTCCTGTGTTACTCTAAAGTTTCAAGTTTTTCTATAATTACCTAATTTTTTAAATAGACGTGTTTTTGTTCTGTATTACTAATATAACTATAACTACGGGTGATTTTGTATATTGGTGACCATGTGTTGTAATTGTTTAAAACAATGGCCTACGCTTTTGTTTGAAATAATTTTTTTTGTTCTTTTGTCCTTCTTAGCGAGGATGTTTTTTTTAACATGGATCAGTTTTAGTTGTTTGCATAGGCTGGTAACATTCTTACTAGCGACCATTGTGCGAATAAAGCTATGTGATTTTGGTGTTTGTGCCTTCTTATTGATATTGGTGACAGACAACCTGCCATGAATACATTTGTTGGGATGTCATCCTGGTACTATTTCGTCTCGATCGTTGAGTCTCTTACAGTATGCTGTTGTATCAAACAATTCATAAAATAAATTATATGACTAGAAACTGTTATTTCTTTCTTAGCACATGAGTTAACTTAGTAAATATGTAGTTAATGTTGTATTATATTCATACTCCTCGAAGACAAAAATAATGAAGTAACTATAAACTAATTGTGTTGAAAAAAGAGGTAAGGTGGTAACTTTTCTGAGTTAGGTGATATAAGGTCTTTTGGTATAACAACATTGAAGCTTGCTATTTGGCATGTTCCTTTCTCTTCTCAACATTTTATTCTCTAAACGTAAGTCAATGTAAGTTTTGTACTATTCTAATGCTCAAAAAAGAAGTTTCTTATTTTTTTATAGGTTAACTCAATATCAACCAAAATCATGTCCACCAGTAAATATGATATAGAAAGACTCTCATCCCATTGACATGTCTAAGCAGGATATTTGATTTTTAACGGATCAGTTATATTTAAAAATAATTATAGAATAAGAATTAATATGACATGACTTAATTATGGCATACATAGGTACCATTCACAACAATGTAGGACATGGGAAATGTGTTTTATACAGGGACCCTAAAAAAGGAAGCACGAGGCGCAATTGTGAGATGAATAAAATACATAGCATGATGCATTAGCAAAGGGTTGTGAAACCTCCACCTCAAGCCTTTGTGCCACAATCTATGCCTTCAACTTTTCCACTGATACGTTTCCTGGTTTTTGATAAAAAAAAATTTATATCTGTAAACTGTCTTTTTATCAAGAAACTGTTAACACCGGAAGAACGCATAAGAGATGTCAAAACTGTGCTAACTGGCAACTTCATCTTGATGTCAAATACTTATGTATTAAAAGTGATAGCTTTGTTAAAAAAGTGATAGTTGATTGGTTGCTCTATTCAAAATTGAATGCATGTGTATATGAAATGATTAACTAATTTTACCTTACATAAACACTTTTTGACTAACGCTAAAGTTTGCGAATGAATCAGCTTGCTAAAGTTATCGTATTTATGATCTTAGCTATGTTATTGGTTTTCGCGGTCCATGTTTATCTCTTTCCTGTTAACTGACAATGGCATAACCGCAAATTTGTTTCTTTTCATTTTCATTTTCATTTTTCGCAGTGAAACTGGAAGAGAACATAAAACTATGAATTTTCATATTACTTTTCGGTCATAGTTTGACTTTTAAGTGGGATTGCAAGCACACGTTATTATTCCATAATCAAACTTATTTTTGTTGAAATTTTCTAAATCCAACATACATATGAGATGGTCTCTTTTCGAAATCTCTTTAAAATACCCGTGAATTTCACGGGTCATTTAGCTAGTATCGTTAATATTCTAAAGTCAAAAGTAAAATTTGAAACCTTGTGCGTTTGTACACCTCGCACACCATCGAATACGAATACGTACTACTAAACAATAATAATCTTTTATCAAAATAGTGTGAACTTCTTTTGTAATGTATGATATACAAAATTTATTAGCTATAGAATGTGGGTAACATATTTACAAGTCTCAGAAGTGTTTGATGGTTGAAATGAATTTCATCCCCACGTTTATGAAGATCATTCAAGATGATCAACAAATGAAAACATACATTTATTTTGTTTGGTCTTTATCAATCACCAAAAACATCACAATATGTGTTTGTGAATGATTGTGATGAACTGTCTTCGACCCCATCTCAAATAATGTAGTAGATGTGCACGTGAACATGACTAATATACATTTTGTTTTATACTCTCTTCGTCTTAAAATTATTGTCTATCGACAAAAAAATATAGTTTAAGAAAAGTATCACCTTTACAGATTTCTCTCTCTTACTTTTTGCATAAAGACAGTTTTACCTTAACTAATTAATTTAAAATATTTTTAAAGTTTGTAATTATAGTTTCAACTAAGGGTAATGTAGTAATCTCGATCTAAACTTCCTACCTATTTTTAGAAGTGGACAATTAATTTGGGACAACCCGAAAAGGAAAGATGGACTATAATATTGGGACGGATGTAGTATGAGTTTGTGGCAAGTAGTATAGTGAAGTAGGACATCGGAAGGCTGAATGATTAGTTCACATCAAACGCTAATGAACAGGAAAATTACATACGCAGATAACTCTAAAAGGGTCTGATCTTTAATGACATAAAATTTAAAAAGGTGAAAACACGTGCCAGAAGATATCTGAATTTTTAATTAATGAATTGAATTACAATATAATGGAATTTAGTTTATATAGACCTAGCAATCCTATAACGACTCAAACAAGGTTTTCTAATAGAATAATACTCCTACAAGTAAAGATAAATATAAAATAGAACTAGACTTTAGATATATCATAATTAACTTCTAATCCAAATTAATTCGGTCAGAATTATCTTTTATTCATTTTTTCACTTTTGGTTCCTCATCATTCTCCCTTCCTTGAAAAGAACTCGACCTTAAGTTCATCCGGAGGTATCGTAGTAGACCATATGTGCTTCTTCCTCTCCTTGTTCCTAAATTTATCGTAGGCGCCCAACATCAAATTTTCCCTCTTATCCACCATTACTAGGCCATGTTTAACAAATGATCTTTTGGCAAAATAATGAAATTTGACCTTATTCCATATAAGTCTTGATTCGCTTAGGTATTTTATCTTGATTTGCACCATGGAATAGTGGCTTGTACAACGTGTTGACAAGATTGTACGGCTAACTCGGTGTACAAACTATTTGATGTTGATTCTGCTTTGTGGAAGACATATAGTTTGTCACCTCTTCAGAGTCGATGCTCATGTTTTCCGTTGGCTGCCGATGTACCTTTGTCGATGTTAAATCCATTAGCTTTTCATATTCTTCTATCACCATGGGCGTCTCCGTTTTGGAGATATTATCGAGTGAATATTCAACGTGTTTCAGTTTTGTGATAGTTGGGTTTTTCAATGTCTTGGATTGCCTGATGTTGTGTGTGTCAAAGAAATTGTGAGATTGTGTATGTCAAAGAAATTGTGAAGAGGGGGAGCACACGACCGATGGGTTGGAAACTCAATTATTTTTCGTGGCCTTACGTAGAAGTTTACTTTTACCCCTCGCCTGAAAGTTTATATTTTCAATGGCATCTAAAATTCGAGCCTTTTTACGACTGTTCTTGTGATTGGTGCAGTAGTTGTTGTTGAATCGCTTGCAAGGCTTGCAAAAGTGTGGTATTATTCTTCTTATTCAGTTAAAGAAAAAGTAAAAAAAACGGGAACAGTATGATGAACAGTGTGATAAACAGTTTTATTTTTTTATTTTTTTTAGAATTAAAGAAACCTAAGGAAAACAGAAAAAAAAGGGATAGAACAATCGGCGAAAACCCGAATTGATAAAATATACTGAGAGTGGTGACCTGATGTCAATTTGGGAGAGACCCAAATTAAATGTTGGATCTGATTAACACCTGAGTAGGACAGCGGAAGGCTGAATAATTATGTTAATCCCATTCAATCCATAACACAAGATTTAGAAGAGATATTTAGAGAGAGAAAGAGAAGAAAGTAGAGAGAGAAAATAGAGAGAATTTGGAAGGTTTATGTTTACTAGAGAGAGAAAGTAAAATGAACCAACACCCTCTTCCACATGTGGAAGAGGGTTATATATGCCACGGCTCTAAGGCCTTTGTGGGCTTCATCTTGGGCCGGGCTTGGCATTCACTTGAGCATATAGCCCCTAACAAAGACAATATTAGCTTAAAGTCCAAGCCCGCTTTTCCCGACTAACCTATTACTATACAAGACCAATAACGACTAAGATGACCTATTACATTCTTGTTTGACTATATAAAATATAGGGCTAACAATCTCCCCAAATGTATCGGTCATCTTAAAAAACTTAAAAAGTATAAGATGGTTGAGTGAATACATTCTTGTAGAGGAGATCTTCCTGCTTTGGTCTTGTATCTTGGTCTTGATCTTGTTTGTAACAGTTTTGTTCCTTCATGCTTTCGTGATCTTTATCTTGAGCCTTTGTCATTTGACTTTGAGTGCTTGAGATCTTCATCTGTACTCCTTGTGACTAAGATGACCTATAACATTCTTACATTCTTAGGTATCTTGATTATCGCCATCTTGTGCTCTTGTGACTTCTGAATCGACATTGGTTACACAGCTACGCCACCTTCTTGATATGCAGTAACATATACAGACATGGATGAAATGGCTTTGAACATTTTACCCTAACTCGGTAGCGTTTTACCTCCGGTCGGTGAAGACCGTTAAACGGTATTAAATACCGTACCTATGATCAGGTAGATTCGATTAAGAACCTCCTTGACAGGGTTTCCCGGTGGTAGTAGCCAGTTCTCTTTACTCGACCGTCTCAAAGCAGACTGCGAACGTAAAGAGTGAATCGTCAGGATAAATTATCCGTCTGATTAGAGTCGTCAATTCAGATTTCCTGGAACAAGTTTGATTCTAAAAGAATCGCACCATTGTTGCTTTCCAGTTTGTCACAAGCTTGATTCATAGAGAATCTTGCGAGTTACCTACCGCAGTGCTGTTTGATGTTGACACTGGAAGGATTTCCATTCGTCACTGTGAACACTAATGAGTGTCACTCTGAATGTTCTGGCAAGATCACATGGATTTTGCGAAGAAACCTGGAATCAAGTTTGAATCAATTAAGAATCCAAACTTAGTTGCTTTCTAGTTCTCACAAGTTTGATTCGTGTAGAATCGCACAAGTTACCTACCATGAGCTTGTTTGATGCTGGCTCAAGCAGGATTTCCATCTTTATTGTGAATCGTATCACTCAGATGTTCTGGCAATATCACAAGGATAATGCGTAGGACTCGATTGTGTCCTAATGAGATGATAGATAGATCTCGTTTGGCTCTAGACTCAATAAGTGCATTTTGGTAATCGGAGGCTGGAGCAGACTACCACCTTCTCAATATTAACTAACTCGGAGTGAGAAAGTCAATAGATACGTGTTGATCTCCGTGACAATGAGACGAGTTTCTTTTGAGAGAAACTCGAATGGCTGGGAAGGGTTGTGCATTGCATCACTGGGTCCATGATGACTTGTCTTCAATAGATGTATTGACCCGATTTCTGCCTAAGTTGCATAGAATATTCAACTCCTTCAATGCTTACTAATACGTCATCACTAGCACCTTGTTGTGATTGTTCTAGTGCTAACTTAAGTAATTGGTCCGCATTCAGCTTCATGCAACTCCGTCTTTCCTAAGGACAACTATTTCTAGCTATGGAATGTCCTTAGGTAGATCCATCCGGTTCTGGTTGGATCATAGGACTTAGTTTCCTATCCTAAACCACCTTTTGACTCCAACATTCCTTCGTGGATAGTAGGTTGTTTTGGGTAATGATCGTAACCATAAAACCATTAAAAACCATTCAAAGTGCTTGATAGATATCAAAACTTTTAACACTTGAAAGTTTTACATTTCCGAAAAGCTCCCCCTACACACATGCATCGATATACGAAATAGTTTGGCATGTGAAGGAAAGAGTTGCCCTTGAGTCTTTAAGATCACTTGTTGCGATATATTACATTTTAATCACATTTTCTCCCCCTATCTCTAATATAAAAATATAATATTAGAGATACCAATTGATTAAAATATGAAAATTTTCGAAAAATCGACGGGAGAGAAACATGTGTGCATGCATGAATCATGGAACATTTTTAGTCGGGTCGCTCCCCCTCAACAATATATGTGTGTCTTGAGACAAAATTTGACAAAATTTTAGAAAAACGACACCACAAAATATGTTGAGGTACGGAGATGAGATGCCTTTTCCGATATAATATATTACATTTGACAATTTCATATCATTTTCGGAATGTGTTGGATACATAAAATATGAAAATTTTAGAGATGTACCCAACAACATTAAAAGGCTTGATTTTAAAACGCTCCCCCTCAAAAATTGATCAAAATAACATATGACAATTTTGAGATATGAAAACCACATATGAGGAAGGAAGTGTTGAACACACAATTTTGAAAGATTTAGAAAAACCTTTTGAGAAATTCTTGAAAAATTGTGTTCAACGGTTTTAAAATAATCAGGATAGAAGACTTCTCTTCTATTGCTTAGGGAAAGCGCACTGAAACGTACACTTCCCTTTCGGGTCCGTTTTTCATGAGCTCAAAACTTTGATTGTTTTGTGACTAGCTCATAACCGAGAAAAATAAATTTCCCGTTGTGAAGGATAAGTTATCATCCGTGATAAACTTTCCTTTAGTTGAAGTTCGAGGTCTAAGCTGACATTTATTTAGAAATCGTTTTTCATGAACTTAAAAACTTTGAATGTTTTTATGAGAAGCTCATGACCGAGAAATATGATTTTCTCGTTGAGAAGGATAAGTTATCGTCCGAGATAAAGTTTCCTTAGTTGAGGTTCGAGTCATAAGCTGTGATGCGCTTAGAAGTCATTATGAGAGAATATCAAGCAGCTTCATTTGCCAAAACCTCCAAGTCTTCTGGAGTCATATACTTCATACCAAGACGGCCAACGAGATACGCAAACCTATCTTTCGATAGAGCTTTTGTAAACAAGTCTGCCAACTGGTACTCAGTTCTGACAAAGTATAATTCCACGATGCCGCGTTCCACTTGTTCCTTGATGAAGTGATATCTGACATCAATGTGCTTGGTGCGGGAGTGCTGAACCGGATTGCAAGATATGACTATGGCCGACTTTGAGTCACAATACATAGGTATTTTATCAAACTGGAAGCCATAATCCGTGAGTTGAGTTCTCATCCAGAGGACTTGAGCACAGCACGCGGATAGAGCCACATATTCTGCTTCAGCTGATGAGAGCGAAGTGCAATCCTGCTTCTTTGACGACCAGCTGACAAGCTTGTCTTCCCCTAGAAATTGTATGCTACCAGAAGTGCTTTTTCGACTATCAAGACAACCTGCGTGATCAGAATCTGAAAAAGCCGTTAAATGAAAACCGGTTTCCCTCGGATACCAGAGTCCCATGTGAATGGTATTCTTAAGGTACCGAAAGATCCGTTTAACCTCTTTGAGGTGCTTTTGAGTAGGTCTGGCTTGATATCGTGCACAATAGCATGTGGCATGATGAATATCAGGCCTCCTGGCTGTAAGGTACATAAGTGACCCGATCATACCACGATATCGCGTTTGATCTACGGGATATGAGTACAAGTCAGCGTCTAGGGATGTGGTCGACAATGGTGTACCAACGCGAGCACATAAGGTCATACCATGCTTTTTAAGTATCTCTTGAGCATACTTAGCTTGGTTAATAAAGATACCACGTGGGGATTGATGAATCTGGAGGCCTAAAAAGAATTTTAGCTTCCCCATCATTGACATTTCAAATCTGTTGTGCATTAATTTTTCAAAACGTTTTGAAAGTTTTGGGTTCGTAGAACCAAAAATAATGTCATCAACATAAACTTGCACCAGCATTATGTCATCCCCATATTTATTAGTAAAGAGAGTAGGATCAATAGAACCTTTGGAGAATCCTTTGGACACCAAGAAGTTTGAAAGTTCTTCGTACCATGCCCTTGGAGCTTGTTTAAGTCCATATACAGCCTTCTTGAGACGATAGACTTTGTCAGAATGATGAGGATCGATGAATCCTTCCGTCTGATTCACATACACTTCTTCTTTCAAATGACCGTTGAGAAAAGCAGTTTTAACGTCCATCTGAAAAACCGTGAAGCCCTTATGTGCAGCATAAGCAAGGAATATCCTGACTGCTTCCAAACGAGCGATTGGAGCGAATGATTCATCATAGTCTATGCCTTCTTGTTGACGGTATCCCTTAACCACAAGACGGGATTTGTTTTTTATGATGGTTTGTTCTTCATCCAGTTTGTTTTTCCAGATCTATTTGAAATCTAAAATTGACATTCCATAGGGTCGGTCAACAAGTTCCCAAACATTTAGGCGTTCAAACTGATGAATTTCGTCTTGCATTGATTCAATCCACGCATGATCAGTCATGGGTTGTTTGATGTTTGTAGGTACAGTTGAACTCACGGTGAGTGCATACATACACACATCGCCATCGGTTTCGAGTTGTCTGCGTGTTCGAACCGGTTTTGAAGGATTTCCAATGACTTGCTCCAATGGATGATCACGTGTCCAATGGTGAGTGGATGGATATGGTTGGTAGAATGTATGCATGTTGGACGGATCAACATGTTGAGTAGAAGACTCTCCGACTTCGTGTACCAGTGTACCGAACGGATTGATAAATTCTTCATCGTCAGGTTGTGCATCGACTGCTTGATTGTTGTTTCCTCCTTCAGCATTGACGGTTAGTGATGTTGGTTGTATGACAGTTTCTTGAGTTTGTTGAGCATCCACTGGAATTGTCTCTTGAGCAACGGTTGCTGAAGTAGATGTAGTTGTGTCTTGTTGACTTTCTGCGGGTGCATCAGCAGTATTGATAGCGGAAGGCTTTGACACAACTTGATTGTTTCCATAGTAATATTCATCAAACATTGGATCATATAAATCAACCAACTCATTCATTTGTGTCGTATCCGTCGAGTCTGCTGTAGGAGTATTTTCTTGACATTCTTGCACGGGACGTACACTGTTGTGTGTAGGTGCCATTGTTGGACATTGAGGAGTGGGACTTGAGCTGTTGTGATCAAGTACCATGTGTGGCAATTCGTCAAAGTTCACATGAATTGTTTCGACAATAATCTTTGTTCTCTTGTTATAGACTCGATATCCTTTCGACAATGTAGCATACCCCACAAAAATACATGCATCACCTTTTTCTGTCATCTTGTCGAGATTCTCACCATCTTTAAGGATGTAGCATATAGATCCAAATACGTGAAATAATTTTACAGTAGGTTTCCTGCCATTGATGATGTGGTAAGGTGTCTTTTCATGTCTAGGGATAACGAGAGAACGATTCTGAGTATAACAGGCAGTTGCAATTGCTTCAGCCCAGAAGAATAGCGGTAATTTTGAAGCAGAAAGCATTGTTCGAGCAGCCTCAACCAAAGTACGGTTCCGCCTTTCGACAATGCCATTTTGTTCAGGAGTTCGAGCAATAGACGTTTGATGTTCGATGCCTTCTTCTTGAAAGTAAGATTACAAGTTCTTGTTCAAAAATTCAGTACCCCTATCCGTTCTTATCGTTAAGACTTGAGCTTGAAGATTGCGTTGTATCATCTTGAGAAAGTTTTTGAGAAACTCTGGAGTTTCATCTTTGGACCTTAAGAAAAAAGTCCATATGTATCTAGAATAATCATCAACAATCATGAGAATATACTTTTTCCCGTTAATACTCTCTACACGCATGGGACCACATAAATCCATGTGTAGAAGTTCCAATCGTCCTTTTGAGCTTGGGGTAGTATTTGTTTTGAAAGACTTCGTTTTGCTTTCCCCAACTCACAAGAAGAACGAAGGTGGTCTTTGACGAATTTCAACTTAGGAAGACCGGTCACAATATCATTCTTCGAAAGCAAGTTGATGGTGTCAAATTTGAGATGTGACAATCGTTGATGCCATAACCATGCTTGAGAGGATGAAGCTTTAGCCATTAAGCAAATTAGATTTGTTGAAGATGTGTCTTGAAGAGTTACTGTGTAGAGATCAGAACCACGAGAACCTATAAGAAGGTCATTCCCATCGTAGTCTCTAACATAGCAAGTAGATTTCCGAAAAGCCACTTCCAAATCCGCATCACAAAATTGACCAACCGAGAATAAATTGTGATTCAGTCCCTCGGCGTAATAAACCCGTTTTATAGTGATATTCCCTTGAACCAAGTCTCCATAACCGAGTATCGGTGCAAATTGATCATTTCCAAACCGTACCGTACCCAGAAACTTCTCCACGAAGTTAATGAGAAGCTTGAGATTGCCCGTCATGTGCTTTGTGCACCCGGAGTCCATTATGAATAGGATGATTTCGACGAGCTGCAGAAGAATTAGAAGACAATGTAGTATTTGACAAATGGGAGCCCTTGATAGAAACGGGTTCCAAAATAGTAGTGGGCCTAGATGCAAAGTCTACAGGCAAGCTGATATTCCTAGACCCAATCACTAAAGTGGTTAACTTAGGTACCCATTTGTATCCGGGTGGTGTAAATCTCGAATAACCCCGTGTACATGTCCTAATCATGTTCTCATATAGCTTCTTTAATCTGCTTTGTTTACGCAGAGTAGTGGAGTCTAACGCACTTAGTTTCTTAAGTGGTTGATCAGTGGATTGGTTCAAAGTTTTTGTGGGTTCTCTAGTAGTGGGCACAGGAATAGGCTTCCTAGTTCTAGTATTCACGCCATTATGATTAAGAGCGTGTGCATCATGACTGAAAGTACGAACATATTTTCCACATTCAACACAAACAAATTCAACATTCGAGGTCTTAGCATTTAAACTGTCATTACATGCAGTTACAGACGTTTTATTCTTAGAAAACTTAAAATTCCTACGGTGGTCTTCTACTTCCAACTTCTTTCCTTGACTATTGTTAGGCATGACCTTATCTTGCATTCTATTGCTCTTAAGCTGTGGTCCGCTAACGCTAGTAGTGGGGATTACTCCTGTAGAAGAAGACACACGTTGATAAGTTTTCTTAATATTCTGAGGTAACCGCGATGTTCCAGTTTGAGTGGGCTTAGTGATTATCTTATACATTATAGGTGCTATCACATTGGTACTCTTATCATTTACTATCTTAGAAAAAGTCTGTGGGGATTGTCCCAAAATAGATGATTTAGGGCATTTAACCGCATTCGGTTGACGAACGGCGGATGGTTTACCCAAAACAGACTTTCCTTTGATTTTCTCAATGAGTTTCTGTAACTCACTTATGGCTATGTCCCTTTCTTTTAGCTGAGCTTTCAAATCATTTATTTCGAAATCTTTTTCATTTAGTAGACGAAACGAAGAAGCTGACATTTCTTGACACTTTTTATGATTATGAGATTTTTCACCTTTTTGTAAAGCAAGTTCAAGAGAAATGGAGTGTTTCTCAAGTTGAGAAAAACTTTTCGAAAGTTTGTTATATGACTGAATTTGTTTCGAAAGCTCTACTTCAAGATTGCGACATTTCTCGTCCGATTATGGCACTAGACATGCTACATGACAATATTGATCAAGATCGGTATACACACCAAGTATAGCATTCATATGGTCAGCATAAAAATATTCCTTAGAAAGTCGATCAATTTCGTTAGAAAGTTGGTGTTCTTGTGTCTTTAATTTAATTTGAAGAAAATCAACTTCATCTTCAAGAGATTTGACATATCTTAAATCAGTTAACATTTCCTCATTGAGAGCATTATAAAGCATTTCCACATTTTTGAAAGATCATCAATGGTTGGAACAATGCATTATTGAATGACGACTTCTACTTGTGGGTTAGGTTTAATATTCCAAATGGTATCCTTAGAAACTTTTCCATAGTCGACGACACCTTTGTACAAATTTAAAACCCTTTGTTTTATAAACTCAAATTGCTGAACACTTTTGCTTTTCTCATCCCATTTACGTTTTTCATCCGAAATTTGTTTTTCTAACAAAATTGATTGCTTTTTGAAACTCCTTTTTAAAGAAACTTTCTTTTGGGGTTCATCACTTGGTGGTGGAATACTATTGTACATCTTTTGTTCTTTGGAAAGTTCTTTTTGAGGAACAAACTTAATATAATTAGCAGAATCAGAAAGGTTTATTAAATCACTTAAGTTTGATCGACTTTCTTCTTGTTGACGAATGATTTCGTCGCAGTCAGGGGAAAGCATAAGAGCAAGATTATCAACATAGCAACCGATATCATAAAGAGCAGGCTTGGTACTTTGAACTTTCTTGAGATATTCAGGCTTGACAAAAATCGTTTTCATATTTCTATTGAGCATATTCATAGTTTGAATAGACTGACCCGTTTTGTAAACAATGTTGTTTAACGTGTCGACTCTCTTCTCCAAAGCAAGAATTTTTTTAATATCCTTTTCTTCACGAGTTTTATAAAGCTCAGTTTGTTCTTTGTTAACCGACTCTAATTCAGTAATTTGGAGTTTATGTAGCAGCAGTTGTTCTTCAAGTTCCGATATCTTCTGTTTTGACATATGAATTTCGTGTGTTACTTCAGAACAATATTGTTCGTTGAGCACCTTACGTTCATATACCAAACCATTAGCTATTGCAACCCGTCGATCAGCTTCTTTTACATAATCACACTCTTTAAGCCTGTCTATCTCCTCGGCTAAGGATGTGTTTGCTTGCTTCAAACGTTTATTAGCCTCTTTGTTTTCCTCAATTTCATGTTTTAAAGAATCAATAATAGACGCAAGCAAATCACAGTCCTCATCCGAGTCAGTATCCTGAACAGCTTTTCCGTCATCATTACACATATGCTGTGAATCCGTAGAGATATTTCTATCCTCCGTGTCCATTACATATGTGTCATGATGCTTTCGGGTTGCTCAGGATGACTTCGTTCATTAGCAAAAACATTATAGTTATCATGTGACGGTACCTTTTCAAATGGATCAGAATCATAGATGGGTACAGAAGTATCATCAATCTCTGGGATCACTTCTTGAATCTTTGCCATGTACACATAATGTGCCTCTAACTCTTGATCATCGGCTTCATCATCCGTGTCATCACGCCAGTCAACTTCATCTGCTGTGAGTGGAATTCCTGCTTCTTCTTTCTTACATAGCAGCATCTTTTCCTTGTGATACCCTGAGTCCTTAACCTGTTTTGGCTTCTTGCATTCCCTAGCCATGTGCCCAAATCCCTTGCAGTTGAAGCATTGAATCCCAGTCTTCTGCACAACCGGAGTGCCTACAGTATCTCTAGCCCCAACTTGATTCAGCATCCTCTTATTATCGTACCTAGCATCACGATCATACCTAGGTGCATGATCAACTTCCTTATATCTAGCATTGGATGATGATCTGAGGTTGTTGTTGGTAGGTTTGTAGATCTTCTTATAAGTTGTGGTGAGTAAAGACATGAGTTCTTCAATCTTCTTGTCCCTTGAAGTTTGTTCATCATCACTGTCTTCATCTGACTCGGTGTCATACTTTGGAGGTGGAGTGGGGACAATTGCTTTTGCTTTATGTTTAGCAGCAGCTAGAGGTTTGGTGGATGAGCTTGATGACTTCGAGGAATGATTAGGTGGTTGTTGACGAGGAACGGGTTTTGTTGACGTAGCAGCCACAAAAGCAATAGAATTCGCAGATCGTTCTGCCTTTTCAGCTCTAAGTTCATTCACTTCATTCTGATGTTGTTTCAATATATCATAAAGTTTGTGGTAAGATATAGTCTTGATATTCTCCCTTTGTTTGACCAAAGGCACAAACCTTTGCCATTCCGGTTTGAGTTGAAGTAAAAACTGAACATTGGCATGATGATTAGAGATGGTGCACTGATTTCTGACAAGCTCATTCATCTTTTGTAGAATCTCAAGTAATATGAGTCAATGGATTCACCATCTTCAGATGTGAATTTTCCAAACTCCCAAAGTAGATTAGTCTCGAGATCTTGAACATTGATCGACTCACCTTGCTTCAATTGATGAATTGCATTCCACATTTCCATAGCATTAGGACATGCATCAACTGTGGAATAGATATCGTTATCAATTCCAGTGAGTATGAAGTTTACAACATCAGCTTCAGCTTGGAGGAGTTTCTTTTTCTCAGCAGAACATGTGTGAAAATCCTCCATAGCTCGTATAGTTGATGAAGTACCATCCTCTGCCTGTGTTGTAATTGGTCTGAATTCAAAAACTGGAGGTAGATTCTCAAGGCAGTGACGAAGAGCAGTTCGGTTTTATTTTCCATCGAGAAATCTGAGAAAACGAGATCTCCATTGAACGTAGCAACCGGCAGTGAGCACAGGTGGGTTACCGTTGCCACCTTGTTCCAAACGAATTTGATTAGCAGTTGCAATGTTGATGTTGTTGTTAGACATGGTGAATACTTGTGGATGAATTGCAGATCTTAGTGGATTTGTTGTGATGATGTGTGGTTAAAATTGAAATTCCGAAAATTCAAAAATTTTTCTCAGTCCGACAATAAATTTCTCAGTCTGACAAAACGGTAAGCCGAAAAATTTTGTATCGCCAAATTTTGAATTTGAGTTAGAAATAGCCAAAAACTAGTAGGGAAAAAATTTGATTTTACTTGACCTAAAATATTTTAACTCCTTTTTTTTTTAATCTTCGTGTAAACTACGTTCCGAAACTAGTCTAGATAGTGGCTAAGTCTAAAAATTACTCAAACAAAATATCCATCGGAATGTCCATCGGAATACATGTCGGAATGTCCATCGGAATGCCCATCGGAATACCTGTCAGAATGTCTGTCGGAATGTTCTATCAGAATGTTCAGATCGGAATGTTCTATCGCAATGTTCAGATCAGAATGTTCTATCGCAATGCACTGTCGCAATGTTAGATCGGAATGTTCTGTCGGAATGTGGCTGTCAGAATGTTTAGATCGCAATATGGCTAGAACAAATTGGACAGAGTAACGACTCAAAGATCCCTTGAAACCGTCGGAATCCCAGATCGAATGTACGATCGGAATATCTCGTCGGAATAAGGTATCGAAATCAGGGTGATCGCAAAGTAGAATCCTTGGATTATTGTGATCGAGCCTCACACTTTGTACTTTCTGATGGTAACACTTGCTTGAATTTTGGAATGAAGAAAAACAAGAAATTTCGCAACTTTTGATCCAAAAGATTTGTGTTTTAGCCAAAACCAAGATACCCAAATCACTACTACTAGTATGTAGATGATTTGTATCAAGAAAAGACCATAAAAACACAAAAAGAAATTTTGGGACGAGAGATTTAGATCAAAGAAGCCACGAAAAATCAAGAACACAACTCACGAATCATCAATCACCTATCCACTATAGGCTCTGATACCAAATGTTAATCCCATTCAATCCATAACACAAGATTTAGAAGAGATATTTAGAGAGAGAAAGAGAAGAAAGTAGAGAGAGAAAAGAGAGAGAATTTGGAAGGTTTATGTTTACTAGAGAGAGAAAGTAAAATGAACCAACACCCTCTTCCACATGTGGAAGAGGGTTATATATGCCACGGCTCTAAGGCCTTTGTGGGCTTCATCTTAGGCCGGGCTTGGTATTCACTTGGGCATATAGCCCCTAACAAAGACAATATTAGCTTAAAGTCCAAGCCCGCTTTTCTCGACTAACCTATTACTATACAAGACCAATAACGACTAAGATGACCTATTACATTCTTGTTCGACTATATAAAATATAGGGCTAACAAATTAGTTCACAGAAAACGTTAATGAACAGGAAAATTGCAAACGCAAATAACCCTAAAAGGATCTCATCTTTGATGAACAGAAAATTTAAAAACAACATGTAAACCAACATATATAGACCTAGCAATCCTATAACGAATCAAACAAGGTTTCCTAATAGAATAATAATCTTACAAGTAAAGATAAATCTAAAATATAACTAGACTTGAGATATATCCTAATTAACTTTTAATCCAAATTAATTCTGCCAAAATTATCTTCTATTTTTTTTCACTTTTGGTTCTTCATCATATAGTATACTAGCTTCGAGTATAATAATCTAGTTGGGTTTATAGAAGGTGTGCGACGTGATAGTTATATATTACCGTGTTATAAGTGAAAAAATTATGATGCATTCGATACTCGATAGCTACTATAAGTTCCAAATGCAAATGTATAGTAGATATTTTGTTAATTTGAATATTAGACGTTCTGGTAACTATCATTGTTTATATTTTTAAAAATTGACATAAGCACAAGACATTTTAAAGTTTCAACTATTTAATGAATAATTCATGATTCTGTAGAACTGATTTGTGCCAAGTTAAGATAAAATACAGAATAGGAGAAATGTGGAAAAGGGTTATCTCAATTACTGAACAAAACATAGACAATATATAGCTTTTACAAAAGAAACGTGGGGAACTAAAGACTAGGTAACTGCCCACTCTACCTCATCTTCCGCAAAACTCGGTCAAACTAAATACCATTTCAACCTAGTACTTAATCAGCAAAGTACAAAATATATGAAAACACGTCATACTAGTATTTAGCCATGCATACTAAATAATTTTAACAAACGATTAATCCAACAATCATCCCCTTAATCGTTTATTCGGTTCTTCAACACAACATCGTACAAGACCTTTCCGGACACCGACCTCTTCCTCGGTCACGTACACAGTCTTTTCTAGCTTAACCCCTTTTGATTGAACACAACACTCGTAACATATACCATGGCATCCCGTTGGATACGTTCTACCATCTCAAATATTCGCGGATACCCGGTCTCATCCCGACCACATCCAAAGCCACCCGATCTGAACTCCAACACCATAACGTTTAACACCTTGTTGTTTGTCCATCACCTAACCCCGACTGTTGTTGTCACGACACATAACCCATCTTCTCGACACTTATGTGACACCCGAGAGCATTATTCCATCGGTAAAGAAAACAAAGCCACCCGCTCTACCGTTTTCTTTTACCAGCCAACGAACCGATTCAACACCACCCGGGTTGAAATCTTCCCGCCCGTTTTTCCCGTGAACCGGTTAATCTATCCATTTTCCGGTGACCTACAACCTACCGTCGTACTTACATTCTAATACCGTAACTCCCTGTGATCACAACTAACAGCAACGGACCAATTTAGTTTATCACCGGTCACCCCCGTCGTCTTGAATGGTACTCCGTGTCTCCCCTATGACAACGATCGTCCTGAAATACACCTTCTCCGTGCTGTAAAACCGTCTCATCAAGAGAAACTTGCAGCTCTTACCGTCTTCACTACAGCTTGTTCCAAGACGCTTTTCCACCGATCATGAAGATAAGGTCACGCACGCCTTTACCGTTGTCACACTCCCAAAATATCAGAGTATAATGGCGACAAGGGAGTGGTGACGTCATGATTATCATACGCACATAGTCACAAAGAACGACCTCTAAATGAGACGTTCGGAAAATAGATCACTTGTAATTAATAAAATAAATAGTTTTAACAAAGTGCGGAAGCATAAACTGAATACGGTTACAAAACATAGTTTTCTCAAATGGTACAAATGATCGTTGTTTCAAAGAAATGACGGCAATGCATGAGACCTCATTTAGCATCTTCCTTCTTAATACCTGAGAAAAACATTGCTAAAGTGTCAACATAAAGTTGGTGAGTTCATAGGTTTAGTTAAATGGAAATGTTTAATGAACCACAAGATTTTCCCAAATGTGATGACAATATAACAGATACAAAGTCATCCCAAAAGTATTTATTACAGTCTAAGCTCGTGACACCGAAGCGTTAACAACACCGGCAGTATAATCATATAAATGTAGCCCAAACTAGATGCCTAAACCCACGACATCCTATCTCAGACTCAAATGAAACTGTGCCCGCTTGTCCCCTTGTTGGACAAGTCAGACAGGGACGTCAATCCCGATAGATCTATCCATTACATTCGCGCTTACACAAAGTAATTAACGGTTCACGATTCACGGGCCAAAGCAACTGGGTTTTTAGTGGGACTTAGACTAATATATAAATCAGTAAATGCACTTGTGTTCACACGTTAAAATCAAGCAATGTCTCACCCCAAAAAGCAGTGAAAAATAGTAAAGTATGGGGCTATAAACACACCTCGTTAATTCAGCAAAGAGAACGAAGATAAAATAGCTCGAGAGTACGGTTACGCTAGCCGCGACCTATTTAATTATGAGGATCGAGTTACGATACGAATAATTATATTATTAAAAGACTCGACACCCTAGTTGTGCTTGACGAAACCATACGTTTACGGAAAAGTACGATAAATAAAAGTCGGTTTATTAAATGGTCGGGTTTCACGGGTTAAATTATAACTTAAATTTACAAAATTCGTTTTGGGCTTTAACCAAACTAAATAAATATACCTGGCCCAAGATGGGTCCAATACCCTTACACACAAACCCGGCCCAAGGGTCATTAGACCCGGCCCGGTCCATGGGCGGAATAAACAAGGAACGGAAGGAGTACTAAACGTGTGTTACACACACACAACTCCATAACAGAGAGTTATACTCTCTCTCATCCCTCGATAACAACTCCACCTCCCCAATCCCTTCTCTCTCTTAAATCTAGATCGGTTCATTCCTCCATGGCTAAATATCTTATCAGTTTGAATGCATCAATCAAATATGGGTGGTCTGAGGTGTTTAGATCGCGTGAGATGTGGGGTTTAATCCCCACATCCAACCGGTTTGGTTTTCTGATGTGTTCATCCTTGTGGTCTCGTCAATCAATAGTCAGAAATCAAAGATAAGTTTGTTCTCCTTAACTTCTTTTAACAAAAGTTAATTAATTTTCGATTTAATAAAGACCAGTGGGTTTGATTGATTTGTATAAACTTGTTGTGAATCATATAGTTCTCGGTTTTAAAATAAATGAATTTAGGGTTTTGAAATATTTGGGGGTTTTCATCAAACTCGGGTTTAAATGCAATTAATTGATGTTTTCTATTATAAAATCAAACTAATTTCAATATATAATCAGTTTATAAAAATTAGGGTTTCGGTTAATTGGGGGTTTTTGCATATCACGTTTTCAATTAAATTAACTATGGGGTTTGGGTTTAGATTAGGTTTAATTAACGTTTTAATTAATAAAAAATTCGATCTAGGGTTTTCATAAAATTGGGGGTTTTTATGTTCGGCTGTTACCCATGTTTATGTGGTGTTTTTGTAGTGTTGAAAATGTTAATTAAATGTTTAAAAGGGTTTTTAATTTCTAGGGTTTCAATTTGAAATGGGGGTTTTTATACTCGCGGCATGATTAAGGGTTTAAGAATGTTTCTGTAAAATAAAAATTGGTTTAGACATTTAGATTGGTTGGTATTGATTGTTGATAGTTTTGGCAGAAAGTAAGAACTTGGTTGGTTTGATTTGATTCTCGGTTTGGCCTTAATTGGGTCTCGGTTTGGCCTTTAATTGGGTCTCGGTTTGGTTCTTGATTGTGGTCTTGATTGGGTCACGGTTTGGTCTAAGTCGGGGTCATCGGCTTGGTCTAAGTCGGGTCTCGGCTTGGTTGACAGAAAAGTAAAATCATAGACATGTTTGTATTAGTTATAAAGTTTAACCAATTTCAGTTTTTAGTAAAAAGAATAAGACCTTTACAATGACTAACACATTGATTTGTTTATTCGCAGGTTTGTACAAAACGAGCACAACTAGGACTTCATAAAGGAAAGACGAAAAGACAAAAGACTCACAATGGGATGCTATGTTTTCGGGTTGCAGGTTCGGACGGGATGAAGACTCTTTCGGTTTTGCAGGTTGGGATGCGACGTGTGGGTCGGCTGGACACTACTCTTCACTCTACCCAGAAGTTGTATTTTGAAAGACTTGTGCAGATTTTTGTGTTTGTAATTTGGACAGTGATAAACTTGTATTTGGACATTGGATAAACTTTGGGTTTGTATATAAACATGTATTGTTAGTCTAGGGTTACCTTCAAACTGAAAATGGTAACTTGTGATATACCCAAATGGGGTAAACTAGGCATGTGTGCTGTGCTTTAGTGGTTAGTGGGGAAATAAACTTATGAAGTTTATTTGTAGTTAGACATGTGACAGAAATTTGGGACACTTGTAAGGCAAGTTTGGTAATAAACATAAATGAAAGTTTTTACTCAATTATATGTGCAATGCTGTGACAGTTATATACTCGACTCGGTTTCACGATGTTTAGGTTTTAGACGCGAACTGAATAAACATGACTCAATACCCGTTTGACATACGATCCCAAAACAAAACAATTGTGCGAGACTTCACGTAATCTAGTAAATATACCAAATAAACGTACGACAAAATATAAAACGCCCACCAACTTGTGTATTGCATTCAACTTAATACTCGCGGAAACTCGAGATGTTACATATGCTCTCCCTAAAAAGGGCTTTGTCCGCAAAGCAAAATAATTAACACATTTATGTCGACAACTCGTCGGAAACAGTTAAAGTACTCGTACTATATGAATAAATTAAGATGGAAATTTGACGAATGTCACAGTATTCCCATGTTTTAGAGATTTCGTCACGAAATCAAGACGTTGTTGTAGTAGGATGGTTAGCGAAAAGATGAGGATACTTGCTCTTGAATTGATCTTCACGTTCCCACGTGTATTCTGGACCTCTACGCGCATTCCAACGGATCTTCACAATAGGTATACGGCTTTGCTTGAGTTGTTTAACTTGACGGTCCATAACTTCTACTGGTTCTTCTACAAAGTTGAGTTTGTCGTCGAGTTGAATTTCTTCCAACGGGATAACGAGTGCCTCGTCGGCTAAGCATTTCTTCAGATTGCAAATGTGGAACACATTATGCACTCGGCTAAGTTCTTGGGGTAATTCCAAACGATAGGCTACGGGACCAATCCTCTCTATAATCTCGAAGGGTCCAATGTAACGAGGGTTTAACTTTCCACGCTTTCCAAAGCGAATCACACCCTTCCAAGGTGAGACCTTCAACATGACTTTGTCACCAACTTCAAACTCAAGAGGTTTGCGTCTCATATCAGCATAACTCTTCTGTTGATCTCTTGCGGCTTGCATACGGCTCTTAATCTTAAAGATCTTCTCAGTAGTCTCGTGTATGATCTCGGGTCCAGTGAGTTGTGCTTCACCGACCTCTGCCCAACACACGGGTGAACGACACTTCCTACCATACAGTGCTTCGAACGGCGCTGCCTTAATGCTAGTGTGATAACTATTGTTGTATGAGAATTCCACCAGAGGTAGGTGTCTATCCCATCTATTTCCAAAGTCAATCACACAAGCTCTCAGCATATCTTCTAGGGTCTGAATGGTCCGTTCACTTTGACCGTCAGTTTGGGGATGGTACGCAGTGCTCATATCCAACTGCGTCCCCAATGCCTTCTGCAGTGACTTCCAAAACTGCGAAGTAAATCGGCTGTCTCGGTCGGAGATTATAGACACAGGCACACCATGCTTCGTGACTACTTCCTCCAAGTATGTCCTTGCTAACTTATCCATTCCATCAGTCTCCTTGATGGGAAGGAAATGAGCCGATTTGGTGAGTCGGTCGACGATTACCCAAATCGTGTCGAATCCGGCTGCGGTCTTTGGTAGCTTGGTAATGAAATCCATAGTGATCCTTTCCCACTTCCATTCTGGCAGTTCGGGTTGGACCAATAATCCTGATGGTTTCATATGTTCGGCTTTGACTTTGGCACAAGTCAAACACTTGCTAACGTATGTAGCAATATCCGCCTTCATGTTCGGCCACCAATACAACACCTTTAGATCATGATACATTTTGTCAGATCCCGGATGTATGGAGTACTTTGACTTATGCGACTCATGCATAATCAAGGATCGTAGGTCACCATGGCATGGTAACCAACTCCTATCATCAAGGCATAACGTTCCATCCGAACGTGCTTCCAACTTCTTTATCATTCCTCCAACATCTTCAGTCTTGAGAATTTCTTCCTCGACTGCTTCTTTCTGAGCCTTGAGAATTAAGGATGGAAGGTCTAAGTCAATAGTCATCATTAAAGCCTTCACCCTAAGAACTCTCTCCTTTCGACTCAAAGCGTCGGCCACGACATTTGCCTTGCCTGGGTGATAACGGATTTCGCAATCGTAATCACTGAGCAACTC
Organism: Glebionis coronaria; assembly: GCA_025667525.1. Taxonomy (NCBI): domain Eukaryota; kingdom Viridiplantae; phylum Streptophyta; class Magnoliopsida; order Asterales; family Asteraceae; genus Glebionis; species Glebionis coronaria. The sequence continues at coordinate 568,118,585 of CM046881.1, forward strand.
TAGCCAACGTCGTTGTCTCATGTTGAGTTCCTTTTGATTCAAAATATGTTGTAGACTCTTATGATCAGTGAATACAACACACTTAGTACCATAAAGGTAGTGTCTCCAAATCTTCAAGGCAAACACCACTGCTCCCAACTCTAGGTCATGAGTTGTGTAGTTCTTCTCGTGCACTTTTAGTTGTCTTGATGCGTAAGCTACGACCTTAGTCCTTTGCATCAGTACTGCACCCAACCCTTTTATGGATGCATCACAATACACCACAAAGTCTTCATTACCCTCAGGTAGGGCTAGTATAGGTGCTTCACACAACATCTGCTTCAATGTCTGGAATGCCAAGTCTTGATCCTCCTTCCACTCAAACTTCTTATCCTTTTGAGTCAATTCCGTCATTGGTTTAGCTATCTTGGAGAAACCTTCAATGAATCTCCTATAGTAACCAGCAAGACCTAAAAATTGACGGATCTCCGTGGGTGTTGTTGGAGTCGCCCAATCCTTTACGGCCTCGATCTTAGCAGGATCAACGTGAATACCACTGCTGTCGATCACATGCCCAAGGAATTGCACTGTGTTTATCCAAAACTCACATTTGGAAAACTTTGCATATAACTTCTCCTTCCTCAGCAGCTCTAATATGGTCTTCAAATGTTCCTTGTGCACTTCTTCATTACGAGAATAGATGAGAATGTCATCGATAAATACAATCACAAACTTGTCCAAGTATGGTTTTCAAACTCGGTTCATGAGATCCATGAATACCGCAGGTGCGTTTGTCAAACCGAAAGGCATAACTTGGAACTCGTAGTGTCCGTACCGGGTTCTAAAAGCCGTTTTATGAATGTCTTCCTCTCTAACCCTTAGTTGATGATATCCTGACCTTAAATCGATCTTCGAGTATATGCTAGATCCTTGCAATTGGTCGAAAAGATCGTCAATCCTCGGCAATGGGTAGCGGTTCTTTATCGTCAGCTTATTCAATTCTCGGTAATCGATACACATTCTAAAGGATCCATCTTTCTTTTTGACAAATAAGACCGGCGCTCCCCAAGGTGAGGAACTTGGTCTAATGAAACCTTTGTCAGAAAGTTCCTTTATCTGTTCAGCTAACTCTGTCATCTCGGCCGGTGCTAGACGGTATGGGGCTCTAGCAACAGGCGCGGCTCCTGGTGTAAGCTCGATGTGAAACTCCACTTGCCGTGCTGGTGGTAGTCCGGGTAAATCCTCTGGGAATACGTCCGGAAAGTCTCTAACGATCGGTACATCTTCCACCTTCTTCTCGTGATCTTCTTCTCCCTCCTTTTGTGTTACTTGAACCAAGAATACAGGACATCCCTTCTCAATGTATCTTTGGGTCCTGATACATGAGATGACTTCCAATCTTGATCCATTCTTCACTCCACTCCTTTCGCCTTGTATGATGAGTACGTCGTTTCCATAAGGAACACGGACACACTTCTCATGACATACAATCTCCGCGTGATGCTTCGACATCCAATCCATTCCAATGATGACGTCAAAACTTCCCAATTCTATAGGGAGTAGGTCGATACTAAACGAACGACCTTGTAACCTTACACTACATCCTTTCAGGATAACGTCGGTGGTTACTGACTTCCCATCGGCTAGTTCTACATTATACTTAACGTCTAATGCAGTAGGGGTAACATTTAGGCGTTCACTAAATATAGACGACACAAAACTCCTATCCGCACCAGAATCAAATAGTACTGAAGCATAGTTGTTATTGACTAGAAACGTACCAGTCACAACATTGTTGTCTTGCACTGCAGCTCTAGCACAGAGATGATACACTTTGCTAGGTGCCGTGAATCCTCCAGGAGTACTAGTTGTGGCTTGGTTATTCCCTCCTCGGTTCCCTTGATTCTGCTTCTGGTTCCCTTGGTTCTGATTTTGATTCCCTCGAATCTGGTTACTACGACCTTGGCTCCCACTGCTTGGACACTTGTTCTTGTAGTGACCTTTCTCTCCACATCCAAAGCAAGTGACATTTGCTCCCTGGCCACCTTGCGTTCCAGGTCCTCTTTGATTAGTAGAACGAGGTGGTGCTCGACATTCCTTAGCCTTATGTCCCGCCTTCCCACAATTGTAGCACGTAGGGGGACATGCTCCTTCGTGGTGTCGGCCACATTTTCCGCAGAAAGGTAGTCTTCCAGCGTAGTTCCCAGTATTTCCTTGTCCAGCAGTAAACACTCTTGCTACTTCTTGTCGTTTGTTCTGGTTGTAGTTGCTTGGGTTGTTGCTGTTGTTGGTATTGTTGTTGTAGTGGTTGCCAGACCACTTTCTTTTATCCCCAGTATTTTCTCCCAACTCCTGTACCACTTGGTACATCAGACTCTGAGCCATGTCGATTGCCTCATGCAAATCAGTCGGCTTGGATGAAGTCACATTCCCTTTGATGCTCAAAGGTAGTCCTTCAATGTATCGCTCCAACAATCGGTCGTCGTTGGGCACCATTTCAGGACATAACAAGATCAGCTCTTGAAAGCGCTGATTGTAAGCAGTAAGAGCAGTACCCTTGACCTTCAGGTTCCACAGCTCAACTTCCATCTGCTTGACTTCATTTCGTGGGCAGTATTTCCTCACAAACATAGCCTTAAATTCACTCCAGGGCGTCGCTTGGGCAACGTCAATGGTCACTGCACGAGCATAGACGTTCCACCAAGTCAAAGCACCATCCACTAACGTGCTTGACGCAAACTTCACCTTGTCGGCTTCATCGACATTGCTAATCCCAAATTGGGATTCTAGCTTCTCAAACCATCTGGTTAATCCTACTGCTCCTTCAGTACCGCGGAAACTTACTTGCGTAACTGCACGAAATTCCTTGTAGGTACAAGTCCGTGCAATAGCATTAGTAGCTCCTTGGTTGGTCTCCTCCTGTGTGCTAGCTGTACGATTTGCTTCAGCGGTCGCGAGTGCCTCGGCCACTCGTTCGGCTATCATTTGGCTTAACATGACGGTGTCAATTCCACCGGTAGCGGCTCGAACATGCCAACAGCATTCCGTTCACTTACGCAAGATTCACTCGTTTACTTGTTAGCTAGCGCTATTCCACATATCACTTAAAGAAAGGGCACCTAGCCTTTGTCTCCTTTTCCGCTAAAGAAAAATAACGCAATGTTATCGAAGTAGCTATCAACGGCAGAGGAGCCGTAAATAGGCATCCATAGGCTTGTTACCTTTCCTGTTATTCTGAATATCGAACTTCAATTTCATTTCTTTAGCCGTGGACTGGCGGATTCTGCGTTTCGGATCTTCTAACTGGCGCCATAATCTAACAAGGTAATAGGATAATGAGTTTTGCCAGACATAACATGCATGGCACACACAACACAATTATGAAATGCTCCAGAATATAATACACAATATATAATGATCTCACAATTTTTGTAACCCATAATATCATTCATAGAATCGTTTGATAGTACATCATGGTTTGTCATAATATAATAAAAGAAAATAAAATACCAACTAGCTAAGATAAACTTCAAAGCTTAGTGGTCATACAAGGATCGGTCGATGGTACAAGATAAATCTAACTAGTGCCCTCACGGCGCTGATGAAGCTCCTTCTCCAACTCTGCTAACCTCCTCTCAACCACGAGCTCACGAGCCTGGGAATCTCTCAGTCTAACATCGGTGTCATGACAAGCGGCTCTAAACCTCTTATCCAAATCTGCAACAGGGTCCTCCACTGGTGCCTCTAGTCCGCCTGTCTCCACCAATGGCTCTACTCCACAACGGGTCATCAGGCTCCCAATCTCCTCAAGACGAGCGTTCGGCATGGATTCCATCTGATCAAGAACAGTAAGAAGCTGTCCTCGTAGACGGGTCACACATACTGTCAACACTGTCTCATCCCTGACTGGACTCTTCTTCGCCAGTGCCTCCAACTTATCCTGCACTTCATTATACTCTTCACCTAAAGCTTCTACAGCATCCTCCAACCTGTTCAACCGTGTCGTCACACATCCATCTGCCGCCCCAAGCATCACCACCGTCGACGTAGCTCTCCTAGGAAGAGGAGTCGTAGCTCTCGGTCCAGTAGAGATACCAGCATCAGTAAGCATCTCCTGGTACACTGCAGGTACAGTCTCTGGTGGTGGTAGTAGTAATGGTGTCTCTGGGACAAAACTGGCAGGTGTGCGGGCTGCATGCCTGTCAGTGGCAGTGAAAGGTATGAGGGGTCGGTAAGGTGAAAGTGGTGGTCGAGCAGCTCTCCCCCGAAGACGTCGTCTCACATAGTAGAAAGGTAGAGTACCAGGTGCTGGAGCAGGAATAGCAGTCCTTTCTCCTTCGTCTTCAGATGAAGATGAGGAGATGTGTGCTAGGGAAACCTCAGGAGTAGCAGCATATGCAGTAGGAGGGTCCTCAGTGTCTGTGACCTCCATAGGCTCTCCTTCCCCATCTGTAAACTCCATCTCATCATCCTCTGTCTCCTCTACCGTCTCATCTCCAGTCACTGATGTCTGACCTGGTGACTGCACCACGTCAGTGTCTAAGTCATCCTCTCCTCCGCCTTCTAGGCTAAGCACATCGTCAGCTGATGCATCAGGAATACGGATCGGTGAATGACGAACCTCCTCAGTCTCTCTCTCTGTATCGTCATCTGAAACCATCCGGTACCACGGATATCCTGACGGCGATCCTCTAGGTAGTCCTACTGATGAACTGATGGTCGACTGTGAACTAAGGTTGTAGTACGCTCCTGTAGACGTGGAATCATCAGATGAAGACATCGCTGTAATCATAAACAAAATAAATGTGTGTAAATATCTTATAAAATTAGTCCGCAAAAGGACATTAACATAACATAGCAATCATTGTTGAATCCACATGTATCCCATATAACATAATTCAGATTTTGTTGTTGCACATGTAACCCATGTAAATATACCTCGTAATTGTTAAATCACATGTATCCCATTTATTACTTATGTATCTACATATACTTAATACTTACAATCCGTATGATAATCGATTAAACATAGAGCAGTTATAGTCTAGAGTTACTAAATGCAACCTAGTTCTCTATAACTATGGCTCTGATACCAATCTGTCACACTCCCAAAATATCAGAGTATAATGGCGACAAGGGAGTGGTGAAGTCATGATTATCATACGCACATAGTCACAAAGAACGACCTCTAAATGAGACGTTCGGAAAATAGATCACTTGTAATTAATAAAATAAATAGTTTTAACAAAGTGCGGAAGCATAAACTGAATACGGTTACAAAACATAGTTTTCTCAAATGGTACAAATGATCGTTGTTTCAAAGAAATGACGGCAATGCATGAGACCTCATTTAGCATCTTCCTTCTTAATACCTGAGAAAAACATTGCTAAAGTGTCAACATAAAGTTGGTGAGTTCATAGGTTTAGTTAAATGGAAATGTTTAATGAACCACAAGATTTTCCCAAATGTGATGACAATATAACAGATACAAAGTCATCCCAAAAGTATTTATTACAGTCTAAGCTCGTGACACCGAAGCGTTAACAACACCGGCAGTATAATCATATAAATGTAGCCCAAACTAGATGCCTAAACCCACGACATCCTATCTCAGACTCAAATGAAACTGTGCCCGCTTGTCCCCTTGTTGGACAAGTCAGACAGGGACGTCAATCCCGATAGATCTATCCATTACATTCGCGCTTACACAAAGTAATTAACGGTTCACGATTCACGGGCCAAAGCAACTGGGTTTTTAGTGGGACTTAGACTAATATATAAATCAGTAAATGCACTTGTGTTCACACGTTAAAATCAAGCAATGTCTCACCCCAAAAAGCAGTGAAAAATAGTAAAGTATGGGGCTATAAACTCACCTCGTTAATTCAGCAAAGAGAACGAAGATAAAATAGCTCGAGAGTACGGTTACGCTAGCCGCGACCTATTTAATTATGAGGATCGAGTTACGATACGAATAATTATATTATTAAAAGACTCGACACCCTAGTTGTGCTTGACGAAACCATACGTTTACGGAAAAGTACGATAAATAAAAGTCGGTTTATTAAATGGTCGGGTTTCACGGGTTAAATTATAACTTAAATTTACAAAATTCGTTTTGGGCTTTAACCAAACTAAATAAATATACCTGGCCCAAGATGGGTCCAATACCCTTACACACAAACCCGGCCCAAGGGTCATTAGACCCGGCCCGGTCCATGGGCGGAATAAACAAGGAACGGAAGGAGTACTAAACGTGTGTTACACACACACAACTCCATAACAGAGAGTTATACTCTCTCTCATCCCTCGATAACAACTCCACCGCCCCAATCCCTTCTCTCTCTTAAATCTAGATCGGTTCATTCCTCCATGGCTAAATATCTTATCAGTTTGAATGCATCAATCAAATATGGGTGGTCTGAGGTGTTTAGATCGCGTGAGATGTGGGGTTTCATCCCCACATCAAACCGATTTGGTTTTCTGATGTGTTCATCCTTGTGGTCTCGTCAATCAATAGTCAGAAATCAAAGATAAGTTTGTTCTCCTTAACTTCTTTTAACAAAAGTTAATTAATTTTCGATTTAATAAAGACCAGTGGGTTTGATTGATTTGTATAAACTTGTTGTGAATCATATAGTTCTCGGTTTTAAAATAAATGAATTTAGGGTTTTGAAATATTTGGGGGTTTTCATCAAACTCGGGTTTAAATGCAATTAATTGATGTTTTCTATTATAAAATCAAACTAATTTCAATATATAATCAGTTTATAAAAATTAGGGTTTCGGTTAATTGGGGGTTTTTGCATATCACGTTTTCAATTAAATTAACTATGGGGTTTGGGTTTAGATTAGGTTTAATTAACGTTTTAATTAATAAAAAATTCGATCTAGGGTTTTCATAAAATTGGGGGTTTTTATGTTCGGTTGTTACCCATGTTTATGTGGTGTTTTTGTAGTGTTGAAAATGTTAATTAAATGTTTAAAAGGGTTTTTAATTTCTAGGGTTTCAATTTGAAATGGGGGTTTTTATACTCGCGGCATGATTAAGGGTTTAAGAATGTTTCTGTAAAATAAAAATTGGTTTAGACATTTAGATTGGTTGGTATTGATTGTTGATAGTTTTGGCAGAAAGTAAGAACTTGGTTGGTTTGATTTGATTCTCGGTTTGGCCTTAATTGGGTCTCGGTTTGGCCTTTAATTGGGTCTCGGTTTGGTTCTTGATTGTGGTCTTGATTGGGTCACGGTTTGGTCTAAGTCGGGGTCATCGGCTTGGTCTAAGTCGGGTCTCGGCTTGGTTGACAGAAAAGTAAAATCATAGACATGTTTGTATTAGTTATAAAGTTTAACCAATTTCAGTTTTTAGTAAAAAGAATAAGACCTTTACAATGACTAACACATTGATTTGTTTATTCGCAGGTTTGTACAAAACGAGCACAACTAGGACTTCATAAAGGAAAGACGAAAAGACGAAAGACTCACAATGGGATGCTATGTTTTCGGGTTGCAGGTTCGGACGGGATGAAGACTCTTTCGGTTTTGCAGGTTGGGATGCGACGTGTGGGTCGGCTGGACACTACTCTTCACTCTACCCAGAAGTTGTATTTTGAAAGACTTGTGCAGATTTTTGTGTTTGTAATTTGGACAGTGATAAACTTGTATTTGGACATTGGATAAACTTTGGGTTTGTATATAAACATGTATTGTTAGTCTAGGGTTACCTTCAAACTGAAAATGGTAACTTGTGATATACCCAAATGGGGTAAACTAGGCATGTGTGTTGTGCTTTAGTGGTTAGTGGGGAAATAAACTTATGAAGTTTATTTGTAGTTAGACATGTGACAGAAATTTGGGACACTTGTAAGGCAAGTTTGGTAATAAACATAAATGAAAGTTTTTACTCAATTATATGTGCAATGCTGTGACAGTTATATACTCGACTCGGTTTCACGATGTTTAGGTTTTAGACGCGAACTGAATAAACATGACTCAATACCCGTTTGACATACGATCCCAAAACAAAACAATTGTGCGAGACTTCACGTAATCTAGTAAATATACCAAATAAACGTACGGCAAAATATAAAACGCCCACCAACTTGTGTATTGCATTCAACTTAATACTCGCGGAAACTCGAGATGTTACATATGCTCTCCCTAAAAAGGGCTTTGTCCGCAAAGCAAAATAATTAACACATTTATGTCGACAACTCGTCGGAAACAGTTAAAGTACTCGTACTATATGAATAAATTAAGATGGAAATTTGACGAATGTCACAACCGTCTTCCGTCATCTGCAAAACGAACTGAGTCAAAAGCCACCTGCTTTTCTTTTCCCGACTCTTCCCGTAAGTTATCCCGCAACCTCGGTTAGTATCTTGCGACGAACAATCACAATCACAGACAAAGAGCTACAACACCAACCCTTTTTCCCATCAAGAAAACCCCGCTTCCTTGAAATCGACTCTCAAACCCGTGTTAATCGAACTCAGCTCTTGATACCAAATGTAGAATTGACTTGTGCCAAGTTATGATAAAATACAGATTAAGAGAAATGTGGAAAAGGATTATCTCAATTAAGAGAAATATATATCTTTTACAAAAGAAACGTAGGGAACTAAAAACTAGGTAACTGCCCACTCTACCTCATCTTAAGCAAAACTCGGTCAAAGTAAATACTATTTCAACCTAGTATTTATTAAGCAAAGTACATAATATATGAAAACACGTTATACTAGTATTTAGCCATGCATACTAATTAGTTTAACAAACAATTAATCCAATAGATTCGTATCAAAATCAATATCTCAATCTCATAATGAGTTTAGCATTCATCACCTAACACAATTACAAGAACATATATAATCGCTAGTTCACTACTAGGAAGATGTGCACGTGCACGAGGACGACAAGTACATTTCATTTTATTGGTAAAAGATCGATCTCAATATCAAATGGAGTTTACATGTATGGTTTCCTTTATTCCATGACCATAACCTAATAATTTGAGTAAATTGCAAAAAATGTTTATGAGGTTTGACTAACTTGCAAGGGCTATGAAAAGTCATATTATTTTTCATTTGAAATAAGTCTACGTGCATGCATTTGCTTTATTTTGTATTAATGTTAGTTCCCCATCATCAATTGTTTACTAAGACCATATATAAAGGATAAGCTCAACGAATAAATAAAGTGCATGCATGCATATGTAATATGCCTTTAATGGCAGCTATCGTCGCTAAAAATGTACTCGTAATTTGCCACGGTAAAAACTTTTAGCCACGACAATTCAACCTTTAATTATGATATGCGTCGTGGCTAACAAACCCGACTTTAAACTTTGTATAGAGATACATGTAAAACTTCTTTCGTATATGTTTAGATCATGCATTGTTATTCTTGTAGGAAGAGTTACAATATACATGTAAAAGAGAATAGATTAGAAATGGTGTATTACAATCGTACATAACTACATATAGTATGTTTTTTACTTTTGTTGAAAGAGATGTATCGATTATTATTGAGTGGGGTTTACTATCAGATGATGTTCATGCTTACCGGAGAAGCGTTAGACACGGAGTTCAAGTTCGAGCCTTGAAATATCACTACCATTGGTGATGAGATGGTCATAGCCGAGGGATATGAGGGGGCAATCGTGTACTGGGTACACGTTTCGGCCCTCCAAGACGGATTGATTACTATGTTTAGGGAGTATTTTAATACATGGTTAACGGTTAATGAGTTGAGACTTGAGAGTGAGACCCGTAAAGAAGAATCGGTCTACCGTGTGGCGTAGCCAGCCACGGGATCTTTTTCGCAGGTCATTGCCAGGGCTCATATATGCTTGCCATTTGATCAAAGTCTAGAAAGAATTCGTCTACATATTTCATGTAAATTTTAGGTCTTGTCACTCTAAAAGCCCGTCTATCGCTTGCATCAACAATAAGGTTTGAATTATATGTGTTGTTGTACAATGTTATAATGTGAAAGTAGTTACATCAATTGTATGTATGTGTCGAATTAATTATTATTCTTATTTTTCATGAAATGTGTCGAATTCAGTTTGGTTTTTTTCTTTACTTTTTGCAGCGTTTGTCGAATGTCCACTTGTTCAAATGTTACAAGAAGTGAAACATGAAGTGATAAAACACTTTATGTAAGCTTAGGTCCAATTAATTTGTTTTTAAAATATATATCTTACTTGCAACCTTTTCTAATTATGTTTAGATTCGTAGAAAATTTTCTTTTCATGTATTATTTCGATCGTCTCCAATCTATTGTTCACGTTTATTTTAAAATTTTAAATTTAATTGTATATTATTAATAATTTGATAAAAACATTTAATTAATTTTATCATATTAACCTTACTTATAATTATACTTACAAATTAAAAAAAAAAATTAATTATTTAGTAATAAAACTGTCATTTTATTAAAAAATAAGTAAAAGTAAACAATGATAAATGAATTCTTTTTAAATTATGTGTTTATTTTTTTTTTATCAAAATACAATAATTTTCGAATAAAAGAAGTGTAACTTAGAAAAAAAAAAGTTGACATCATCAAGTCTTATGTAGTTTTTTTGTGTAAATGATATCTGCCTTTTTTAAAAGTCTATAACCTAAAAATATTAAATAAAACAAAACTTGAGAAGACATTGAGCTTAGAAACTATTTAAATCTCATATGCGCGCTCACAATGTAAAAAATATATAATGCTAACATGATTTAAAATGCTATACATCAAACATCTCAAAACAAGCATAAACCGTATACGTAAATGTCAAAAAAAATGTAGAATACTTTTAAACGTTATATTTTAGTATTAACGACTTGAATAAGATACTTTAAAAATTTTAGAACATAGTTTAATGATCCTATTAAAAGTTTTACAGTAAAAAAATTGGCTAATAATTTGTATAATTCATAAAATTATTGAGACAATTAAAATTATGTATCAAACAATTATACAGTGACTTTAACAGTTTGTACTGTGTCTCAATGAAAAAAATTGAGTGTGACAATAATCAATTCCTAAAAGTTTTATAACTTAATTGAACATTCTAAAAAATAAAATAATCTTCTATGCCACATCTTTTAACGGTTCACGAAACTTGACGGATAAAAGAACCTGATTTGAAAGAAAAAAAACCATTTTTTTTGTTTTCGAACTTGTTTCTACTTCTGTTCAAAAAAACTTGTTTCTACTTATTTGAACTTTTTGTTGCATTTGCTAACAATAAACCCCGAACCCATCTGATAGCGATGTTTTTTTTTCGAACGGCAATTTTATTAAAAGAAAACTAGCAAGGAGCTAGCATAAATTACAAAGATAATAAATGAGGGTTTTTAACCAATCTACCCAAGAAATACGTCTATTCGAACGACTATAAACCCAGGTAAACGAGTGATAAACAATATCATCGAAAACCTCCTCGCGTTTAGGGGGGAAGTCATCAAAAATCAAGCGGTTGCGAAATCTCCATATAGCCCACCAAGCCACATCAAACGTCGCCTCTAAAATAGCTTTAACCGAAGATGAAAGACGAATTGATTCGAACCAGCTTAGCCAATCTTGAAAGGAAGACCAAGGCTGAGAATTAAGCTCCCACCAATTACAAATCCTACGTAGAATAAGCTTAGTAAAATAACACCCAAAGAACACATGCTGGCCATCCTCCTCGGAACAGTCGCAAGTCGGGCAAAGAAGAGAATCCACATTTATACCGCGCCTCGCCAGATTGCATCTAGTAGGCAACCGATCTAAACGAGCCTTCCACAGAAAAATATTCACCTTAATGGGAATGCTTTTGACCCATCTGGTTGTTGTGTGATGCGTCGGAAGAATGATTGCGTCAATGGAATTGCGAATGTCCTTAACTTTGAACTCACCATCTGCAGATAAATCAAAAATGGCCGTATCACGAGACTCAGAGAGAGATACCTGGTCTATAATATTTGACAAAGTCTCCAATTGTTCCGACTCAATGCCCCCTCGGACCGTTCTACAAAATGAACCGTCTAATGGACCACCCAACTTTGAAGCAACATAAATATCCGTAGAAAGTTCTAAAGCGAAAAGACGGGGGAAGCTGACATACAATGGCAAATCTCCTACCCACACATCAGTCTAGAATTTAATATGCATACCGTTGCCTAGACGAGTTTTACAGTGTGACCAAAAATCAAAACCCATCTCTTTTAAAACATCGATCTCACGTAGAATAGAGCACCAGGTTGAAGACCATTTCGTAGTGTGAGACTCAATCGACTGACCATATAACTCCTTGATAATACGACACCAAAGGGATCCATCTTGCGAAAAGAAACGCCATGCCCACTTTAGGAGAAGGGCACGGTTAAGTGCAAAATAACTTGAAACACCTAAACCCCCGTATTGTTTAGCAGCAAGCACGCGATTCCAAGCCACCCACGATGTTTTGTTTTCCCCATAATTACCACCATTAAAAAAAACTACGGATGGACTCCATAATTTTTAAAACGCCACGAGGAGCTTTATAGAGGGACATATTATATCTTGGAGATGCTCCCAGGACCGACTTTAAAAGGGTAAGGCGTCCTCCTATGGAAAGAGTTTGGGCCTTCCACTTTGAAAGACGGCTTTTGATCTTTAAAATGATGTTGTCCCAAGCATTGATCCGAGAATGGAGAAGCCCAACCGTTACCCCCAAATAACGAAATTGATTTTTCATAACCGAACATCCAATTTCATTGGCCACCTGTTGAATATCCGGTATAGGCGTACATGTTCCTAGAATCTGACTTTTAGAGGCATTAATTTGAAGACCAGAAGCCAAGTGAAAAACTCTCAATATATTAAGCATACCCTTTAAGTTATCAACTGACCAATCTCCGAGGAACATCGCGTCATCGGCATAAAAAAGATGGGAGATGGATAACGAAGATGAAAATTTAATACCTTGAAATATGCCATTTTCCACAACATTAGATATCGAGAGATGTAAAACCTCCATAACTAAAATGAAAAGATATGGAGCGAGGGGATCGCCTTTCTTGAGACCACGAGAGCAAGAAAACTCGTTTGTAGGACTACCATTAATTAAAATAGATGCTCTAGCTGAAGACAACGTTCCACTGATCCATTTACACCAAGTCTGACCAAACCCAAATTCTTTCAAAGTCTCTAGCAAAAAATCCCATCGGACTGAATCGTAAGCTTTAGCAAAATCGACCTTGAAAAACATAGCTTTTTTGTTCTTTTTCTTGCACCAGTTTAGAATCTCGTCAAGAATGAAAGGACCATCAAGAATTTGTCTTCCGGAAATAAAAGCTGTTTGTGAATTAGATACTAAATCATCGATCATTGATACCATTCTGTTAGCTAAGACTTTGGTAACAACTTTGTAGACACAACCTATCAAACTAATAGGTCGAAAGTCTGTCACAAATTTAGTGTCAGTGACTTTGGGAATTAAAGCGATAAACGAAGAGTTGCAGCCATTGAGAAATTCTCCATGCGTAAAGAAATATTTCACCGCATCACAAAAATCTGGGCCAATCACATCCCAAAATTTCTTAAAAAATTTGAAGGTAAAACCGTCAGGCCCTGGAGACTTGTTGTTCCCACAGTCCCAAACAGCCCCCCGAATCTCGTCAACGGAAACACTACGTTCAAGATTCTCCGCTTGAGATTGCGAAAGCTTCTTACTAAACTGCAAATTCAACTTAAAACGCTGAGCAACAGGAGCTTTAAATTGAGCTGCAAAATGATGGAGGAAAACGTCTTTAATAGCATTAGGTTCTGTGCACCAAACCCCATCGACAAAAACACCTCGAATCGCTAATTGTGATTTTTTTTATTGATGATTCTATGAAAAAATTTTGAATTCTCGTCTCCTTCTATCGCCCATTTAAGTTTAGCTTTTTGATGAAGATCTTTATTGTCCATGTCAGTAATCTTGTTAAGACGTTGTTTTAAGTCGAGACGTCTAAGAACAAGATTATCATCCTTAATCCAACGGTCCAATTTGTGATCAATATCTTTAAGGTCAGAAATGATCTTAATTTTGGTAGATTGGACCTCCATCCGCTTATTGTACACCCACGAACGAATCACATATTTAAGACCCTTAAGCTTGTTCTTGAAACGAATCAACTTGTTGGGATCAGCAACCATAAGATTAAGCCATGAACCAGCAATCATCTCATCAAAACCCTTAAAATCAAGCCACGAATTAAAAAAACGGAAAGGTGTAGGCCCAAAATCTAATTGAATTTCCCGAAGAAGAATCGGTCTATGATCCGATAAGTGTCGATCTAAACAAATAGCAGTGATAGATGGAAAGATCGTGTATAGCGAACTGGAGATCAAAAATCTGTCTAATTTGCTCATCTTCGTAGCTGAAGGATGAGACCGAGTAAAATTGAAACCCTCCAATTTGATATCAACGAGGCCCGAAGTTGTGATGAATTGATCAAAATACCTCGTACTAAAAGGATTGAAACATGAACCCCGACGTTCGTTACTTGATCTAGCTTCGTTGAAATCTCCCGTAATAATCGATTCACCATTCCATCGGCCTAAAATCAGTGAAAGATAGTCCCAAAGAAATCTTTTCTGCACAAGTTGTTGAGGCGTGTAGACCGCCACAAAAAGAATTTTAGTATTAGTCGGCACCCATGTGCCATAGATAGAAATGAAGTTGTCAAAGATGGTAACGTGATCCTTCTTGAAAAAGGAATTCTCCCAAATGCATAGTATGCCTCCTGAATTACCAAGTGACTCACTGTAAACAAAGTCATAATTTGAATTTCCCCAAAGAAACTTAACATCCATATGAGAAATCACAGACATTTTAGTTTCTTGAATAGCGATGAATCTGATACGATGAGAATTAATAAGCGCCTTTACCCACTCCTTTTTATTCTTGTGCCCAAGACCCTGAACATTTAGCGACATCACATTCATTAAAAACTACTATTATCTCCTTTTTGTCCGATGATATGTTCTAAATCTTTGATACTACCTTCCATACTATAACCCATCGCTTGTCCGACCTTAATGACGTCCTCTATAATGCCTAAAACGGAACCTCCATTATTTTTAACATGTCTTCCAGAGTTATTATTACATGAATCAGCAGAAGTGTCCTGCGAGGGATTACTCATAATAATCAGATCAATAATCTTGGCTGCACCATCTTTAGGACTTTCATCTTCCTCAGCATTTTCAGGTATCACCGAAGCCTCAGGAGTAAACCCAGGTGGATTCGGAAGATAAGGGCTATGTGCCTGTTGAGCTCCAACCTGTAATTTGTGTAGTAAATCCCGTATTTCAAAAGGATCCTCCGATTCAGCGTTGCCTATATCTCTTCTAGGGGAGTTAATGGATTCTTCTTTTTGCGAATTTTTGGAGCACGAGTTCGATCCAAATACGGTATCTGGAACAACCTCATCTTCCTTGTCAAGATCATCACCTGCTACACCTTCATTAGGACGTGTATCCGACTCATCATCCGAAACGTCATCGTCCTCCTTCGTTGACAAAAAAGAGGGATTCCAAGTGAATAACTCCTTCGCACGAACCATGAAAACACGACCTTTGACAATGATTTTGAACGTTTCAAAAATCGAGGTAGGATTATTGGTAATGATGCAAACACGTTTACGACCAAAAGATGAGTCAACATAATCTTCCAAATCTAATAGTTGACCCCATTTCTTTGCTTTTTTAGTGAACGTACCACGGGACCAAGCATTAAGATGGATACCTTCTATATCCAGCCAAACGACACGTTCCTTGCTGATGAAATCGGGTATAGCATTAATAAGAGAGTGAAACCATGAATTAATACCAATATGTTTGAGAAAGTTATTTTTAGACTCCATAGTATCGCATTCAAAAAGCACCGAGACTCCTCCCAAGTATGAAACTTTGATATTTGAAAACCCTTCATCTTTAAGAATATTGTACATGTTAGGGATAGAACACACATCCTTTACTTTGCCCATAACATGCTTCGACATATCACGATCGATCAAACAGTCTTCATCAATAACCAAAGTAGGAACAGGAGATAAGACGGATCTATGATTATGAGGAGCCATTTTGTTAACAGCATTTGCATACGAGCCTATACCTCCTTGATAACGATGACCAACAGAACCAGCCTCAACATTGACATTGGTGTGCTTAGTGATTTTGGGAGGTCGTTCAAATCTCACTTGATTAGCATACAAATGGTGTCGCCCAATCCAAATTGTGCGTAAATTATCCACAAGCCGATTAATATTCTCAACCTTAATGAACCGAACAAAAGTGAATTTCTTACCATCCTTAGATAATTTAAAAGGTATGAAAACATCAATGACGGTACCGTGATCACTGCATGTTTTCCACAGATCTTGGGAGGATGTTGATTCAGGAAAATTAGTGACAAAAATGGAATATGAGATCTTAGTAGTCTGATCTTCAACCGATACTCGAGAAGGTTGATTTGATGAATACGATGTCCCACGTTTGGAACGCTTAACCTCTTGCCATCCGTAATTCGCCATAACAAAACAAAACAAAAAATAATGACTAACGAAAAAAAACAACAGAAGGAATCACACAAACCCTAAAAAAGACGACAAAAGCACGAAAAATCCTACATCAAAAATCGTTACCTACCAACAATCGTCGAGCCTATTAAGATATGATTTAGAATCGGGACAAATCAATAATCAGATATTAACAAGCGAATGGATGTTGCATAGGAGATTGAGATCCGATCAGATGATAGGAAGTCGTAGCCGCCTTCTCTTAATAAACCCTCATTTTATCCATCCATGCCCTTTTTTTTCTTCTCCTTCAATAATTTTTCCTTTCATTTTTTGCTTTTTCTTTACTTTTTACTAACTTTTCTTTACTTTTTTACCTTGTGATTTTTTTAGTACACCTTTGTTTTGTTTGATTCTCTGACCTTTTTAATCAAATATTTGGTTGTTTTTATCCTATATAGATATGCGAAAGAATTTTACTAAAAAGTGTCAGACTTTTAGCGAGGAGCTTTATTTTTGTCGGAGGCTTACGGTAGCCCGACGGGCTTTTCGCCAATGATCACTTCACAGTGCCACGGATACAACATCAAATGCTAGACTCCGACCATGAAATGAGATACGTCATCATGACATCACATATTGTCATAAGAATAGTCGTATTCTTTCAATTTGAAATAATTAAGTTTTACGTGCATGCATTCGCCTGGGTGTATTTATGAAAAAGGACCCCCGATTTGTATTATATGGGAATTGAGATTAATGCAACATATAAGAAAATTTTAAGTGGTCTGGTACAAGGGACATGGTCTTTCCTAGTCACCATCACCCATTGTTTATCTAGATTATATATATATAAATGAAAAGCTCAACAAATAAATTAAGTGCATGCATGCATATGTTGTCACTTTTAAGACTTTTTGCGTGCAATGATTAATTCAAAGGATGGTCATAGATACTTACGACCAAAGTTTTCAAGATCGAGATCTTACTTAGGATCGTTTTCGTTTTTGCAAGATCGAGATCGTAAAGTAGGATCGGGATCGTAAGATCCTATTATAATGTAATTTTCTTAGCAGTCTTTGAAATGTTTTACATATTTATAAAGTAACATACATCGTAAACACAAAGTTATACGAATATTTCATAAGAATGTGATCCTAAATTATGATTATGAAATGTATAAGATTTACAAGTTATTTTTTAGATTATACAAAATAGAACCTATAAATTTGTAGTTCTTTAGTTTGTCGCTCGAGAAAAAGTAAGATCGGATCGTAGTAGATCCTAAGATCCTATGATCAAGATTGAGATCCTATAAGATCTTAAACATGCAAAGATCCTATGTAAGATCCGAATCGTTTTTACTTTGCAATATCATAAAATCGTAAGATCCTAAGATTAAAATCGGCATCTTGACAACCTTGCTTACGACTAAAGGACTAAGCATTTGGTTTTCTTTCATTAAGAGTAGTGAGTACTTCTTATAACAACGAGATTTTACAGCATCGGATAATTATACTTGTTATATATTGGTTAAATGTTTTATATAGTTTTCATGTATACAATGTAAGTTTATTTAAATATAACGTTAATAGCATTAAATCTTTCTAGCATAACAACCAGTCGTATTCATAAACGATTCCCCTTTCTCATCAACCCTTAAAGGCAGCTATAGTCGCTAAATATATACTCATGATTTATCGCGGTAATTAAAAACTTAGCCACGACGATTCAACCATCATGATATCTGATCGCGCTCAAATATTTAAATACAATAGTTACTCGGTTTGTTCTTGAATATAATATAGTTATACGATGTTACATGTAAAGCTTCTTTCGTAATAATCCTCATGAATTATCATTTTTATTATCTCTAGATTCTAACTCTTTCACTATCTTACAGGAAGAGTTACAATCTACATGTAAAAGAAATAATATTAGAAATTGTGTGTACAATGGTTCATATATTCGGTTTTGTAATTTTCTTGAGAGATGTGTCGGTTATTATTAAGTAGGGTCTGCTAACAGAGAATGTTGACAGCAATTGCTGACATAGACACACGAATGAATACAAGTTGGATCCAACCGGAACCTTAAATGATTCTCTACTGTAGTCATCTCGTCTTAAATAATTGGCTTCAAATAATTTTGCTAATGAGTGTTATAACTTTTTATTCTCGTTAGCAAGTAGCTTTATATTTTTCTCTCATAATGCTTAGGGTGTGTTTAGTTGTGAAAAAATTTTAATATTTTTATGTTTCTAAATTTCTAGAAAAGAGGGAGTTTTTTTTTTTAAAAGAGAGTTGAAAATTTAGAAAAAGATAATATGAGGTTTTCCAATAATCTATATAAATTTGGAAAATGAAAATTTTGAAATTTTAGAAAATTTTCGGAAAATGATGCTACTAAACAGTTTTTCTGTTTTTTAGTTTTCAAATGAAAAATTTTCCAAAAAATGGGAAAATTTTCACCAACTAAACAAGACCTTATCTTTGCACGCTCCGTGTTTAGAAAGCGTTACCTACGGCTACGTTACTCTATTACACTTTTATGGGGCGACACCTATAAAAGTGTGTGATGGTTGAAATGGATTGCATCCCCACAGTTATAAAGATCATTCAAGATAATCAACAAATGAAAACATACATTTATTCTGTTTAGTCTTCATCAATCACCAAAACATCACAATATGTGCCTTTGAATGATTGTGATGAACTGTCTTCGACCCCATTTTAAATAATGTAGTAGATGTGCACGTGAACATGACTAATATACATTTTATTTTATATGTGTTTGTGGCAAGTAATATAGTCTACTGGCTTCGAGTATAATAATCTAGTCGGGTGTATAGAAGGTGTGTGACGTGCTAGTTATATATTACTGTGTTATAAGTGAAAAAATTATGATGTATTTGATACTCGATAGCTATGACTATAAGTTGAAAATGCAAACACATAGCAGATATTTTGTCAATTTTAATATTAATCGTTTTGGTAACTGTAATTGTTTATATTTTTAAAATTGACATAAGCACAAGACACTATCAAGTTTCAACTATTTAGTGAATAATTCATGATTCCTATCAAAATCAATATCTCAATCTCATAATAATTTTGGCATTCATCACCTAAAAGACAAATGGTATTTTAATATAGGACCCTTCCATAAGTAATGGAAAAGAAAAACTAAACTTTTAGTTCTTATCCATTGCATATTTGCATGCATTAGGACTAACGACCGAGATATTTAATGTTAGACATTGTAAAACTTTATCAGTATTATGTTTTATTCATCTATTATATATAATGTTGATTATATGAAATCTTAACGGACTTTAAACTCACAAACTGGATCGGGCCATACTTATCCACTAATACTTCCTCGTAGTCCGAACGGAAAGAATCGCGAAAGCTTGGACTGGAGTAATAAACTTGAAAAGAAACAAAATAAAACATGAAAAATAAAACATAACTAAAGCCCCTGTGCCTCCGAATATCTTCCTTAACTCCAACAAGATTAACACAAATCCACAAAACCATGCATATTCTTTGATTCTTTTTGATAAAAGTCAACAGTGGATTGTGAACTTTGCACAAACATCCAACCTAATAGACAACCGTGTGGATTTGTGACCTTTACACAAATTACCAACACAAGAAGATAAAACGAGTTTAGTGGTTTTGTAGAGTTGAGCGGAAGGTTAAATTTTTTATGTTATTATCGAAGAAACATTACAGATAATAAGACACATATAATAACAAATAATAAGACAAACTTTTTTTTTCACAAACAATCACAGTAAACGAATACTGAGATGTATTATCAATATCACAAACTGTTGGAAATACGTTTTTACGTATTTAGGAAGATTCGGTCACTCCGACAATATACTAAGTAGTAGCTCGTAGTCTATACATCGTTATTTAACTAACAAGTCCAAGCCTAGCCTACAACATGTGTAGGCCGGCCCAAACATGTAAGCCCAAGCCCATTACAAGGCTTGGGTATATAAACCCTCTCCTTAGATGGAGAGGGTGTGTGTTCTTCATTTTTACACATAGTGAAAAAGTGTTTTTCTTTCACTTTCTCTCTCTAAGTGTGTGTGTTCTCACCATCTCTCTATCTCTTTCTCTCTCTAAAAACATAAGCAAGATTTTCAGAAACTTAAAATGGATTTCGAAACTCTCGAGTCTAAAAAGGTTGAATAAGAAACTAATGCTACCAAACTTCTTAAATTCAAGGAACAACAGCTTTTAAAACAATACGCTTCCACAGAAAAGGTTCATCTTTTAACTAAATCATTTAAAGAACTCGAACTTAAACGTCTTCAAGATTTACCACCTAATCCCGGTTATGCAAAACAAGCTCAGGAATATATTCCCGGTCTTTATGATATGACCATAATTGGCAAATCGAAAGAAGCACCTTTTGTTCGTAGTACTGGGGAGACACAATCACTTGCGGATGAAACTCATTCTAAAATGCTTTCAAAATTCCATACAATTGATTATGATCAACATAACAAAGATCAATTTTTGAAAAACACACGCATTCTCTTACAAAAGGAATTAGCAGAATTGACAGTTCTTGTGCCCCAAAGTTTGTCAAATGAAAACCTTCCTAGTACGTCTCCTACACTTGTCAAAACGGATTTAACAAAGTTAATTCCACCGGTAAGCAAGGCGTCCGTTAACTTAAATTCGGTTCACCAACACTTAGCCGATTTTGACAAGGTCATTTTGGAACGTACGACGGCTTCGGCCATAACGGAAGGTGAATGGAACTTTGAGCACACTAGAGCTGCGTTTCGAAATGAAATTGTTCCGTTTGTAGACAATGTTAAGGCTTGTCTTAGTAATCTTGATCAAGATTTGTTTTTGGAAATAGAAGAAGTTAGACGTGTTTTCAATGAAATGGAAGATGCTTTTGAAAACAGTTTACTTGAAATAGAACGGGTTTCACGCCAAAATGATCAGCTTCTGAAGCAAGTGATGTCTAATGATATAGTTTCTGTCTGTGTGAATAAAAGTGTTGATAATGATTCTATTGTGCATAATGTTGAATCTGTGGATAATGTGGTAGATAGTAATTGTCACGAATCTGACGTTGAATTTTTAAAGCTTCAAGACTCATATTCTTCGCTTTCAAAACGTTTTGATGAGATTCAGACACATTGTATTTCGCTTGAATGCAAGCAACAATTTATTCAAGAAATCTTTGAAACGTCATTCGAAGGTGTTAATTTTGTGATGCAAACCTAGAAGTTGCTTTTCGAGAGCATACCTGCTTCATTCGTAATTTGGAAGGGGTTGATTTATTGAAAGGTACTCGAGGGAATAATTTGTATACTTTGTCTCTACAAGACAAGATGGTCGCTTCTCCCGTATGTCTTCTCCCCAAAGCATCGAAAATTAAGTCATGGTTATGGCATCGACGGTTATCTCATCTTAACTTTGACGCTATTAATCACTTGGCGAAAAACAAACTTGTTCGTGGTCTTCCTAAACTATCATTTCACAAGGAATTTGTGTTCCGCGTTTACAATGGGGAAAAGCACTAAGAAGTCATACAAACCTAAGACTGAAGACACAAACCAAGAGAAACTTTATCTGTTGCATATGGATCTTTGTGGACCAATGCGTGTTGAAAGTCTTAGTGGCAAAAAGTACATCCTCTTCATTGTCGATGATTACTCTCGGTTTACATGGGTGAAATTTCTTAAAGCAAAAAATGAGGCACCTAAATTCATCATCGGATTTCTCAAGATGATTCAAGTGCGTCTCAACACTACTGTCCGACGCATTCGTACAGATAATGGAACCGAATTTGTGAATCAAATTTTGCGTGATTATTATGAAGAAGTTGGCATTTCTCATGAAACATCCGTTGCTCGCACTCCACAACAAAACGGTGTCGTTGAAAGGCGAAATCGCACACTTATGGAAGCTGCTCGAACGATGTTAATTTACGCAAAGGCTCCATTGTTCTTATGGGCAGAAGCAGTATCTACAGCAATGTACACCCAAAACCGGTCACTAATTCGTAAACGTCATGGTAAAACACCTTATGAGCTTCTCCATGGAAAAGTACCAGATTTATCATATCTTCATGTATTTGGTTCTCTTTGCTATCCAAATAATGATGGTGACAATTTGGGAAAACTTTAACCAAAGGCTGATATTGGTATTTTCATTGGTTACGCACCCGCAAAGAAGGCATACCGAATCTACAACCGTAACTCTCGCAAGATCCTTGAAACTATGAATGTTGATTTTGATGAGCTGACAGCAATGGCTTCTGAGCAAAGCAGCTCTGAACCCGCACTTCATGAAATGGGACCCAGTAACATTAGCTCTGGTCTTGTCCCAAACAATCCTACTTCATCATCATTTACACCACCTTCTAGGAATGAATGGGATACGTTGTTTCAGCCGTTCTTTGATGAATTCTTTACTCCTCCAAGTATCATTGCTCCAGAACCTGAAGTAATAGCTCCGGTAACCGAAGTTGTCGCTCCAGCAACCGTTGCACAATCAGATACATCTGCACCTACAATTGGTCAAGATATACCTTCAACAAGTAATTCTCAACCAACACATGTTTCAACTACCCATGTCATGCCTATTGATGATGAAGAGGATGATGATGATCACGATTTGGAATTCGCTCAAATGCGTGAACTTCCATTCTTTGGTGTACCAATTCCCGACCCTAATCAAGCCGGGTCGTCCACCTCAGAGGAAGCTCCAACTACAGTTTACTCCAATCCACGGGTTCGTGAACATGACAGCAAGTGGACGAAGGATCATCCTATAGATTCTATTATTGGTGACCCTAATCGTCCGGTATACACACGAAGTCAGTTACAAGAAAGTGCAATGTTTTGTCACTTTGATGCTTTTCTCACTGAAGTTGAACCTAAGACATGGCAACAAGCTTTTACTCAATCATGTTGGATAGAAGCTATATAAGAAGAACTTAATGAATTTATACGTCTTGAAGTATGGGAACTTGTCCCATGCCCGGATCAAATGCAGTTACTCACTTTGAAATGGGTTTACAAGGTGAAACTCGATGAGTTAGGCGGAATATTGAAGAACAAAGCTCGACTAGTAGCTCGTGGATACAAGCAACTATTGGGCATCGACTTTATGGAATCCTTTGCACCTGTTGCCCGTTTGGAAGCTATTAGACTATTCCTCGCTTATGCAGCCCACATGAATATGATCGTCTATCAGATGGATGTGAAGACGGCATTTCTTAATGGTGAACTCAAAGAAGAGGTCTATTTTCAACAGCCGGATGGTTTTGTGAATCCTAATTATCCTAATCATGTGTATAAGCTTAAGAAGGCTCTCTATGGGTTGAAGCAAGCTCCTCGCGCATGGTATGATCTATTGTCACAATTCCTCATTACGCAAGGCTTCGCTAAAGGCAAGGTGGATCCCACGCTGTTCATTCAGAAACGAGGTAAAGATATGATTATGGTACAAATATATGTTGATGATATTATATTTGCAGCCTCGACCCAAACCTTATCCGACGAGTTTGGGACACTCATGTCTTCCAAGTTTAAGATTTCAATGATGGGCAAGGTATCATTCTTCTTAGGACTTCAGATATCTCAGAGTCCCAGAGGCATCTTTATTAATCAATCCAAGTATGCCCTTGAATCGCTAAAGAAGTATAAGATGGAATCTTGCGACCCCGTGGATACTCCAATGGTGGAACGAACTAAGCTTGATGCAGATCCACATGGAGTTGCCGTTGATCCGACACTTTACCGTGGAATGATCGGTACTCTTTTGTATATTACAGCTAGTCGACCTGATCTTCAGTTTGCTATATGTATGTGTGCTCGGTATCAAACTCGACCTACTGAGTTACACTTGGCCACTGTGAAACGGATCTTTCGATATCTTAAAGGAATTTGTTTGATTATTACTTGTTTAAGAAGTGAATCGCTTAATAATGACTAAAAACGTTACTTGCATTTTTCGGTCTCGCTTAGTTTTGATTACGATAATATGTAAAAACAAGCATTTACAAAAACAACGAAAAACGAATTCTTGAGTTCAAGTATTTTTCATTTTACCCATTTTCACTAAAGGTATGGATAAACAATTACTAACCTTAATCAAGTGATCAAGTGATTTAATCTTTTCTTAAAACTCACTTTTTATTAAATGTGACAAGTTTTTTATTAAACTTTATTTTTAAGAAAATGTTTTATTAAATTAATTATTTGAAATTTGAAAATGGCATATTCTTATTTGGTTAAGAATATCCTTTCAGGATATTTTTTATACCCAGATAAGACCTCCACCACTAAAGGACCAAAAGGAGCGGAGTCTAGTCCGGCGGTACCTTAGCACCTAGGCGGTACCTTATCGATAAGGTACCGCGGGCTATGATAAGGTACCGCGGGCAGATATAGCCGTTGGCTCCTTTGTCCTATAAATAGTGGACCATTCTCAGCTTTTCACTTCACCTCTTTTGCACATTTATTTCCAGATTCAAACCCCTTCTTTAATCACTCAAATCTTTGATCATTTGTTTGATTATTACTTGTTTAAGAGGTGAATCTTGTTCTTCCATCCCTTCCTCTCCAAGTGCAAAGAGAAGAACACTATCCTAGTGAAGTGTTGAGTCCACCACCAAAGATATATTGAAGATCTAATTTTATACACTTGTAGTTGTGTCATAGTTGTGAAGATCCAAGTAGTTGTGTGTATTTGGAAGTTGTGTATGTACTAAGTATAGTTGTGTAGATTGGTCCTAGCTACGATTAGGGCTCGACTTTTAGCTTAGAGTCAGAAATTGGTTAAGCGACGTGTACGGTTTTCTCCACCATAAGGAGCTTGTTGTGTAGTGAACTCTCGAGTAAGGAGTACTCGAGGAGTGGAGTAGGAACGAGGAGTGAGTTTCGTTGTCGAACCACTATAAATCCTTGGTGTTCGGTTTGATCTTTCTTTACCCTTAACTCTTTACATTCTTTATTCTTTATGCATATACATGTGTTAGTACTAGATTAGTTACACTATCATTCTTTATTCTTTGTGGGTATATTTTTGTTAGTATTAGTTTAGCTACACTATCATTGTTCATATTGTGCATAAGAAGATTTCACATATTTCCTCAAGCCTAAGTTTTTGAAAAAGGATTTTTTGGAAACCATATTTTAACAAGTAAATATAAGAAACTATTTAACCCCCCCCCCCTTCTAGTTTCTACAATTGGTATCAGAGCGGGTTGCTCAAGAATTTTTAAAGTATATTGTATTTTAAAACTTGAATCGATCTATGGATTCCAACAAGTACCTAGAAGGGCAATCTATGCAAAGACCACCACTTTTTGAAACCGATAGTTTTATTTATTGGAAAAATAGATTTGAAACTTATGTGAAATCAAAAGATTTAGATCTTTGGCATGTTATTACCAATGGTGATTTTTTACCCTATGAATTTAATGAAGTTTCTAAAACAAAAGAATTGGTCACTTTTGACAAAGCTAATGATGATACTAAAAAGAAACTTTCAAAAAATAATGAGGCTAAAATGGTGATTTATAATGTTTTGCCTAAGAAGGAGTATGAAAGAATTTTTATGTGTGAAACCGCTAAAGATATTTGGAACACTCTTTTAGTAACCCACCAAGGTAATAGCCAAGTCAAAGAAAGTAAAATCGATCTTCTTGTCCAACAATATGAACAATTTGTCATCTTAGAAGATGAAACTATTGATAGTGCATTTGCTAGGTTTAACACCATTATTACTAGTCTAAAAGCACTTGATGAAGGTTTTTATAGCAAGAACAATGTTAGGAAGTTTCTAAGGGCCTTACATCCAAAGTGGAGAGCAAAAGTCACGGCTATTGAAGAGTCGAAAGATCTCTCAACTTTATCACTCAATGAACTCATAGGAAACTTGAAGGTTCATGAGATGATAATTTTGAAGGACTCGGAATTAGTGAAAACCAAGAGTGAAAGGAAATCTCTTGCACTTAAAGCCAAGAAGGCACAAAGTGACCATGATAGTTCCTCGGAAAGCGATGACGAGGAGTATGCATTGGCGGTGAGAGATTTCAAGAAGTTCTTCAAGAGACGAGGTCAACACGTTAGGCAACCCAACTATGACAAGAAACCATTGTCAAAGAATCGGTTTGTCAAGAACGAAAAAGGTGATAGGAATTGCTTTAGATGTGGTGATCCAAATCACTTCATTGGTGATTGTCCAAAGCCCGCTCGTGATAAGAACCACACGACATTCGTTAGTGGCGCTTGGAGTGATAGCGGTGAAGATGATGATGACAACCCCAAAGAGGAGAAATGTCTTATGGCTCACACTTCTAAAGAGGTACATTCTGAAACCGAATATTATAGCAATGATAGTTCCACTTTAGATGATATTGAATTTGAAGGCAAATATGATAGCTTACACAAACTTAGTCTTAAATTCATAGAAAATAATAAAACCTTAAAATCAACCAAAACTAAGCTTGAAAATGAGATCAATGAACTTAGGGAGAAATTGGCTAAACTTGAGAAAAACAAAGAGGTTGATTTAGGTTGCTTAAGTTGTGAGAAACTTAGATTAGAGAATGAAGATCTCAAGAGCACCTCCATTAAATTGGAAAAGTTCATGAAAGGTACTAGTGCTCTTGATGATATGTTAAACAAACAAGTTCATTCTAAGGAAAGACTTGGTCTAGGTTTTAACTCAAATGAAGCCTCAACTAGTGAACCAAAACAAGTCAGGTTTTCACAAAAAACGCCCACTGGACGCGGTTCCAAACTGTATGGCGCGGTTCCTTATCACTATGGAACCGCCGCCATAATAAGGTACCGCGGCCAGAAGTTGAATTTTGTGAAAATTCTGAACTTTCTGAAAAATCTAAGTTAAATGAAAAACTAAAGCATCTTACTGTTAATAAGGTACAATTACCCATACTTGACGACAATGCTATTGGTAAGTTTTACAAGCCGTTAAGTAAACCTCTCATGGGAAATAGAAGTTTATCTAGACTATCCTCTACTCCACCTAGAGTACGGAATGAGTCTAAGCCTAGAAGTAGAACGACAACGCCTACAAGAGGTAATCAAAACAACTCACGACCTAGAAGTAAAACTCCAACACCTAGAAGAAATAATAATAACTCTAAACCTAGATCAAACACACCTAGGAGAAGTAATGAACAACAAAATGGTTACATGAATTACTACCCTCCTCCATTTCGTTCTCCATGAGGAATCCCCTCCTCATTCATGCATCCCAACCAAATGCAAGGGATGTTTGGAACTAACAATTTTGGACCCATGAGATATTGGGGACCAAATGTTTGATCTTGTATGTTGTTACCTAGATATGATTGGGAATTGATTTGGAGCCCGATGAGTGGATTAAGGATAGTGGATGTTCTAAACACATAACGGGTAATCGAAGTTTGTTCTCGCATTACAAAGCATATGATGGAGGTAACGTCACATTCGCTAGTAGTCTACGTGGTAATATCATTGGCAAAGGTACGGTTTCTCTTGACTCTATGACCATTGAAAATGTTGAGCACGTAGATAACTTAGGTTTTAACCTTTTAAGTATAGGTCAAATTTGTGATAATAAGTGTAAGGTCATCTTTTCGGAACATGACAGTGAAATCATAAAAGATGGAAAAGTCATTGGAAAAGGTGTTAGAAAGCATGGGCTTTATGTCATGAAAGTTAATAAGAAGTCAAAAGACAACATATGTCTTGCGACTATAAATGATAGTTCTACTCTTTGGCATAGGAGATTAGGTCACGCTAATATGCGTTTAATTCAATCTTTAGTCTCTAAGGAGTTGGTAAGACACCTCCCCAAGATTAAGTTTGATAGTCACTTTTGTGATGCTTGCAAAGTTGGAAAGCAAGTTCACTCAAGTCACAAAGCCAAGAATTTGTTTTCGACCTCTCGGTGCTTAGAGCTCCTACATATGGATCTCTTTGGACCTTCCGCCATACGGAGTTATGGAGGTAACCTTTATACCCTAGTTATAGTTGATGACTATTCTAGATTCAATTGGACTAGATTTTTGAAATCTAAGAATGAAGCTTTCGATCACTTCGAAATCTTTAGTCGAAGAATTCAAAATCAACTAGGATGTTCAATTGTTTCTATTAGGACGGATCATGGTAGGGAATTTGATAATGAAGTGCAATTTGGTGCCTTTTGTGAAGCTCATGGTATTACCCATAACTTCTCGGCTCCTCGCACTCCACAATCAAATGGAGTAGTTGAAAGGAAGAATAGGACTCTCCAAGAGATGAGTAGGATGATGTTAAACGAGTAATCTTTGCCTCAAAAGTTTTGGTGCAATGCCGTGGACACATCGACTTATATTCTCAACCGAATTCTTATTCGACCTTTCCTAGGAAAGACCCCCTATGAGATTCTTAAAGGTAAGAAACCCTCATTAGAATACTTTAGGATGTTTGGAAGCAAGTGCTTTATTCTCAACACCAAAGACTACCTTAACAAGTTTGACCCAAAGTCTTACGAAGGTATCCTTTTAGGTTATTCCCAAACTAGTAAAGCCTACATAGTCCTTAATAGAACCTCGGGGGTTATTGAAGAATCACTCAACGTAACCTTTGATGAAACCCCTCCTTCAGCCAACACACCACCATTGGTTGATGATGACTTGGATGAATTAGAAGTAGTTAAAGCCAAAGAGGTTAGAAAAATAGGAGTTGAAGACCTTAGTGTTGAAAAGGAAGTAAACATTAAGGAGTCTAGGGATAATACTCTCAATAATGTCATTGGTGACTTAAATCAAAGGACCCTAAGATCTCAAGTCCAAAACCAAAGCAACTTCTTTTGTTTTGTCTCCTTGATTGAACCAAAGAATGTTAAAGAAGCTTTGACGGATGAGAGTTGGGTCATTGCGATGCAAGAAGAATTGAATCAATTCGTTGCCAATGATGTTTGGGAACTTGTTCCTCCACCTAGAAGTTCTACCATTATAGGAACCAAATGGGTATTTAGGAATAAGCTAGATGAGAATGGTGTTGTGTCTCGTAACAAGGCTAGAATTGTAGCTCAAGACTATAATCAACAAGAAGGGATTGATTATGACGAGACATATGCACCGGTAGCTAGATTAGAATCAATTAGAATCCTTTTAGCCTACGCTTGTGCCTTAGATTTTAAGCTTCAACAAATGGATGTAAAGAGTGCATTTCTTAACGGTTTGATCAATGAGGAGGTATATGTGGCTCAACCTCCCGGCTTCATTGATTTTGAGAAACCGGACCATGTTTACAAGCTTAAGAAAGCACTTTATGGACTCAAACAAGCACCCAAAGCTTGGTATGATAGACTTAAAGCGTAATGGTAGACAATACACTCTTTACAAAGAAGAAAGGTCCTCACCTCATAATCGTACAAATATATGTTGATGACATTATATTTGGCTTAACTTGTCAAGAATTGTGTGATGACTTTGCCAAAATCATGCATGATGAGTTTGAAATGAGTATGATGGGAGAACTTAACTTCTTTCTAGGACTCCAAATTAAACAAATGGACGATGGTATTTTCTTTAGTCAATCTAAGTACGCTAAAGAAATGCTAAAGAAATTTGGATTAGAAGAATCTAGACCAATGAAGACCCCTATGGCCTCGGATACTAAACTCACCTCGTAGATGATGATTGTGAGTCAGTAGACAACACCAAATATAGAGGTATAATTGGTAGTTTGTTGTACCTAACGGCAAGTCGACCGGTTGTGCTCGCTTCCAAGAGGCTCCCAAAACCTCTAACCTTGAAGCGGTTAAGCGTATCTTCCGATACATTAAAGGCACTATACATTTAGGATTATGGTATCCTATAGGGACCGGCGTAGAAACCATTGTCTATGCGGACTCGGATCATGCGGGAGACTATGTGGACTGGAAAAGCACTAGTGGAGTTTGTACCTTCATGGGTTGTTGTTTAACTTCTTGGTTCTCCAAGAAACAAACCGCTCTTGCGATATCCACCACGGAACCCGAGTATGTGAGTGCCGGAAAAGCTTGCCAACAAGCTCTATGGATGAAGCAAGCGCTTGTTTATTACGGGATTTCTCTTGATGATGTTCCCATCATGTGTGATAATAAAGGCGCTATAGACCTAAGCAAGAATCCAGTGCAACATTCGCGAACCAAACACATAGAAATTAGACACCATTTCCTTATGGATAATGTTCAAAAGGGGAACATTACTATTGAAAAGGTGCCCTCCGAGGACAACTTAGCCGATATCTTCACTAAGCCACTTAAGAGGGAACCTTTTAATTACTTGCGTCTAGGTCTAGGATTAATGAAACATCTTCCTTAAATTATTTTCTTCTTGTGTGTTTTCTTTTTACCACTTTGAGTCCTTGAAAAATCTTCTCCTCTCCTTTTCAAAACTCTCAAAGTCTACTTCGAAAATAGTTGAGAAATTCGTTTGACATTGTTAATTCAATCTAAAAACGATTTTTCATAGATTCTCGCTATTAATCTAGAGCTTACATAATTCATATGTATGATTCTCTCAAACATAGCAAGAACAAGATTGAATCATGGAGGATCATTGTGTCATGACTTAAGGTCTTGTCTTACACACCTCCTACATTGATTTTTTTTATGTATTTTGGTCAAATCTCTATTTGTTAAGTTTGTATATGTTTTGTTTGTCTATCTTTGCTTTTAAGCATATCCCTATGATAAGTTAGACTAGAAAAATAAGATTTGCTGAAAAATCTTCCTCCAAACACCAAACCTGCTTCTGCAGGCGGTTCCATATGTGAACCGCGGTACCTTATTGATAAGGTACCGCCACCCTAGATAAGGAACCGCCTACAGTGGCCTTCCTTTTTCGGGTTTTTGTCTGAAACTCCAAATTTGCTCCAGCATTTTTGAGAATATTTGTTTCAAACCCTTTGACCACCCCAAAAATACCCTAAGCCTTCCCTATTTAAACCATAAGCATTTTGCATTACTTCACATCCAAAATGTCTTATTCTCCCAATGAAATCCTTGAATCTCCTCCATTTTCTCCAATTGCTTTCAATCCAAACCCACCCAAGAACACTCTTAATCACATTTCTCCTACCAAGAATGTTGATTGTGGAACTTCTTTTCTTCCACCACCACCCTTTAGTGTTCTTCCTCCTTCTTATGATAATGTCATGCACCATGGAACATATTGTCATTGTTGTCAATATCAACATCTTGCTATGGCACACATCTATGAGGAGTTGAGCTACATCAAGAGTCTCTTAATCAAGCCTCCTCTTCACTTTGATTATGAGATCTCCAACAAGCCACCACCACCACCCTCCGCTATTACCTTGTCTTTCATATAAGCATTGATTTCTTATCCACAAGACACCAAATTCAAGCAAATATTAGAATTCTAGAATAACTAGGATTAGATTTATGCTTTTGGCTTGTTACTTTTTCCATACTTCTTTGTATGATGTTCTTTTAGTAACCTATCTTGGATCTTTGTCTTTGTGTTTTCTTCTCTTTTAATTTTTTTATGTGATCTATTTCTATATATTGTTGGTTGTTTCTTTTGTTCAACTAACCCTTCTATGTAGCTTGTCACCATATCTCGATTCCTCGGTGCCCCAAGCTAGGGGGAGTAAGCACCAAGGGGGAGTCTTTGCAAAGTCCGTTTCTTCAACACTGGATTACGCAACCTTTTTGCTTCGACAAAGGGGGAGAAATGAATAAACTCGTCTTCGAAAATCTTGTTTTTGTGTGATTGAGTTTATGTATTGTCGGAATCAAAAAGGGGGAGATTGTTAATGCAATAATGACTAAAAACGTTACTTGCATTTTTCGGTCTCGCTTAGTTTTGATTACGACATATGTAAAAACAAGCATTTATGAAAACAACGAAAAACGAATTCTTGAGTTCAAGTATTTTTCATTTTACCCATTTTCACTTAAGGTATGGATAAACAAGTACTAACCTTAATCAAGTGATCAAGTGATTTAATATTTTCTTAAAACTCACTTTTTATTAAATGTGACAAGTTTTTTATTAAACTTTATTTTTAAGAAAATGTTTTATTAAATTAATTATTTGAAATTTGAAAATGGCATATTCTTATTTGGTTAAGAATATCCTTTCAGGATATTTTTTATACCCAGATAAGACCTCCACCACTAAAGGACAAAAAGGAGCGGAGTCTAGTCCGGCGGTACCTTAGCACCTAGGCGGTACCTTATCGATAAGGTACCGCGGGCTATGATAAGGTACCGCAGGCAGATATAGTCGTTGGCTCCTTTGTCCTATAAATAATGGACCATTCTCAGCTTTTCACTTCACCTCTTTTGCACATTTATTTCCAGATTCAAACCCAATTTTTAATCACTCAAATCTTTGATCATTTGTTTGATTATTACTTGTTTAAGAAGTGAATCTTGTTCTTCTATCCCTTCCTCTCCAAGTGCAAAGAGAAGAACACTATCCTAGTGAAGTGTTGAATCCACCACCAAAGTTCCATTGAAGATCTAATTTTATACACTTGTAGTTGTGTCATAGTTGTGAAGATCCAAGTAGTTGTGTCTATTTGGAAGTTGTGTATGTACTAAGTATAGTTGTGTAGATTGGTCCTAGCTACGATTAGGGCTCGACTTTTAGCTTAGAGTCGGAAATTGGTTAAGCGACGTGTACGGTTTTCTCCACCATAAGGAGCTTGTTGTGTAGTGAACTCTCGAGTAAGGAGTACTCGAGGAGTGGAGTAGGAACGAGGAGTGAGCTTCGTTGCCGAACCACTATAAATCCTTGGTGTTTGGTTTAATCTTTCTTTACCCTTAACTCTTTACATTCTTTATTCTTTATGCATATACATGTGTTAGTACTAGATTAGTTACACTATCATTCCTTATTCTTTGTGGATATATTTTTGTTAGTATTAGTTTAGCTACACTATCATTGTTCATATTGTGCGTAAGAAGATTTCACATATTTCCTCAAGCCTAAGTTTTTGAAAAAGGATTTTTTGGAAACCATATTTTAACAAGTAAATATAAGAAACTATTCAACCCCCCTTCTAGTTTCTACAATATCTCATGCGTTTGATATCATGAAGATAAAACGGACTTGCATTTTTCTTCCCAAAATCTTTGTTAAAACCTCATTAAATCAATTGATATTAAAAACATCGATTGGGTTAATATTTTTAATATGGGGGAGAAAATGTGATTTAATATGGGATATTATCACAAATGGTTTGACTTAATGTGCTGGCTCATCCCGACATGTGCAAAATGTTTTCGAATATCGTGGCATATGTTAAGGGGGAGCAAAACGGATTTGCATATCAAAATGGATTTTCATGGTGACATATACTTACCCGAAACCCATTTATTTCACGACGATGAAGATTGTGGTGACATAAGGATGGTAGGATAGGTTAAGTCCTATGATTCTTCCAGAACCAGAGGAATCTTCCCAAGGACATTCCATAGCTAGAAATAGTAGTCCTTAGGAAAGTTGGAGAAAGATTGTGAACGTAGCTGAATGCCGACCAAGTACTTAAGTTAGCACTGGAACAATCACAACAAGGTGCTAGTTATGACGTATTGGTAAGCATTGAAGGGGTTGAAGAATGAAAAAGAATTGTAAAGATAAAGGGTGTAAAGAAAGAAGCCCTCCTTACAACTTTAGGCAGAAACCGGGTCAATACATATGCTATTGAGATCATTTTTAATGATGCTTGATATTGAAGATAAGACATCATGGACCCAGTGATGCAATGCACAACCCATCCCAGCTAACTCATATATCTCTCAAAAGGTATTTGTTTTAATCACACGGAGACAACACGTTATCTATTGATTTATTCACTCCGAATAAATTGGTATTGAAAAGGTGGCACTCCTCTCCAGCCTCCGATCACTAAAATCCAAAATGCACGATCGAGTCTAGAGCCATTTGAGATCATCAAATATCTCATTAGGACACACTTTCATATTTCCTTTCTTCTTTACACACTGTAAAAAGTAAGAAAGATTTTAAGAGTCCTACGCAAAATCTTCATGATCTTGCCTGAACATCTGAGTAATACGAAAGTATTTACAATGAAGATGGAAATCCTTCTTGAGCGAATATCAAAAAGCTCATGGTAGGTGACTTGTGCGATTCTTTATGAATCAAACTTGTGATTACTGGAAAGCAACAGCTGTTTAATTCTTAACTGAATTTAAACACGTTCCAGACCTCTACGCAATATCTTAGTGATCTTGCCAGAACACTCAGAGTGATACCTTAGTGCTCACAGTGATGAGTGAAAATCCTTCTAGTGTTAACCTCAAACAGCACTTGGTAGGTAACTTGCAAGATTCTATACGAATCAAGCTCGTGACAACTGGAAAGCAACGATGGTGCGGTTCTTAATTGAATTTCACTTGTTCCAGGAACATGAATTGACGACTTCAAATCATGCGAATATTACTATCCAAATGATTCACTCTTTATGTTCGCAGTCAGCTTTGACGGTCGAATAAAGAGAACGGGTTTACCCGCGAAATCCTGTCAGGAAGTTACTTAATTGAAACTATCCGTCACGGGTACGATATCTAATATCGTCCAACGGTCTTCACCGACCGGAGGTAAAATGCTAACGATTTAGAATGAAATGTTCAAAGCCATTTCGTTCGTGTCTACTTATGTTGCGGCATTTGAAGACGGTGGCGTTGCGGAATCCAAGAAGAAGTCGTCCCCGCATGCTTATACTTTATGCATTTAATATCTCATTTAATTCAAGAAAGCCTAAAAGTTAAGTCTTCTGCTGTATCAAACTCTGAAGCTTTCAAGAATTACGAAGGTATAAGTATGTGGGACATGGCGTCACGAAGAAGCGAAGATCACAAGTGATGGATGTACGAGATCAAGGCAAGAGATTAATTCTCAAGATTGATATCACAGATCACATCAGCATGTTCACCAGAAAAGAAAAAGGAAAAGAAAGACGAAGACTTCGAGCTCAAGACAAGCATAGTATGCTAGGTTTATTTCATTATTGTAACTCGGTTAACGCCCTTGTTTGGAGTGGCCTCCCTTAGGGGGAGATTGTTGGAAATACGTTTTTACGTATTTAGGAAGATTTGGTCACTCCGACAATATACTAAGTAGTAGCTCGTAGTCTAGACATCGTTATTTAACTAACAAGTCCAAGCCTAGCCTAAAACATGTGTAGACCGGCCCAAACATGTAAGCCCAAGCCCATTACAAGGCTTGGGTATATAAACCCTCTCCTTAGATGGAGAGGGTGTGTGTTCTTCATTTTTACACATAGTGAAAAAGTGTTTTTCTTTCACTTTCTCTCTAGAAACATAAGCAAGATTTACATTTCTACACAAACATAATAGAATGATAAGACAAAAGTAGATCAAGAATATCCATGATTACATTCAATACGTCACATGACCTTTGATAATGGTTTTTTATTTTTATTTTTTATTGAGGAAAAGATGAAAAGTAGAATATAGAACATGACGACAGATCTGTGATCGTTAGGAATTGATATAGTGTGATTGAACAACGTAAGTGTTTTTAGGGTGTTAGGACCGGGGTATATGGCCTGATACCATGTTAGACATTGTAAAACCCCATCAGTATTATGTTTTATTCATCCACTAGATATAATGGTGATTATATGAAACCCTAATAAACTCTAAACCCACAAACCGGGACGAGCTATATTTATCCACTAATATTTCAAAGCTTGCTTAATTTGATTTGTTTTTAAAGAAATAATACCTATAGAGCTAGACATAAAAATTTATCTATTTTAGGCCTCTCGGTTTTTAGAGAGGAAGGTGTGGTGGAGCAGATCTGCTTGTCGAGCAGAGGTGGCATGCTCGCCGGCTCTCGCCGGTGCTCGTCGCCACACCCACCCCTCTTCGCTGAGCATTCGTCGGCCAACTGACGAACGAGCGGAGAGGAGAGAGTGGTTTATTTTCTTTTTTTTCTTCTTTCGTTATTTCCATTCTCTTTTTTCTCATAAATTTATATTCGATCTGTTTTGATAGTGTGTGACTGTGTGTTATTTAGGAGTGTGTTTGTGTTTGCTTTTTTTCTGGTAAAGAAAAAAAAGAATGATAGAGATAAGGTGAGTGTTTATAGTTTCCTTTATTCCATGACCACAACCTAATAATTTGAGTAAATTGAAAAAATCATTTATGAGGTTTGGCTAACTTGCAAGGGCTATGAATAATCATATTATTTTTATTTGAAATAAATCTACGTGCATGCATTTGCTTGGGCTCATTTATGAAAAACGACCCCCAATTTTGTAGTATTATTTTGTATCAATGCTAGTTCCCCATAAAAAAATAAAAATCCAATTGTTTACTAATACCATATATAAACGATCAGCTCAACAAAATAAATAAAGTGCATGCATGCATATGTAATATGCCCTTAACGGCAGCTATCGTCGCTAAAATGTACTCGTAATTTGTCACGGTAAAAACTTTTAGTTCACGACAATTCAACCTTTAATTATGACATGCGTCTTAAATCATGCATTGTTATAAGAGAAAAGATTAGAAATGGCATATTAGTATCGATTATTAATATTGAGTGGGGTTTACTATCAGTACCCAGAGAATTAATGTAGACGGCAAGTGATGCTAACATGGACACACGAGTTAGTACAAGTTGGATCCAACTGGAACCTTAAATCTCCGATTCTCGATCTCCTGTCGTCTCAAAATATTAACTTCAAATTATTTTGCTACTTCAAATTACAGGACATAACCAAAAAACCGAATTGAAACAAATATATCGGAACTGACTGAACGTATCTTGGTTCGGTTCTCGTTCCACACTTTTGTTTATTTTCATTTCTCAGTCGAGTTTGACGTGTTCGGTCTTACACATAACCAGCTATTGTGTTTTGTTGAGCCGGACCAAATCTACCTGAACCTGGGCCGAGCTTTTTTTGTCTGGTCCTTGGTCTGAAGCTCTGACAAATTGGTTTTCGGACACCAAGTAAATAGCAGATCCACAATGGAGAATAAATATCATTCATATTTTTTCTCACCCGCTAACTCTTTACACAAGGACAGAAACTGTTCTAACACGACAAAAAACGAGACCAATTACAACCCAAACTTGTTTAATCTCAACCCTAACCTAGCTATTTTCGAGTGTGTACCCCTGTGAATTAGAATAGTAAAAATGACGATTTTACAGGAACTAAAAATGACGATTTAGAAAATATTAGTAAAAATACTTCAAAAGGAAAAATAAACACTCATTTTGGCTTGGAAAACGTGGGTCCTACTCCATTATTCAACTCCCAAAACTTTCTTCTATAAAACCCTACACCCAGCATGCAATTTCATCATCAAATCATTCTAATACTTTTGTCAAAAATGGAAATAATCAATCTAAGTGAACAGCAAAGCAAAAATCAAGCCATTGTCAATGCCCTTTACAAGGCTTTAGCAGTCGGAAACACGAAAAATGTGTCCGTAATATTAGCAAGTGACCTTGAATGGTGGTTTCACGGCCCTCAAAATTGTCATCACATGATGCGCATGCTTACCGGAGAAGCGTTACACACGGAGTTCAAGTTTGAGCATCGAAGTATCACTACCATTGGTGATGATATGGTTATAGCCGAGGGGTACGAGGGAGCAAACGTGTACTGGGTACACGTTTGGACCCTTAAAGACGGGTTGATTACTAGATTTCGGGAGTATTTTAATACGTGGTTAACGGTTAAAGAGTTAAGAGTGACGTCCGTAAAGAAGAATCGTTCTACCGTGTGGCGTAGCCAACCACGAGATCTTTTCCGCAGGTCATTGCCTGAGCTCATGCTTGCCATTTGATCAAAGTCCAGAAAAAATTCGTTACATATTTTCCAGTAAATTTTAGGTCTTGTTACTCTAAAAACCCATCTATCAATTGTACATATGTAATTCTATAGTTTTTATAATTATAGTTTCATGAAATTTGTCAAATACATTTCGATGTTTCTTTTGCAGCGTTTCTAATGTCCACTTGTTTAAATGTTGTAAAACACTTTATGTAAGCGAACAAAACAGGTAAAAAAAATATTTGACATCATGAGATCTTTCTACGATGCCAGGATAGATTGTATTTGAGTAAGTTCCAGTGATTATTTATGATAAATTCACCTTTACAAAAAAGAAAGAATGAAATACATTAAATAACACAAAACAAGTATAAAAATGTATGCGTAAAATTCATGGGCGGACCCAGGATTCTTAAAAGGGTGTTGCACGTTAAAAATATTAAACTAACTAAAATAATATCGTAAGAAATTAAGTTAGCATAAATTTTTTTAAAGTTGTACATGTCTAAAAACAACGATAGTTTTGAATTTTTTTCTTCACTTCATAAGTTCAAATAGACGTAGCTCGTGTCTTGACCAGCATTTATATGGGTCCGCCCATTACGTAAATGTCAAAAATATGTAAAAGATATTACGATGATCTGGATACACAAATTTTAACACTTTAAGGATTTTCGGACTTAAAGATAATAAAACTTTTAGTGATCTTATTAAATAAATTTTTGCAACAACATAATGGAACAATTTTAACAGTTTACGAACTGAAAATTAAAACATTAAACAACTTTTTGGTTTTGAACCCCTTTTCTATTTATTTGAACCTCTTTGTTTGCATCTGCTTAAGGCTGAGCACGGCAGATCAAAAACCGATCCGAACCAGAAAATCGGATTGGACCGGACCGACTCGAATCGGACCGAATAATTTTGGCCCGGTCCTCGGTCCGGGGTTTTAGACCAATTCGGTCCTCGGTCCGGTCGGTCCGGTTCGATCTTACCAAAATCTAGTGGATTATGCCTAATAGAACCGGACCAGACCGAAGAATGAA
Source organism: Glebionis coronaria (assembly GCA_025667525.1). Lineage (NCBI taxonomy): Eukaryota > Viridiplantae > Streptophyta > Magnoliopsida > Asterales > Asteraceae > Glebionis > Glebionis coronaria. The sequence continues at coordinate 568,157,978 of CM046881.1, forward strand.
CCGGACCGGACCAACCCGGACCGGACCGGAACATTTCGGTCCGGGGTTTCGGACCATTTCGGTCCTTGGTCCGGTCTGGTCCTGGCCGGTCCGCTCCGGTCCTGGACCGATCCTCAGCCCTAAAATTATATCGTAAGAAACTAACTTAGCACAAATTTCTTTAAGTTGCACATGTCTAAAAACAACGATAGTTTTGAATTTTTTTCCTTCACTTCATAAGCTCAAATAGACGTAGCTCGTGTCATGGCCAGCACTTATATGGGTCCGCCCATTACGTAAATGTCAAAAATATGTAAAAGATATTACGATGATCTGGATACACAAATTTTAACACTTTAAGGATTATCGGACTTAAAGATAATAAAACTTTTAGTGATCTTATTAAATAAATTTTTGCAACAACATAATGGAACAATTTTAACAGTTTACGAACTGAAAATTAAAACATTAAACAACTTTTTGGTTTTGAACCCCTTTTCTATTTATTTGAACCTCTTTGTTTGCATCTGCTTAAGGCTGAGCACGGCAGACCAAAAACCGATCCGAACCAGAAAATCGGATTGAACCGGACCGACCCGAATCGGACCGAATAATTTTGGCCCGGTCCTCGGTCCGGGGTTTTAGACCAATTCGGTCCTCGGTCCGGTCGGTCCGGTTCGATCTTACCAAAATCTAGTGGATTATGCCTAATAGAACCGGACCAGACCGAAGAATGAACCGGACCGGACCAACCCGGACCGGACCAGAACATTTCGGTCCGAGGTTTCGGACCATTTCGGTCCTTCGTCCGGTCTGGTCCTGGCCGGTCCGCTCCGGTCCTGGACCGATCCTCAGCCCTAAAATTATATCGAAAGAAACTAAGTTAGCACAAATTTCTTTAAGTTGCACATGTCTAAAAACAACGATAGTTTTGAATTTTTTTTCCTTCACTTCATAAGCTCAAATAGACGTAGCTCGTGTCATGGCCAGCACTTATATGGGTCCGCCCATTACGTAAATGTCAAAAATATGTAAAAGATATTACGATGATCTGGATACACAAATTTTAACAGTTTAAGGATTATCGGACTTAAAGATATTAAAACTTTTAGTGATCTTATTAAATAAGTTTTTGCAACAACATAATGGAACAATTTTAACAGTTTACGAACTGAAAATTAAACCATTAAACAACATTTTGGTTTTGAACCCCTTTTCTATTTATTTGAACCTCTTTGTTTGCATCTGCTTAAGGCTGAGCACGGCAGACTCAAAATCGGCTCGAACCGGAAAACCGGACCCGACCCGATCCGAATAGGACCGAATAATTTTGGTCTGGTCCTCGGTCCAAGGTTTTAGACCAATTCGGTCCTCGGTCCGGTCGATCCGATTCGGTCTTACCAAAATCTAGTAGATTATGCCTAATAGAACCGGGCCAGATCGAAGACCGAACCGGACCGGACCAACCCGGACCAGACCGGAACATTTCGGTCCGGTCTCAGTCCGAGGTTTCAGACCATTTCGGTCCTCGGTCCGGTCTAGTCTCGGCCGGTCCGTTCCGGTCCTGGACCGATGCTCTGCCCTACATCTGCTAACCCTTTTTATAAATCGTGAACCTTTTTTATAGCGACGTCTGATCTCTCATTCAGTCATTCGAACTCTCCTTAAACTCTTCTTACTGATTTTGAACCCTCTCAATCTTTTTTCACCTTTTGTCTTCTCCTTCCATCTTTTTTTTACCTTTTCTTTTATGACTTTTTACATGCTTTTTACCAATTATGACTTTTACAAACAACATTAAAGTGTTTCTAGTAAACTCATTTTTGTCGCTACCTCATATTCTGGTTTCTTTGGAAGCTTTCGGCTCCGTTTGAAGTGGACCTCGCTCGCCATGTAATGGCAGATTCCCTTATTGTAACGCGGTGGGTTTTACGCCGCAATGACGGTGGGTTTTATGCCGCAATATGTTGGAAATTTAGTGCAATTGTGGGATCGAGTCATACTTGTAAATGGGTTTGGAGGTCCGGAGTGTACACCTATTATGTCCCTGACCTCCCTGGATTCAATATAGTGGTTGAAAGTTCATCAGGATGAAGCTGCTCCTGGTTAGGAAGTTGCTCCTGGTTAGGAAGTTGCTCCTGGTTAGGACGTTGCTCCTAGTGATGCACAAAGTCTTTGTAACCTCTTTGACCAATCAATGAGGGTTGAATATTGACTTGATGACCAGGTTTATGGTCATGTAACCACTATGCTTTCATGTAAGTAATTATGAGCTTAATTGGCCGATTAATGCTCTTAAATACCATTAACTATGAGTTACATCCTGCTAGGACTAGGATCACTATAAATAGTGATCATATTTGCATGATGAAATATACAGAAACAAGAAACACTTACACGCACAGAGTTCTTGATTTGTGCCTAAAATAAGAACTAACTCTTGGTTTTATCCCAAGGAGGTATTCGTGTTAACCCAGGCATAGGGTCGAATAATCTTCTTTGAAAGTGATTACACGACTTCAAGAGATATCCGGTAACCATTCATTGGTACGTAGTTAGGCTATTGATTATCTTCACCCTGTTGGAACGAAGTAAACCCCAACAATCAAAGAATATTATACTGTGATAATCAATGGCGGCGGCAATGAAGCATATGGTGGCTAACTTCTCCAAACTGGACAAGTTTGAAGGGGTTGATTTTAGGAGATGGCAAAAGAAGATGAACTTTCTTCTTTCTACCATGAACGTGGTGTACGTGTTGACCACTCCCATTCCTGATGGTGGTGATGATGCTACTTTGGAGGAACTGAGGAAAAGGAGCAAATGGGAGAATGATGATTATATGTATCGCGGAATAATTCTCAATGGTATGTCTGATTCTTTATTTGATATTTACCAAAATGTTGAATCTGCTAAAGAACTATGGGATTCCTTGGAAGCCAAATATATGGCTGAGGATGCATCAAGTAAGAAGTTCCTTGTGAGTGATTTCACAAATTACAAAATGACTGATTCAAGACCAGTCATGGAACAATACAATGAACTTCTTGGAATACTTGGCAGATTTACACAACATAAAATGAACATGGATAAGACCATTCAGGTCTCGTGTGTCATTGACAAACTACCTCCTTCTTGGAAAGATTTCAAGTACACCTTGAAACATAAGAAGGAGGAGTTAACTCTTGTTGAGTTGAGCAGTCATTTGCGCATTGAGGAATCCCTCAGGGTGCATGAAAGTGATAAGCCAAAGAGCAACAATGTTGCTGGTTCATCTGTAGTCAATATGGTGGAGCATAACAACTCCACCAGGTGCAATGACAACAAGGGCAAACGTAAGCATCATGATAACACCAAACCTAATCCTAACAAGAAGTCATCAGTGGCTTGTTGGAAGTGTGGGAAACCTGGACACTTCAAAAGGGATTGCAAAGGTGTTAGCATTGGCAACCAAGCTAATGGATCAGGCACAAAAGGTCAGAATATGTTTAATGAATCTCTCCAGATTTATTATGTTACATATGTATCTGAAGCTTACTTTGTGCATGATGATGATGTTGCGTGGTGGGTTGACTCTGGAGCAACAGTACATGTGTGTAAAGATAGATGCTGGTTCAATACTTATGAGTCAATGAATGATGTATCTATTCTTCACATAGGAAATGAGTCAACAGCCCTAGTGCATGGACGTGGTTGTGTAGATCTTAAATTTAGTTCTGGAAAGATTGTTTCTTTGTTTAATGTTTTGCATGTTCCTAATATTAGGAAGAACTTGGTTTCTAGTAGTGTTTTGAATAATTGTGGTTATAAACAAGTGATTGAATATAATAAATTTGTTTTATCTAAACATGGGTGTTTATTGGTTTTGGCTATTTGAGTAATCAAATGTTCAGGCTTAATATTGATTTTAGTATAAATGTTGATTCTATCCTGATGACTACCACTAAACTGAATGATTCATCACTATGGCATGCTAGACTAGGCCATGTCCACTATAAGAGGATGCAAGATATGTCTAAGGATGGGTTAATTCCAGCTTTTGACATGGACACTGATAAGTGTCAGACTTGTATGCTGAACAAAATTACTAAGAAACCATTTCAGGATGTAAAACGTGAAACTACAGTTTTGGAGCTAATCCGTAGTGACCTATGTGATTTGCATGCTACTCCCTCATTAGGGAATAAGAAATACTTTGTAACATTTATTGATGATGCTTCTAGGTTTTGCTATATTTATTTGTTACATACTAAGGATGAAGCATTAGATAAATTTAAAGTATTTAAAACTGAAGTTGAATTACAACAAGGAGTCCAAATCAAAAGATTCAGGACTGATAGGGGAGGTGAGTACATGGATACTTTGTACTTTCAGTCTGTTGATATTATCCATGAGACAACTGCCCCGTATACTCCACAACAAAATGGTATATCTGAAAGAAAAAATAGAGTACTAAAAGAGATGGTTAACTCCATGTTGTCCTACTCAGGACTGAGTCAAGGGTTTTGGGGAGAAGTTATGTTAACAGCTTGCTATTTAGTAAATAGGGTTCCTAATAAAAGGAACAAGATTACCCCTTATGAACTCTGGACTAAAAGGAAACCAAACTTGAACTACCTCAAAGTTTGGGGTTGTAGGGCTGTTGTAAGACTCCCTGATCCAAAGGTGAAAACCTTGGGTGAAAGAGGCATTGAATGCATCTTTGTTGGATATGCTGAGCATTCCAAGGCTTATAGGTTCTATGTTATTGAACCTAATGATTCAGTTTCAATAAACTCAATCATTGAATCAAGGGATGCTAACTTTGATGAGACTAGGTTCTCATCAGTCCCTAGACCAAGCCTTAGGACTCCTACTAGAGCTGAGGACATTGGTGCTTCAGTGGAACCTGAAAGGGTCACTAATGAGGTTGTGGTTCAGCAACCTGAGCCTAAGCTTAGCAGAAGCACAAGGCAAAGGACTCCAAAGAATTTTGGGCCTGAATTTCAACTATACCTAGTTGAAGGAACAAGGGATGAGGTCTCTGACCAGTACTACTATTGCTTTAATGTTGAGGATGATCCCAAAACATTTGATGAAGCAATGAAGTCCCAGGATGTTCTTTCTGGAAAGAAGCAATCAACGATGAGATAGATTCCATCATGGGCAACAACACTTGGGTGTTGGTTGATCTACCTCCAGGTTGCAATCCACTTGGATGCAAATGGATCTTCAAAAGAAAGATGAAGGTAGATGGAACTATTGAAAAGTTCAAGGCAAGGTTAGTCATTCAAGGTTTTAGACAAAAGTCAGGAATAGACTACTTTGATACTTATGCTCCTGTAGCACGCATAAGTACCATAAGAATGTTGATTGCCTTGGCAAGCATTCACAATCTGATTATTCATCAGATGGATGTGAAGACAGCATTCTCGAATGGTGATTTAGATGAGGAGGTTTATATGAACCAACCTCAAGGTTTCATCATGTCTGGTCATGAAGGTAAGGTGTGTAAACTGATTAAGTCCTTATATGGACTCAAACAAGCACCTAAGCAATGACAACAAAAGTTTGATGAAGTGGTTTTGTAATGGTTATTTACTTAACCAAGCTGACAAATGTGTATATAGCAAATTTGATGAATCTGGTAAAGGAGTCATCATTTGCCTATATGTTGATGACATGTTAATCTTTGGTACTGACCAAGTTCAGGTTGATTTAACCAAAGAGTTTTTGTCATCAAGGTTCTCTATGAAAGACATGGGGAAGACTGATGTTATCCTTGGCATAAGGATTAAACATGAAAGTGATGGTATTGTAATTTCTCAGTCTCATTATATTGAGAAGGTCCTGAAGAAATTCAATCACTTTGATTGTACTCCAGTGAGTACACCTATGGATACAAGTGAGAAACTAATGCCTAACAATGGTCATGCTGTCTCCCAGCTTGAGTATTCTAGGGTGATTGGTTGCTTGATGTATGCCATGACTAGTACTAGGCCTGATATTGCTTTTGCAGTGGGTAAACTGAGTAGGTACACTAGTAATCCTAGTACTCAGCATTGGCAAGCAATTCAGAGGGTACTAAAGTATTTGAAAGGAACAATGGATTATTGTTTGTCATATACTGGATATCCTTCAGTGGTGGAAGGTTACACTGATGCAAGTTGGATCAGTAATACTGAGGATAATTCATTCACAAGTGGCTGGGTATTCCTTCTTGGTGGTGGTGCAATTTCTTGGGCATCCAAGAAGCAAACTTGCATTACTGGTTCAACAATGGAATCTGAATTTGTAGCTCTAGCAACTGCTGGTAAAGAGGCTGAATGGTTGAGAAACTTGCTTCTTGAGATTCCATTGTGGGTCAAACCTATGGCACCCATATCTATCCGTTGTGATAGTGCAGCTACATTGGCTGAGGCTTATAGCCAAATGTACAATGGTAATTCTAGACACTTAGGTGTTAGACATAGCATGATTCGTGAGCTAATCATGAATGGGGTGATATCAATATAGTTTGTGCGGTCTCAACAAAACTTAGCTGATCACTTGACGAAGGGATTGGCTAGAGTCTTGGTTATAAAGTCTGCTAAAGGGATGGGTTTAAAGTCCAAACTAGTCACTGAATGCTAGGACACCCAACTCCCTCCTGAGAAAACTTAGGATCTGAGTTCAATGTGGAAAGCTGAACATTCAGGGGACTGAAGCACATGTATATCATCCCAAGGATGTGCTTGTACCTGCTGAAAGGAGGATGAAGTTATAAACTTCTTAATGGTTAATTTCTTTGAAAAAGTGCTTAAGCAGGAGCATGAACTAAAGAGGAACCACCTATGTAAATGCTGAGGTTTCGCCGCCTCAAGGAGCATGGACGTTGGCTCTTACAACATTTATGAATTGGATATGGACACATGGCTTGTATGGTGTCAGGAGCGTTTTAAGTGTTTGAAAACTTGTGAGTATTATATCTTCAGGTATTCAAAGTAGTTGAAGGGTTCAATTCTTAGAACACCCTGATTCTCGAATATTTGAAGTGATGTACTAATATGGAAATTCAATCCTCAGGACATTTTCATTTATGCACTGATTTTGTTAAAGTTGATTTTCATGCAAAAAGGAATTGTACTAAATTGGGGAGGATTGTTGGAAATTTAGTACAATTGTGGGATCGAGTCATACTTGTAAATGGGTTTGGAGGTACGGAGTGTACACTATTATGTCCCTGACCTCCCTGGACTCAATATAGTGGTTGAAAGTTCATCAGGAGGAAGCTGCTCCTAGTTAGGAAGTTGCTCCTGGTTAGGAAGTTGCTCCTGGTTAGGACGTTGCTCCTGGTGATGCACAAAGTCTTTGTAACCTCTTTGACCAATCAATGAGGGTTGAATATTGACTTATGACCAGGTTTATGGTCATGTAACCACTATGCTTTCATGTAGGTAATTATGAGCTTAATTAGCCGATTAATGCTCTTAAATACCATTGACTATGAGTTACATCCTGCTAGGACTAGGATCACTATAAATAGTGATCATGTTTGCATGATGAAATATACAGAAACAAGAAACACTTACACGCACATAGTTCTTGATTTGTGCCTAAAATAAGAACTAACTCTTGGTTTTATCCCAAGGAGGTATTCGTGTTAACCCATGCATAGGGTCGAATAATCTTCTTTGAAAGTGATTACACGACTTCAAGAGATATCTGGTAACCATTCATTGGTACGTAGTTAGGCTATTGATTATCTTCACCCTGTTGGAACGAAGTAAACCCCAACACAATACCCTTTGTACAACATCGAAGGTTAGACTCCAACCATATAACAGGAACACAATCACATATTACCATATATATATATATATATATATATATATATATATATATATATATATATATATATATATATATATATATATATATATATATATATATATATAAATACTATTCATTTGTTAGTTTACATGCATGCAATTATTTGAGTGCATTTATGAAGAAGGACCCTCAATTTTTGCATTATTTGAGAACTTGGATTAAGCCAGATGATGAAAATATATTGCAAAAATATCAGAAATTTTTATGTGCTCAGGTACAAGGGACCTGGTCTTTCCTAGTTCCCCACGACCCATTGTTTACGTAAATTATAAATCTATAATATAAGCGTTAAGTCAATATACAATGTGGGTAACAAATTAGCTATAGAATGTGGGTAACAAATTAGCTATAGAATGTGGGTAACATATATACAAGTCTCAAAAGTGTTTGATGGCTGGAATGAATTGCATCCCCACAATTACAAAGATGATTCAAGATGATGAACAAATGAAAACATACATTTATTCTGTTTCGTCTTTATCAATCACCAAAAACATCACAATATGTGTCTTTGAATGATTGTGATGAACTATCTTCGACCCCATCTTAAATAATGTAGTAGATGTGAACATGAACATGACTAATATACAATTTATTTTATATGAGTTTGTGGCAAGTAGTATACTAGCTTCGAGTACAATAATCTAGTCGGGTTTATACAAGGTGTGCGACGTGCTAGTTATATATTACCTCGTTATAAGTGAAAAAATTATGATGTATCCGGAACTCGATAGCTATGAATATAAGTTGCAAAGCAAATGTATTGCAGATATTTTGTCAATTTGAATATTGGTAACTATAATTGCTTATATTTTAAAAATTGACACAAGCAAAAGACACTTTCGAAGTTTCAACTATTTAGAGCAAAGGGTGTCACAGTGAAGGTGACCTCGCCATGCCATGTGGCACTCTAGTCGGCTTTCGCTGGTGCCCGTTCCCACACCCCCCTCCCGCTGAGCGCTTGTTGGTTAACCAGCGATGCTTCAACGAAGTGAGTGGAACAAAGGACCGTTGGTAGTGGAGAATATGACCGTTGCATTTAATTTTTTTTTTAATTTTTTAAAACTTCTTTTATTCTATATATACCTCATTTTGTATACTTTTAAGCACACACATTTTAATTATTTCTCCATCAAACAACCAAAACATAAACATAAATGGTTAATTTACTAGCTTATGCCAATTTGTCCGATCATGAAGATATGGCCGACTTAGAGTACATAACGTAGGTTAACGAAGAAGATGAACCCAAAGTTAGAAGAACGCGTAGATACATTAATCGTGAACGTGATCTTGCTGAAGAACGTTTAATGGAATATTATTTTGGTCCGTATCCGAAGTATCACGCGGAGTATTTCCAAAAGCGATATCGAATGCGGCATTCACTATTTTTAGAGATTGTCCTCGAGTTTGTCTCACTCGTACCTTGTACTCGTAGCATCCAAATTTGCATCCCTTGCATTAAATTTTCTTTATTTATGATGAATCGACCTTGAAACTTGATCATCTTAAAAGCAAACTTACCGACCATGGGTGCGACTTCTAAATATTTTTTTAATCATGATACTGACATCCACCCATTTACCTTTTTGCAACCAAGTTAACTCATGAGGTTTTGAAACAGCGAGTTTGAATAATCAACACTAAGATCATTAACCACAACTATAACATATTCGATATTGTTTTCTTCCCCATCAAATATTTCTTTCTCAAAAGATATTTTTTCCTCCTTAATGATATCTTCAAAATCGGCATCATAAACTGGAATTGGCTCTTCTTCTACACCAAACACAACATCCAGAGATGGCACATCATATTCTTCCTCTTGAAAATTCTGATAATTTTCAACAAGAGGATACTCCTCTTCCTTAGGTTCTTCATCATACATCGGGGCTGCTTCATAATCAACACAAACGACATCATTATCATCGTCTTCGGGATCAACAAATGGGTTTTTTGGCTCTTCATATGCGGCACCCCAACCGTTACGATCACCACGCTTGTTTATCAAGTGATCCATCCGGCTAGTCAATTGATTAACTAATTGATCCAATCGCTCCTCCAATCTTGCCATAACACGCTGCTCCAATTCTAGTTCATACACACCCTGAAGATTCCTACTTCTCCTTGTAGAAATCTTAATCACGAACTTCGGCTCTTGATACCAACTGATGTAGCGAAAAAACAAGGATAATTAATTGAATCTGTTGATTCCAAAGAATACCAGAAATAACTGTTCTAACAATCATTGATTCACACGAATACCGATTATTAGGTTGAAAATCAAACAATAAACCCTAACCTGGATTTAAGTAAATTATCAAAAGATTAAAAGTCTATGTTTTTTTATTCATAACTCCATAAATATGTAAAAAACTGATAGTAAAAAGGATTTTCGGGCCTTGAAAAATTGGCAACCAGCTAAAAGTTGGTTACAGCGTCGTCCGCCTCCTTTTTACGCACGTTTTGATAGGTCACGGGCTGAAAACGGACTCAGGATGCAAAAGTTACGCCCGTTTTACTAAACCCCTGTTCGTCACGCGATCTCGGGCCTCCAGAAACAAGTCAGCCCATTCTTCAATACTTGGGCCTCCATCATTCCTCCCTGGATAGGAACAATTCGTCCTCGAATTTCCAGCTGTATCATCATCTGAAGAATCACCATGGTAAGGCAACAAGTGCTTTGTTAGGACCTTTGGAATGGTTATTTACAATAGGTAGACTAGGAGGTATGTAGTTCCTCTTGGTCCTAGTAGTAGTAGGAGCAACACGTGCTCCTGTTCTTATAGAAATTCAAACTTTATTATTTATGAGTATTCTGTTAGGATATGCATGAGATATGTTAGGAAAAGATATGCATATCAGTTTATACACGTTTTGGTTTAATGATATATTAGGGTTTCCTTGTAGTATAAAAGGAACCTTAGGCAGAAGGGTTTAACACACCTTCATTAAACATAATTCTAGTTCATATTAATATTAGAAATCCTTAGTAAATTATCAAGTCGTTATAGTTATTCTGTTCTTCTTGTTCATAGTATTTGTATTCCACACTTATACTGTATGATTTATATAGAGTCTCTCTGTGAACAGACTTGTGATTACAGAAGTCGTTCACCGTCCCTAACAGGCTGCAAGATCCACATCTAGTGGACCCAACAAGTGGTATCAGAGCCTGGGAGAGTCTCTGTACAAGAAGAATCAATTTTTCTTATTACTAACATCTTTGTTTAATTATGTCTGCCTCGAGTTCTACTCAAACAGGAGAAGATAGCACCCCTAAAACACAGTAACCTCAACAGATCATTGCTAGGGTTTCCAACACAAATTGTAAGTTTCCTCTTCTGAAAAAGGATGAGTATGATAGCTGGGCAATGAAGATGGAATGCTGGATCACCAACACTGATCAAGATCTTTGGAAGATTATTCTGAATGGAAACAGCAAGAAGTCTACTGGAAGAGACAAGAATGGTAGTATTATTCTTCTTGACCCTAAAACTCATGAAGAAATCATAGCTGTTCAGAAGGAGATTAAAGCAAAAACTATTTTGCTTCAGTCTCTTCCTGATGATCACATGGGTGACTTTTATCACCTGGATGATGCTAGAGAAATCTGGAACGGAATAAAAGCAATGTTTGGTGGGAATGACGAGTCAAAGAAAATGCGAAGATCCATGCTGAGAGATGAATTCACAGATTTCAAGATATCAGAAACTGAAGGTATTCATCAAGGGTATGACAGGTTCCAAAAGATACTGAGCCAGTTGAATCAACTCCAGTCAAAACCTGACAATGGAGATATCAATGCAAGATTTCTTAGAGCCTTACCCTACTCATGGAATCAGGTGGTAATCTCTCTTAAAGCAAAAGGTAGGCTTGACTATCTTAATTTTGATGATTTGTTTCATAAGCTCAAAACCTTTGAGCCTCGTGTGAGGGGATACTCAAGTGATTCTTTTCCTACTCCTGCTAACTCTGCCTTTGTGAGTTCCATGGGATCTAGTCCCATGTCTTATGCTAGTAGCCCAAGCTATATTGTGTCTTCTCATCATACTTCTCAGCATACTTCTACTCCTGAACCAAAAGCCAAGTCTGGTAACATGGTAGAAGTTGTTCTTCACTCTTTTGTTGCTGATGTTGATCCACAACCGCAACTTGCTTTTGATGACTTCAGACAGGTTGATAAACTTGACCTGGATGAAATGGATCTCAAATGGCAGATGGCCATGCTCACTCTTCGGTTTCACAAGTTTGAGAAGAAAGCCGGTCTAAAGTTTAACTACAACCCAAGAGAGCCAGCAAGGTTTGACAGAAGCAAGGTTAGATGCTTATAACTGCCAGCAGCAAGGTCACTTTGCTAGGGAATGCCCTAACAAGAATGACCAGGAGAAGAGCAGGTATTCAGCTTTCAAGATTTAGGAGGTGAAGGACGACAATAAGGCTTTGGTGTCTGTTGACTCTATGATCAACTGGAGTGATCATCAGAATGCTGCCCTGGAAACAGCTGAACCTTCTACTGACGTGTTTGCAATGATTGCCAGAAATCTGTCTGATGCCGAGGAAGCAGAAGAGTTTGCTCTTATGGGTATTTCACCTCAGGTACAACATTGTCCTCTTGGTTGTCATGATAAATATTCAGAATTGTTGTCTCAATATGATGAATTAAATGATCAAAATGATAAGTATTTTTTAGAGGTTCAAGCATATAAGAATTCTTTAAAAACATTGGAACAACAACAGAGGTGGCTTTAAGACACACAACGTGAATATGAAGATAAAATTAGAATTCTGAATATTGATTTAGAACACATAACAAATATGCTTAAATATACTGAAAATGTAAAAGATGAAAGTATCAAGGATAAGCAGGACATGAAGGCAAAATTGGATGCTACACTGTTAAGATTTGAAAAATGGCAAAATGCACCTAAGAATCTTTCAAAGTTAATTGATAGTAGCATGTCTGGTAGGACTAAAAGAGGGTTAGGATTTGATAAATATATTGATTCACAAGATGTGTTTGACTTATCTTTTTCAAGTGTCTTTGATCCTGACTAGGAGGAAGAGGGAAAACCTTGCTACAATAGGTTTCAACCAGCTGCAGCAATGCATGCTGTCCCTCCACCTCTTACAAGAACTTTTATGCCCACTTCTAGGCATAATGACTTGGATGGATCACAGATGCATGAGTCCCCAAAAAGTTCTACTAATACTAATGACTTTGTCTCTTGTACTTTCAGTGACAAAGCCAGTGACTCTGCATCATGTGGTTCAAGTGAAGAGTCGAGACCTACAAGCTCCAAAACAAATGACCATGCTGCTACTAGTGCTAGGAAGAGTGAAGAGAGAGTTGCTTATACTTCAACTGTGTCTAGTTTTGGTTTATTGAGTCCTAGGAATAATGTTTCTCCTAGAATTGTGTGTAATAAAGTTAACAGTATGAGACAAGGTCATTTGAATAAAAGATGTTTTGTTTGTGGTAGTACATTTCATTTGATTAAAGATTGTGACTTTTATGATCAACATCTTTCTATTTATCAAGCATATCCTGCTCCTGGTCCACCAGGAGCTGCTCCATATTCTTCTAGAAGACTTAACCCATGTGCACAATCTTTTTCTTCTTCTATAAGGACCTCTTCTTTAGCTTCTGATCATTGGAGAAACAATGGCTTAATTCCTAAAAGACCAACCAGCAACTACTTTCAGAACTTTAATTAGAATTATGCATTTAATTCAGGCCAAATGTTTTTTGGGTTAGGAAATTTGGGTGATGCTGTTAAGCCCTCAGCAGGTTGTTCTTGGTCAAACAATAACACCCATATGATGAATAGGCAACCTAAGAACAACAGTGGATCTCATCAATCTTCTTGGCTATCTACTAAAGATCCACAAGGTAGGCTCAAACCTGAAAAGGTTTGGGTCCCCTTAAGACACTAACTTTTGCATATATCTCTTCTTGTTGTTGTAGGCTACTCCATACCAAGATACTACTCTAGGGATAGTTGATAGTGGATGCTCTAGGAGCATGACAGGAAATAAAAGTCTTCTATCTAACTTTGTACCATTTCAAGGCGGAAAGGTCTATTTTGGAGGTGGTAAAGGAAGGATCACTGGCAAAGGAACGATTCAGACGCCTAATCTTAACTTTGAGCAGGTCTACTATGCGGAAGCACTTCAACACTTCAACTTGATCTCTGTCTCTCAGATTTGTGACAAGAAGCAGTTTGTCCTCTTTATGGATACTGATGCACTAGTGTTATCCAAAGACTTTAAACTCCCGGATGACTCACAAGTTCTACTCAGAATCCCTAGAAGACACAACCTCTATAGTATCAAGCTGAATGAAGTCAATCCTACTGGTCAACTAGCATGTTTGGTTGCTAAAGCCTCAGAAGATGAAGCCACTAAATGGCACAGAAGGATGGGACATGTGAATTTCAAGACCATTCACAACTTAGCAAATATGAACTTGGTCTCTGGTTTACCTCCCAAAACTTTCAGAAATGACATCAATTGCCTTGCATGCAGCAAAGGCAAACAACATAAAGCATCCTTCAAAGCCATTACTGCTCTCAGCCTTATAACTGAACCATTGCAGCTACTACACATGGATTTATTTGGTCCTACCTCCATTAGGAGCATTGACCACAAACAATACTGTCTTGTGGTAACTGATGGGTATAGCAGGTTCACGTGGGTTTTCTTCATGGCTGCCAAGAGTGAGACCTACTCAATTCTCAAGGACTTTCTTACACTAATTGAGAATCAGCTGTCCAAGAAGGTTAAAGGAATCCGATGTGATAATTGAACAGAATTAAAAAATGCAGACCTCATAGCACTTTGTAATTTTAAAGGTATCAAACGAGATTATAGTGCAGCAAGAACTCCTCAGCAGAATGGTGTTGTAGAAAGGAAAAACAGGACTCTAATAGAAGCTGTAAGAACAATGCTTGCCGATTCCAAGCTTCCAACCATGTTTTGGACAGAAGCTGTCAATACTGCAAGTTATGTCTTTAATAGATTTTCTATTACCAATCCTCACAAGAAGACTCCCTATGAGCTACTCACAGCTAAAGTTCCTAGCATTGCTCATTTGAAGCCATTTGGGTGTCCTGTCACCATTCTGAATACTAGTGACTATTTGGGGAAATTTGATTGCAAGGCAGATGAAGGATACATTGTGGGATATTCAGCTCACTCTCGGGCTTATTGTGTCTACAATCTCCAAGCCAAGCGAGTAATTGAAACTATTAATCTCAGGTATTTTGAGGAGAAGTCAAACATACAAGGCAAGGGTCCTGAATGGTATTTTGATCTTGATCATCTTAGTGATTCATTGGGATATTTTCGTTTTGAAACTAACCATGATGCAGTTCCACAAGTGTTTGCAACTTCTAGTGCAGGTGCTCATTCTAGTTTTTCAGACTCAGATGAAGAGGATGATATTTTTGTTGTTCCATCCTATTCCACCACAGTCTCTCCTAATGCCAATACTACCTCCTAGTGATGCTACTCCATCAGACATTTTGGACTCACAAGGAGCTCTTGACACATTGCTCAAGCAACAACAAGATGCTACTACAGCAGCTGCTCAAGGTGGTTTTGAGTTTCCTTTGAGTACATCTGCTGACAATGCTACTCCTAGCACTTCAAATGGTAGTCCGGCTAGTGATCCTACTTCCTCTACTAGATTCTCTGGTCCTTTTGTCCTGGGAAACTATCAAAAGAAGTCTTCCACAAAGCTGGATGATATTCATAAGCAACCAATAGATGGCATTTTTGACTCTGCTTCATATTATGATGACTTTGTTGGGGATCTTAATAACTTGGCACCAGAAGTGGATGTAGCTTCTAATCAAGTTCTGCAGTCCACAAAGACCATCCTACTACTCAAATCATTGGAGATCCTGGTTCTACTGTCAAGACTCGCAGGATGCATAAGAAAGCAACGTCTGATCATCATGCTCTTGTGAGCTATATTAAGGACCAAAAGCGTAATAATCATACGGACTTTCAACACTGTTTGTTTTCTTGTTTTCTTTCACAGGTGGAACCTAGATCAGTCTCTCCTGCTCTTGAGGATCAAAGTTGGGTGGAGGCTATGCAGGAGGAGATGCAGCAGTTCTTGTTTCAGAATGTTTGGATCCTAGTTGACTTGCCAGATGGAAGACAACAATTGGTACCAAATGGATTCTCAAAAACAAGAAAGATGCAAGGGGTATTGTGGTGAGAAATAAGGCTAGGTTGGTTGCACAAGGTCACACACAACTTGAAGGCATTGACTATACTGAAGTTTTTGCTCCTGTTGCTAGGATTGAGGCCATTCTTCTGTTTTTGGCCTTTACTTCTTATGTGGGCTTTATGGTGTTTTCAGATGGATGTCAAGAGTGCATTTCTATATGGCAAGATTGATGAGGAAGTTTATGTCACTCAACCTAAGGGCTTTGTGGATCCACTTCATCCCAAGAAAGTTTATAAGGTGGTCAAAGCTCTATATGGACTTCATAAGGCTCCTAGAGCTTGGTATGAGCGTCTTTCCACTTTCTTGTAGAAACATGGCTATAGAAGAGGCACGATTGACAAAACACTATTTCTTAAGAGGAATACCAAGGACATTATCCTAGTTCAAGTATATGTGGACGATATTATCTTTGGTTCTACTAAGAAGGAATGGTGTGATGAGTTTGAACAACTGATGAAGGGCGAATTTCAGATGAGTGCTATGGGAGAGCTTACATTTTTCCTTGGTCTTCAAGTAAAGCAACAGTCAGATGGAATCTTCATAAGTCAAGGCAAATATGTACATGAGATCCTTCAGAAGTTTGATATGGATCCTCTTCGACTAGCATCAACACCTTATGAAGTAACTAAATTCAAACTCAAGAATGAGCCAGATCCTCCGGTAAATGTTCACATGTACAGGTCAATGATTGGCTCACTCATGTATTTGACTGCATCACGTCTGGATATTATGTTTGCAGTAAGTGCTTGTTCTAGACATCAGGTGGCTCCAACTGTTTCTAACTTGAATGCAGTCAAGAAAATTTTCAAGTACATCAAGGCTCAACCCAAGCTAGGCTTGTGGTATCCTAGAGAATCACCTTTTGTTCTTGAAGCCTATAGTGATAGTGACTATGCAGGTGCTAATAATGACAGAAAGTCTACTACTGGTGGTTGTCAGTTTTTGGGTCGAAGACTTATCTCATGACAATGTAAGAAACAGACGATAGTAGCTACTTCTTCAACGGAAGCTGAAAACGTAGCTGCTGGTAGTTGTTGTGGACAAGTCTTGTGGATACAAAATCAGATGCTTGATTATGGGTTCAACTTTATGAACAACCAAATTTTCATTGACAATCAAAGCACTATCTGCATTGTGAAGAATCCTGTTTTTCATCAACGTACTAAACATATTGAAATTAGGCACCATTTTATCAGGGATGCCAATGAGAAGAAGTTGATACAGGTTCTTAAGGTTCATACGGATGATAATGTTGCTGATTTATTGACTAAAGCCTTTGATGGTCCTCGGTTCAACCACTTGGTGGTTCACATTGGAATGGTCAATCCTTGAGACCTAGGATTGAGGGGAGGCTAAGCCTAAGGGGAGGCTTAGTGTACATATTTACTTACACAGACTAACATTTTGGTAATTCTAAAAACAGATTTCATGGGTATTTGCGATATGTGCTACTTCTAGTGGAGGATTTTGGTCACTTCTGGTGGTAGTTTTCAGCTTCTAGTAGAAATAAATCCTTCATTATCATTGATGGTTGGCTTCTAGTCTTGGTTTGGGTCACTGTTCCTTCGTTGACTTTAATTGACCATATTTTGCTTCTAGTGTTCACCCTTACGCGTTTTGACTTTTGGTCAACGCAAGTTACTTCTGGTATATATCCTATTATTTAACTTTGGTAACTGGGATTTGCTAATAGGGTTAAAGGGGCAAGTGGTTACTTTTGCATTAACTGCTTAATTTGAAAGGGCAACCCACATTATTAAGGGTCAATGAACAGTTACAAGACCATTATTTATGTGAGACCCCGTACTTTCTCAGTATTATTTTATTCTTTTTATTCGTGTTTCTAAATTTTCAACGTATTTTGTTTTCTTGTATTTTATAAGTAAATCCTGAGATTTTATTAATTTTCAATAAATTATACTTTCCAAGTATTTTTTTGATCATCGATAAATACGTTGTATGGAATTATAAATTTTTTATTTTATTTTTCCATATTTATTTAAATCAAAGTTTTTGATTTAAAATCACCCGCGTGCGTTTTACAACGAGTTTATTCAAAATCAATGTACAGCGAGAATTCCTAGTGATCGCGATACCGACGGATGCCCAAAAGTTTACGTTTATTTATCGATTGTTACGATAATTAATATTTTCGACGATTTCGTTTTAATTACGTATTAAGTCGTGTCGAGAAATCGTTTAATCATTTTTATGATGCATTGTAACTTTTGAAAAGTATTTTTACGAAACCCGAGCCCCGTAAATATTTTCAATATTTATCAATGACCATTTTCTACCCTTTAAAACTATTAATTGATTTTAAGTCCATAAGTTTCAAACTTGGCAACAATGGTCCCTCCACTTAAACTACCATATATAAACCCATTTTCTTTCCATTTTCTCACACACATAACTATTTTATAAAAATCAAACACCAACTCTCTCCCCCACCCACCTCTTCGCCGTGAGCACCTCCACCACAAACACCCCTTGATCATGATTTTCCACCTTGATTCATTAAAAACTAAAACAAGACCCATTATTAGAATCATCTTGTGATTCTATTAATACCAAATTTGTACACATGTATCAAGTTTTCACAAAGTTATGATTTCATGGTGGATTGATGTTCAAATCATCTTGCATGCATTGTTTTTGGTATGATCATCACATTTTAATCCTTAAAAGTCTTGTTTTTAATCTTTGATTTGGTTAGATTTTACATGAAAGTGTTTTTAGGAGTGTTTGGATGATGAGTATGATAGTATGATGATTCTATAGGTATAGGAATGAGTGGTTTTGCTTGAAAATGGATTTGACTTGTTTTCTAAAAGGCTAATTTGGGACAGCAGCTTTAAACAGATTGTTTCGTGGTTTTAAGGTCTATGAAAGGCTAATATTATTTGATATTATTGTAGAGTTTTTCGAGACGGTCGTTTTGGTATAAGATAGAGCTTCTAAGTCATTACGAGTCAAAAGTTATGCTAGTTTTAGTTTTCGTGTACCGGGAGACGCAAGTCGGCACAATCCGAAATTGTGGCTGATTTTGGGTCGACTCTCGGGGACTTTAGGCTTGGTTAGATAGTTGATACTACTGATTTTCAAAGTTTACAAACTGAGTTTGATGAGTCTAGTAGTGGTTTCAAAAGACGTATTGTCGAGTTAGTACTTTTAAAGCGGTCTAAACGGTTTTACAAAACAAGTGCACAAATCTGTCCCAAATTTGAAGTCGAGTAAAGTGTCGAGTAGATGGATTTTAAAGTGTGAAATTTGGCTCAAATTTTGGTGAGGTCTTATACAGGTTATAAGTGACCTTGACACCAATTTTCATGTAAAACGGACAAGCCTAGATAGGGTAGATCGGTGTGTACATTCGGGGTGTACTTGCTGATTTTTATTTTGGACACGTAGTTCAATGCTTGTGTTGCGTGAGTTTGAGTGTTCACCATCGGACATGGTGACTTACTCAAGTGCTTAATCATTATATAAATGACTTAGCTACTGGTCCAAGTAAGGGTAAAGGATATTTTGACTTGCGTTGACTTGGCGTCGTATGACGAGTCATTTTCAAGTGTTCAAGTGTTTTAACGAGTAACGTTGGATAAAAGGATTCATTTGGTTCGTGTCAATGGTTTTGAAACGTGTATACTTTGAAAACATTTGAGTCATATTATATTTTGTACATATCGATATTTGAGTTCGATTCTTAACGCGCGCCTTATTGTGATAGTTTGCGGTTTTCGTGTTTCTCGGGCATCCATATCGTCGGTGATCGTCTACCCCTACCGTTTCTACTAAGTTGCTGAGTACCGAGATTGACTTACCTCGTGGCTAAGGTGAGTTCATAGCCCCTTTTTACTTGTACATGGTTTCTAAACACGGGGTGAGATTTTACATGGTGGAACACAACCATTTAATAACTGTATGCTATCCAGAACTTGTATGCTATCCAGAACATGTATGATTTCAGGTTTTCAATATTATTATTGCTTTTTAGTCTAGCCTTGAGTTTTCTCTCCCGATCATGAACCGTTAATTTCGATTACTAAGCGCGAATGTTGTGGGTGGATCCATCGGGATTGACAATCCCCGTCTCAAGTACCTTGATGCACTGATATTCGTTTATTTACTTGAGTATTTAGGCTGAATACTCCCTAGAGGAACTTACATTGAGTTAAGCTTCGGTTCATGAAGTGAACATCAATAATAATGGTTTCGAACTATGGTTGGCGTATATAACTATACTCCACACTACTTGTTTTACAACTGAATGCTTGTGTTCCACACCTTTACTGCTAAACCTATGAATATCACTCAACTTTATGTTGACGATTTTACATGTTTAATCTCAGGTATTATACTTAGCTTTGCTTGGATGGGAGCCCGTAGGATATCATCGCAGCTTGGAGATTTCTGTGATGCTTTTGAAAGATTGGTTTTATATAAACTATCAGAAGTTCATTTAATCTTTTGGGCAATTTTATGTTATAAATCGAGACGAAATAATATAATTTTCCGCTTTTAAAACTCTGGGACCTATGTTTAAAAACTCTGACCTTTTATGATGTAATGTACATGTTTTTATTTCGTCAGCTTTGTATGAACTGTAATTCATTGTTTCTTATACTATGACGTGTTACCCCCTCGTTGTCTAGTTGTTCCATGTCAGATTTTGGGGGTCTCGCAGAGTGGTATAAGAGCGATGGTTATAGGGAACTGAGTCATTTTTCAAAAACTTAGTCTATAACGAAAGTTCAAATATTTCATGTTTTAAGTGTCAATCACAGAATCTGCCAATGTTGTTCGATATCTGCGCGGGTAACTCTCTAATCCTTATTATTTACTTTTAATTATCGTTGTAGTATTTCATATCTTGATTTCATTTTGATATATTACTTTACGCTAATGACAATAATTACTATGTCTTTTCAAAGCCTATGTGCTCCATGAGTTATCATTGAATGTTACTGTGATTACATCTGTTCTTACTCTATTTCTGGAATTCTTGTTCTTGTGAACTGATTTGGTTACGATGATTTTATATCGTTACGACATTATATACTTGTATTCAGAGCGCGTATGCTGTCGACTTTTCATACTCATTTTTCTGAGTACTATTCATTTATGCGTGATACGACTGATTTCATATACTCGTTCGTTTTGAACCATCTGTTTTTTTTCTCGAATCACTGTTACATGTTGTGCATACTCTCGTGATACCATTGTTCGGGATTGAAAAAGTGTTGTTCTCGATGAAGTTCTGATTTTCATTCTACTACCGTACGTATTGCTCTCATTGTTTATTTCCTCTAAAATATCTATTTAGATACGCAGATTTTCTTTCCGACCATTCGTAATTGAATGTCTAGTCTATAGACCATTGTGTTGTTTAATCTGTCTCCGGAAAAGACTAATGGACACCATGTGAGTCACACATCTCGAAGCATTCGTTGAATTAGTACCTGAATAATATCGTGGGTTTTCGAAATCTTGATTGACCTTTACGCCACCGTTTTACACGACAATTTTACATGGATTACATCTTATTTTATTGACCATTCTACGTTTCGACTTCGACTTACAACATCCGTTGTACCTTGAACACATGATCGTCATTTATTATGTGACGATTGTTTGGAATACGATCCTACTTGTATCCTCCCTTTTTCATTAAACCTCCTCGCCTCAGGAGTGTGACTTGTTAATATTTTGTTTCTTTCTCGGTATGTCTTGTGATTTTGGAAAATCACGCCGCCAGGAGACCTTCCTGCATTGCATCTTGCAGCCGAAGACACGGATGATATGCGTCGTTTTTTTATCTCTCAGATTACCGTTGGCATTCTTGAACCATTTCCATACTGTGTTTTCTTTACATGATTAATTATACAGTTTATCTTCTTTCGTCTTTATAGAATCCACAAGTCTTGTGTGTACATTAAATCTGGGTCATTATGAAACTGGATTTAATTTCAAGCGGTGTCGAAAAATATACTTTTTATAGAAACTTTACAGGAAGTTTAACAGTGTCGAGAAAATATTTTTATAACTTTAGACATAAAAATATATATTTCTACTTGTTGAGACGTCCGTTTAGGACATAAAATTTGGCCAATAAACATTAAAATCGAGCAGGTTACACTCATTTGAGATTGTGAAATTTAAGAACTTATTTTTGCGTAGTTCTAAAATATCGTTTTGCTGACAGATTTAATGCAAGGGCATTTTCGTCCATTTTTATTCCGTTTCAAGTCTCGGGTAAAACTAGAAAGTTGTTCAAAATATTGTTTTACATCGAAATGCATTAGACTTTGAGTCTTGGAATATCGTTAGAGAGTTAATTGGTCGGGTCAAACCCGAAAGTCAAAGTTGACTAAAAAGGTCAAAACTTATAGAATTTAAAAATATGTTTTGAAGAGTTTTTAAGTTCGTGTGAGCTCGTAAAATTGTAGCTAATTATATTTTACAACCATGAAACATTGATTGTGTTTGAAAACGTTTACAAATAGTAACTTGAGCTCGGTCATACATAAATCTTGAACTTTTAGAAATCAAATGATTTGACAAACTGATACCTTACTTTCTTAAAAGTATATTATTGTCAAATTAATTACGATGTGCACATACGGATTCCTTTATGTTTTCTTTTATATATATGACTTATTTGTCATTCTATATTGTCTTTCTTTGCTTCTATCGTACCACTGAATTGGACCGAGGTTGAAGTTCTTGCTTTCGTATCGTTCGTTACCACCTTGACACGTGTCTCTTGACGACTTTGGCTAAATCTCTTGAAACCTTATCACCTTGTAACCATTTCATTGATTGCCTTGAACTACCCTTTATTACCCTCATGTTACCCACTCGCTATTTTACAAGTTACCATACGAACTCAAACGGATATTGTTTGCAAATCATTTTACAAAAGGTTTCATTTGGGCTTTCTTAAATAATTGAATGCTATCCTATAAAATTAACTTATATTAATTTTACAATGTATTCTCACAAATTGTTCTACCTTGGGTCTTGTAAAGAATCTTGTAACATTACTGTTGTTGAATTAAATATCTAGCCAGTAACTTATTGGCGAATAGTTTCATAAACTATTTTTATTTCTGTTTTTAGAAATGTTATTATATACATATTTTAAATCATATGATATGTAATACTGGTTTGACGAAGCTGAGCATCGCATTGCTAGTCCTAAATTATGCATGGCCTGATCACCTATGCTTAATTTAGAAGGAGCCATGCAAGGCCAAATAGTAGTCACCTTAAATATTTAACCAACAATCAACTTTTTAACTATGTTCCTAAAAAAAGTTTGATAAAATAAAAGTTTTGAAAACTTTTACATCTTATGCGAGTATCAACAGTTAGCTACTTACACATCTGAACCCTTATCTTTCTTGCACAGAGTATATGCCTCAAGCACAGATTTCCCGACTCAACGATCTTTGCTTTACTTGTTACCTCATCATCCTCATGATATAATTTTCGTTACCATTTGCCTAAATTCTTACCATTGATACCAGACTTGAAAATTCAACGTTGTTATGCTTCTATGATCGACCATCTCTATCTATCTTGGTAGAACTACGAAACGTCTTTGGACGCGATTAATGATTTATGACCGGACGTGAACGATGATTTCGTGTAATTGTCATGATGTGTGTTAGACTTTTTCGTCTTGAAATTCATTTGTGTGAATCATGTGTTGATTTCGCCTTTCATTGATATCTTTTCATTTTACTGAATTTACTCTTAATTGACTTCTTAAAAATTTTATGTAATTCGAATTTTTTTATTGTGTGGCTTTTCTCTTTCGATTGTGTATCGACCATCGAGAATTTAATAAGATGTTGTGGTGATGTCAACCACACTCGTAAATTTATTATTGTTATAATCCTTTGTTTCTCATTATTTGTATTATTATTGACGCGTCTATTCTATCACGTCTGTTAAGAATTGATACGATTTTTGTTTGATTCCCTTGTGTTATTGCTCGCATACAAATTGTTGATCGTCATTCGTTTCATAATCGTTTGCTATCTTGTCCCATTTCTGAAAACCAGAAACTGTTACGTGTTTATCGTTTGATATCTTAAACACTTTCTTGAATTTCTAAAAAATTATTATTAATTTTTAAGAACGTTATATACATTTTACCAAATGTTTTAAATTGTCAAAATACCCATTTCAAGATTAATATCGAATCTGTACATCCTCTTGGGTAAATTTATAACTTATGTTTAAACAGTGTCAAGTTGTATCTTTTAAAGTAATTGATTTTATCATACTTTACTGTTAACCTAATGAAATTATTAAATTAACTGATAATTTCTAACAATGATTCTAAGTAACTTGGAAAATCTGAATTTTCCTAATGGTAACGATAAACCTGAGTTTTTAACGATAATTTCATGTAGTCACCCGAAAAGCTCTTACGCTGATCAAAATAACTATTTGAACTGAGTTACTACTACTTTGAATTCCTGATCAAGAAAAAGATTTGACAAATGTTTACCCACTCATTTTATATAGAGTTTGATTTTAATCACTACACTTGGTAAAATTTTCGTTTAATAAAGAAAATATTTAAAACTAAGTTTTAAAGTAATACCAAAATACTAGACAACTGATTTTGACAGCCTATATTTTGAATGATCATATGTTATTCATTTTTCCCTTCTATTTCGCTGGTGACTAGATTCTTACGTTTTAAGACTGTCACGTTTTACAGTTGCACGATTTGCGACCCCTTGTTGATTTACAATTTTGGTTCATTCTATCGTACTTTGCATGTTTAAGCGATTCTTGTGTTCATTCTTGTTAGTTTATCGCACGTATTTCCAACAAATCTATCTCTCGATGTATCTCCGTATTGAAAGATCGTTATCCTAATCCAAGACTGAAAAGTTATACGAAAAGGAGTTCAAAAAACTGAATTATAGTGAATTCTAACCGGTAAGATTCGTCGTGGTACTGAAATTACCTGAGAAGCATTGAATTTTGTTCTACACATTGTACCTCCTCTTGTTTGCATCTTCTACTTCTTTCAGGAGAGCTCTGGGGACCAGAGTTCCTTTAGGGGGGAAGACTGTGAGAACCCGTACTTTCTCAGCATCATTTTATTCTTTTTATTCGTGTTTCTAAATTTTTCAACGTATTTCGTTTTCTTGTATTTTATAAGTAAATCCTGAGATTTTATTAATTTTCAATAAATTAGACTTTTCAAGTATTTTTTTGATCATCAATAAATACTTTGTATGCAATTATAAAATTTTTATTTTATTTTTCCATATTTATTTAAATCAAAGTTTTTAATTTAAAATCACCCGCGTGCGTTTTACAACGAGTTTATTCAAAATCAATGTACAGCGAGAATTCCTAGTGATCGTGATACCGACGGATGTCCAAAAGTTTACGTTTATTTATCGATTGTTTCGATAATTAATATTTTCGACGATTTCGTTTTAATTACGTATTAAGTCGTGTCGAGAAATCGTTTAATCATTTTTATGATGCATTGTAACTTTTGAAAAGTATTTTTACGAAACCCGAGCCCCGTAAATATTTTCAATATTTACCAATGACCATTTTCTACCCTTTAAAACTATTAATTGATTTTAAGTCCACAAGTTTCAAACTTGGCAACAATGGTCCCTCCACTTAAACTACCATATATAAACCCATTTTCTTTCCGTTTTCTCACACACATAACTATTTTATAAAAATCAAACACCAACTCTCTCCCTCACCCTCCTCTTTGCCGTGAGCACCTCCACCACAAACACCCCTTGATCATGATTTTCCACCTTGATTCATTAAAAACTAAAACAAGACCCATTTTTAGAATCATCTTGTGATTCTATTAATACCAAATTTGTACACATGCATCAAGTTTTCGCAAAGTTATGATTTCATGGTGGATTGATGTTCAAATCATCTTGCATGCATTGTTTTTGGTATGATCATCACATTTTAATCCTCAAAAGTCTTGTTTTTAATCTTTGATTTGGTTAGATTTTACATGCAAGTGTTTTTAGGAGTGTTTGGATGATGGGTATGATAGTATGATGATTCTATAGGTATAGGAATGAGTGGTTTTGCTTGAAAAATAGATTTGACTTGTTTTCTAAAAGGCTAATTTGGGACAGCAGCTTTAAACAGATTGTTTCGTGGGTTTAAGGTCTGTGAAAGGCTAACTATTATTTGATATTGTTGTAGAGTTTTTTGAGACGGTCGTTTTGGTATAAGATAGAGCTTCTAAGTCATTACGAGTCAAAAGTTATGCTAATTTTAGTTTTCGTATACCGGGAGACGCAAGTCGGCACAATCCGAAATTGTGGCTGATTTTGGGTCGACTCTCGGGGACTTTAGGCTTGGTTATATAGTTGATACTACTGATTTTCAAAGTTTACAAACTGAGTTTGATGAGTCTAGTAGTGGTTTCAAAAGACGGATTGTCGAGTTAGTACTTTTAAAGCGGCTAAACGGTTTTACAAAACAAGTGCAAAAATCTGTCCCAAATTTGAAGTCGAGTAAAGTGTCGAGCTGATGGATTTTAAAGTGTGAACTTTGGCTCAAATTTTGGTGAGGTCTTATACAGGTTATAAGTGACCTTGACACCAATTTTCATGTAAAACGGACAAGTCTAGATAGGGTAGATCGGTGTGTACATTCGGGGTGTACTTGTTGATTTTTATTTTGGACACGTAGTTCAATGCTTGTGTTGCGTGAGTTTGAGTGTTCACCATCGGACATGGTGACTTACTCAAGTGATTAGTCATTATATAAATGACTTAGCTACTGGTCCAAGTAAGGGTAAAGGATATTTTGACTTGCGTTGACTTGGCGTCGTATGACGAGTCATTTTCAAGTGTTCAAGTGTTTTAACGAGTAACGTTGGATAAAAGGATTCATTTGGTTCGTGTCAATGGTTTTGAAACGTGTATACTTTGAAAACATTTTAGTCATATTAGATTTGGTAAATATCGATATTTGAGTTCGATTCTTAACGCGCGCCTTATTGTGATAGGTTGCGGTTTTCGTGTTTCCCGGGCATCCATATCGTCGGTGATCGTCTACCCCCACCGTTTCTACTCAGTTGCTGAGTACCGTGATTGACTTACCTCGTGGCTAAGGTGAGTTCATAGCCCCTTTTTACTTGTACATGGTTTCTAAACACGAGGTGAGATTTTACATGGTGGAACACAACCATTTAAAAACTGTATGCTATCCAGAACTTGTATGCTATCCAGAACATGTATGATTTCAGGTTTTCAATATTATTATTGCTTTTTAGTCTAGCCTTGAGTTTCCTCTCCCGATCATGAACCGTTAATTTCGAGTACTAAGCGCGAATGTTGTGGGTGGATCCATCGGGATTGACAATCCCCGTCTCAAGTACCTTGATGCACTGATATTCGTTTATTTACTTGAGTATTTAGGCTGAATACTCCCTAGAGGAACTTACATTGAGTTAAGCTTCGGTTCATGAACTGAACAACAATAATAATGGTTTTGGACTATGGTTGACGTATATAACCATACTCCACACTACTTGTTTTACAACTGAATGCTTTTGTTCCACACCTTTACTGCTAAACCTATGAATATCACTCAACTTTATGTTGACGATTTTACATGTTTAATCTCAGGTATTATACTTAGCTTTGCTTGGATGAGAGCCCACAGGATATCATCGCAGCTTGGAGATTTCTGTGATGCTTTTGAAAGATTGGTTTTATATAAACTATCACAAGTTTATTTAATCTTTTGGGCAATTTTATGTTATAAACGAGACGAAATAATATAATTTTCCGCTTTTAAAACTCTGGGACCTATGTTTAAAAACTCTGACCTTTTATGATGTAATGTACATGTTTTTATTTCGTCAGCTTTGTATGAACTGTAATTCATTGTTTCTTGTGCTATGACGTGTTACCCCCTCGTTGCCTAGTTGTTCCATGTCAGATTTTGGGGGTCTCACAATTTATGGTCAAATACCCCCCTTGACTCATTCATCCCAACCATAACACACACATACGCTCCTACTCTTTCAATCACTAATCAATCATATTCCATCACTTCCAATCATCATCCATGGCTGCTCTGCTATACAAACCTGATCACAATAAGGTGGATTATCTAGGAGATGGTCCTAAACGTGACGAGTTCACCGACATCATCGAATTTATTGAGGCTTCTAACCTCAGGTATGCTTTTACTGTGTGCCCGACTGTCTATGATAGTGTCATTCGTCAGTTTTGGGCCACTGCCCACCTTGTGGATGTTGTGGAACGCCCACTTGAACTCTATGCTACCATAGATGGACGTTCATATGTGGTGTTTGAAGCTTCTATTAGGACTGCTCTTTATCTTCAGATGAAGGTGGTGTTGTCTCAATCCCCAATTCTGAGGTTTTGGATGGAATAGCTGATCTTGGTTATAATCATGGGGGGAAGTTTAACTTCTAAAAGAATAGGTTTATCCCCCAATGGAAGCTTCTAGTACACTTTTTGATTCATTGCTTAAGCCTAAAGTCTGGGAGTTGGGATGCATTTCCCATTCATTTGGCTACTGGTTTGATCTGCATAACACAAGGTCGTGTGTTTAATTTTTCTTGCTACTTGTTTGATGGGATGGTTTGCAATCTTAGTAGTACTGGATCTAGGAATAATTTTTTAATGTACCCTAGGTTCTTGCAACATATTCTTATGTGCATACCTAGAGATAGGGAGGAGTATGAGACCCCCAAGCTTAGTTCTAAAGTTTACTCAAATATGGCACTTGGTTTTAAGGGTGCTTGGAGGCCTCTTACTGATGTTATGCACGGACTTTCCCAAGGTCCTCCTAATGTTATTCCTCTGGCTGTTGAAGCCGAGGAGGAACTTCCATTAGGAGCTGATCCTATGGAGGAGGAGAATCCTGCTAGTGGTGCGCCTCATGTGGTAATGGAGGATCCAGCTAAGGAAGTGGTGGTTGAAATGCCATCCACTTCCAAGGCTGCCCCCTCTTCTCTGCCACATAAGTCCCTATTTGTGGATACTCCCCCTTCTAGTCCAGCACCACATTCTGCTGAGAAGCCGTCTAGTTCTCGTGCTCATAATGCTGACCCCTTTATTGCTTCTGGTTCCAATGAAGCTTTCCCTGATCTAAGTCCTCTTGGTGGGGTAGCGGAGGAACCTACTTTACTAACTTCTTTGCTTGATCTCATGCACAGGTATTATGCAAGGATTGTTTCTTTGGAGACAGATCTGAATCAGCATCGCAAGCTTACCAGGGAATTTTTCCTTCCAATGGCGGAAAGGATTAAGGCTTTGCAGACACAGCAGAGGAGGCGAAAGAAGCACGTTGTTCATTCTGATTCTGATGAAGATTTTGCGGATCTTGCGGAGGATGGGTTGACTTTGTTGGCGAAGGCTGCATTTGCTGATAAGCCGTATGCTGATTTGCCTATTCCTCCTAGTCCATCAAGCATCCCTACTGCTGCTGCTAGTCCTAGACCAATGGAGGATATTGCTGGTTCTTCTGCTGGTACTACTGCTGGTTAATCTGCTGGGCCGTCTCATGATCCTAAGGGGAAAGCCCCTATGACTGATGCACCCTCACCTCCAAGGAAGCGTACTCGCAGACAACTTGAGGAAGAACGGTTGGGGGAGGAGTCTGCACAGCGACTGTAGGCAGAGATTGATCAAGCTGCTAGGGCTAAGGAAGAAGCTCTTCAACAGCAGAGGCGTGAACAGTTGCAGCATGATGCCATGCATTGGGATGATAATGATTGGATGCGGGTGTTTACTATTCTTACATCTGATTACTCGCAGTTTACTGGTCTTTTAGGTGCTGATGTGAATGAACAAAATTGTATCCCACGGGCAATGGCCTTAATGCGCAAACAACAATTGTCTCTTGCTGCTCAACTCCGTGAAAAGAGTCACAACAGACCTTTGTCAAGAACCGAGGAGAGGAAGTTAATGCAGCGGTATGTCAAATATCAGCCGGCTGCTTACTTTACTGTTGGTTGAACTTGGGATCGGGTTAGGGGATTGTCTTTTACCGAGATTAAGGATTTGTACTAGAGGATGATAAAGCGTCAAAACACACCGGTTCCTGAGCGCTTCATCTATCGCCCTCCTCCACGAGTGGTTTCCACTTCTTAACCTGCTGTTGCTCATGGTTCTTCATCTGGTGTTCCTCATTTTTCTACTGGTATACCATCTGTTGCTGATACTTCTACTGTTGGTCCTACAACCACACCTTCGGTTGTTCATCCTACTTCATCTTCGGTTCCTACCACCACCACCAATGCTACTACTACCACCCCTGCTACTCCTGCAATGGAGCAATCCTCACCACCAGTGACTGAACCACACCCTACCCCTTCTACTGGTGCAGCCACCTTTGATCCTTTAGTTGGTCAAGGTTTTGATAATACTCATGCTGATATTACTGTTGCTGGGAAGGTAAGGGTTGGATCTTCTTCTGGTGTTCCTGCACCTCGTCGTTCCATTCGAAAGAAGAAGGCTAGACGTGGTAAGTCTTTTCCTTTTGAGAAGCGTGCTCCTGAAAACCTTATTGATGCAGCTTCGGATAGTGACACATAGTTGCCAATGGGTGCGGGTTATATTGTTGCTTGGACGGTTAAGCCATCCACGAGTATTGCTGGTACATCCACACATAGGATTTCCATCAGTGATGGTTATGTTCATTATGTCTCGGGCCTGCAAGGTGTTTTGACATGGGCGGATCGTCGGGATCTTATGTCATTGTATGGGTTTGTGGATGCTGGTATTCCTACCTCTCCGAGTGAGGTGGCCAACTGGCCTGGGTTGACAATGTGGGGTGACTTGAAGATGATGCTTGACTCTCCTCCTGATGCTCCTCATTCTGGTGTCTAGAAAGATCAGCCACGCTGAGTAATCAAGAGATGGAAGCTTTATGCTGGCTGTGAGGTTCATATCTTGGAGTTGGAGTGTGGTGCCATAGTGTTTATGCTTACGGATATGGAATATCCTTTGACGATTGCTACTATGGAGGCCATGCTGGAATGTCATTTGCAGATATCCAATGCCCCTTCAGGGAATGAGACTTCCATGGCTACTACGTTGGTGGAAGGGATCCAAGCCCGGTTGCAAGCTGACAAGGTTGCAGCGTGTGAGACCCCCAAAATATGACATGGAACAACTAGGCAACGAGGGGGTAACACGTCATAGTACAAGAAACAATGAATTACAGTTCATACAAAGCTGACGAAATAAAAACATATATATTACATCATAAAAGATCATAGTTTTTTAAACATAGGTCCCAGAGTTTTATATGCGGAAAAAAAATATTATTTCATCTCGATTTATAACATAAAGTTGCCTAAAAGATAAAATAAACTTCTGACAGTTTATATAAAACCAATCTTTCAAAAGCATCACAGAAATCTACAAGCTGCGATAATATCCTGCGGGCTCCCATCCAAGCAAAGCTAAGTAATTATACCTGAGATTAAACATGTAAAATCGTCAACATAAAGTTGAGTGATATTCATAGGTTTAGCAATAAGGTTGTGGAACACAAGCATTCATTTGTAAAACAAGTAGTATGGAGTATGGTTATATACGTCAACCATAGTCCGAAACCATTATTATTGCAGTTCAGTTCATGAACCGAAGCTTAACTTAATGTAAGTTCCTCTAGGGAGTATTCAGCCTAAATACTCAAGTATAAAACAAATATCAGTGCGTCAAGGTACTTGAGACGGGGACAGTCAATCCGATGGATCCACCCACAACATTCGCGCTTAGTACTCGAAATTAACGGTTCATGATCGGGAGAGGAAACTCAAGGCTAGACTAAAAAGCAATAATAATAATGAAAACCTGAAATCATACATGTTTTGGATAACATACAAGTTCTGGATAGCATACAGTTTTTAAATGGTTGTGTTCCACCATGTAAAATCTCGCCCCGTGTTTAGAAACCATGTACAAGTAAAAAGGGGCTATGAACTCACCTTAGCCACAAGGTAAGTCAATCACGGTACTCAGCAACTGAGTAGAAACGGTAGTGGTAGACGATCACCGATGATATGGATGCCCGGGAAAACGAAAGCCGCAATCTATCAAAATAAGGCGCGCGTTAAGACTCGAACTCAAGTATCGATATGTGTACCAAATATAATATGACTCGTTATACGACGCCAAGTCAACGCAAGTCAAACTATCCTTTACCCTTACTTGGACCAGTAGCTAAGTCATTTATATAATGACTAAGCACTTGAATAAGTCATCATGTCCGATAATGAATACTCAAAGTCACGCAACACAAACATTAAACTACGTATCCAAAATAATAAAATCAGCAAGTACACCCCTAATGTACACACCGATCTACCCTATCTAGACTTGTCCGTTTTAAATGAAAATTTGTGTCAAGGTCACTTATAACCTGTATAAGACCGCACCAAAATTTGAGCCAAAGTTCACACTTTAAAATCCATCAGATCGACACTTTACTCGACTCCAAATTTTAGGACAGATTTGTGCACTTGTTTTGTAAAACCGTTTGGATCACTTTAAAAGTACTAACTCGACAATCCGTCTTTTGCAAACATTACTAGACTCATCAAAATCAGTTTGTAAACTTTGAAAATCAGTAGTATCCACTATCTAACCAAGCCTAAAGTCCCCGAGAGTTGACCCAAAATCAGCCACAATTTCGGATTGTGCCGACTTGCGTCTCCCGGTACACGAAAACTAAAACTAGCATAACTTGTGACTCGTAATGACTTAGAAGCTCTATCTTATACCAAAACGACCGTCTCGGAAAACTCTACAACAATTTCAAATAATCTCAGTCTTTCACAGACCTTAAACCCACGAAAAATCTGTTTAATACCTGCTGTCTCAAAATAGCCTTTTAGAAAACAAGTCAAATAAATTTTCCAAGCAACACCACTCATTCCTATACCTATAGAATCATCATACTATTATACCTATCATCCAAACACTCATAAAAACACTTGCATGTAAAATCTAACAAAATCAAAGATTAAAAACAAGACTTTTAAGGATTAAAATGTGATGATCATACCAAAAACAATGCATGCAAGATGATTTAAACAACAATCCACCATGAAATCATAATTTTGTGAAAACTTGATGCATGTGTACAAATTTGGTACTAATAGAATCACAAGAAGATTCTAAGAATGGGTCTTAAATTTGTTTTTATTAAATCATGGTGGTTGATGGTGTTTTGTGGTGGTGAAGCTCACGGCAAAAAGGGGGGTGGGGAGGGTGTTGGTGTGTTTTTTTTTGTTTAAGTGATTTGTATGTGTAAAATGAAATAAAAATGAGTTTATATATGTTGGTAGTGGAGGGGCTAATCTTGCCAAGTTTGAAACTTGTGGACTTAAAAATAATTAATAGTTTTAAAGGGTAGAAAATGGTTATTGGTAAATATTGAAAATATTTACTGGGCTCGGGTTTTGTAAAAATACTTTTCAAAAGTTTCAATGCATCATAAAAATGATTATATGATTTCCCGACACGAATTAATACGTAATTAAAACGAAATCGTCGAAAGTACTAATTATCGAAACAATCGATAAATAAACGTAATATTTTTGGGCATCCGTCGGTATCGCGATCACTAGGAATTCTCGTTGTACATTGGTTTGAATAAACTCGTTGTAAAACGCACGCGGGTGATTTTAAATCAAAAACTTTAATATAAATTAAATATGGAAAAATAATATAAAAATTTTATAATTCCATACAAATTATTGTCAATGAACAGAAAATACTTAAA
The DNA here is from genome assembly GCA_025667525.1 of Glebionis coronaria. NCBI lineage: Eukaryota > Viridiplantae > Streptophyta > Magnoliopsida > Asterales > Asteraceae > Glebionis > Glebionis coronaria. Next base: position 568,191,855 of record CM046881.1, read on the forward strand.
AAGTATTAGTTTAAAAATCTCAGGATTTACATATAGAAATACAAGAAAACGTAATACGTTGGAAAATTTAAGAAGCACGAATAAAAAGAATAAAATAACGCTAAGAACGTACGGGTTCTCACAGTCTTCCCCCCTAAAGGAACTCTGGTCCCCAGAGTTCTCCTGAAAACAGTAGAAGATGCAAACGAGAGGAGGTACAAAGTGTAGAACAAAATTCATTGCTTCCTAGGTAATTTCTGTACCAGACGAATCTTAACGGTTAGAATTCACTATGCTTCAGTTTTCTTAACTCCTTTACGAGTAACTTTTCAGTCTTGGATTAGAATAATGACTTTTCAGTACGTGGAAATATTCAAAAGATAGAATGAATGCAAGAATCGCTTAAACGGACAAAGTGCGATAAGATGAACCAAGATTGTAAATCAACAAGGGGTCGCAAATCGTGCAACTGTAAAACGTGAAAATCTTAAAATGTAAGAATCTAGTCACAAGAGAAATAGAAGGAAAAATGAATAACATATGATCATTTAAAATCCAAGCTGTCAAAATCAGTTGTCTAGGATTTTTGGTATTACTTTAAAACTTAGTTTTAAATATTTTCTTTATTAAAATAAAATTTTACTAGGTGTAGTGATTAAGAATCAAACTCTATATAAAATGAGTGGGTAAACAGTTGTCAAATGTTTTTCTCGATCAGGATTTTCGAAGCAAAAGTAGAATAGTTCAAATAGTTATCCTGATCGGCTTAAGAACTTTTGGGCGACTGTATGAAATTATTGTTAAAACTTAGGTTTAACGTTACCATTAGGAAAAATCAGATTTTCCAAATTATTTAGAATCATTGCTAGGAATTATAAATTAATTTAATAATTTCATTAGGTTGGCAGTAAAGTATGATAAAATCAATTTCTTTAAAAGATACAACTTGACACTGTTTAAACATAAGTTATAAATTTACCCAAGAGGATGTACAGATTCGATATTAAACTTGAAATGGGTATTTTGACAATTTAAACATTTGGTAAAATGTATAAAATGTTCTTAAAAATTAATAATAATTTTTATAAATTCAAGAAAGTGTTTAAGATATCAAACAATAAACACGTAACAGTCTCTGGTTTTCAGAAAGTGACAAAATAGCAAACGATTATGAAACGTATATCGATCAATAATTAGTACACAAGCAATAGCACGAGGGAATAAAACGGAAATCGTATCAACTCTTAATGAACATGATAGAATAGCTGCATCGATGATAAGGACAATAAGAAACAAAGGATTCAACAAGATTAATTCACGAGTGCGGTTGGCGTCACCAATAACGGCTTATTAAGTTCTCACTGGCCGATACACGATCGAAAGAGAAAACCACACAATAAATTTTCAAATCAAAGAAAATTATTAAGAAGTTACTTGAGAGTAAATTCAGTAAGATGAACAACATTAGCAGTGAAAAGCGAAATCAACACATGATTCACACGAATGAAATTTTCAAAACGACAAAGTCTAACACACATCATGACAATTACACGAAATCATCATTCACGTCCAGTCATAAATCATTAATCGCGTCCAAAGACGTTTCGAAGGTATACCAAAATAGATAAAGAAGATCGATCGATGAAGATGCATAATAACGTTGGAACTTTCAAGTCTGGTATCAATGGTAAGAATTTAGTAAAATGGTAACGAAAATCGTATCATGAGGATGATGAGGTTACAGGTAAAACAAAGGTCGTTGACTAAGGAAATATGTGCTTGAGGCATGTACTTTGCTCAAGAAAAGAGAAGGGATTATATGTGTATGTTGCAAACTGTCGTTACTCGCATAAGATATAAAAGTTTTCAAAACTTTTATTTTATCTAACTTTGTAAGGAACATAATTAAAAAGTTGATTGTTGGTCAAATATTTAGGGTGACTACTATTCGGCCTTGCATGGCTCCTTCTAAATTAGGCATAGGTGATCAGGCCATGCATAATTTAGGACTAGCAATGCGATGCCCAGCTTCGTCAAACCAGTATTACATATCATATGATTTAAAATATGTATATAATAGCATTTGTAAGAACAGAAATCAAAATAGTTTATGAAACTATTCGCCAATAAGTTACTGGCTAGATATTTAATTCAACAATTGAAATTTTACAAGATTCTTTACAAGACCCAAGGTAGAACAATTTGTGAGAATACATTGTAAAATTAATATAAATTAATTTTATAAGATAGCATTCAATTATTTAAAAAAGCCCAAATGAAACCTTTTGTAAAATGATTCACAAACAAGACCAATTTGAGTTTATATGGTAACATGACATTAGTTTATAAAGTAGCGAGTGGGTTACAAGAGGGAAATAAGGAGTAGTTCAAGACAGTCAACGAAATGGTTACAAGGTGATAAGGTTTCAAGAGGTTTAGTTGGTGTCGTCATGAGGCACGTGTCAAGATGGTAACGAACGATACGAAAGCAAGAACTTCAACCTCGGTCCAATTCAGTGGTACGATAGAAGCAAAGAAAGAAAATAGAATGGCAAATAAGTCATATATAAAAGAAAGGATAAAAGAAATCCGTATGTGTGTACATCGTGATTATCTTGACAATAATATACTTTTAAGAAAGTAGGGTATCAGTTAACAAATAGCACAATCACTCCGAAAAGTTTCTATATTAGGAAGTTACTGAATTTTCAAAATTTCAAGATCTATGTATATGTATGACCGAATTCAAAGTTACTATTTTTTTGTTGGTTCAAACGCAATCCTTATTTTTAGTTTGTAAAATATCATTAGTTAAAGTTTTACAAGCTCAACGAACTCAAAAACGCTTGAAATCATATTTTCAAAGTCTATCAGTTTTGACTTTTTTGTTTGACTAGACCAATTAACTTACTAAACGATATTCTAAGACTCAAAGTCTAATGCATTTCGATGTAAAACAATGTTTTGAACAACTTTCTAGTTTTATCCGAGACTTGAAACGAAATAAAAATTGGACGAAAATGCCCTTGCATTAAATCTGTCACAAAATAATATTTTAGAATTATTCAGAAAATAACTTCTTTGATTTTACAATCTCAAATGAGCGTAACTTGCTCGATTTTAAAGTTTACTGGTCAAATTTTATGTCTTAAACGGACGTCTCAACAAGTAGAAGCATATTTTTATGTCTTAAGTTATAAAAATATATTCTCGACACTGTTAAATTTCCTATAAAGTTTCTGTACAAAGTATATTTTTCGACACAGCTTGAAATTAAATCCAAATTTCATAATAACTCAGAATTAATGTACACACAAGACTTGTGGATTCCATAAAGACGAAAGAAGATAAACTGTATAATTAGTCATGTAAAGAAAACACAGTATGGAAATGGTTCAAGAATACCAACGAAAATCTAAGAAATCAACAATGACACATGACATCCGTGTCCTCGGCTGCAAGATGAAATGCAGGAGGGTCTCCTGGCGGCGTGATTTTCCAAAATCACAAGACATACCGAGAAGAAACAAAGTATTAACAAGTCACACTCCTGAGGCGAGGAGGTTTAATGAAAAAGGGAGGATACAAGTAGGATCTTATTCCAAACAATTGTCACATAATAAATGACGATCATGTGTTCAAGGTACAACGGATGTTGTAAGTCGAAATCAAAACATAGAATGGTTAATGAAATAAGATGTAGTCCATGTACAATTGTCGTGTAAAACGATAGCGTAAAGTTCGATCAAGATTACGAAAATCCACGATATTAGTCAACACTGATTCAACGAATTCTTCGAGATGTGTGACTCACACGATGTCCATTAGTCTTTTTCGGAGACACATTGAGGTACACAATGGTCTATAGACTATTTCCCAAGACATTCAATCACAAATGGTCGACAAGCAAATTGGATATCTAAATATATATTTTAAAGGAAATAAACAATGAAAGCAACACTCACGGTAGTAAAGTGAAAATCAGGAGTTTTATCGAAAAAAACACTTCTTCAATTCCGAACAATGGTATCACGAGAGTATGCACAACATGTAACAGTGAGTCGAGAAAAACAAACGATTCAAAACGAACGAGCATATGAAGTCAGTTGTATCACGCATAAAGAAGACAACAATAGAACTCAGAGAACCGAGTTATGAAAAGTCAGCAGCATATGCGCTCTGAATACAAGTATGTAACGTCATAACAATGTAAAATCATTGTAACAAGATCAGCTCACAAGAACAAGAATTCCAGAAATAGAGTAAGAGCAGATGTAATCACAGTAATATCGAATGATAATCCATGAAGCACAAGGCTTTGAAAAGACATAGTAATTATCGCCATTAAGGTAATGTAATATTTCAACATGATATCAAGAGATGAAGTACTACAACGATAATTAAAAGTAAGTAATAAGGATTAGAGATTTACCCGCGCAGATATCGAACATCAATGGCAGATTCTGTGTTTAACACTTAGAAACAATAAAATATTTGAACTTTCGGTTATAGACTAAGTTTTTTAAAACGAATCAGTTCCCTATAGCCATCGCTCTGGTACCACTCTGTGAGACCCCCAAAATATGACATGGAACAACTAGGCAACGAGGGGGTAACACGTCATAGCACAAGAAACAATGAATTACAGTTCATACAAAGCTGACGAAATAAAAACATATATATTACATCATAAAAGATCAGAATTTTTTATTAAACATAGGTCCTAGAGTTTTATATGCGGAAAAAAAAAATTATTTCATCTCGATTTATAACATAAAGTTGCCTAAAAGATAGAATAAACTTCTGACAGTTTATATAAAACCAATCTTTCAAAAGCATCACAGAAATATCCAAGCTGCGATAATATCCTGCGGGCTCCCATCCAAACAAAGCTAAGTAATTATACCTGAGATTAAACATGTAAAATCGTCAACATAAAGTTGAGTGATATTCATAGGTTTAGCAATAAGGTTGTGGAACACAAGCATTCATTTGTAAAACAAGTAGTATGGAGTATGGTTATATACGTCAACCATAGTCCGAAAACCATTATTATTGCAGTTCAGTTCATGAACCGAAGCTTAACTCAATGTAAGTTCCTCTAGGGAGTATTCAGCCTAAATACTCAAGTATAAAACAAATATCAGTGCGTCAAGGTACTTGAGACGGGGACAGTCAATCCCGATGGATCCACCCACAACATTCGCGCTTAGTACTCGAAATTAATGGTTCATGATCGGGAGAGGAAACTCAAGGCTAGATTAAAAAGCAAAAATAATAATGAAAACCTGAAATCATACATGTTCTGGATAGCATACAAGTTCTGGATAGCATACAGTTTTTAAATGGTTGTGTTCCACCATGTAAAATCTTACCCCGTGTTTAGAAACCATGTACAAGTAAAAAGGGGCTATGAACTCACCTTAGCCACGAGGTAAGTCAATCACGGTACTCAGAAACTGAGTAGAAACGGTAGTGGTAGACGATCACCGACGATATGGATGCCCGGGAAAACGAAAGCCGCAATCTATCAAAATAAGGCGCGCGTTAAGACTCGAACTCAAGTATCGATATGTATACCAAATATAATATGACTCGTTATACGACGCCAAGTCAACGCAAGTCAAACTATCCTTTACCCTTACTTGGACCAGTAGCTAAGTCATTTATATAATGACTAAGCACTTGAATAAATCATCATGTCCGATGATGAATACTCAAAGTCACGCAACACAAACATTGAACTACGTATCCAAAATAAAAGAATCAGCAAGTACACCCCGAATGTACACACCGATCTACCCTATCTAGACTTGTCCGTTTTAGATGAAAATTGGTGTCAAGGTCACTTATAACCTGTATAAGACCTCACCAAAATTTGAGCCAAAGTTCACACTTTAAATTCCATCATCTCGACACTTTACTCGACTCCAAATTTTAGGACAGTTTTGTGCACTTGTTTTGTAAAACCGTTTGGATCACTTTAAAAGTACTAACTCGACAATCCGTCTTTTGAAACCACTACTAGACTCATCAAACTCAGTTTGTAAACTTCGAAAATCAGTAGTATCCACTATCTAACCAAGCCTAAAGTCCCAGAGAGTCGACCCAAAATCAGCCACAATTTCGGATTGTGCCGACTTGCGTCTCCCGGTACACGAAAACTAAAACTAGCATAACTTTTGACTCGTAATGACTTAGAAGCTCTATCTTATACCAAAACGACCGTCTCGGAAAACTATACAATAATTTCAAATAATCTCAGTCTTTCACAGACCTTAAACCCACGAAAAATCTGTTTAATACCTGCTGTCCCAAATAGCCTTTTAGAAAACAAGTCAAATAAATTTTCCAAGCAACGCCACTCATTCCTATACCTATAGAATCATCATACTATCATACCTATCATCCAAACACTCCTAAAAACACTTGCATGTAAAATATAACAAAATCAAAGATTAAAAATAAGACTTTTAAGGATTAAAATGTGATGATCATACCAAAAACAATGCATGCAAGATGATTTAAACAACAATCCACCATGAAATCATAACTTTGTGAAAACTTGATGCATGTGTACAAATTTGGTATTAATAGAATGACAAGAAGATTCTAAGAATGAGTCTTAAATTTGTTTTTATTGAATCATGGTGGTTGATGGTGTTTTGTGGTGGTGAAGCTCACGGCAAAAAGGGGGGGTGGGGAGGGTGTTGGTGTGTTTTTTTTGTTTAAGTGATTTGTATGTGTAAAATGAAATAAAAATGAGTTTATATATGTTGGTAGTGGAGGGGATAATCTTGCCAAGTTTGAAACTTGTGGACTTAAAAATAATTAATAGTTTTAAAGGGTAGAAAATGGTTATTGGTAAATATTGAAAATATTTACGGGGCTCGGGTTTCGTAAAAATACTTTTCAAAAGTTTCAATGCATCATAAAAATGATTATATGATTTCCCGACACGACTTAATACGTAATTAAAACGAAATCGTCGAAAGTATTAATTATCGAAACAATCGATAAATAAACGTAATATTTTTGGGCATCCGTCGGTATCGCGATCACTAGGAGTTCTCGTTGTACATTGGTTTGAATAAACTCGTTGTAAAACGCACGCGGGTGATTTTAAATCAAAAACTTTGATTTAAGTTAAATATGGAAAAATAAAATAAAATTTTTATAATTCGATACAAATTATTGTCAATGAACAGAAAATACTTAAAAAGTATTAGTTTAAAAATCTCAGGATTTACATATAGAAATACAAGAAAAAGTAATACGTTGGAAAATTCAAGAAGCACGAATAAAAAGAATAAAATAATGCTGAGAACGTAAGGGTTCTCACATAGCGTCTGGTATGTGATGGGTATGTTTTTCTGTTTTTGTGATTCTACTGACATTCTTTTCACCAATCTGTACAGTGATTAGTGAATTACATTATAGTTAAAAAAAATATACTTTTTATATAATATCTTCTTATACTTTAAACATATGATGGATTTCACACTTGTACATAATATAATATCTGCTTATACTTTTCCATCATAAATTGGTTTTCATTTGACTGTTTCACACTTGTGCTGGCTTGGAGTTACATCTGGTGTTGGACCTGGTCCACACAAAAAATGGTGCTCAACTCACCATTTCTCACAGACAAGAAAGAGTTGATTCACCATGAGGGTACGGCTCTGGTGTGATAGTCAAATCCGTTGATGGTTGCCAGGTTACCCAAAACTGGATGATTTTCACTTGCCATGGTCCTAGACTGCAAAGTGGCTAATCCAAGAGGGTACGGCTCTTGGTAAAGATTTTATCAAATCCGTTGATAGCTATAATAGCTTGCTCAAAGCTATAGGGTTTTCAGCTCACCGATTCTTAATTGCTAAGATTTGGCGAGTCCAGAAGGGTAAGGCTTCTGGTGAAGACATATCAAATACGTTGATGGCTGTGATGGTTTTCCTAAACTCATCAGGGTACCCCCACTCACCATTGATTCACGTTCTAAGAGTTGTGCTGGGTTCTGGTCTCCCAGGGTGATGCTTATTCCACCATAAAGATTGGCTAGCGCAAGAGCGAGCAGCTACTTGGTAAAGGCTCATCAAATCTGCTCATGTTGCTGTGAAGATTCAACAGGATGCAGATTTGTTTCAAGCTTTCAAGAAGCTTCTAGGTGTTCTTTGTTGCAGCAGTCTTTATGTTCTTTATGCTGATGGTTATGATGCTGCTGTTTTATTTGCTGTTCTAATCCTCAAGTTATGTTGCACGATTTTCCAGGAAACTTGAACTCAACAGGTCAAATTCAGTTTTAGGGGAGGATTGTTAGGACCTTTGGAATGGTTATTTGTAATAAGTACACTAGGAGGTATGTAGTTCCTCCTGGTCCTAGTAGTAGTAGGAGCAACACGTGCTCCTGGTCTTATAGAAAGTCAAACTTTATTATTTATGAGTATTCTGTTAGGATATGTATGAGATATGTTAGGAAAGGATATGCATATCAGTTTTACACGTTTTGGTTTAATGATGTATTAGGGTTTCCTTGTAATATAAAAGGAACCTTAGGCAGAAGGGTTTAATACACCTTCATTAAACATAATTCTAGTTCATATTAATATATTAGAAATCCTTAGTAAAGGATCAAGTCGTTATAGTTATTCTGTTCTTCTTGTTCATGGTATTTGTATTACGCACTTATACTGTGTGATTTATATAGAGTCTCTCTGTGAATAGACTTGTGATTACAGAAGTCGTTCACCGTCCCTAACAGGCTGCAAGATCCACATCTAGTGGACCCAACATGCTTCACATTAAAAACATCAGAACAACGAATACGGCTTGGCAACTTCAAACGATAAGCAGTTGACGTTCATCTTATCCAAAATTTCCACTGGACCAATCTTCTTAGCAGACAACTTATTAATTCACCAAATGGAAAATGATCCTTAGTCAAAATAGCCCACACAATCTCCTACTTCAAAGTCAACATGTCTCCTATTTTGATCTGCATCCTGTTTGTACTTCGAATTAGCGCGAACCAAGTTGTCACGAACAGATTTATGAACTTCATGCAACCCCTCAACAAAATCCCACACTTTCTTTGGAACAGACCTAGAAACCTGAGGAGTCATAAGATCAAGAGGACCACGTGGATGAGCAGAATAAACCACCTAGAATGGACTAAACCCAGTGCTCCGATTAACATCATGATTATGAGCAAACTCAGCTTGATACAACTTCTGATCCCATGCCTTCACATGATCACCCACCAAACACCTTAATAGGTTATCAAGGGACCTGTTAACAACTTCAGTTTGCCCATCAGTTTGCCCATCAGTTTGAGAATGATAAACACTAATAAAATTGAGTTGAGTATTCACCATCTTCCACAAACTTCGCCAAAAATGACTCAAAAATCTGGTGTCCCGATCAGAAATAATGGAGGAAGGTAAACCATGTAAACGGTACACATCCCTAGAGAAAGTATCAAAGATATGTAATTGGATCTGTTGATTTAAAAAGAATGCCAAAAACAATTCTGCTAATAATCGTCGATTCTGAAGAATGCCCGAAAATTAGGGTAAAACACGGCAACACAACGGCCAGTGGTTTAAATTTTATTAAACTGATAACTGTCTTGCTAGGGTTACAACAGATTCATTAAATAATGACTGCAAACAAAGAAAAACCCTAAAAATTCAATGGACTGGACCGTAGCCCAAAGACAAAGTCTAATTGAAAGTGAAAAAAACATAAATTTGTAAAACATCTGATAGTAAAAAGGCTTTTCAGGCCTTGAAACTCCACAACCAGCTAAAAGGTAGTTACAGCGTCGTCTGCCTCCTTTTTACACACGTTTTGACAGGTCACGGGCTGAAAATGGACTTAGGATGCAAAAGTTATACCCGTTTTACTAAACCCCTATTCGTCACGTGATCTCGGGCCTCCAGAAACAAGTCAGCCCGTTTTTCAATACTTGGGCCTCCATCAAATATGTTGTCACTTTTTTCAAAGTAGTGTCTTCGAGGTTGTAATCAATGTTTTGAAACCCGGTTTTTAAATCGACTCGGCTGAGTCACCGGGTCCGGATCAATCCGGGTTAACTCTGTTTTCTAAAAAAGAAATTTTCTTTTATATTTTTAATAATTAACAAAAATTATATACATAAACTATAAAACTCTCGTATATTGAAATTATAAATTGTTTAGCAAACAATATAATATAAAAAAATAAAATTCCGTCGCAAATACGAAAAATTTACATATATTTAAAAAAACTCGAAAAAATCGAAACCCGATCGGGTCTCGAGAACCGGGTTGACCCGGGTACCCCAAGCCCGACGGATCGAGCCGGGGTTCGAAAATGTGAAACCCGAGTTAATATGACCCGTTTTTTCATCCAAAACCGGGTAAACCGGTTGACCCGGCCGGTTTGATCCGAGTTTCAAAACATTGGTTGTAATTCGGACAACCATTTGGATCATTTGGCCGTATCATAATCGTGTTTGTCTCGACCTTAGACCATCGCGATGCACAAAAAGAAACATTTGATGAAAGATGTTCGGTGGCGAGATTCAGCGTCTCTCACTAGATTTGACATCAATCTCGGCTCGCTTTGCTTCACTGATATTTCTTAGGTATTACAGTAATTTGTTAATGTGTTGATGGTTTTTGTCTCGGTTCTCAAACATAACACAATCTTATATAACTAATAATCATGTACTACGTAGTATTAGTATATTACATTGTACTTTCTAACTTGTTCAAATAAACAAATATTCTTTCAATACAGAGTTTTCATTTAATAAGATAAGAAAAAAAAATTCATCAAGTTGCACTACTAATAAAAAAAACAACTTCACTATTTATCATCTTCTGTCTTCTCATTTTTTTCCCCAACAAAACTAAAAAATGTTGATCTTCCTAAAATAGGTGTGGTGCAATAAAAAACTAAAAAAAAATCACATAAAAATACACTACGTCTCCTAAAGTTATGTGTGACATGTACCACAGGTGGCCAATACTTAGATCAGTCCCTGAAGATGTTACGACCCAATCTCATTTATGGATAATCCTATGTGGTTAGACTGGATAGCTGACCTAATTATGGCTTGTATTAATCGGTTTTAACTGTTTCTTTTCTTTCTTTTGCCCGCTAGTTTCTTGTATTAATAATCACTTTTGAGACTTTCTTGCGTAATGATTAATTCAATGGAAGGACTTAGCTACTTACGACTAACGGACAAAGCACTTGGTTTCTTTCATAAAGACAATACTTCTTATAATGACGAGCTTTTACTGCATCTGGTAATTATACTTGTCTGAAAATGGTGTATTACAATGCATGATACGAATTACAACCCAAACTTGTTTAACCACAACCGTAACCTGTTATTTTCGATTATGCCAGTCTTGATCGTGTTTCGTGTCGAGCCATCAATCGCCTATTCGCCTCACACCTATAAATTTTAACCAACATTTTACACGAACTAAAAATGACGATTTCAAAATTATTTAGAAATAGTTGATAGCTCCAAAGGAAAATAAACACCAATTTGCTTGGAAAATGTGGGTCCTACTCCATAATTCAACTCTCAAAACTTTCGTCTATAAAACCCTAGGACCATCGTGCAACTTCATCATCCAATCATATACAAACTCTTGTCAAAAATGGAACTAATCAATCTAAGTGAACAACAAACCAAAAATCAAGCCATTGTCAATGCCCTTTACAAGGCATTAGCAGTCGAAGACACGAAATATGTCCAAGATCCTAGCAAGTGACCTTGAGTGGTGGTTTCATGGCCCTCAGAATTGCCATCACATGATGCGCATGCTTACCGGTGAAGCGTTACACACAGAGTTCAAGTTCGAGCCTCGAAGTATCACTACCATTGGTGATGAAATAGTTATAGCTGAGGGGTCCGAGGGAGCAAACGTGTACTGGGTACACGTTTGGGCCCTCAAAGACGGGTTGATTACTATGTTTAGGGAGTATTTTAATACGTGGTTAACGGTTAAAGTGTTAAGAGTGAGGCCTGTAAAGGAAAATCGGTCTACTGTGTGGCGTAGCCAACCACGAGATCTTTTCCACAGGTCATTGCCCGGGCTCATGCTTCCCATTTGATTAAAGTACACAAAGAATTCGTCTACATATTTGCATGTAAATTCTAGGTCTTGTTACTCTAAAAACCCATCTATCACTTGCATCAACTATAAGGCTTGTATTGTGTCGTTGTACAATGTTAAAAAGGTGAAAGTAATTATATCAATTGTACAAAATATTTTAACATCGTGAGGTCTCATCCAGCTTTGTATTAATAATATTTGTCTTTGCTAAAATTTATGACTTAAAAACTACTTACAAAATAAAACATGAGGAGCTATTTATCTTAGAAACTACTACTTAAAAACTACTTAGGGTGTTCCTTTACGGTGTTCTTAGTGAACTCATTTTTGCCGCGACCTCATATTTTGTTTGGTAAGCACGAAAATGCTAAATGTATTAGATAGGGTTCAACATTTAGATGTTCAATGTATTATATAGGGTTCAACATTAGAGGTTCAATGTATTAGATATGGTTCAACATTATAGGTTCAATGTATTAGATAGGGTTCAACATTAGAGGTTCAATGTATTAGATAGGGTTCAACATTAGATGTTCAATGTATTAGATAGGGTTCAATATTAGAGGTTCAATGTATTAGATAGGGTTCAACATTAGAGGTTCAATGTATTAGATAGGGTTCAACATTAGAGGTTCAATGTATTAGATAGAGTTCAATATTAGAGGTTCAATGTATTAGATAGGGTTCAACATTAGAGGTTCAATGTATTAGATAGGGTTCAACATTAGAGGTTCAATGTATTAGATAGGGTTCAACATTAGATGTTCAATGTATTAGATAGGGTTCAACATTAGAGGTTCGATGTATTAGATAGGGTTCAACATTAGAGGTTCAATGTATTAGATAAGGTTCAACATTAGATGTTCAATGTATTAGATAGGATTCAACATTAGAGGTTTAATGTATTAGATAGGGTTCAACATTAGAGGTTCAATGTATTAGATAGGGTTCAACATTAGAGGTTCAATGTATTAGATAGGGTTCAACATTAGAGGTTCAATGTATTAGATAGGGTTCAACATTAGAGGTTCAATGTATTAGAGAGGGTTCAACATTAGAGGTTCAATGTATTTGATAGGGTTCAACATTAGATGTTCAATGTATTGGAGAGGGTTCAACATTAGAGGTTCAATGTATTAGATATGGTTCAACATTAGAGGTTCAATATATTAGACAGGGTTCAACATTAGAGGTTCAACGTATTAGATAGGGTTTAAGATTAGAGGTTCAATGTATTAGATAGGGTTCACCATTAGAGGTTCAATGTATTAGATAGGGTTCAACATTAGAGGTTCATTATATTAGATATGGTTCAACATTAGAGGTTCAATGTATTAGATAGGGTTCAACATTAAATGTTCAATGTATTAGATAGGGTTCAACATTAGAGGTTAAATGTATTAGATAGGGTTCAACATTAGAGGTTCAATGTATTAGATAGGGTTCAACATTAGAGGTTCAATGTATTAGATAGGGTTCAACATTAGAGATTAAATGTATTAGATAGGGTTCAATATTAGAGGTTCATGTATTAGATAGGGTTTAACATTAGAGGTTCATGTATTAGATAGGGTTCAACATTAGAGGTTCAATGTATTAGATAGGGTTCAACATTAGAGGTTCAATGTATTAGATAGGGTTCAACATTAGAGGTTCAATGTATTAGATAGGGTTCAACATTAGAGGTTCAATGTATTAGATAGGGTTCAACATTAGATGTTCAATGTATTAGATAGGGTTCAACATTAGAGGTTCAATGTATTAGATGGGGTTCAATATTAGAGGTTCAATGTATTAGATAGGGTTCAACATTAGATGTTCAATGTATTAGATAGGGTTTAACATTAGATATTTAATGTATTAGATAGGGTTCAACATTAGATGTTCAATATATTAGATAGGGTTCAACATTAGAGGTTTAATGTACTAGATAGGGTTCAACATTAGATGTTCGATCTATTAGATAGGGTTCAACATTAGAGGTTCAATGTATTAGATATGGTTCAACATTATTTGCGAGAAAATATTGGAGGGAAAACACTGGCGGGAAAATGTTAACCATTTCCCTCACTTTTTTACCATAAAAGGACAACCACACACACTCCTTATCATAACAACCACCAGCAGATCACACACACACACACACACACACACACACTTATCATCACAAACACATTGTTATTATGAAGATGTTGAAGCATGAAGCTTTTCCGTGCAAGTGTGGACATGGAGATGTAGTTCTTCGAGAATCGTGGCAAATTGAATCCTTTGGTAGACTGTACTATGCTTGTCCACATTCACGGGTTCAACCTCCAGTTTCATATGGATGCAAATTTTTTTTATGAAAAGACAAACGCGTCCAATTACTAATCAACTCTCTTGGAGGTTGAATGAGCTTTTCTCCTCCAAGCTCTTCTTCGATACCTTCAACGAGCTTTTCTCCTCCAAGCTCTTCTCCCAGACCTTCAACGATTCTAATTTCTTCTCCAAGCTCTTCAACGTGTGCAAAATATGTGTGTTTGAATGGAATGATAAAGGTACTTGAGAGTACAGTAGAGTTGTACAAAAATTATGATAGGCACACAATGGATTCAGCTGCACTACTTCACGACCTTTACGATGACATGGGGAACATTCGTTTGAACTAGTTTATGATGTATCTGTTTTCGTATTTATGAGTCTATTATCGTTTTAATATCCATGTTTAATTAAGCGCGTGTTTAAGTGTCCGTGTAATATAAAGATATGTTTAGGCGTGTCTGTTTGTAAGCCTCAATGAATGTTAACAATTTTTAATTAATATTAACAATGAATGTTAACAATTATAAGTGAATGTTAACTTTTGGCGGGAGAAATGTTGGCGGGAAAATATTGGCGAGAAAACATTGGCGGAAAAACATTAGCGGGAAAACATTGGCGGGAAAATTTAACCATTTGTCTCACTTTTTTTATCATAAAAAGACATATAGTATTTTAAATTTTAAGAACTATATTTTTTATATATACTTTATATATATATTAAAATTTTAAATATACATTACATATAGAGGTTCAAACATATAGAATATTAAACATTACACGTATCCCCAGCGACATGTCGCTGGGGAAACTTTTTGTTTGTCCTTTGTTAAAAAAGGCGCGTTAACGAAAATCATTTGGAGGGAATCCTGAAAGTATCCCCAGCGACATGTCGCTGGGGAAACTTTGTACCATAGAATAAACAATTCATTAACACTAATCACTCGGATTAGTCCGTGAAAAAAGTTTCCCCAGCGACATGTCGCTGGGGAAAACTTGGCGGGATAATCTTCCACTTACATTTTTGTGAAAGTGTTTGGTCAAATCTCAGTCAACGTTTCCCCAACGACATGTCGCTGGGGAAACTTTTCTTTATTATTTGGTCAAAAATTTTACGAGCAATTTTGACACACATCGGACTCGTTTTGTCGTTTAGTGGGGTTTCCCCAGCGACACGCATTATTGTTTACACAGACTATATATAAACAATAAGCTCAACATATAAATAGAGATACATATGTAAGGTGGATTTAGTTCAAGAGACACAATATGTTGAAAAAGTAAAGGAGACCGTGATACCGAATAATGATGAGAATGTGGCTACCAAGTCGAATGATCCGTTTAATATTTACCCTTTGCTGGATAAGGATAAAAAGGATAGGGTCCAAGATGATAAATCGGATAACATTAAATTCCCTCCAGGTTATACACCGACTGAGTCGTTTGGAAGTGCGGATGGGAAAGCTTCATCTAGTTCAGGGTATTTCAAAAAATCTAAAGCACCGAGACCTGGAGGATCAATTATGGGAACATTGGAGGAAGTCATTCAAATGGGACAGGTCATGGGGTGCAAAATGGATGGATGTGTGGCAAATATGGCAGAGATTATTGATTCACAAGGAGCGGAAGGGGTTTTTCGATGAATTTTTTGTCTATTAATATTCAAGGCTTAGCCCAAATAGCCAAAAAAAATTGGTTAAAGGAGTTATGCAATAAGAATAGGGTGAATTTTTTAGCGATTCAAGAGACGAAAATGGAGAATGTGAACAACACTTGTGTGCGGCAGGTTTGGGGAAATATGTGTTTTGAATATTCTAAAAGTGATTCAGTGGGCAATTCGGGTGGGATTCTATGTATTTGGGATCCTAACTCGTTTAGTAAGAATAATGTTACTGTTTCTGATTTCTTTGTTATTATTCGGGGAAAGTGGAAGCTTACGGGTCAGATGTATATGATCATTACGGTGTATGCTCCACACGATGTTAAGGATAAAAAGATGCTTTGGGACTTCCTGAATTTTGAGATTAGTAAGTGGAAAGGAGAGGTGGTTATTTTGGGAGATTTTAATGAGGTTAGATTTAGATCCGATAGGTTTGGGTCGATTTTTAATGCGCATGGGGCGAATATATTCAATTCTTTTATAACTAATTCGGTTCTTGTTGAGGTTACCCTGGGGGTAGTCATTTTACTTGGTGTCACAGGTCAGCGAAGAAAATGAGCAAATTGGACAGATTTTTGGTTTCGGAAAGCTTACTCAGGTCTTGTCCTAATTTAAATGCTATCACATTGGAGAGGTATTTATCGGATCACTGCCCTATTCTTCTAAGGAAGAACCGACACGATTATGGGCCGACGCCATTTCGATTTTTTCATCATTGGATGGAAGTGGATGGATTCAGTAAAATTGTTGAAGACTCTTGGGGAGATACTCTTCATGTCAGTTCGAATGCAATGGTGAATCTTATGGGCAAACTGAAACAGCTCAAGAAATGCATAAGAGAATGGAATAAAAATAACATGTTGAATAGTAAAAATGTCAAAGCTCAATACGTGAAAGAGTTGGAGGAGATTGATTCGAGAGTTGATAACGGTAAAGGTGCGGATGAAGATGGTCGCAAGAGAGAGGATATTATTCTGAAAATGCAACAAAGTGATAAACTAGCGGTTATGGAGTTGAGGCAGAAGACTAATATTAAATGGGCAGTGGAAGGGGATGAGAATTCTCAATTTTTTCATGGCATGCTTAATAAGAAACGTAACATTCTTAATGTCCGTGGAGTTATGGTGGATGGATATTGGATTGACAAACCAGATGAGGTAAAAAAAGAATTCTTTGATCACTTTAGTTCTCGGTTTTGTACTCCGAAAGAAAGGAAGATCTCTTTGAGTATGGATTTTCCTAAACGTATCAGTAAGGAGCAGCAAGAGGATTTGGAGGGGGAGGTTAGTAATAGTGAAATTAAGAAGGCGGTTTGGGGTTGTTGGACGGACAAGGCTCCGGGCCCAGACGGATTCACTTTTGGTTTCTTACGTCAGTTTTGGTATCTTGTTGAAAAGGATGTGTACGATGCGGTTAGATTCTTTTTTATTCATCATGAGTTACCTAAAGGCTGCAATTCTTCTTTCATTGCTTTTATTCCCAAGATCCCGGACGCTAATCAAGTAAAGGATTTTCGACCTATTTGTCTTATCGGATGCTTATATAAGATTGCTGCTAAAGTTCTTACGAATTGGTTAATTGGTGTTTTGGGGGATATTGTTAGCGAAGTCCAATCGGCTTTTATTGAGGATCGACAAATTCTTGACGGACCGTTCATTCTTAATGAAATTCATGATTGGTGTAAGAAAGAAAAACAAAGCGCCCTTATTTTCAAAGTTGATTTTGAGAAAGCTATGATTCGGTTCGATGGGATTACTTAGATGAGGTGTTATGTAAATTCGGGTTTGGGACTAAATGGCGAAGTTGGATTCAAGCGTGTCTTATTTCGTCGAGGGGATCGATTATCATAAATGGGAGTCCAACAGAGGAATTCGCTTTCGGAAAAGGTCTTAAACAAGGTGACCCTATGTCTCATTTTTTATTTATTTTGATCATGTAGAGTTTTCATATTTCTTTTCGTAAAGTTGAGGAGCAAGGGTTATTTCGCGGTATCAATCTACATAATAAGATAACGGTGTCTCATTTATTTTACGCGGATGACGTGGTTTTCATGAGGCGATGGAGTGAGCGGAATATCTCGACATTGATGAGAGCTCTTGATTGTTTTCATGGGGCCTCGGGGCTCAAAATAAACATGAGGAAAAGTAAAATCATGGGGATACATGTTAAAAATGATAGTATTGAGGATGCTGCCAAGAGGCTGGGGTGTTTAGTTCTCAAAACCCCGTTCGTGTATCTAGGGTCCAAGGTGGGAGGTGCGATGTATCGTATTCATAATTGGCAGGAAGTTGTTAAACGACTTCGTAAAAGATTATCTAAATGGAAGATGAAAATGTTATCTATCGGGGGTCGTTTTACTTTGGTTAAATCTGTTTTGGGATCCATGCCGATTTTTAATATGTCTATGTATAAAGTTCCCTCGGGTGTCTTAAACTCACTAGAGGCTATGAGGTGTAATTTCTTAAACGGGCATAAGGATGGTAAAGGAAAGATATCTTGGATCAGTCGGAAAAAGGCATTCACACCGACTGAGAAAGGAGGTCTTGGGATAGCTAGTTTATATGCTATTAATAGGGGTCTAATGTTTAAGTGGGTTTGGAGATTTTTAAATCATGGGGCGTCGCTGTGGGCTAGGGTGGTCAAAGCTATTCATGGAAACGATGGCGGATTGGGTAGGGAGGCGAAACGAGTGGACAATTCTGTTTGGTCGAATATAGTTACTGAGATCCATAAGCTGGCGAGGAGTGGTATTGATCTGATGAAGTATATATGCATTCGGGTGGGCAATGGGAATAAAACTGTTTTATGGGAAGACGTTTGGAGTGTCCACGACAAGCTTAAAGATAAATTCCCCAGGGTTTATGCTCTAGAGTCGAATAAATTAATCACCATTAGTGAGAAATTAATTCAGCCCTCTTGGTCGTTTTCGTTCCGTCGCATGCCTAGTGGGGGGGCTGAAGTGGAGCAGTATGATCAGTTTGTGCAGGTGCTTAATCAGGTTGTTTTAAATCCCATGGAAGACCGGTGGATTTGGAATTTGAATGGTTCGGGGGAGTTCGATGTAGATTCGATTCGCAAGTTAATAGACAAGGAGAATAGTCTGGATCTTCGTTGCAAGATGAGGTGTAACAAGTTTGTTGCTCTTAAGGTTAACATACATACATGGAAGATAATGTCGAATTCGTTGGCCACGAGATTTAATTTGTCTAGACGCGAGATCAAAATCCAAAACATAGGCTGTGGGATCTGCGATCAAGGTGTGGAGACTGCTAGTCATCTATTTTTCAGGTGTGGTATGGCCCAACAGGTGCGTATCCTGATTAATAGATGGTGGATGGTTCCTGATGTTGATATTGGTTCTTTCAAAGATTGGCAACAGCGGGTCAGTAATATTCGCATGGTTTCGAAGCTCAAAGAGATGTTCGAGGGTGTCTTCTATGTTACTTGGTGGTTGCTCTGGACATTTCGAAACAAGAAGCTGTTCGAGGACAAAATTCAATCCAAGGAGTATATTTTTGATGATGTAATTTATACGTCTTTTTATTGGTGTAGCTCGAGATGTAAAGTCAAGTTCTCTTGGAACGATTGGCTTAAGAACCCGTCTCTTATCTCTTTGTAACTTAGCTCCTTGCTAGTTTTTAATAAAAAATTGCCGTTCAAAAATTTTTTTCCTCGTTATGCATTATTGTTTATAATATCCCAAGATTTTAACTCTTCACTATGTTATAGGAAGAGTTACCATTTACATGTAAAAGAGAGAAGATTAGAAATGGTGTGCAATCGTTCATCTATCGATTTTGTAGTTTTCTTGTGAGAGATGTATCGGTTTACTACTATTATTAAGGGTTTTTTAGCAGAGAATGTGACAACAATTAATGACATAGACACACTAATGAATAAGTTGGATCCAACTGGAACCTTAAATGTTCCGATTCTCTGTTGTACTCCTGTCGTCTTAGATTGGCTTTAAAAAAAACTAACAAACGTTTTACAAAAATTAAGAATAAACTACACGTTTGTTGTTTGTCCATCACCCAACCCTGACTATTGTTGTCACCACACATAACCCGTCTTCTCGACACTTATGTGACACCCGAGAGCATTATTCCACCGGTAAAGAAAACAAAGCCATCTGCTCTACCGTTTTCTTTCACCTGTCAAACGAACCGATTCAACACCAACCGTGTTGAAATCTTTCCGCCCGTTTTTCCCGCGAACCGGTTAATCTATCCATTTTCCGGTGACTTACAACCTGTCGTCGTACTTTCATTCTAATACCATAACTCCCTCTGATCACAACTAACAGTAACGGACCTTTATCACCGGTCACCGCCGTCGTCGTACTCCATGTCTCCCCTATGACAGCGTTTGTCCCGAAACACACCTTCTCTGCTTCTACTTTAAAACCGCCTGATCAATTGAAACCTGCAGCTGTTACCGTCTTCACTAAAGCTTGTTCCAAGATACTTTTCCAATGATCAAGAAGACAAGGTCACACCCGCATTTACCGTCTTCCGTCATCCGCAAAACGAACTGAGTCAAAAGCCACCTTCTTTTCTTATCCCGACTCTTCCCGTTCGTTATCCCGCAACCTCGGTTAGTATCTTGCGATGGACAACCACAATCACAAACAAAGAGCTATAACACCAACCCTTTTTCCCATCAAGAAAACCCTGCTTCCTTGCTGCGTCTGCCCCGCAGCGAAGGGCTACCCCGTTTCTTGAAAACTAATCTCAAACCCGTGTTAATCGAACATAGCTCTTGATACCAAATATAGAACTGACTTGTGTCAAGTTATGATAAAATACAGATTAGAAGAAATGTGAAAAAGGGTTATTTCCATTACTGAACGAAACACAGACAATATATAGCATTTACAAAATAAACGCGGGGAACTAAAGACTAGGTAACTGCTCACTTTACCTCAACTTACACAAAACTCGGTCAAACTAAATACCATTTCAACCTAGTACTTATTCAGCAAAGTACATACTATATGAAAACACGTCATATTAGTATTTAGCCATGCATACTAAATAGTTTAACAAACGATTAATCTAACAACAAGTACATTTCATTTGATTTAAAATGCCATTTAGTATTGGGTAAAAGTCGAAAATACACAACGTACTTTTTAAAATAATCCATTATGCTCACTAAACTTTTTAATGTTCGATTTACACACTTGCCAAGTTGGAATTTGATCAAACATTTGAATATACCTTTGACTTAACGGAACTGTTATTTATTTCGTTAACTTGAAATTTAATTTTATATTGTTGGTCCCTTAGCTAACTATCATTAAATCATCGTCATCTTCATCTTCATAAACATCATCATCAACATCAATAATTACCAGATCCATCTTCATAAAACCCAAAAACCCAGAAATGAGTGAGCATTTTCTTTTCAGGATTAACAACATTGCAATAAGAAACCAATTTGATATTTTTCTCCAATTCTTGACCCCGAAAGACGCATCTCATAACCCGATTCTCCTCTTCAATCTTCCTCCTCTCAGCTTTCAAATCGACACCATCATTTTCACCCGACTTATCCCCAGGCAAAGGTGCCACCTTTTGCCAATAAAAAATTGGGTTGATATTAAAATCCCTTACAAACCTGACATCTTCACGGCTTAATGGATGTTGAAATGGGTCGGGTCGGGTTGATGGTTCTTTGGGTTTGACAGCATATGAAACGGGTTGGATTGGTGTGGGTTGGGGTTTGGTTTCGTTGGTTTGAGTGGGATCTGAGGGTAGTGATGGTGATGATGAGCATAGTGATATATGGAGTGAAGATGGTCGGATAACGTGGCAGTGAGCTTGAGAAATGAGGCGAGTTAAGGCCGCCATTTATGAAGTTTTTTTTTTTTTTTTTTCTGAAATGAAGGTTTTAGTACTGAGGTTAAAGAGAATGGTTTTTCGACCCTAGAGGCTTAGGGACGACCAATTCGACCCAACATTTTTGTGCCCAAAAATTCGACCCTAAAATTCTAGGGACGACCCACTCTTTGAAG
This sequence comes from Glebionis coronaria, assembly GCA_025667525.1. NCBI lineage: Eukaryota > Viridiplantae > Streptophyta > Magnoliopsida > Asterales > Asteraceae > Glebionis > Glebionis coronaria. Next base: position 568,213,930 of record CM046881.1, read on the forward strand.
TTTTGGGACGACTATCCGGGCCCACTGCTTTTTGGTGGAAAATTTTGACCATCTTAGGGACGACCACCTCTTTGAAATGTAGGGACGACTAAGTCGTCCCTAAGTTTTTATTAATAACAAAAAAAAATTTATTAATAAAAATAATTTTTTTATATAAATAAAATTATTTTATCAAAAAAAAATTAGTAAATTTAAACTTAGAGACGACTTAGTCGACCCAAAGTGTAATAAAGGGTCGTCCCTAAGTTTATATACAGCTGGCCATAACAAAATTTAGGGATGACTTGGTCGTCCCTAAAGTTATTAATATGGGCATTTGTGCTGGTAAAGTTATTAATCTGGGCATTTATCCTATACTCCGTAATACGCAAACATTGAAACAAAATATCAGCTAAATAAGCAAATCAAACCGACAACAATAATAATCTGAATACCCAAAATATCATAAATTGTCAAAGCATTCTATCTAACTCAATGTTTCTAGTTACAGAGTTAGAGAGTGTATCAATGTTCTACCAAAAACAACACATTCTTTACTATGGAGGCGAATATGAAGCTGCTTTAAATATTGTGCAGACATCTCGCTAATCTTTGCACTCGCTTGTTTTACATTCATTCCTTTATTGTCAACGTATAAGACTTCGGTTTAACATTCTCTTATTTAGCTTATTCAAATAAGTCTTAATCTTGTGCCCTCGCTTCCTTCAGCTCCTCAGAAGACTTTTGCAATAGTTCAACCTACAAATAATTCGGTGTTAATACACTATTTTCAAATCACCAAATCCAGGACACTTGATTTGAGCTTGTCTTGACTTATGTTTATTACTGGACTAAGAAATCACTAATAACTTAGTAGACATAATAAGTTATTAACTCAAACTCAAACTAATATGTAAATATGCGTTGATGATTTTGATACTTAGCATGTACCATTTACTTGAACACTTCATTGAAAAAAAGTTTTAGTTACTACTAATTGTGTAAATGTTTATCATAAGCACAAATTCTAAAACTCACTCCTATTTGTTATCATACTTAAAATGTTGTCTATATGTAATAAATACACTTATTAATACCAATTGTGCCAAGATCATATTGATGTGCAAAGCGATGCTCAACGTCACTAAATTGTGCCAAGAATGTACTAATGCACAAATACACTTATTAAATAGTTACTATGAGCTGTTATTTGTTTATAAAGCATAACAAGGCTAGGACACTTACAATATGTTACTTGTCATTAATCTATACCGACTCGACCACATCTACCTCGACCTAGGTCGACGACCCACATGTGTGAACACCACCTACAGATCATCAAAAGTTTAGATTAATTATTGTTTGCGAGAGTTTTCATTGCGGGAATGTTAGTTCAAAACAAACAAACACTCAAGTTGAGAGACACGTAGCGGGAACCTGAATCGCAACCACATCTGGTCTTTCTGCTCGGGTGGAACAGATGATTCAATATACCAAGTGAACAATTTCTGTAATGGCACGACGAATGGCAATCTCGTCGCAAAACCTGGAAAATAGAGAAAAGTCAAGAACGATAGATATTAGTCACACTCTTATACGTATCTAAACAGACATTTAGATAACTTGTTTCCATAAAGTTACATATAAAAAGACATTACGCTTTAGTCACACTCTGCCTATCATCAAACGCTTCTGAATGCTGAGATAAGCTTGAAACAAAAAAAAAAAAAACAAAAAAACTAACGGTTTCGTTAAGTCAAAGATATATTCAAATGTTTGACCAAAATTTTACGTGGCAAGTGTGCAAATCGAACATAAAAAAGTTTAGTGGGCATAATGAATTATTTTAGATTGTACGTTGTGTATTTTCGACTTTTACCCTTTGGTATTGAACAATCGCCAATGAGGAAGATGTGCACGTGCACGAAGAGGACAAGTACATTTCATTTGATTGGTAAAAGATCGATCTCAATCTCATATGGGGATTACGTTTATGATTTCATTTATTTCATGACCACAACCTAATAATTTAGGTGCATGCATTTGCCTGAGCTCATTTATGAAAAAAGACCCCCAAATTTGTATTATTTGTGAATTGAGATTAATGCTAAATACAAGGGGACATGGTCTTTCCTAGTTCCCCATCACCAATTGTATACTTAGACCATATATAAAAGATAAGTTCGACAAATAAATAAGTTTCTTGAAAGAGATGTATCGATTATTATTGAGTGGGGTTTACTAGCAGTACTCAGAGAATGTCGACAGCAAGTGATGATGACATGGACACACGAATGAGGATACAACTTGCATCCAACTGAACCTTAAATGCCCTGATTCTCTCTGTCGTCTCAAATTATCAGCCTTCGAACAATTTTGCTTCCGTTGAATCCGAACAATCTCAATTAAAAGTTCTATCATACAGAAATTAGTACTACTAAATACTACGTACTAAATAACTAGCAAAGTGTTCAAAAATGAGAAAAAAAACTATAGAATGATACACCTAAAACAACGAAAACTAAATTTTACATAAGGACCGAAATTGTTCTAACAGGATTAGAAAAAAAACGAGACCAAAGATCTACAACACCACAAACCAAGGTCTAGATCGTTTGAATAGTAAAAGTTTGTGTAACCAACATTATACACGAATTAAAAAAATGACAATTACAGATATATTATTAATAGCTCCAGAAGAAAATAAAATGAAGAAGAAAAACACACATTTGCTTGGAAAACGCGGGTCCTAGTCCATAACTATTAATTGGTGTATTTTGCATACACCTAATAGCATGTTAATTTAGCATAATTGTATAATTATTTGTCGTTATATATGTACTTTGAGTGTGTTTTGTGATTATGTAGGTTATGAGCGAAGTGGAATAAAAATGGCTGCTTAATTAATTTTTTTGGAGAAAAGACATTGTGAGCGCCGATAAATGACGAAAAAAATATTGAAGAAAAAGATTTGAGCGCGTCGCAATATTTTCGGTCATCTTTTATTTGTCCGAGTTTCGTCGGAGCAATTATTGGCGTTGGGTTATTTTTTATTGGGTCAAAGTTATTATATGTCAAAAAAATTAAAAAAATAAATAATAACTTTTGGCCCATTGAACCCAAAAGCCCAATACCCACCTAGATTTATTATATATATTGAAACTTGGGATCAAGAAAGGGGAGAACTCAACAGTGGGGACCATCAATTGTAATCGGTGACAAAGAAAAAAAAACCGATTCAAAAGTGATAGTGAAGAGTCGCTATATTGGGTTGCAAAAGACAACATAAGAAAAACACAGCCAACTATTAGAAAGCAAAAAGATTAAAAAAAAAGAAGTGGAGGTTGGAGACGTCTATACACAGTCGAATATCAAAGAATTGAAATTGGTGATTGCTTCTTTGGAGAGTTGAGATTGGAAGAGATATAAAAAAAAGGAATCTTTTTAATAAAGAAGATGAGTAGTATTCAGCGGGTCGTGTACACCGTGATGTCTGGCTAATTTTGTTGTAATTCCTTCTGGTAACTTTATTTATGGTTTGATCATTACTTTTGGGTTATCATATTTTCATTACATTGATTTATGATTTATTTATAAGTTATTTTTATTGACTTAATATTATGTTTATTTGTGCGAGACAATTTATTATTAGTTAACGATTCATACTTATTTTATTTAGTTTAAAAAAAAGATGGCCGTATAATCAATATAAATCGTACCTAAATAAATTGTTAAAACATAATTATTGGTTGGGTTAGTATAAGATTTATTATTGCGAGTCATTGATATACATAATAAATGCCGACATTGATTCATTCATATTAAGTCAAAATAATCTTTGTAATCGGTTCTAAAAAGTCTCGATAATCCATAAGTGTGACCAACCATAAATATTAGGAGCTGGAAGGGATTACATTTTTCTTTTAATTGTTTACATCTTTATTATATTTTTCTAGCTTTATTATTAGTTTAATAAGTATTTTAAATTTTAATCCGCATTTTTATTATCAAAAGTATTTTAGTTGTTAGATTTCAAAACCAAAACCTTTATTGATCAGTGATCACCCCAAAACTTAAACTAAAACCACATAGTCCTCGTGGATCGATACCCGCTTACCCTATCTAGTATAAGGTAATTAGGTTATTTTTTGACCGGCACTTCGACGTCGATCAAAAATTTGGCGCCGCTGCCGGGGACTCAGTGAGCTTTTCGTTTAAGTTTTTGTTAATATTTTTCTTTAATAAAATACAAAAATACAAAAAGATTTTATTTTTCTTGTTTTGTTTATTTGTTCGTTTGTTTTGTTTATTGTGAGTGTGCAGGTTAGTGTATGCGCACGCGTAGATCGGGACGTACATCACCGTTAGCTTACGATCCTGAGGTTGAGAAAAGTGCAAGGTTAAGAAGGAAGACGTTTCGACAGTTTTCTACTAATCTTGATTTTTTCAGGTTTAGCAGAGCTTTTCGTTGAAATGCCAGGTGACGAAGATGTTGGCGGAAGTGCTAGCGGAAGTAGCAGCGGAGAAGAATCTCCACCACGGGGTGTTGATTCTTATTACAGGCCGGGGATCTTCGAGGATCCCTCGCCTATCGTTTATCCGGATCCGGTTAAAGGGGTTACAAGTAACTTCAAGATCCAACCGAACCTCATAGCAATCTTGCCAGTGTTTAAAGGTCGTGAGGAGCCATATGCACATCTACGAGAATTCTTCTCAATTGCTGACACACATCAGGTTAATAATATTACCAAGGATGAGGTAAGACTTCGCCTTTTTCCTTTTTCACTTAAAGATCAAGGCAAGGACTGGTTCTCATCACTTGAGCCAGGTAGTATTAACTCATGGTCTGAAATGCAATCTGCTTTTCTTGAGGAATTTTATTCTATAAGTAAAACTGCTGCCATTAGGAATAGGATTAAATCCTTTCGTCAAATCCCAGCCGAGCAGTTTCATGAAGCATTTAATAGACTTAAGGGGTTATTAAGAACATGCAATCATCACGATGTTCCAAAATGGGAGCTTGTCAAAGTCTTCTATCATGGGTTGGATTATAACAACCAACAATTTGTGATGGCCACTAGTGGGGGTATGTTTTTCTCGCGACCTATGGAGGAAGAATGGGAGTTTTTTGAAAAACTAAGCAAAGGTTCTAAGACCCAAGCTTTAGTGGATCGAAACAACCACCCATCTTCCGCCAATTATGTGTCTAACCAACGTGGCACAAATTCTGAAATTAGCGAGTTAAGTAAGAAAGTTGATCTTTTGTTGAAAAATATAGGAAAAGGTGTTCTGAATGTGTCTAATGTGTCGCATAGTGGGTGTTCAATGTGTGGTGATCCAAGTCACTCTGTCGATAATTGTCAAAGTTGGGGGGCGCCACCAAATGAGGAGGTAAATAGAGTCTATGGTGGTCGTCCATGAAATGACCCATTCTCCGAAAGTTATAATCCTGGATGGCGCAATCACCCCAATTTCCATTGGAAAGATGAATACAATCGCCCTAATAATGCCCAACAACAACACTATGGTTACAAACCAAGGTACGAGGGTGGCGATTCATCTAACTTCCAACAAAATTCTTACAATCATAGGCCACAACAACATATCCAAATCAGAGCCAATTCCAAGATGATAACCGTCACTTGAACCTTGACCGAAAGTTTGATAGGCTTATGGATTCATTGTCTACCAACAATCAAGAGATCAATAGAAAATTCGAGGTCACTAATCAAAGACACGAGACCAATACTAAATCTATTGCAGCTCTTGAGAGACAAGTTGGTCAATTAGCGGATCAATTAAGCAAAAGAGATGAGGGAAGGCTACCGATCTACCCCACTATGAATCCCGCACACAAGAAAAATGGAAATGAGCACGTGAATATGGTGACATCTCTTCGAAACGGTAAAATCTACAACAATGACAAGGGAATTCCAAATTCTCCTGATGTCGAGGATTTCGTTACTGATGACGAAATTATTGTTGAAGGTAAAAATTCTGATAATGTTAAGTCCGGTTCTGAGTTGGTAAATGATTTGTTGAATGATTTTCCTAAACCAACAACACCGAATCCTAAAGCTACTGAAACTCCCGAAGTTAAGGAGGGTGGCGTGCCCAACACACCTTACCCTACGGTTTTGGAGAAATCGACATCAGCAAGGTTAGCTAAAAAGGGTCCTCATGCTGAGGATATGTGGGAGACTTTCAAGCAAGTTAAAATCAATCTCCCCCTTATTGATGCTATCAAGCAAATTCCTGCATATGCCAAGTTTTTAAAGGACTTGTGTACTCAGAAGAGGAAGCTGAAGGCGTCTTTGCCTAAAAACATTAACCTAACTGAGCATGTAAGTGTAGTCTTATCTAGCTCTCTTCCTCCTAAATTCAAAGATCCTGGAGCACCACTGATTTCAGTTGTGGTCGGAAATATTGCCATTAAGAAGGCGCTCCTTGATCTTGGTGTCAGTATTAACATCCTTCCTGCTAGTTTGGTTGATATGTATGACTTAGGAACTCTTCGTAAGACAGACACCATTATTTCCTTAGCCGATCGATCTACCAAAATTCCTAGAGGTATCTTAGAGGATGTAATTGTGAAAGTTGATGATTTCTATTACCCAGTTGACTTCTTTGTTACGGACACCGAGTCACAATACAAAGATGTTCAACCAACTATTATCCTTGGGTGCCCATTCTTAGCCACGATAGATGCTAGGATTAATTGTCGAACTGGCGCCATGGATATTGCATTCGGTAATAAAAAGATAAGACTGAATGTGTTTAATTCTATGAATTCTCCTACGATGAATGAATGTTACCAAGTAGATGTGATTGACGAGGAAGTCCAAAAGCATGCATCCCGTATGCTTAAGGATGATCCTTTGGAATTATATTTAACTGATGAGAATGAGGAGATTCTTGATGTTGCTGAAGTTCAAGAGATTCAAGAGTGTTTGGTCAGTTCTTTGGACCATCAAAAACCACCTTGGTCTTATAAAGTGGAGCCCTTGCCTTCTACTTTTGACACGGCTACGAAGCCGTCTTTGGAGGTGCCTCCAACTCTTGTGCTAAAACCTTTGCCATCCAATCTCAAATATGCTTTTCTAGGTCCTAACAATACTTTACCCGTTATTGTTGCTTCTGATCTTTCTGAATCACAAGAGGAAGCACTTTTAAAAGTGCTTTCCAAGTACAAAGCAGCAGTGGGATGGACAATTACAGATTTGAAAGGGATCAGCCCTTCATTATGTATGAATCAAATTGTTACGGACCCAGATATTAAGCCAGCAAGAGATGCGCAAAGGCGTCTGAATCCTAATATGAAAGAGGTGGTGAAGACGGAAGTTCTTAAATGGTTAGATGATGGTATCATCTATCCCATCTTGGATAGTAAATGGGTAAGTCCTACTCAAACGGTGCCTAGAAAGGCCAGAATCACCGTTGTGGAAACCGAGAATGGGGAAAAGCTCACAACCCGACCAGTCACTGGGTGGAGAGTTTGTATAGATTATCGTAAGCTGAATAATGCCACGTCTAAAGATCACTTCCCACTACCTTTCATTGATCAAATAGTTGAGAAGCTTTCCGGTAAGAAATTCTATTGCTTCTTGGATGGGTACTCCGGTTATAATCAAATACCCATCCATCCTGATGATCAGGCCAAACCTACGTTTACGTGTCCATACGGGACGTTTGCATTTCGAAGAATGCCTTTTGGCTTGTGTAATGCACCGGCTACCTTTCAGCGGTGTATGATGAGTATCTTTTCTGATATGGTTGGAGAATCTGTAGAGATATTTATGGATGATTTCTCCATCTTTGGTCAATCCTTTGAAAGCTGCCTTGATCAGCTTGAAAGTGTGTTAAAAAGATGCACCGAAACTAATTTGGTGCTTAGTTGGGAGAAGAACCATTTCATGGTTCATGAGGGAATTGTATTAGGGCATGTTGTGTCTGAAAAAGGATTTGAGGTTGACTGTGCCAAAGTTCAAGTAATTTCAACCCTTCCTCCTCCCACTACCGTCAAAGGTGTGCGATCTTTTCTTGGTCATGCCGGGTTCTATAGGCGATTTATTAAAGATTTTAGTGCAATATCAAAGCCTCTTTGCAATCTACTCTTAAAAGATGCACGCTTTGACTTTAATGAATCATGTCTTAAAGCATTCAACATGCTTAAGCAAAAGCTTGTAGAAGCCCCTATTCTGCAATCACCTGATTGGTCGAAGCCTTTCGAGATCATGTGTGATGCGAGTGATTATGCCGCTGGGGCGGTTCTAGGACAGCGGGTCGATAAGAAACCCGTTGTGATATTTTATGCTAGTAAGACTTTTTCAGAAGCTCAAATGAATTACACCACTACTGAAAAAGAGTTGTTAGTCGTGGTTTTTGCTCTTGATAAGTTTAGGTAATATATTTGGGGGCATTCTAAGGTGATAGTATTTTCAGATCATAGTGCCTTAAGACATTTTTTGACTAAGAATGAGACAAAACCGAGGTTGCTTAGGTGGATTTTGCTTTTACAGGAATTTAATCTAGAAATTCGGGATAAAAAGGGGTCCGAAAATGTAGTTGCCGACCATTTGTCTAGAATTATCCCTCCGCCGTTCAACCCTTCTGATGTGATTAGGGAAAGCTTTCCGGATGAAAGCTTATTTGAGGTTTCTAAGGTTCCTTGGTACGCAAATATAGTTAATTACTTAGTAGTTAAAAAACTTCCGGAGTTTTGGTCCAAGCAACAAAGAAAATATTTCTTCTCCCAGTTGAAGCATTATATTTGGGAGGATCCGGAGCTCTATAAGGTGTGTGCTGACCAAGTTGTTAGGAGATGTGTTCCCGACCATGAGCATATGGACATATTGGCTCATTGCCATTCTTATGCATGTGGTGGTCAATTTGGTGCTACGAAAACTGGGCATAAAGTCCTACAAAGCGGTTTCTTTTGGCCGACTATATTCAAGGATGCCCAATCTTTTTTAAAAGCATGTATTCGTTGCCAACAAGTTGGTGGGATTTCAAGGCGTTATCAAATGCCTATGAATCCCATACTTGTTGTTGAGATCTTTGACGTGTGGGGTATTGACTTTATGGGACCATTCCCCACTTCCCATGGCAATGTGTACATTTTAGTGGTAGTTGATTATGTGTCTAAGTGGGTAGAGGCTGAGGCTACTAGAACCAATGATCATAGTGTAGTTCTTAAGTTTGTTAAGAAGAATATCTTTGCTAGACATGGAATTCCTAAGGCTATAATTAGTGATGGGGGTTCCCACTTTAAGAACTTTAGATTTGGAAAATTATTGAAACACTATGGAGTTAATCATAGGATAGCTACCCCTTATCACCCACAGACTAGTGGACAGGTGGAAGTATCTAATAGGGAGATTAAGCGAATTTTGGAAAAGACCGTTCGTAGTGATAGGAAAGATTGGTCCTTGAGGTTAGGTGATGCTTTGTGGGCATATAGGACGGCTTTTAAGACTCCTATTGGTATGTCACCGTATAAGTTGGTATATGGAAAGGCGTGTCATTTACCGGTTGAGATAGAGCATAGGGCTGAATGGGCGATTAAGACTGTTAATCTGGATTTAGAGAAAGCAGGTAGTTCTAGGAAACTTCAACTATCTGAATTGGATGAGATTAGACGTGATGCTTATGAAAGTTCTAGGATTTATAAGGAGAAAATCAAAGCTTTTCATGATCGACACATCACCAAGAAATCGTTCTTGGTTGGTCAAAAAGTTTGGTTATTCAATGCTAGACTTAAGCTTTTTCCTGGAAAATTGAGAAGTAAATGGACGGGTCCATACATAGTGACTCAAGTCTCCCCATATGGAGCCATTGAAATAAAAAATATGGTGGGTGGAGAGCCTTTTAAAGTTAATGGACACCGTTTAAAGCCTATGTTGAGTTGGAGAGTGATCAGATGGAAATGGTGGATGTGGTTTATTTGGAACCACTCCAACCGTCTCAATAGCTCATTTGAGTTATGTCTGGCTGAAGACGGTAAACTTAGCGCTTCGCGGGAGGCAACCCGTGGTTTGTGGAACTTTGTGGGTGTGTTCACTACAAACCCTCACGAGACAAAACTCGTCCAGTCGGGCTACCGAGTGGTTTAAAGGCTTGTTGCATACGCTAAATGCAACCGTGATTCCTACGAAAGTGAGTTAGGTTTTTGTTTTTTTTGTGTGAGTTTGTCAAATTGATTTTTAACCAAAATTTCAATTTAAAGTTTTTGCATTAGGGACAATGCAATGCTTTAAGTTGAGGGGGGTGGCATATGTGTTACATGTTTTTGTGTGAAATTTTGGTCAAAATGGGTTAAAATGTGATTTTTGGGAAAAATTGAAAATTTTTAAAATTTTAAATCACATTCTAAGAGTCTTGTGCTAATTAGATGTGGAAGTTTTTTTCTACATATATATGTTTGTTGAGTATTTGCAGATTCTGAAAATTAGTTTGTGGATGATTTATTGGAGCAAGCTAAAGGATTTGGCCATAGTTATCAGGTGCATCCGATTCCATTGTATAATTTGGTTATTAAATTGATTTGATTGTTTGCATGTAGATAGGCATATGTATAATTTAGATGATCAAACCACGCCGGTTGAATTCCCTTTATTTACCTTTGCTTAGATCGAGTAAAAAGTTTAAATAAATAATATGAAATATAGTAATGTAATAGTTGGGTTAGGACATCTAAAATTGATCTTATTCGGCTCGCCACCCGCGCACGGTGGCCTTAGAAAAGAGTTGGAGAACTGTCATAATTATTGGTGGTAGTCATATGCTGGGCTTGCCTATCTGATTCGTCACCCGCGCAAGGTGATACTATAGTTGTTAGCATGGGTCAGACGCCAATTTTTATGATGGATAGCATTGCACTTAGCTGAGACAATTTTATGTGAAATAACCCAATCCTTGTATTGTTGTAATGAAATTAGAAAGATTAGTTTAATTTAGTGCATTGTATAATTATACTATGTGGTAGATAATTCCATCATGTGATGTACCAGTAGGCACGAAGTATAATTGTTCCCATTTAATTAAAACATACTAAATTAACCGGTTCCCATGTGCCAATGTGTTTTAGTATGCACCTATAGGATAGATATTCATTTTTCTGAATAATTGGTCTTTATATCAACCTTGAAAGGAGTGTATAAAGCGTTCGGGATGACTTGTATAAGAAACGGTCCTGAATGGCTAAAAAAAAGAGCTTATGTGTTATGTGAAAAAAAAAGTGAAAAAAGAACTAAAAAAAAATTTGTAAAAGAAAAAAAAAGAAGAAGAAAGGAAGTAGAAGTATATAAGCTAAAGTATGATGGCTTATGATGTGCTCTTATGGTATAAAAACTCCAATGTCATAAAAGGTGTACGATATTCTTACCTCTTGTTTTAGATTAATGTTTATATTGATTATAGGTGTGCATTAGGTACGTTGGACACATGGTTAATTATATGAAACATAAAGTAAATGGAATCAATGGGAATGGTTATACTAAGTGTTTAAGAAGGACACAAATATTGGTAATCATTTTGGATTATTTGTCATGTAGGATGGTTATTAGTGTATTAGGTTGAATGTGATCTTTTTGATGAAATTTCAATAGTATGATTAAAAATTATGAAATTAACATGCTTGTATATTTTTATTTTATTTTTACACGAGACGGTAAAAGTTAAGTTGAGAGGAGTTAATTGGTGTATTTTGCATACACCTAATAGCATGTTAATTTAGCATAATTGTATATTTATTTGTCGTTATATATGTACTTTGAGTGTGTTTTGTGATTATGTAGGTTATGAGCGAAGTGGAATAAAAATGGCCGCTTAATTAATTTTTTTGGAGAAAAGACATTGTGAGCGCCGATAAATGAAGAAAAAAATATTGAAGAAAAAGATTTGAGCGCGTCGCAATATTTTCGGTCATCTTTTATTTTTCCGGGCTTCGTTGGAGAAATTATTGGTGTTGGGTTATTTTTTATTGGGTCAAAGTTATTATATGTCAAAAGAATAAAAAAAATTAACTTTTGGCCCATTGAACCCAAAAGCCCAATACCCACCTAGATTTATTATATATATTGAAACTTGGGATCAAGAAAGGAGAGAACTCAACAGTGGGGACCATCAATTGTAATCGGTGACAAAGAAAAAAAAAACGATTCAAAAGTGATAGTGAAGAGTCGCTATATTGGGTTGCAAAAGACAACATAAGAAAAACACAGCCAACTATTGGAAAGCAAAAAGATTAAAAAAAAAGAAGTGGAGGTTGGAGACGTCTATACGCAGTCGAATATCAAAGAATTGAAATTGGTGATTGCTTCTTTGGAGAGTTGAGATTGGAAGATATATAAAAAAGGAATCTTTTTAATAAAGAAGATGAGTAGTATTCAGCGGGTCGGGTACACCGTGATGTCCGGCTAATTTTGTTGTAATTCCTTCTGGTAACTTTATTTATGGTTTGATCATTACTTTTGGGTTATCATATTTTTATTACATTGATTTATGATTTATTTATAAGTTATTTTTATTGACTTAATATTATGTTTAATTATTTGTGCGAGACAATTTATTATTAGTTAACGATTCATACTTATTTTATTTAGTTTAAAAAAAAGATGGTCGTATAATCAATATAAATCATACCTAAATAAATTGTTAAAACATAATTATTGGTTGGGTTAGTATAAGATCTATTATTGCGAGTCATTGATAAACATAATAAATGCCGACATTAATTCATTCATATTAAGTCAAAATAATCTTTGTAATCGGTTCTAAAAAGTTTCGATAATCTATAAGTGTGACCAACCATAAATATTAGGAGCTGGAAGGGATTACATTTTTCTTTTAATTGTTTACATCTTTATTATATTTTTCTAGCTTTATTATTAGTTTAATAAGTATTTTAATTTTTAATCCGCATTTTTATTATCAAAAGTATTTTAGTTGTTAGATTTCAAAACCAAAACCTTTATTGATCAGTGATCACCCCAAAACTTAAACTAAAACCACATAGTCCTCGTGGATCGATACCCGCTTACCCTATCTAGTATAAGGTAAATAGGTTATTTTTTGACCGGCACTTCGACTTCGATCAACTATGCCCTAAAATTTTTTTCTATAAAATCCTACGACCCATCATGCAACTTCATCACCAAATCAATTACAAACTTTTGTCAAAAATGGAAAAAAATAATGCAAGTGAACAAGAAATTATAAATCAAGCCATTGTCAATGCCCTTTACAAGGATTTAGCAGTCGGAGACACAAAAAATGTGTCCGATATCCTAGCAAGTGACCTTGAGTGGTGGTTTCATGGCCCTCAGAATTGCCATCACATGATGCGCATGCTTACGGGAGAAGCGTTACACACGGAGTTCAAGTTCGAGCCTCGAAGTATCACTACCATTGGTGATGAGATGGTAATAGCCGAGGGATATGAGGGGGCAAACGTATACTGGGTACACGTTTGGGCCCTCCAAGACGGGTCGATTACTATGTTTAGGGAGTATTTTAATACATGGTTAACGGTTAAGGAGTTAAGAGTGAGGCCCATAAAGAAGAATCGGTCTAATGTGTGGCGTAGCCAACCACGAGATCTTTTTCGCAGGTCGTTGCCTGAGCTCATGCTTGCCATTTGATCAAAGTCCAGAAAAAATTCGTCTACATATTTTCATGTAAATTCTAGGTCTTGTTACTCTGAAACCCATCTATCAATTGTATATATGTAATTCTATGGTTTTTATAATCATTATTGTTAATTTTCAAGAAACATGTCAAATACAGTTCGATTTTTTTAGTGTTTATCCAATGTCCACGTGCTCAATCAAATGTTAAAAGAAGTGATCACTACCCAGTGCGACCTTTACAACATCGAAGGTTAGATTCCAACCATATGATACATAACATATTATCATATGAATAGTCGTATTTTATTCATTTGAAATAAGTTTACGTGCATGGATTTGCCTGAGTGCATTTATAAAGAAAGACCCTCAATTTTTACGTTATTTGGGAATTTTGATTACGCGAAATGATGAAAATATACTGCACAGGAAGAGTTACAATCTACATGTAAAAGAACGAAGATTATAAATAGTGTGTACAAATGGGTTCATATATTCGGTTTTGTAGTTTTCTTGAGAGAGATGTATTAGGGTCTACTAGCAGAAAATGTCGACATCAACTGATGATGATGATGGCATGGACACACGAATGAATACAAGTTGGATCCAACCGGAACCTTAAATAATTGGCTTCAAATAATTTTGCTAATCTTCCATTAGTGAACATTGTAACAAGAATAATTTAAGACCGGTGAATAATGAGCGTTGTGAGCATTATGATTTTTTATTCTCGTTAAGCAAGTAGTTTTATATATATATATTTACTTTCTCAAAATACTTATTTTGTTACCGTTTTGTGGAATAGCATATAGTAGCGTTACTCATTTAGGGGTTGTTTTCACAGTATGCGCTACCTACGATTAGTAAAGAAATGTCTAACCAACATTTTAGAAAAATTAAAAATGAAGAATGACGCCATCAAAAATTGGTTCAACATCTTCCATTTATTTTTTATTCAAACCTAAATGTATAGCGAAAAATTCGAAAATAGTGAGGATTCTCGAAATATACTTGATAGAAGACACATAATTCGTTTACCAGTTTATATCTTCAATCTTAAAAGACTATTTTTATGCACATACGTCCCAAATAAGAAGTATCATTTAAACATAGTATCGTAGCTGACTTAATGATTATTGTGTGCAAAAAATTATATGAAGCTTAGACATGACGATAAAGATACATGGTAACCATATAGCTTAAAGTTTTATTAGTCTTCATCACTTTCGACCTCTTCAAAACAAGTTTAACAGATATTTAGAGCATAACCGGCTCGCGAAAATAAAAACCACAAGTACATTTCATGTGATTTATGTTGTGAATGGCTGGGCGTCTGCCCCTTTTCTGCCAACCAAAACCTTGAAGGGTTTCTTGTTTCGACATCGTTTTACTAAGGCAGTGGGATTAAAAGTGTATAGCAGTGGGAATAATAAACAAACGAATGAAGGGTATTAACACAAGACGCGATTTAACTAACAGTAATATATTTGATTCAATGTTACCAATGTTTACAACGACTAAAACTATATAAACAGACATAACAGACATGTTTGTTTATTGTTAAACGACGCAACAGTTTGACAGGTTGTTAAATAACTGTCAACCGCTAACCCTAATGGGCTTTGCAGCCTTTGCTTTGTTCTTGGGCTGGCCCTAATAATTAAATATAGTACATAGTAATAATACAGTACAATGTGACATACGAATTTACATACACAGAAACATTAAATTACAAGTCTTCAGGGATTATCAGTCCAACAATTTAAAATACCAATTAGTATTGAACAATCGCTAATGAGGAAGATGTGCACGTGCACGCAGAGACGGAGTTAGCGGTTCCCGCGGGTGTCCATGACCCGTATGGATTTTTTCTGTGTAGTGTTAATTTGTGATGAAAACATCGAAATTTTCTAAATATAACTAAAATACACTCAGTCAATCGGAACGTGTTTCTACTTTTCTTTTTAATTCATTTTTTACATATGTTCTATTACGGTTTAAAAAATTTATTCATCCGAATATATTTCGTCCTAGATTCGTCCCTGCGTGCACGAGGAGGACAAATACATTTCATTTGATTGGTGAAAGATCGATCTCAATAATCTCATGTGGGGATTAGGTTTATGATTTCATTTATTCCATGACCACAACCTAATAATTTACGTGCATGCATGATACATATATTCAATTTTGTATTTTTCTTGAAAGAGATGTACTGATTATTATACAAGTTGGATCCAACTTGAACCTTAAATGTCCCGATTCTCGATCTCCTGTCGTCTCAAATTATTAGCTTCAAATGATTTTGCTACCTACCGTTAAATCCAACCATCTTAACTTAAGGTAGAAATTTTTTTTTTGCTCATTTTCATTTCTCAGTCCAACCATCTTAACGGGACTGGACTGGACTGAACGTATCTCTGTTCGGTTCTCGTTCCACACTTTTGCTCATTTTCATTTCTCAGTCGACTCCGACTTGTTCGGTCTTACACATAATCGTCTATTGCGTTTTGTTGGACCAAACCGAACCAAGCTGAACCTGGACCAATCGTTTTTTGTCTGGTCCTTGGTCCGAAGCTCTGGACAAATTGGTTTTCGGACACTAAGTAAATAGCAGATCGACGATGGAGAATAAAATCATTCATGTTTTTCTCACCCGCAAACTAACTCTTACACAAGGACAGAAACTGTTCTAAAACACGACATAAAAACGAGACCAATTACAACCCAAACTTGTTTAGTCTCAACCCTAACCTAGCTATTTTCGAGTGTGTACCCCTGTGAATTAGAATAGTAAAAGTTTGTTGAACCAACATTTTACAGGAACTACAAATGACGATTTCAAAAATATTATACTTCAAAAGGAAAAATAAACACTCATTATTCAACTCCCAAACCTTTCTTCTATAAAATCCTACAACCCATCATGCAACTTCATCATCAAATCATTTACATACTTTTGTCAAAGATGGAAATTATCAATCTAAGTGAACAGGAAATCAAAAATCAAGCCATTGTCAATGCCCTTTACAAGGCTTTAGCAGTCGGAGACACGAAAAATGTGTCCGAGATCCTAGCGAGTGACCTTGAGTGGTGGTTTCATGGCCCTCAGAATTGTCATCACATGATGCGCATGCTTACCGGAGAAGCATTACACACGGAGTTTAAGTTTGAGCCTCGAAGTATCACTACCATTGGTGATGAAATGGTTATAGCTGAGGGGTACGAGGGAGCAAACGTGTATTGGGTACACGTTTGGGCCCTCCAAGACGGGTTGATTACTATGTTTAGGGAGTATTTTAATACATGGTTAACGGTTAAGGAGTTGAGAGTGACGCCCGTGAAGAAGAATCGGTCTACTGTGTGGCGTAGCCAACCACGGGATCTTTTTCACCGGTCATTGCCCGAGCTCATGCTTGCCATTTGATCGAAGTCTAGAAAAAATTCGTCCACATATTTTCCAGTAAATTTTAGGTCTTGTTACTCTAAAAACCCATCTATCAATTGTACATATGTAATTCTATTGTTTTTATAATTATTATTGTTTAGTTTCATGAAATTTGTCAAATACAGTTCGATAATTTTTTTGCAGCGTTTATTTTCCATTCATATTTTTAGATAACGTCTAAGCAGTTTTGTTTCGTTTTGACAAGCTGATATGTCAACCTTGTGATTTTTACTAGTTCGAAGCACAAATGGTGCCTTTGTTTGCAAAAGTCAATACGTTAAGGAAATTTGTTCAAAAGTATCGATTATTAGCACAGAGCCTTGCTCTTGTCGGAGGCTTTGGTTTCTTTTGAAACTTTTAGGCTGCGTTTGAAGTGGACTTTGCCATGTTTTGGCAGATTCCTTTACGGAGGCACGGTAGGTTTTACGCCAATGATCACTACACAGTGCCACCTGTACAACATCGAAGGTTAGACTCTAACCATATGATAGGTTACACCATCACATATTATTATATGAATGCATTTATAAAGGAGGACCCTCAATTTTTGCATCAAAAGTACAAGAAAGTTTTTAGTGGTCGGGTACAAGGCAAATGGTGTCATGGTCTTTCCTACTTTCCTAGTTCCTCATGACCCATGGTTTACACAGAATATATATAAACGATAAGCTCAACAAATAAATAGAGAGAGTTACATATGTAAAACTTCTTTCGTAATTGTCCTCATGCATTATTGTTGATATAATCTCAAGATTTAACTCTTCACTGTATACAATCTACATGTAAAAGAAAGAACATTAGAAATGGTGTGTACAATGGTTCATATATTCGATTTGTAGTTTTCTTGAGAGATGTATCGGTTTAATACTACGTATTATTAAGTAGGCTCTTATAGCATAGAATGCGACAACAATTGCTGCATAGACACACGAATGAATACAAGTTGGATCCAATCGGAACCTTAAGCACTGTTTGTTTCATCGTAATTTGACGTAATTGGATGTAATAGTATTTTAATTATATTACATAAGGTGTTTGATTCACGTAATAGAAAGAATTGTAATTCACTTTACTTTACGTAAACTGTTTAGTTTACGTTGTAATTGTAATTCAAACATTACAATTACATCCATAGAAGAAATTCAGATTAAATAAGAAGTTTGATGGAAAGTATTAAATTACGTTTTAATTCCGTATTATATAATCTAAAACATCAGTATTTAAAAATTATAATAATAATATTTTAATAAAAATAAGGACAAATGACTTAAAAATGTATTTAACTTGATACTTTTTTACGTTTTTTGTAGCCATCGTTTTTCTTTCCAAATATTGTTATCAAACTTTCAAAAGTCGATCATTTTATATTATTATTTACCATTTTACCCTTACTTTTTCAAAATTTTGAAGGGTAAAATGGTCATTTTACATGGTAAAATAGTGACAAAATACACACAATTACCGACTTTTAAAAGTTTGATTACCATGATAGAAAAAAAATTGATACACAGAACGCAAAAAAATGTCAAGTTAGATGCATTTTTAACTTATTAGAAAAAACAATAAATAAAATTAAAATAATAAATATTATTAATAAAAGTTAATAATAATAATAATAATAATAATAATAATAATAATAATAATAATAATAATAATAATAATAATAATAATAATAATATTAAACAAAGACCCCATCTTCCTTCTTCATCTACCATCTCCTGCAACCCCTTCTCCTACGTTACCTTCGTCCGGTTCATCTTTCTTCTACGCTACCCCATCACCAAAACGCAACCTTCATCTTTATCACCTGCAACCCCATCTCCAACGCAAAACCTTCATCTTCGTTTCATCTCCTACGCAACCTTCTTACCTACGTAACCATCACCTCACCTACGCTACCTTCATCTTGATTTTTCACCGTAAACCTTCATAAAAAAAGTTAATAAAAATAATAATAAATAATAATAATAATAATAGGATTAGTTTTGCTATAGCTAAAGGAGTGGGGCTTAGATTGTATCTCGTCTTCCCAGAATTTTTTTGTAAATCCTATTATTCTAATAAAGTGATGTATATTAATAAAAATAATAATAATAATAATAATAATAATAATAATATTTTTATTAAAAATTATTATTTATAAAATGTTAATAATATCAAATCTATTATTCTTGATTGTTATTAACAGTTATTATGCAATTAATAAAATAATTATTTTTATATCATTAAAATATTAATATAAAAATATTAATGAAATAATAATATAAAAATATTAATAAAATAATTATTAGAATTTGTATATTATTAAATAGATAAACAGTATTTATTAGTAAAAATAATTATAAAAAAATATTATTGTAAAAAAAATAAAAAAATTAATACTATATTAAAAAAATATTTAAAACAGTTAATACTAAAAGTTATTATTATTATTATTATTATTATTGTTTTAATTTTATTTTTTTATTATTAATTTTAATGATAATAATTTAATTATTTATTTTAATTAATAATTTAATTCCTTCAATAGTACATGCAACATCGACGTACTCTCTGTTACCGCGTGCACTTCTGCCCCCCATATGATGAAATCCTTGGCAAAGTGTTACTTTGGTGTCATTGAGAAAGACCTTGTTTCTAAGTACTTGCTTAGTCCACGTCAGGTGGCTATTCTCGGTTGTATTCGCACTCCACATGCACAAGATTTTCTTTTCACCATCCCAATTGATGGCTTGGGCCAGAGGATGAACCACCGCCAATATCGCTCTATGTTATGTTATAGGCTAGCAATACCTATGTTCTTAGAAGGTAGCTTATGCCCGAGTTGCAATGCACATCGGATGGACCAATGGGGAGATCATGCGGTCCACTGCTCGAGTGAAGTGGGTGTGAAGTTTAGGCATAATCTGGTAAGTGACATTCTTGTTGATATATGCTCTAAAGTTAGGATCAAGGTACGCAAGGAGGCCCAATGGGTTTTCTCTCTGATGAGGAGAAAGATCTACGACCCGCAGACCTTTTACTGTTTAATTGGCTCCAAGGTAAAGACGTGTGTCTAGATGTGACTGGCATCTCCCCCTTTGCTGGTACGGGGGCGACATCTTGCGTTCCCGGGGTAGCTTTGCACAATGCCGTTGAAAAGAAAAAAAAGAAGTATGTGTCCATATGTGAAGACAACGGATACAAGTTCCTTCCATTTGCTTTTTCTACATTTGGGGAGTTCGATATCGATGCTTTGGATACACCTTCACGTATTAAGTCTATATCTATTAGCCACTCAAAAAATGTTAGGAATGGTGCATTTATCTTTCATAGAGTAAGCTTTTATATTCAGAAAGGAGTGGGAGCACAACTTGTGTCTAGACTTCCATCAAACTTCATGTAAACTGTTTATTATAATAAAAAAAATAAAAATAATAATAATAATAATAATAATTACAAATAATAATAATAATTATTATTATTATAAATAATAATAATAATAATAATAATATTTTTATTTTACTAGTACATTAACTATTAACAAAATAAGTGATATAAAAGTAAAAATTAAATTAAATAATATTTTTATTTTTATTAATTAATTATAATTAAAAAATAAAACATAAAAAATATAAAATAAAAATTATTTTTTTATTATTATTGCTATTATACTCTTTGGATATTAAGTAATATAAATATAATAGTGATTATTATTAGAATTATTATTGTTTGTTATTATTATTATTAAATATAATAATAATTTTATTATTAATTTTTGCTATTTTTGTTTAAATTTTCAATTTTTGATTATTATTATTTATTTATTATTTTATTATTTATTATTATTATTATTATTTATTTTTATGATTAGTATTTTATTTTTAATAATTATTTTCTTATTATTATTATTATTATTATGTTAAGTTTTTTTAGGAAAATTGAATTACATTATGTTGATAACGAAACAAACATAATAATAAAATATATCAATTATAATTACAACACATTACAATTACAACACATTAATTTTTTTAATTATAATTCATTTAAATTACAATTTCTTTCCCCAATTAAAATTTTGTTGAAAATATACTATGAACCAAACGAGGTCTACTGTTGTCTTGCCCTTTTAAATAAGTTGTTTTAAAAAATATTGTAGAAACTAGAAGGGGGGGGGGGGGGGGTTGAATAGTTTCTCTTCGATTGGTGACCAAATTAAAATTACTTTTAATTTGGTTTATATCAAAACTATCTTTTACTTAAAGCTAAGTTGCATAATGATTAGGTTCAATTGAAATGCACTAGCAAGAATAATAAGCAAGTATAATGATAATGAAATAAGTAAAGAGCAAGGAAGGAAACGACCTAGTGGGAAGACACCAAGATTTATAGTGGTTCGACAACGAGGCTCTATCCTCGTTTCTACTCCACTCCTCGAGTACACCTACTCGAGATTTCCACTATATCCACAAGCTCCCTTCTCGGCGGAGAAAACCTTACATCGTTGCTTACATTATTTTCCGACACTAAGCTAAATGTCGAGACCTAATCTTTAGCTAGGACCAATCTACACGACGTTGCCTACTTCACAGTTTAACAACACAAGGCTAGATGTCGAGTTCTAATCATAAGGTAGAACCAATCTTCACGACGTTGCCTACTTCACCATTTTACGACACAAGGCTAGATGTCGAGTTCTAATCGAAAGCTAGAACCAATCTTCACGACTCTTCACTTTGAAGCTAAGTGAGAACTTCACACAACACAACTACTAATCACTTTAAAGTTTAGTGAGAACTCACAAGACACAACCACATCACTTTATAGTTTAGTGAGAACTCCTAATCAAATCTATTACAACTCAACTAGACTTATCCAAGTACACACATGTAGCTTGGATTTACACAACACAAATCCAAGCAAACACATATGCAATGGATGTACACAACAAATCCAAGTATCCACAAATAACTTGGATGAACACTACTAGTCCAAGTATTCATAAATACATTGGATTGACCTAAAACAAAAAGGGGTATCATGATGAATATGACTAGCTCATAGATTCATCTTTATCACAACACTAGTGAGTGAGTGATCTTCTCATTGGACATGGTAAAGGAGGGGATCAAGAGGATAATCATATGTAAACATCCTTAACAAATTAAGTGATCATTTACTAATGATTATGCTATAGAAAATAGAAAGAGGGCTGAGAAAAACGTCCAAGAGGCTTGCTGGAAAATGAGATTTGACCCACTATTTAAAGGAGACAAAGTTACAACGGATATATAACGGCTATTATGTGCGGTACCTTATCTTACCCCGCGGTAACATATCGATAAGGTACCGCCTAGGTACTTAAGGTACCGCCACTAGACTCCGCTCCGTTTTTTGTCTTTTAGTGGGGTGGGAATATCTGAGGTATTTAAACCCTTCAAAGGATATTCTAACAGCATTTGAAATATGTCATTTTCAAATTTTCATTTTCCATTTTAATAAAACATTTTCTAAAAAAGAAAGTTTACTAAAAAGTCTTTTGTCTTATTAGCAAAAGTGAGTTTTAAGGATAATCATTTTGATGATCACTAAGTATGATTAAGAAAGGTTAGTGATATGATTATTACCTTGATGATAGTGTTAGTTAAATAATTCATTTTGTGTTTATACACTAAATGTGTTGTATGGTTTGTTGTGATCAAAACTAAGAAATATTAGTTAACACTAATAATGTTTTTAGGCATTACTTGCATTAACAATCTCCCCCTTTTTGATTACGACAAACGATAAACTCATTTACGTATAAACACAAACTATGGAATTATTAACTAGTTTATCACAATCATTTCTCCCCCTTTGTCGTAGCAAAAAGGTTAGCATAAGTCTTTGAAGTGCATCGAACTTTGCTAGTAGCTCCCCCTTGGTGGTTGCTCCCCCTTGCTTGGGGCACCAAGTTTGTGAGCTAAGGTGACATGCTACACAAAGGTTAGTAGAAAGGAAAGAAACACCAATGTATATATGATCACTACCTACTAAGTAATTTGAGAGGGAGAAAGAGCAGAAATCTCAAATTAGAAGCAAGTATTTTGCTAAGTATGTCCAAAGAGGTAATTGACAAAATCAAACTTCAATAAAATGAGGATGATAAGCTTGTCAATGGGTTAAAGCTTTAGAATTGATGGAATCACCTATAAGCAATTGTAAAAATTTAACAAAGATCAACTCAAAAATAGAACTAATTAGATGGCACACAAATAACACAAAAGTTACAAAAAAATACAACAAAGAGGATAGTCATACACATAGTATGAGTATCTAAAAGCAATAAATATGGAAAATAAACCACTAAGCACAAGCTAGTCTAATAGTGATATTTTCCAAGATTGCTAAAAATAAAATAAAACTAAAAAGACAACGATGCATCATTCGAAGTTTTGTCCACCGGAACGAAAACTTGAATAGGAGGTCGAGTGAGGAGGAATTCAAGAAAATTTAACTTCTCATACACATGAGCAAGTTCAATTTGTTGAAATCGGCAACAATCACACGAGGATCCATGATGCAACACAAAATCATTTGATGTGGGTATGGCATCAAACTTAGGGTTTGGTGGTGGTGGGGTAAAGGGTTTGGGAATATTTTCACAATGCCTTGTGAGGTTTGGGAAGGTGGAAAGGTCATTGAGTTGGGGGGTATTGAAGGATTGTAGTGGTGGTGGAACATGTTCTTTTGCTCCGGTGATGGGGTTTATGGTGTAAGTCTCATTCCAATACTTGATTGGAGAGAAGGTAGGGTTTTTGGGTGGTTTGGACGAAGATGGTTCATTCTTCTTAACCCAAACGGGTCGAACCGAGATTTTCGGTTTCTTTGAAAGCTTGGATGAGCAAGCTTTGGGTGAGTGGGGTTGTGACAAAGAGATGTCAAGGTTAGGAATGTAGGAGTTAGGCATTGTGAGAGTGTGAGAATGATATCTCAAGGTTATGTGAGAATGAATTCTCAAGGTTGGGAAGGTGTGAGAATGAAATCTCAAGGTTGGGGTATAAGTAAAATGTAATCAAGGTAAGAATTTGAATACAAAATGTGTATTGTCAAGGAATGTTTAGTCAATATGAGTAAACAAGGAATCTTGACTGGGAATAGGGTTTAAAGGTTTTGACCAAAAAATTCGTCAAAAGTCACATTCTGGCCACGGTACCTTATATGGGCCGGCGGTTCCATATCACTAAGGAACCGCGGGTCCTTAAGGAACCGCGTCCAGAGGACTTTAAACCATGTTTTTCCTGGGTTTTGGGAAAAACTAAGACTTTTTCAAAAAAAATTGCAAATCTTGGATTTTTACCTCTATTAGAACCAAAATATGCTAGGGTTGCATAAAGCAACACATTCACAAAGAATGTCTTGACAAAGGGTGACAAAATAATTTAGATATCATTTTGAACCAATTTTAGTCAAGTTTAGGGGTTGTGATAGATTTAGGTTCAATTTTAATTTCAAATTAAAGTTGATTAGTGTGCACAAAAGGATAGAATCACACAAAGCTAAATCCATAACACAACAAGATGAAACATTCATTAATGAGGAAACAAGTACAAAGATAAATAAAACTAACTAATACATAGCTAGCTTATCATAAAATCTAGATAGGTGGTTTTCTTTAGCTTGTTGTTGAAAGACTTTATTAAAAGAACTCCATCATTCATCTCCTAGGAGGAGGCATGGAGAACAAAGTAAGCAAGAAATCTTGCAAACCCCTATGTAGTCCATACATATCCATCCTTAGGTTTTAGATGAGGAAGTGGTTGTAGAGACAACATGGACATCTAGGACCATGAGTTTGTTGAAACCCGAAGTAAGGATCACCCAAGAGGAGGGAAAGAGGGACACCCAAAATTAGGATGTTTGAGTTGGGTGGAGGTGGAGGAGGCAAGTTCTCCAAGGGTGAAGTGGGTGAAAATGGAGGCATGTTCCTCAAAGGGGAAATGGGTGAGTGTGGAGGTAAATCCTCCAAGGTTGGTGAAATGGGTGAGTTGTGAGGGGTAAATGGTGAAGTCACCAAAATGTCATCAAAGTCATTCCCAAAAGGAATGCTTTGGATTGGTTGAGGTTGTGTGGTTACTTCCAAGGATGCACTTGGAGTGAAGGGTGAGGAAAGCTCATTCATTCTAGAATTGAATGAAGAGGAGGTAGAACCAATGGAGTGGTTAGTACCATGGGTGGAAGAAGTCTTGCATGGTGCAAGAGGTGGGGAAGGTGATGAAGAAAAGAGGATAGGAACATTCTCATTCTTAGGTGTGAGGAAAGGTGAAGAGTTAGGCTTAGCTACCTTAACCCTTATTTTGAGTGTTTTTCTTGGGGTGGAGGTCTTGGAAGTGTTTGAGGTTTTGGTACACACCATGGTTGATTAGGGTGGTTTAAGGTTTAGGGAAGTATGTTTGATGTGTGAAGAACATGGCAAACAAGGTGGGTTTAAATGGGTGAGGGGATGATCCAAACTAGTAATGGGTTAAAATCATTTTAGGTGAATAATGAATTTAGATACCCTAGTTTCGGAAATGTGCAGTTTATTACTGAAAATCATGCAAGGTTTACACAAAATTAAGAAAACAGTGTAAAGCAAAGATGTTGTCGTGCACAGTGACCGGCGGTTCCTTATCTAGGACCGGCGGTACCTTATCGATAAGGAACCGCGGGTCGATATGGAACCGCGACCAGAAGGTTTTCAAAAATTTCCCATTTCAGTTTTTGATAAACCCAGATTTTTCCCAAAGGTTTCACAAGCCAAAGTTAACTACATATCATAATCTAATAAGCTAACTATCAAAAGGCATGCACAAAGCTATGTAAAACACAAACATGAAGGCATAATTAACATTAAGGATCAAAGAAGATAATAATTCTAACATGCAATCACAAGTTAATACATATCCAAGATAAAATAAAATTGTTCAACAATACATGTTTACCAACATGTATTCTTAGAAAAGCTTCAATGCTTTCACCTTCTCTTCTTCCCCAATCCTTTGATCATATTCCCCAAGAACTTGAAACCTTTTCTTGATTCAACCCGGTGTTCGTGCAATTCCCCTCGAGTTCTAAGGTTTTCGCGGTAAAGATGCTCCATATTGAGATCTTCCGGTACTTCGCTAGAATGATGAGGAGGAGGAGCTAAGTCTTCAAATTCATCCTCGAATGGGTTTGAGGATGGATGGGAATTACTCGAAGAGTGGAAATGAGAACTAGTACCTATGCCATCACCATCACTTGTTGGCATGTCCATGTCCTCATCATCCATCTCTTGATGAACAGATTTTCTCGATCCTCGATCACTTCTTGTCTTTCTAGCATATGCCTCTTG
This sequence comes from Glebionis coronaria, assembly GCA_025667525.1. Lineage (NCBI taxonomy): Eukaryota > Viridiplantae > Streptophyta > Magnoliopsida > Asterales > Asteraceae > Glebionis > Glebionis coronaria. Next base: position 568,240,319 of record CM046881.1, read on the forward strand.
AATGGGCAACATAACCCGATGAACCGGGTACAAGCGAGAAAGATCAAGGTGGGGAAAATCATGAGCAACCCTTTTGAAAAGGCGAGTTAGAAGCATAGCATAGGGAAGGTTTGTCTTGGGCTTCGAAAGGGCATAATTGATTCGTCGAGCGATATAGAATGCCAAGTTGTACTTGGTGGATGTGAAGATGCAACTCAACATATGCACCATACACGCCGGGATATGATCTTGGTTTCCACCAAGACAAAAGACATTCTCCCTAAGGATATTGGCCCATTGAACCATAAAATCCTTAAGGTCGCTAGAGAGCACTTCATATTGATTCACATTACGTACATTTGAATGAAGGCTTCTCACAACGTTACCATCACGCTCTTTCGAGACGATTTCAAGAATGAACTCTAGATCAATTTCGGTGTGGTCATTTGGAGGTTTATCGAAGGATTCCGAGAGAGCATCAAGTCTCCATTTATCCATAAAACGACAAGTGTCTTCATATGGCACACCGAGAATTGACTGAAGTCTTCAAGAGAGTATTGAATCAATTGATCATTCAATACGAAACGAATGAAGATTTGTCCATTGTATTCAATCATGGAGTAGGTGCTAAAGAATTGAAGAAGGAATAAGGGGTAAATATCTTCTTCTATGTTGAGCAAGCAATCAAACCCCGAAAGCTCAAACATAGATAGGATATAGACATAACCCGTTATTTCCTTGTCAACGACTCTACCCTCATGGAAACTACGAGTGGAAAGGGATGGAAACGCGTTTTGAAGTTGGGGGGAAGCATAGGTTTGGGAGATGTCAGGCATATAATCTTTATTGTATTGATGATCTTTTTGATATTGAGAAGGCATGATTAAGTACCTAAATACGAACACAAGACAATATTTCTCCAATCACTCATATGAAAATCAAAAAGGAAGACGAAAAATGAAAATATGTTATATCAATTTCTTGACAAACATAGGATTGAATCCATATCATTTTCATGTTCACAATGTGTCTATTCCATCATTAACCAAGAACACATGATCTATGTTAGATCAACAATGGATTAGATCATTGGTTTTTCAAAACAAGGTTTTTAGGTAAGCATTAAGAATGTCATTACCTACTTGTTCATGGGTTCATCTCAAATCCATAATTCAACCAAAATCATTTAGCCTAAATTCGGATTTGTTCTACAAGTGGGTTTTAGTGAAATCTTAATGAATATCAACCTAAGGAATCATAGTAAGATTACCATGTCAACCCACATTCCTATTAAGGTTTTAATTCAATTTCAATTTTAAAAATCCCCAATTATGAAAGGATGAACCCTAGAACAAAATAGATGAAATTGAAAGAAAATACTTACAATTAATTGATGTTAGATGAAGGATGAGTGAAACCCACAACTTGGAATCAATTAATTTGAGTGATTGAAGGTTTTGGAAGCTTCAACAATGGTGGAAAAGGTGAAACCCGTCGGCTGTGTGTTTTTGGGAGAGAGAGAGTTTGTTTTGAAAAAGAATAAAAAACACAAACTGGCGCTCTGACAAAAGTTTCTGCCCGCGGTACCTTATCGATAAGGTACCGCGGGTTTGAGCCACGGAGATAAGGAACCGCCTACAGAGGCAGGTTTCTATCTCTGAAAAACGTGAAATTTTGAAAATCCAGTTTTTCTAAAATACTTAAAATTAAATCATGAGCCTTTTAGAATATCATTGGATCATCATAACACTAAGCAATATGCCTTAATGAAGGATTACGAGTTAAATCAAGATCGAAAAGAACCAAAACGGACAAACGACTACTCGTAGCAAAACGACTAAGTGGATAGAAGTCAAGAGAAGTGAATCAAGACTAGGATCAATGCTCAAGGGATTAATGACAATCTTCATGTAGTTGAAACGAAGAGCTTGTGTCATATATAGTGGCTTAAGACGTGCCTTTCCGGTGAAACGATAAACGGCTTTGGTAATGAATAAGCACAAAGTAATTATTCAAGTCTAAACGAAGATCACTTTCAATAATAGTCTTAGTTTAAACCAAAATATGAGCAAAGTATTAATTCACTTTCTCTCCCACAAAGGGCCTACTAACCGTATGGATGCAAACCATGGAAATCATGCTTGATACATTAAGCTTCTACTAACTCACTCTACATCACCATAGTGAGTCAAGTATCCAAGCAATGAAGGTTTGAGAGGATAAAAGAAAAGAAACACAAACCACAACTAAATGTCAAGGCAAAGGATGCCAAGAACAAGCACATAGTCAAGTAATGATCAAAAGAATGATCAAAGGGCGTGTGGAAGAACGAGAGCGTACCTTGGCCACAAAGAGCAATCCATGAAGGAATAAGTGCTATGCCCAATCAATGACTATGATGAGTACTAAGTCTTCAAGGACTAGTATCATTCCCAATCATCTTGGTATCATTATTCAAAGATGTTAAAGATCAATGAAAATGATTCTTCTACAAGTGCAAGTAACTCAATCCATAACCAATTAATAGATTGATCTTCATGAGTACCTACACAAAGTAAGATGCAAACTAGTAGATACATTTCAAGAGTATATCTAAAATGCATAAAGGCTACTAATCTTAAGTGGGATGCAAAATTATCAATTAAAATACCTATTTTCAAAGAAAACATAGTTTTGACCAAAGAGAAACTTTAGTACAACTAGACCTTCTAATTTGAGGAGACAATGGATCGATCCAAGTTTTAAAGTACAATATACTTCAAAGATCTTGAGTGACCATCGCTCTGATACCAATTGTAGAAACTAGAAGGGGGGGGGGGGGGGTTGAATAGTTTCTCTTCGATTGGTGACCAAATTAAAATTACTTTCAATTTGGTTTATATCAAAACTATCTTTTACTTAAAGCTAAGTTGCATAATGATTAGGTTCAATTGAAATGCACTAGCAAGAATAATAAGCAAGTATAATGATAATGAAATAAGTAAAGAGCAAGGAAGGAAACGACCTAGTGGGAAGATACCAATATTTATAGTGGTTCGACAACGAGGCTCTATCCTCGTTTCTACTCCACTCCTCGAGTACACCTACTCGAGATTTCCACTATATCCACAAGCTCCCTTCTCGGCGGAGAAAACCTTACATCGTTGCTTACATTATTTTCCGACACTAAGCTAAATGTCGAGACCTAATCTTTAGCTAGGACCAATCTACACGACGTTGCCTACTTCACAATTTAACGACACAAGGCTAGATGTCGAGTTCTAATCATAAGGTAGAACCAATCTTCACGACGTTGCCTACTTCACCATTTTACGACACAAGGCTAGATGTCGAGTTCTAATCGAAAGCTAGAACCAATCTTCACGACTCTTCACTTTGAAGCTAAGTGAGAACTTCACACAACACAACTACTAATCACTTTAAAGTTTAGTGAGAACTCACAAGACACAACCACATCACTTTATAGTTTAGTGAGAACTCCTAATCAAATCTATTACAACTCAACTAGACTTATCCAAGTACACACATGTAGCTTGGATTTACACAACACAAATCCAAGCAAACACATATGCAATGGATGTACACAACAAATCCAAGTATCCACAAATAACTTGGATGAACACAACTAGTCCAAGTATTCATAAATACATTGAATTGACCTAAGACAAAAAGGGGTATCATTGTAGAATATTGATAATCAATGAATCTATGAAGGGGTTTGTTAATTTCTAGAGAGAGAAAGTTAGAGAGAGAAAGTGAGAGAAACTATGTGAATTTTATTAAGTGGAAACCAAGAAATGATAACAACCAACCCCTTTCCATGGTGGAAAGGGGTATTTATAGTTCCAAGTCATAAGTGGACTTGGGCCGGTCCATGACAAGCCCATGGACCGGTTCTTACTTAAGTTAATAAGCAAATAATAACTAATTACTAACTACGAGCTATTACAACATAAATCATATTGTGGAGTGACCGATACTTCTAATATACGTTAAAACGTATTTCTAACAATCTCCCCCTAAGGGAGGTCACTCCACGTTACAAAGTTCTAAACCTAGCATCCTATACTAAGTCTTCGTTCTTTAGCTCGTAGTCCTTTCTTCTTTTCTTTCTTTTGTTGTGAATATGTTGGTTTGATCTTTTTGGCTTTGACTTGATAGCATTGTTCTTTGGCCTTTCACGTGCGATCTTTGCCTTTCTTGTGAACTTTGCCTCCTCGTGACTTCATGTTCCACACACTTACGTCTTTTTGTTGGATTCTTGAAAGCTTCAGAGTTTGATACAGCGGAAGACTTCATCTTGTACTTTCTTGAATTTTTGTTGCAAAAGACATAAGCATGTGGGAACGACTTTTACAGGTACACCGCAACACCACCGTCTTCACTGGTACACAGCAACGCCACCGTCTTCAACAGGTACTCAGCAACGCCACCGTCTTTAGCAGGTACACAGCAACGACACGAATAAAATGGCTTTGAACATTTTATTCTAATTCGGTAGCATTTTACCTCCGGTCGGTGAAGACCGTTGGACGATATTAGATATCGTACCCGTGACGGATAGTTTCAATTAAGTAACTTCCTGACAGGATTTCGCGGGTAAACCCGTTCTCTTTATTCGACCGTCCAAAGCTGACTGCGAACATAAAGAGTGAATCACTTGGATAAATTATCCTTGTGATTAAAAGCCGTCAATTCATGAAACCTGGAACAAGTGAATTTCAATTAAGATTTTCACCATCGTTGCTTTCCAGTTGTCACGAGCTCGATTCATAAAGAATCTTGCACGTTACCTACCAAGTGCTGTTTGATGTTGACACTAGAAGGATTTCCACTCGTCACTGTGGTCAATAAAGAGTCACTCTGAGTGTTCTGGCAAGATCATATGATAATGCGAAGAGGCCTGGAACGAGTTTAAGTTCAATTAAGAATTAAACCACTGTTACCTTCCAGTTTTTCACAAGATTGGTTCTAAAAGAACCGCACGTGTAACCTACCATGAGCTTGTTTGATGTTGGCTCAAGCAGGATTTCCATCTTCATTGTAAAACTTACGTATTACTCGGATGTTCTGGCAATATTACAGGAATATTGCGTAGGACTCATGAAAATCTCTTACTTTTCACAGTGTGTGAGAAAGCAAGGAATAAATGGAAAGTGTCCTAATGAGACTTTTGATGATCTCTTGGCTCTAGACTCGATTGTGCGTTTTGATTTAGTGAGTGATGGCTGGAGAGGAGTGCCACCTTTTCAATACCAGTTTATTCGGAGTGAATAAACCAATAGATAACGTGTTGATCTCCGTGTGATTAAAACAAATACCTTTTGAGAGATATTTGAGTTAGCTGGGGAAGGGTTGTGCATTGCATCACTGGGTCCATGATGTCTTTCTTCAATACCGAGAATCATTAGCAAAAATGACCTCAATAGCATATGTATTGACCCGGTTTCTGCCTAAAGTTGTAAGGAGGGCTTCTTTCTTTACACCCTTTATCTTTACATTTCTTTTTCATTCTTCAACCCCTTCAATGCTTACCAATACGTCATCACTAGCACCTTGTTGTGATTGTTCCAGTGCTAGCTTAAGTACTTGGTCGGCATTCAGCTACGTTCACATTCTTTCTCCATCTTTCCTAGGACTTCTAATTCTATCTAGGGAATTGTCCTTGGGAAGATTCCATCGGCTCTGATGAATCATTGGACTTAACCTATTCCTACCACCCTTTTGTCACCACATCCGTCGTGAATTAAGCGTGTTTTGGGAAGGAATTGCCACCATGAAAAGTCATTGAAAATCACCTAAAGTACTTGTGATATTGAAATCAAAAGTTTTGTACCTTAGGTGTTTTGTTCATCAAAAACGCTCCCCCTTAACACGTGCTTTACACATATTAAGTTGGATATTCTTTAAGTCTTTTTCATCTTTTAGCCAAGTATCACTTACGTCTCCTTAATCCCATTTTCTCCCCTTATCCAAAATGTTAACCATTAATATTTGGGATATTGAATGGATTAACCGGTCTTTGGGTAAAAATGAAATTGAAGTTTGGCCATAGAACAAGTTATTGCTCCCCCTTAAGTTAATAAGGGATAGTTGTAGTGCTTTGGTATGACATATTTTGAAAGATTTAGAATCTCGTGAGAAATTCTTGAAAAATTATCATACCTTAACACTACATCAAGCCATTCAAGCACATTATTCACAAATATACATATTCACAATTGAAAACCAATATAGAGTGACCTGAAATGTACGACCCATTAGATGGATCGTTGCAGTGTCCTGTAGTGCACTCCATATGGTCTACCACCCACGAATCTTTCCAAGCTCCTCATCAATCTACGTTCACGGAGCTTCTGATCGATCTTCTTGATGACATACTTTGCCATCTGCCGGTAACCCGGATGCCAATCCTCCGTCATCTCTGGCAGAGTCCCACCCGAGTTCAGATGCTCCAATTTATCTCGGACTTGTATAAGAGTTCCATCACTATACTTGTGGAGCTCCCCCACCCTCATAAACTTCATCAAACCTCGACTGTTCAGGTAGAAAATGCCGTAATTCGGGACAGAAATGCCGGTATAGGGACATCTTTCTACATGTTGAGGTAGCACTTGATTCACAGGACGGGTTAAATTGAGCTTCCTCTGATAGCTTTCAACTCCCAACTGAAGGTCTTCAACTCGTGACTTGATGACAACGCTTCATGTGAACATACGAAGTGCTGTGTTCAAAGCAATCAGGTCTTCACGAGGAATGTGTGTAAGTTGATCTCTGGTCATCAGAAGCAGCATGTCCTCGATATCCTCAAGGCGAATGATGGAAAAATCTCCTTGCTGGATTTTGTATTCCCTGTCATCCTCCCTTTTCAAGCGAATCTCCGTCACATGATGATAGCCGTTCTTGGCTTCAGTTTTCATTCCTAGGATGCTGGAGATGCGGATGTCGGATCTAACATTGCTTCCAGAATTGACCAAGCAGCAACCCCTGTACGCCCTTCGGACTCGTTCGTCCCAATGAGATGCACCTATGACAGCATACATATCATAATTACGATTCATTTTAGGGACCCAGAGTCGATTTACCTTTTCCTCGATGAAGGGTATTGTCCCCCAGTTGGCAGCTTTCAGCAATGTCAGAGAGGTTGCGTACTTTGATGATCCCTTCAGTAGATACACAAGATCGTTGGTGACGAAGAAGTCAAGAGCAATCTGATTATCTTGAGCAGGATCCATTGGAGGTGGAGCTCTTTCTGATTCATGAAGTCCTGGCCGTTGAACGGTTTTCAAAGCCTTTATGATCTCATCGGCATAATACTCGAGCTCCATTCGGGGTAATCGGGTTTTGGCACGCAGTCTCTTATCTCTCAGCGCCTTCTTCACCAAGGATGGAGTAACCGAAGTCTTATACTCATGAGCAAAGAATGCACATAAGTCAATCGGACTTCGGATACGGAGATACAACACATCTTTGTCGGCATCTGTGATCGGATCATATTGAGCTGCTGCCGTGATCCAAGCTTGTGGTGGTGCAGACTCGTCTATCTCCAACGTGTCTTCCCAATTTCGTATGCTTGGTTCAGGAACCGTAGATTGTTGAGCTTGTTGTTGAGGAGTTGAAGTGCGAACATCTGTTGGTTCAGTTTCAGGCATTTCAGCAGTGTCGTGAACTGGGGAGTGTTGAGCAGCTTCGGGTTCCGTCACTGATTCTGCAATCACAGGAGGAATAACAGCAGAACTTATGGGGTTAGTGGTAATAGGTAAAGATACAGCGACAGAGATACCAGGAACCGATGACGCTGTAGTGGCATTCACATCGTGGCGCCACTTAGTTCGTCTTGATTCTGAGGATGTCGACTTGTCCTTCTGTGCTGCATCTTTTGTGGACTTGGTTCCAGTCTTAGTAGCAGTCTTCTTGGAGCTGGTAACCTTGTCTCCCTCTTTCGGTTGTTCACCCCCATCATCATCCTGATTGTCATCCCCGTTACTACCCCTAGCACTCTCCTTATTCTCATCACCACCATCATCGCCATCATCATCATCCTCATCCTCGTCATCATCGTCATCATCCTCGTCATCATCACCACCCTCATCATCCTTTTCTCCTTCTTCTTCTTCTTCTTCCTCTTCTGCACCTGAACCCTCTTCTTCACTCTCTTCCCTTTCTTATTCCGGTAAGATGTGATATGGTACCACACTTCCAAACGTCTTGAATAATCTATCATCCTCCATGATAGCATCATTCAGGGATTTATATAGAGCCCGTTGAATCCTCGACTTATCAAACGACCCAAGTTCCACCATACGAGCCTTAAGGATCTTCTTCAATTCAAAATCCGTCAGGTCATAAGCAATCTTGTAGGCGGCTTCTGAAGGGTTGGATGATTTGACCATCAAGTTGTCAGCAGCAAGTGTCTTCAACTCATCGCGAAGTTTAGGCATTAAGGATTCAACGGATTCTTGCACTCTTTCTTTCACAGATGCTTCAAGTGCTTCCTTTTGTTCCTTATATTTATCCCTCATCGCTTGAAGTCTGGTAATGCGTGCAGCATGCTTATCAGCCTCAGCCTGCTTAACCTGAGCAAGTTCCTCTGCATGAGCTTTACGTGTAGCTTCCATGTCTGCAGCGAACTTGGCAATCAACTCTTCTTGAGCTTTCCTTGATTCTTCTTCCCTCTGAGCTCGTCTTTGCAACTCTTGGCGAAGTTCATCCATTTCGCGTTTGTTAGTATCAAACATCTCGGCCATCACTAATGCAGCCATTGCAGATGTTGCAGAGCTGCTTTGGGTTGACCGGAGGGGCTCGGTTGTTACTGCTGTACTAGGGATGGGGATTATGGGTGGTGGAAGAAATGGTGTTGAAGCCGGTCGGGTTGTTAAGGGTTGTATGGGTGGAGGTTGAGTTGTTAAGGGTTGAGTTGTCACCATGATCGTAGGAGCAACAGGTTCCTTTTCCACACTTGCTGAAATAGGGATTGATGGCTCCTTCGAAGTGGAATAGTGTTCAGGTGACCCAAACTCATCAACATCATCCGGTTCCACGTACTCATCCTCGATATCTACCCTCGCCCCTGAACCACTACCGCCTGTATCTTTCCTACTCCTTTTAATAGCAATCTTCATCATTTGTTGCTCGGATTTATCAAGAGTAGGATCAACAATATCTTCTTCATCACGTAGACGCATCAAATCCTTACCCTTTCCCTTCTTACCCTCTGTCTTCTTCTTCTTGGGTTCGGGTTCAGGTAACGCAGCTGGTTGTTTGCGTTTACCTTTACTCTTAACCGTTGTGGATGAGTCTTCTCCAGTTTGAAGGTTTGCTTTCAGCCTCTGGATTTCTATCTGCAGTAGCTTGTAATCAGCAGAACCTTTGATTTTGTCAGACAGAAGGTAATCAGGAACAGGACCCGGAATCACACCAATAGACGGTCCTTCATGCCTCAAATCTACAGTATCATCAGCTTCTTCAGTATGATAGCGACCTCCTGCACGCCTATCAATAGTAGCATCAAGCTTCATAAAATAATTTATGATAAGCTTAATAAACCGAGGATAAGGAAAGAAGTTTGTCTTCAGCTTCTTGTTGTAGAAGAGTTGAAAGGTGAATTCTTCCCATATCAACAAAGCATAATCTGAATTTGCAGCTTTGTACATGCCATAGAAGAGGTTTATTATCGGACTGCGTAAAGCATCATGGCCACTCGTTTTTGGTGTAAGACATTTACTGAGAATTCCCATCAACGCTCTCCAAGGTTGTCCCACCTTAGCAGTGGTAAACTCAGATGCAACTCGTATTTCCGGACATCCAAGTGCGTCAAATAACTCCACGAGTTCATCTTTAGTAGGATCCCTTGAGAAAGACATGCCCTTGGGTGTATCCCGTATACCAAGAATCTTACGGAAGTCTGAAACGGTGAGTGTCTGCTGCTTGTTGTCGATGGTGAAGGTGATCTTGTTCGAAGTGATTTCCTTGGTTGCCCAAAATTCAAACATATACTCATAAGGCACCGAGGCTGTATTCCTAAGGGCGTTCTTGAAGTGAGAGTTATCAAGGATGGCTATGGCGACCTTAAAACCATGGTGAGTGGATTTAGAGACTTGCTTCAGCCTATAGTTGTTGGGTATAAACTTAAGGGTTCGAGCTTTAGCAATATCGGCTTCTCTAGATTCTTGGATAGCTTGTACTGTTGGATTAGTCATTTTATCTGCTTAAGATAAGACATGAAAGGTTGATGCACAAAAACAGATAGATATATATCATTCTTACTTCTAAGCATAACACATTTCATAAGATAAAACAACAAGTACATAGATAGCATGCAAACAAGAATAATCAAACTCTTCATCCGGAACTTTTCTTCATTCGGAACATATTCATCCGGAACATTCTTCATTCGGAACTTCTCCTCATTCGGAACTTCTTCATCCGGAAGTTCTTCATTCGGAACTTCCTTCATCCGGAAGTTCTTCATTCGGAACTTCCTTCATCCGGAAGTTCTTCATTCGGAACTTCCTTCATCCGGAAGTTCTTCATTCGGAACTTCCTTCATCCGGAAGTTCTTCATTCGGAACTTCCTTCATTCGGAAGTTCTTCATTCGGAACTTCCTTATTCGGAAGTTCTTCATTCGGAAGTTCTTCATTCGGAACTTCCTCATTCGGAACTTCCTCATTCGGAACTTCCTCATTCGGAAGTTTTTCAGAAGAAATCCTTCATTCGGAAGTTTTAAGCCACGTTCATCCGGAACTTTTACAAACTAAACTCAGATGATTAATCTAGCGCGTTTGTGAGATTCTAAGGCAAACTAAGACAATATAAACATCATTTAATCTATTCCGAGCAAATCCCATCATAAATCCCTAATCAATTTAGCCTAAATTAATCAAAAACCCTAAATGGATTAAACAGATTAATTGAGCATGTTTTAACAGAATAATATGATAAGAAATGTGGATTTAGAAGTTAACATTTTGATGAATATACCTTATTTAGTTTGAAAGAGCCGGATCTAGATGGATAGACGAATGATTTTGAATGCGTGTTTGTGTGTGTAACAATGGCGGCAAGAATGAAATAGAAACAGTGAAAATGAATAGTATTGAGGGGCGGGTGGATTATGTTTTGACTTAGGTCAAAAATTTTCCAAGTTTCAACAAGTGACACTTTTAGTCCCTTAGTTATCTATACATTTTCTTTTTGTTTCCAACTTTTTCATTTCACTTAATCCTTGTTTTACTTACACATAACTTAGCAAATACAATCTATTAGCATATCCCCAAAATCTAAAAGCAATGCCTATCACTTAGAACGAACACTAGTCGTTTTCTAAAGCAAAACCACTCAATTGCCATGAAGCCCTTAATTTTCACAATCACTTTTGAAGATCAATTTTAATGACGAAGATGATTTTACTATTTTCTCCCCCTTAAACAATGACCCGTTTTCTATTTAAAGAGCTGTAGTCATTGTTTAAAGAGTCAAATAGTGATGAAAGCATTTCCAACTTATCTCTTGAAAAATTTTGATTCGTGGTTTTAATAAGATTTCTCTTATTTTAACAAATTAATGCACTGAGACGTACACAAATTCGTGTTAGACCAAGTTATAAAGTAAACTTGATCCCTTTGCATGATTTGGCTTGTAAATCACGCCCGAGAAAATTAATTCCCGTTCTGAGCCAACGTTTTCTAAGGAAATACGTGACTTTAATATGAAAACCGGGTTGCAGTCTGAAATAACTACAAGCCATCATGGGCATGTTTTAAAAATGTACAACGTTTATACGGACTCTATTTATGGCACCGTGTCAATATTGATCGACATTTCTAAGGCCGTAAATATTACCGTACTAAAAGACATACCCTGATTTAAAACGAAAAATATTTTTGGTTTTTCTTGATTTTATCATTTTTATGGTTTTTCTAGGTTTTATATTTTTTATGGTTTTTGTTGGTTTTATATTTTTGTATTTTCTTTTTGTGGTTTATATATTTACGATAATATACATGATCACAACCAAAGGATACTCTGAATAGTTTACCACGACTATTCAGCTGATTCTTCTGCCAACTCTTTGAGAGTCGCTGGAGTGAATGATTTCATACCAAGCTTATCAATCAAAAACTCGATTCATCCTCGATCTAAGGCTTTGGTGAACATATCCGCCAGCTGGTACTCAGTAGTGACAAAATACAGCTCGATCACTCCGTTCTCCACCTGCTCCTTAATGAAATGGTAGCGAATGTCTATGTGCTTGGCCCGGGAGTGTTGAACATAGTTGCAGCAAAGGGCAATGGCGCTCTTGTTGTCACAATACATCGGGATTTTGTTAAATCCAAGACCGTAGTCAGTTAATTGTGATCTCATCCAAAGGACTTGAGCACAACAACCGGACATGGCGATGTATTCAGCCTCCGTGCTTGATATTGCAGCGCTTTTCTGCCTTTTTGAAGACCAACTGATCAATCTATCTCCAAGGAGTTGCACAGATCCAGAAGTGCTACGCCTCGTATCTTGACATCCAGCATGATCGGCATCTGCGTATGATATTAAAGCAATCGAGGAATCTTTCGGATACCATAGACCACGATGAAGTGTTCCTTTTAGATACCGAAAGATCCTTTTCACAACATGTAGATGCTTTTCGGTAGGCCGAGCCTGATACCGGGCACACATGCATACAGCAAATTGCAAATCAGGCCTGCTAGCAGTCAGATAGAGAAGGGTGCCGATCATTCCACGGTAAAGTTTCGGATCGACAATAATCCCATCCCTATCTTCATCTAACTTGGATTTCTCCACCATTGGAGTGTCTACGGGGTCACAATTCTCAAAGTTATATTTCTTAAGAGATTCTAGAGCATATTTGGACTGATTTATAAAGATGCCTATGGGATTCTAAGAAATCTGTAATCCTAAGAAAAATGATATTTTTCCCATCATCGACATCTGAAAGCGTGTGGACATTATCTTCTCAAATTGTTTAGACAATTCTATGTTAGTGGCAGCAAAAATTATATCATCAACATAAATTTGTACCAGAAGCATGTCGTTGCCGTCTTTGAGAGTGAATAGAGTGGGGTCCACTTTGCCTTTGGAGAAGCCTTCTGACATGAGATATGTTGACAGGAGATCATACCACGCGCGTGGAGCTTGTTTCAACCCATAGAGAGCCTTCTTAAGCTTGTACACATGATTAGGAGACTCCGTACTGACGAACCCATCCGGTTGACTAACATAAACTTCTTCCCTTAGTTCACCGTTCAAAAATGCCGTCTTAACATCCATTTGATAGACGATCATGTTCATATGAGCAGCAAACGCAAGGAATAGTCTAATCGCCTCCAATCTAGCCACAGGAGCAAAAGATTCCTCAAAGTCTATACCCAAGGCTTGTTTATATCCTCTAGCGACCAATCTTGCTTTATTCTTTAATACCGAACCCATCTCATCAAGTTTAACCTTATAAACCCATAACAAAGTAAGGATGTTAACCTTGTCAGGGCGAGGAACCAATTCCCATACTTCTAGTCGTTTGAATTCATTGAGTTCCTCCTGCATAGCTTCAATCCAAGATGATTGGGTCATAGCCTGCTGCCAATTTTTGGGTTCAACTTCAGAGAGAAATGCATCAAAGTAACAATATAGTGCACTCTCTTGTAGTTGATTGCGTGTAGAGACTGGTCGATCTAGATCTCCAATAACATTCCTAATTGGGTGATCTTTTGTCCATTTAGTGCTATGGTTTTCAATCCTAGGTGGTCTGGAGTGAACAATAGATGGAGCTTCTTCTGAGGTAGAGGCGGCTGAAGGGTCTTCAGGGATCGCTACACCAAAGAAAGGAAGCTCTTGCAAGTGAGCATATTCCAAGTCGTGATCAGTAGTATCCTCTTCTACATCATTAGGCACAAGTAGGGGTGATGATTCAGGTGTAGTTTGAGAATCACTTGGTGAGGGTGCATCCGGTTCAATGTGAATTGTAGATGCATTAGATAAAGGTTCATTAACTTGAGCAACCACTTCAGGTATTGGAGCAATTACTACAGGTGCTGGAACTTCATCAGTCGGGGGATCGAAGAATTCATCAAACAACGGTTGAAACAGTTTATCCCACTCGGGCCTTGATGGTGGTAAAAATGATGTAGAAGTAGGATTGTTGGGAACTAATCCGGAACTTATAGCACCGGGTCCCATCTCATGAAGCGCGGGTTCAGAGCTGTGTTGCTCAGAAGCCATCGCTGTCAGCTCGTCGAAATCTGCGTCCATAGTTTCTACAATCTTGCCAAGACGACGGTTATAGATTCGGTATGCTCTTTTGGACGGTGAGTAACCAATGAAAATACCTATGTCGGCTTTTGGTTGAAGCTTACCCAAGTTCTCACTATTGATGTTTGGATAACACAGAGCACCAAACACATGGAAAAATGAAACATCGGGTTTGCGGTCATGTAGAAGCTCATAAGGTGTTTTTCCATGGCGTTTCCGAATGATAGAACGGTTTTGGGTGAAACATGCAGTAGAAATAGCCTCTGCCCACAAGAACAATGGAGCGTTCGCATAAATAAGCATGGTCCTAGCAGCTTCCATAAGTGTACGATTCCGTCTTTCAACGACACCGTTTTGTTGTGGAGTGCGTGCAGCGGATGTTTCATGTGATATACCAACTCCTTCATAATAATCACGAAGAGTCTGGTTGACGAACTCTGTACCATTGTCTGTACGAATACGGCGGACAGTGGTATTCAAACGTACCTGGATGAACTTCAGAAAAGTAATGATAGCCTTCGGTGCTTCATCCTTTGTACGTAAAAATCTAACCCATGTAAACCTTGAGAAATCATCCACAATTACCAGAATGAATTTCTTACCGCTCACACTTTCAGTTCTCATCGGCCCACAAAGATCCATATGCAAAAGATGAAGTTTTTCTTGATTGGTGTCTTCAGCTTTGGGCTTGTAAGATTTCTTGGTACTTTTCCCCCTTGAACACGCGGAACATAAATGGTCCTTGTGAAATTTAAGCTTAGGAAGACCACGAACTAACTCGTTTTTAGCCAGATGATTAATAGCATCAAAATTAAGATGAGATAATCTGCGATGCCATAACCAAGACTTGGTCTTAGAAGCTTTAGAGAGAAGACATACTGGAGAAGCGGCCATCATGTCTTGTAAGGACAAGGTATATAGATTTGCACCACGAGATCCCTTCAACAAATCTTTTCCTTCCAAGTTGCGGATGAAACAAGTGTGTTGTCGAAAAGCCACCTCAAGGTTGGAATCACAAAACTGTCCTACTGAGAATAAGTTGTGACCAAGACCTTCTACATAGTATACCCTAGAAATCGTCACGTTTCCAATCTGATATTCACCATATCCCATAATCTTTGCTATATGATCATTCCCAAATTTAACCGTACCAAGAAACTTGCTGACAAAATTTCGGAGCATCGAGCGATTTCCGGTCATATGTTTTGAACAACCGGAGTCCAAATACCACAGGATGATTTGGACCACCTAAAAATGTCACCACACAAAGACAATGTAGAGGTATCGGAATCTGAGTGTTCCTTGTTATTAGCAGGTACAGATTTAAAAATCTTAGATTTGCTAACTCTAGGTTTCTTAGATTTCCTAGCCTTCTTCTTCTTAATTGGTGGTGTAGATTCTAGTTGGCTCAAATCCTGAGGTATTTCTTCACTGATAGGCACTATAGTGGGGGCTGACCTAATTAAAGGGCGCTGTTTCCATACTTGAGTGCGAGTGTTCCTAACTAAAGGACGCTCAGACCTAACCTCGATAGATGCATTCCTAGTTAAAGGGCACATTTTTCCATCTAATGTAAAGGTCCTACCAGTGGGACGCCATTGCCAGCCAACTTGGGCACGAGTTCTACCCGTTGGCTTCCATTCAAGACCATTCTTAATAGCATTCATTTCATTAACGTGATCAATCAGACACAAATCATGACGCTGGGAAAACATACATTCATTACAATTCCAACAATTTAAATCAGAATTCACGAATGGTTTAGGCTGCTGCACAGGCGCAGAGCTTTTAGTCTTAACATGATTCATTTTATTTAAAACTGAACTAGCATTCCTATTGTGGACTTCTACTTTCTTCTTTGTGGCACTACTAGTGGAGGGCTTGATCTTAGCTTTCTTGAGTGGCGATCCTTTAGCCTTAGTAGTCTCTTTTAATCCTGTAGAAGGCAAATTGGGAACATTAGCAGCAGATTTTAAAGGTGTCTTACTTGATTGTGCCAATGACGGTTTCGCTCCTGGAGTCTTATTAAATGGAGTGACAGCAATGGGCCTATTATTAAGTAGTGCAGAACCTGGTGTACCTATATATTGCAAATAAGCCAAGCAATATTGAACTCGCTTAACATATTCATGAGCCGAATAATAGTCGCTACTTGAGGGATCTAAGGCATAAAGATCGTCTAAAATATCCCTAAGAAGATCGACATGCTTAATGGCATTCCTCATATAATCATCGTATACAACCGGGTTTCTCTTATGAAGCGGATTCTTATAAAGCACTACTGATTTGGTTGTTGGAGCACTAGTGGACGGTGCAGAGTCAGTAGCTAAGTTATCAACAACTTCTTGTCGGGTGAGAAGAAGTGTCTCCTTTAACTCAGCCAAAACCATATTTTTGTCTATGAGCAGGATGTTCAAGTCAGAGATTTCTTCGCACTTTTGGTTCAGTTGTTCAACATAATATTGTTGCTGTGCCGCATTAAAAGCGAAGCGTTCTTCTAGTGAACCATAAAGAGCGGATAGTCCCTGCCTTGTCCGATCCATCTCCCCTAGAACAGTTGATAGTCTAATTTCTAAGACCTGATTTTTAGACTCTGCGGCCTCTAGTTCCATTCTTAATGTTTCCTTTGATGATATCTCTCTCTTTAATCTCATGATTTCTTCCTCTAATGTCTTAACAATTGCAATCATCTTGTCACTTGTCTCAACACCGTTTTCACAAACGTTTGATATCAAAAGATTTTCATTTTGAGCTTGTTGTTTTAATTCTAAAGATATACAATGTTGTTCTAGTTGATTAAAGCGTTGAGAAAGTAAATTATAAGAATCTTGTAGCTTTAAAAACTCAGCGTTAGATTCGTGACAAGAATGATTATCTACCTCATTTACAGTTTCAGCAACATTTACAGAAATATCACAAACATCATCACAAATATCCTCACAAATATTCACAGCATCACAATTCATCATAGCGGATGTAAGCTCATTCGAATATTTAACATTTACAATAGTAAGCACATCACACGAGATTACTTCAGACAAGAATCGGTCATATTCGGTTAAAATCTTTTCCTTTTCAATTAGTTGCAGTTCGTAAGCGGTGTCCATTTCATAAAACACTTTTTGAACTTCCCCAATTTCAAACTGAAGATTTTCCTTAAGAGATGCAAAACTTCCTTTTAGACTTTCGACAAACGGATTGATCTTAGATTTAAACACCTCGTTCATGTGTTCGAAAGCCCATTCTCCGGCATTTAAGCCATTTGAAGTCGTACATTCCAAAATGACCTTGTCAAAGTTAGTAAAGTATCGGTTAATCTCTTTCAAGTTTAACCATACAGTGCTAACCGGTGGAAGATTCTTTGGAATTTCCTTAGGATCTTCCATGTTGACAAGTGTAGGAAATGTACTAGGGCTTTCTTCCTCTATCATGTAGGTTGGTGCTGTAATGAGATCTTTATCCATATGGAATCGAACTCTAAAATCAGTTTTAGCAAGCTCCTTATTCATTTTAAAATAATCACAATCGGGATATTTTGCTGAATTGTATGACCGATCCTCATCAACTAGATCCTTACTTGTTTGATCATTGGGAAAAACAATCGGGTCTAACGCCAATCCTATTTGAGTTGCATTATAAAGTCTAGGACTATGTCTTAAAGCTTGTTTTGCATATCGTGGATTAGGGGGAAGGCCTTTTAGACGTGATAAGTTAAACTCTTTAAACGAAGCATCAAATAAGTGAACTAGTTGTGAAGCAGCGTATTGTCTTAACAGCAAGTAGTCTAGACTTCTAATCTTATTAGTAGCATTAATCTCCATTTCAGTCTTCTTAGATTCGAGTAATTCAAAATCAGTTTGAAGTTTTTGAAAATTAGTGACCACTAACTCCTTTTCTTTAAGTTCACTAGACAGATTTGCTCTTAAGTTTTCGATTTCTTGCAAGTGACCCATTTGTTTGTTTCTAAAGTGATCATATTCAAGATTTGTGAGAACACTAGACGAAGGCACTAATTCCAAAGTTTGTACTTTCTCATTGCTTAAGGCAAGCTCATCAGACAAATTCTTATTCTTAGCTAAGGTTTCTAAGAGTGCAGCATTCATTTGGCTGAGTAATGTAGCAGGAACCATGACCAAATCTTGTTGAGCAGGAGTAGGCGTATGCGAACTGGGTCCCGGTTGTGATTCACTCAAAGTCTGGGAACTCACATTGATATTTCTATCATTGTTTGTCTCCTCATTTGAAAGACTCACCACCGAAGATTCATTCGAATCAGCACTCTCTTGCCCAACTTGATGTGGTTGAATACTAGCATCAGTGGCATTATCGGTGTTATTAATAAGTACCTCAGATTTCTTATCTGGCCCTAAGCTGGAAAAAGTTGCCATGAAAGCAGCCTTTGCAGTTTGAAAGTCATCACAGTCGGAATCATACGCATCAAGATCATCGGCTTGGTAAGCTGCATTCTGCGTAGTGACAACGTCTTGTTCAGCAATCCCTGGGTCAGCAAGAAATGCAAGCTCCTCTTCATCAAGTTCCCTTCCTTGCGCCTGAGCATTTACCAGATAGATCTTTTCTGCAAACCACTGTCCATCCCTTCTCCTCTTGGGTTTCTTACAATCCCTGGACATATGACCCTCTTCCTTGCAGTTGTAGCATGTAATCATTCTCAACTTGCCCGTATTAGCCCGTGGAGGGTTGTTGACCATTGGAGCAGGAGCAGGATTGGCGGTGCGAACATTGGTTGATGTGGAAGTTCTCCCCTGATATGGTTGAATTGGCTGAACCATGACCCTGCCATTCTCAATTGTAGCTTGTTGGCGAGAATTGGATGAATTCCTCAACTGATTGTTGGTAGGAGCTGATCCTCTGAATCCTCGTTTGCTTAAAGTTCTTGTGAGATAAGCAGACATAGTAGTTAGCACTTCAACTGGGTCAGCTCCTTGTTGGAATACAGGAACTGGGACTTCCTCATCATCACAATAAAGTGCTTGATCTGGATAAGCTGCATAATCAGTAGAAGGAATACTCATTTGATCAGGGTAGCTTGTCGGATATGCTGCATAAGGTGCAACATTTGCTGGATGAAGTTGTGAAGCATACTGTGGTGAGGGTGCATTGAACCGATATTGTTGCTGATGTGAGGTGGGTGGTTGTGGTAGAATCGAGTATTGGGGAAAGGCTGGTGTCATGTAAGGTGATTGATGATAAGCTTGATGTCCCAAGATATAAGGTGTGTTGTTGTGAGACAAGCTTGGTTGATTCGCCATCAAAGCTAAGGAATCTGGATACATACCGCGAGGAGAGCGGTGCATAATCACATGCTTCTCATGCTGCTGAAGGAAGGCATATATTTGATCCAAATTGCACTTATGCAGATCCCTGGTTAACTTGACATCGGTAATGTACTCACCCCATTCAGCTTGAGGTAGAGTATTCAAGAATTTGGTGTTAACCTGGAATGGTGCAATCACAAGATTGTATACATTCAGATCATTCATGAGTGTGGTGAATCTGAAGTAATAATCGTGAAGTGTTTCCCCTGGGTTTTAGGTGAATCTATCAAACAAATCATACAGCTGACACTCCCTTTCTTGTTTGGTGAGAGACGTGCCTTGTAGCAACACCTTTAACCGTTCCCATAGATCCTTTGCCACCGTATACTGACTCACCATCCTATAGATGTCATGGGGAAGAGCTTGGAGAATTGTTTGAAGAGCTTTTTCATCTGCATCTGCAACAAGTTGTTGAGCTGGAGTGAGTTCTTCAAATTCTCGTGGTCTAGTCACGTTGTCAACCGTAATGGTACCATAGTCGAGTGGACCATTCAAAATCGATTTGACCATAAGCCTTCCGTATGTTGGTTTTCCCTTTAGATATTGCATCATTCGACCTTGCCATGCCTCAAACACCTCTTTAATAAGCATCGGTGGACGGCTATCAGTTCCCGTTATGATTGATATATCCGTAAGAGATGTCATCTGAGGCATTACTGAATTTGGATTCATTTTGTTTTTCTTCAAAGAAACAGAGATTATCGGTTGATCGAGCAGTGAAGTAAAGCTTGTGAATTGTGTTGTGTTTTTGTTGTAAGAAACCAAGATTAAATCCTCTAAAAAATCGTCGAAAAAACAAGCAAAATAACCCTTGATTCGGAACTTTTTGTTGATTCGGAAGTTTGATTCGGAAGATTACCTTGATTCGGAACTTTTTTGTTGATTCGGAAGATTACCTTGATTCGGAACTTTTGGGTTGATCCGGAACTTCTTGGTTCGGAAGTTCTTGATCCGGAACTTTGGCTTGATCCGGAACTTCTTGACTCGGAAGTTCTTGGTTCGGAACTTTAGCTTGATCCGGAACTTCTTGACTCGAAAGTTTTTGGTTCGGAAGTTTCTTGATCCGGAACTTCTTGGTTCGGAAGTTTCTTGATCCGGAACTTCTTGGTTTGGAAGTTTCTTGATTCGGAACTTCTTGACTCGGAACTCCTTGATCCGGAACTCCTTGATCCGGAACTTCTTGATCCGGAACTCCTTGATCCGGAACTTTTGCTGAATAAACAGTAAGTTGTCCCGATGAACAGTCGAACACCAAAAATGAAGATTAAGCCCAGATTTTGACCAAATAACCCAAAAAGTTTTGTGCTTTCGACTAAAATAAGTAACAACTAATACTTATCCACTAATCCCAATCACAAAAACACCAAAAACACCAAGAATCAAGATGATTTTTCTTAAAGAACACTAATACAATCAAAAACTAAAAAACCACACAAATCACTACCTTAAATCACCCCATAGCTCTTGATACCAAATGTAGAATATTGATAATCAATGAATCTATGAAGGGGTTTGTTAATTTCTAGAGAGAGAAAGTTAGAGAGAGAAAGTGAGAGAAACTATGTGAATTTTATTAAGTGGAAACCAAGAAATGATAACAACCAACCCCTTTCCATGGTGGAAAGGGGTATTTATAGTTCCAAGTCATAAGTGGACTTGGGCCGGTCCATGACAAGCCCATGGACCGGTTCTTACTTAAGTTAATAAGCAAATAATAACTAATTACTAACTACGAGCTATTACAACATAAATCATATTGTGGAGTGACCGATACTTCTAATATACGTTAAAACGTATTTCTAACAATCATGATGAATATGACTAGCTCATAGATTCATCTTTATCACAACACTAGTGAGTGAGTAATCTTCTCATTGGACATGGTAAAGGAGGGGATCAAGAGGATAATCATATGTAAACATCCTTAACAAATTAAGTGATCATTTACTAATGATTATGCTATAGAAAATAAAAAGAGGGCTGAGAAAAACGTCCAAGAGGCTTGCTGGAAAATGAGATTTGACCCACTATTTAAAGGAGACAAAGTTACAACGGATATATAACGGCTACTGTGCGTGGTACCTTATCTTACCTCGCGGTACCATATCGATAAGGTACCGCCTAGGTACTTAAGGTACCGCCACTAGACTCTGCTCCGTTTTTTATCTTTTAGTGGGGTGGGAATATCTGAGATATTTAAACCCTTCAAAGGATATTCTAACAGCATTTGGAATATGCCATTTTCAAATTTTTATTTTCCATTTTAATAAAACATTTTCTAAAAAAGAAAGTTTATTAAAAAGTCTTTTGTCTTATTAGCAAAATTGAGTTTTAAGGATAATCATTTTGATGATCACTAAGTATGATTAAGAAAGGTTAGTGATATGATTGTTACCTTGATGATAGTGTTAGTTAAATAATTCATTTTGTGTTTATACACTAAATGTGTTGTATGGTTTGTTGTGATCAAAACTAAGAAAGATTAGTTAACACTAATAATGTTTTTAGGCATTACTTGCATTAACAAATATCTAACAAACATTTTACAAAAAGTAATAACAAAGAAGGATGCAATCAAAAATTGGTTCTACATCTTCCATTTGGTTTCATTTAGTAGTATTTAATTTTCAACAAGCTAGTTTGGGGTAAGATTATAGTGTTGAGTTTTTCACACTCTTTACCTAGTCGGTGGGATATTATCGCGGTTATTCCACAACAAGTGGTATCAAAGCAAGGTTATTCTTAGAATGCTCTATGGTTGCAATTTAATTTGACCTTCCACATCAGAAAAGAATTATATTGGTCTTTTGGTTAGAAGTTGTTAAAAATTAATTTGTACTTGAAATGGTGGACGGCAAAGTTGACAAAGTACCTTCCACATTGGTAGACCCGACATCTTCAAGCTGGGTTAGACCAATCTTGACGAATGCAAGTTTGGCGGTGGCGGTATTTGATGGCATGAGCCATTTTGGTATGTGGCAAAGTGAGGTTCTAGACGCTCTTTTTCAGCAAGGTCTAGACATTGCCGTTGAAGAAAGTAAACCAGAGGATGTAGAAGAGAGGAATTGGTTAACCATCAATCGGTTAGCTTGTGGTACGATACGTTCATGTCTTTCGAGAGGGCAACGATATGCTTTTTGAATGAAATATCTGTCTACAAATTGTGGGTGGCGTTAGAAGAGAAATTTTTGAAGAAGAATTGCCAGAATAAGCTCTTTATGAAGAAGCGACTTTTTCGCTTCACATATGTACCGGGTACCACAATGAATGATCACATTACTAGTCTTAATCAACTAGTAACCGATTTGATGAATATGGATGAGGTGTTCAAAGACCAGGATCTAGCATTGATACTTTTGGGATCGCTTCTAGAAGAGTACGAGTTTCTTGAAACAACTCTAGTAAATGGGAAGGATGACGTGTCTCTTAGTGAAGTTTGTGTTGCCTTGTATAGTAAAGAACTGAGAAGGAGGATAAGCAGATTAGTTCAAGTGGAGATGTAGAAGTTTTGCTAGTGAGAGGTCGTTCGCAGAAAGGGGCACTGATAAGAGATGGAGATCCAAGTCAAGGCAAAGACTAAGCAAAGATGAATGTGCCTTTGTCATGAAAAAGGTCATTGGAAGAGAGATTGTCCAAAGTTGAAAACCAAAGACAATCACTATAAAGGGAGAGTTGTAGCTGAGACGAATGTCACTAAGTGTGATGATGAAAAATCAGATCTCTCACTAGCAACATCGTCATGTAAAAATGCTTATGATATATGGCTATTGG
Organism: Glebionis coronaria; assembly: GCA_025667525.1. Classification (NCBI taxonomy): domain Eukaryota; kingdom Viridiplantae; phylum Streptophyta; class Magnoliopsida; order Asterales; family Asteraceae; genus Glebionis; species Glebionis coronaria. The sequence goes on from CM046881.1 coordinate 568,263,668, forward strand.
ATTCCGCATGTAGCCATTGGTAAGTGTGAAAACACTCATCAATAATGATCCAAAAACCACTCAAAACACAGTCAAATACATTGTATTTAACTAAAAAATATCAGAATTACGTGGGTATTTGTGTTTTTGTGTTTTCAGGTAAACAAGATACATGTTTGAGCAAACACGCACTTTGAAGGGTTTTTATATGACAAAAGCCGAATAAAAAGATAAATCAAGCCTTCAAGGACCTTACTTGCCAAAATTATAAAGAAGGAGGACTTAAAGTGTAACTTTCATAAGACAAAGGATGAAATGGAGATTTGCTTAAATACTTCTAACACCTTTGACTAAAAGAAGAAATGTGAAGGACTAAAAAGCAAAAATGGGGAAAGTTTATTTACTAGTCTTATTTTTAACTTGGTCAAATATAAAAAATCATTCACACGTCTCTTCTTCTCCAAACGAAGAGAGAGAAACAAGACATCTTTTCTCTTTTCCATCACCATCAAACCTGCAAATGATAATCAAGGACGATACAATGGGTTTCAGACAAAGCTTCAAACAGCAAAAACGCTCATTATCCTCTCATCTACATGAAGATACAAGTTAATTCGATCAAGAGTGAAGAATGAAGAAACGCCTAATTTGAAAGAGATGATGAAGAACCCTAACCTCGTATTAAACACGTGGCATCAAGGGATTGGTCAAGACACGTCACTCCTTCTCTTCAAATGCCTATAAATACAAGATGGAGACCTTATTTGGAGATGGTTAGCTTAGGAGTAGAGTTACACCTAGTTAGTTAGATAGGAGTAGTTAGTTAAAACTTTTGTAACAAACTCTGGTTTTTTTAGTTTAATCAGTTGTAACCGATTCTTTTTCACCATTAATGGAACTAGTACTTGTCTTTAGAGTTGATTCTATGTTCTGTTATTACAGTTAGTTTGTTATAATAAGATTATCCATTGATGAATTTTCATCTTCTCACTTTCTCTTTATTCGTTTACTGTTCATAAAGCTAGCAGCTCATGAGTACTTACTACTTTAAAAGTCTTGATTGAAGTTTTTTTTTTTAAAGTTCACTGTTCTCGAACTGTTACTGTTCACGAGGTTGAGTTAGTAGATAATTTGGATTCAGTTTTAGTTTAAAAGAATCTTTTCTTTATAATTTTGGATCAGTTTAGTTTAAACTGGGTAAAAGTAGTTAGTATTCGTCATTCAATTCAGCAAGTTCAGATTTAAGAATGTTTCCTGATAGATTTCAGTAGTAATAGTTGTGAATACGACATCGAGAGTGGTTTAGTAATTTTGAAGAACATGAGGAAGTTGTTTATACGGCAGACGAAACTCCCCTCACTACTCATGGTATTGGTTTCGTTCGATTGCAGAATGAAGACGGAACAATTGTGACCTTGAAAGGTGTTCGTTATTCGCCAACGTTGAAGAAGAATCTCATTTCCATTGGTACTTTAGAATCTAAAGGTTTTGAAGTAAGAGCGAAAGATGGGGTTATGAAAATCATCTCTGGCATACTTGTAGTAATGAAGGGTATTCGTAAAATAAACAATAAGTATCACTACAAGGGTAGAATAGTTGTTGGAACTGTAGCAACTATTACCAATGGTGGTAGAAACTTAGAAGTCGTGAAGCAATGGCATATGCGCTTAGGACATGTAGGAGAAAAATCCTTGAATTTGCTCATAAAGCAAGGATTATTGAAAGGACTCAAGTCATGTAAGTTGGATCTTTGTGAGCATTATCAATGGGAAGACGAAACGGTGAAATTTGGGACAACTATCCACAAGACACAAGGTATCTTGGATTATGTCCACTCAGATGTGTGGGGTCCCTCAAAGATAAAATCTTTAGGAGGGAGACACTACTATGTGACCTTTATTGATGACTTTTCCCGTAGAGTTTGGGTGTACACGTTGAATACAAAGGATGAAGTGTTAGGAGTGTTCATCAAGTGGAAAAAGATGATGGAAACTCACACGTGTAGAAAGATCAAACATCTCCGAACAGATAATGGCGGAGAGTATAAAAATAATTTTTTCACAAAATTTTGTGAAGATGAAGGCATCGCCAGGCATTTCACTGTCAGACATACACCACAACAGAATGGGTTGGCTGAACGCATGAACCAAACCTTGCTGGAGAAAGTTTGGTGTATGTTATCCAATGTTGGGTTGGGTAAAGAAATTTGGGCTAAAGTTGTGATGTATGCGTGTCACCTTGTTAATCGTTTGCCATCAACTGCTATTAATGGGAAGACACCATTGGAGAAATGGTATGGGAAACCTGCTACTGATTATGATTCCTTGCATGTATTTAGTTTCGTTACGTATTATCATGTGCAGGAATTAAAGTTAGATCTTAGAGCAAAGAAAGCATTATTCATGGGGATCACCTATGGAATCAAAGGCTATCGTTTGTGGTGTCCAGAGGCAAAGAAGGCGATCTTTAGCAGGGATGTCACCTTTAATGAATCTGCCATGTTGAAGAAGGTGAATGTTGATCAGTTAGTTGGAACTTCCAAAAAGGTGGAGTTTGAAAGAATAATTGTACCAGCTGATAGAGTAATCTATGATGATTCTCCTATGGTAGAAGGAGATTCTGAAGAAGAGGAGGTTTAACCTGAAGAACCTCGACAACAACATGAATCAATTTCTACTAGCAAGCCAAAAAGAAAAGCAAAAAGCCTGATTGCTTTAATGATACGGTGGCTTGTGCATCTGTAATTGCAGCTAATGATGTTCCTACTACTTACTCTGAATCGGTTCGAGACTCGGAGAACGAGAAGTGAAGGATTTCCATGAGCAAAGAAATGCAGTCTCTTCAGACGAATCAGACATGGGAGTTGACCAACCTCCCTGAAGGGAAGAAGGCAATTGGATGCAAATGGGTGTATGCAAAAAAAGAAGGATTTTCTAGCCAAAATGATGTTCGCTATAAAGCAAGATTGGTAGCTAAAGGCTATGTTCAGAAAGAGGGAATTGATTATAATGTAGTTTTTTTCCAGTGGTAAAACATTCCTCTAGTAGAATTTTATTGGCTTTGGTAGCAGAGTTGGATTTGGAACTAGTTTAGATGGATGTAAAGACTGCATATCTACATGGAGACTTAGAAGAGGAAATCTATATGGTTCAACTAGAAGGATTCAAAGTTATTGGAAAAGAGCATGAAGTGTGTAAGCTTCATAAATCGTTGTACGGATTAAAGCAATCCCCAAGGCAGTGGTACAAGCGATTTGATAAGTTTATGATGGAGTCGAAGTACACAAGAAGCAAATACGACCAATGTGTCTATTTAAAAAAGCTAAAAGATGGGTCCTTCGTATATATTCTACTATATGTATACGATATGTTGATAGCTTCTCAAAGTCTAGACGAGATTGAAAAGTTGAAGACTCGGTTGAAAAGTAAATTTGAGATGAAGGTTCTCGGTGAAGCAAAGATGATTCTCGGCATGGAGATAGTCAAAGACAGAAAATTGAGGAAGCTTTGTTTGACTAAGAAAAAATATCTGAGAAGGGTTCTAAAGCGTTTTAGGTTCGACAAGCAAACAAAACGAGTTAGTACTCCACTTGCTTCTCAATTTAAGATTAGTGTTGCTATGTCACCGAAAGATAATGTTGAGAGGGCTTACATGGAAAAAGTACCTTATGCTAATGCAGTTGGTAGCTTAATGTATGCTATGATATGTACTCGACCAGATATTAGTCATGCGGTTGGAATGGTGAGCAGGTATATGCATAACCCTTGAAAAGGACATTGGAAAGCTGTGAAATGGATACTAAGGTATATCCATAACACAGTAGATGTCAGGTTAGTATTCGAACATGGAAGTAGTCAGTGGGTGGCAGGATATTGTGATTCCGACTATGCTGGAGATTTAGACAAGCGAAGATCTACTACGGGCTATCTTTTTACTCTAGCAAAAGCTTTGATAAGTTGGAAGTCTACCTTACAGTCAACTACTGCTTTGTCAACTACGGAAGCAGAGTATATGACGATTACAAAGGCTGTCAAGGAGGTAATTTGGCTTCAAGGGTTGCTCGGTGAACTTGGAATAAATCAAAAATTTGTCACACTGCATTCTGACAGTCAGAGTGCAATTCACTTAGCAAAGAATCAAGTTTATCACGCAAGGACAAAGCACATTGATGTTCGGTATCATTTCATACGTGAGATACTCGAAAAAGGTGAAATTAGAATCCAGAAGGTCTACACTTCTAAAAATCTTGCATATATGCTTACTAAAGTATTAGTTGAGATCAAGTTCAATTATTTTGTGGACTTGATTAACGTTGTGAAAACTTGAAGATTGGTTTGAGACTCCAGTGATGATGGTTGATGGCGAGTTTGAAGAAAGTGCTATTCGCCAAGGTGGAAATTTGATGAAATAAAATGTGGTTCATATCCACTTGATTAGATTATTTCTACAATTTGGATACAAGTTGCTACAAGTTGCCAACTTGCTTACACTAGCAAGTGAAGAAGTTTGACTTATAAATAGGATATTTTCCCTTTGAGTTTAGGCACATCAAAAACACACACTAGTTCATTTCTTGTAGTGTTCTCTTCTCTTTTTAGTACTTTGTAATAGTTTTTCTATTTGAGAAATATACAAAGTTTGGTTCTTTATTTTCGGTTTCTTTTAGTAGCATTTAATTTTCAACAAGCTAGTTTGGGGTAAGATTATAGTGTTGCGTTTATCACACTCTTTACCTAGTCGGTGAGATATTATCGCGGTTATTCCACAAACAGTTTTTTTATTCAAACCTAACTAAGTATATATTTAAAAATTAGAATGTATACGAAAAAAATTGAAAATAGTCAGTAAGGATCCTCAATATAGTTGCGTAGGTAAATCTAAATCTTCGCGAAATAAACTTGATAGAAGAAACATCATCCATCCGGTTCATATTTTCAACCTTAAAAGATTATTGTTATCATGTTATGTACCATATCAAAAGTATAATTCTCAAACAGTATCGTAGCTGACTTGATGAATGCCATATCAAAAAATGTATGCGAAGCACCATAAAGATATGTGGTAACCATCTAGCATTGAAGTTCTATCAGTTTTGACCATTTCAAAATAAATTTAACAAATATTTAGATGATCATTATTTCAAATATTGTTTATATTCCGAAGTCAAAAGTAGAATTAGAAACTTTGTGCGTTTGTAACCATTGAATACGAATACGTGCAACTAAACAGTAACAATCTTTTATCAAATAGTGTGAATTTCTTTTGTAAAATAAGATATACTGAATTTATTAGCTATAAAATGTGGGTAACATATTTACAAGTCTCAAAAGTGTTTGATGGTTCAAATGATTTTCATCCCCACGGTTATGAAATGATCAACAAATTAAAACATACCTTTATTTTGTTTGGTCTTCGTCAATCACCAAAAACATCACAATATGTGTCTTTGAATGATTGTGATGAACTGTCTTTGACCCCATCTCAAATAATGTAGTAGATGTGCATGTGAACATGACTAATATACATTTTATCTTATATGAGTTTATGGCAAGTAGTATAGTATACTAGCTTCGAGTATAATAATCTAATCGGGTTATAGAACGTGTGCGACGTGCTATTTATGTATTACGTTACCCGCGTTATAGGTAAAAAATTATGATGTATCCGATACTCGATAGCTATGACTATATGTTGCAAATGCAAACGTATAGCAGATTTATTGTTAATTTGTATATTGTTATATTTTTAAAAATTGACACAAGCACAAGACACTTTCAAGTTTCAACTATTTAGTGAATAATCTATGATTCGTATCAAAATCAGTATCTCAATCTTATAATGATGTTGGCATTCATCACCAAACACACAAAAGCTATTTTATCCATTGCAAATTTGCATTCACTAGGACTAACGACTGAGATATTTAAAAGCTTGCTTAATTTGAATTGTGTTTGAAGAAATAATACCTATAACGCTAGACATAAAAATCGTTTATGAGGTTTGGCTAACTTGCAAGGGCTATGAACAGTGGCGGACGCAGGAATATAGCAAGTGGGGGGGCAAAAAAAATTTTTTTGGACAATGACATCAAAATACGGAAAAAAAATTAATATCGAAATGATAAATCGAGTATTTTTACTTAGAAATGAGAGATTTATAAGGTGTTGCCGTACTGAATATTGAGTTTTAATATGTAAGTGGGGGGCAATTTGGTTTACGAGTGGGGGGCACGTTCAAAAAATCTTCAAAATCGAAAAAAATTTACACTAAAATCTCATTTTATCGGGCTAGTCATGGGGGGCGCCGCCCCCCGAACTCTCTATGTATGTCCGCCACTGGCTATGAATAGTCATATTATTTTCATTTGAAATAAGTCTACGTGCATGCATTTGCTTGAACTCATTTATGAAAAATGACCCCAATTTTGTAGTATTATTTTGTATTAAGGCTAGTCCCCATCACCAATTGTTTACTAAGACCATATATAAACGATAAGCTCAACGAATAAATAAAGTACATGCATGCATATGTAATTTGCCCTTAATGGCAGCTATAGTCGCTAAAAATGTACTCGTTAGAGCATGCTCAATGCTTAAAGTCTTAAAGACATGGACACACGAATGAAAGGGTTAAAACTTTTACCATTATGGATGCTCTAATTTGTCACGGTAAAAACTTTTAGCCACGACAATTCAACTTTTAATTATGACATGCGTCGTGGCTAACAAAGCCGACTTTGAACTTTGTTCTCGAATACAGATACAGGTATAGATATACATGTAAAACTTCTTTAGTACTACGTAGTTGTTTAGATCATGCATTATTATTCTTGTAGGAAGGGTTATAATATATTAATATACATGTAAAAGAGAAAAGATTAGAAATGGTATATTATAATCGTACATAACTACATATAGTATGTTTTGTAATTTTGTTGAAAGAGATGTATCGATTATTATTGAGTGGGGTTTACTAGAAGTACCCAGAGAATGTCGACATAGACACACGAATGAATACTAACTTGGATCCAACTGGTACTTTAAATGTCCTGATTCTCTACTGTAGTCTTGTCGTCTTAAATTATTGGCTTCAAATAAATTTGCTAAGAGTTGTTTTATAAATTATGGGCTACCTACGGCTAACCAAGATCTTACACGGATTAAAATGACAATTAGACAAATAATACTAGTAGAAGACTAGAAATGGCTCTAGAAAAAAATAAAATGAAGAAGAAAAACACCCATTTGCTTGGAAAATGTGGGCCTTACTCCATAATTATGCTTTCAAACTTTTCTTCTATAAAACCCTACGACCCATCATGCAACTTCATCATCATCAAATTATTCATAAACTTTTATCCTAAATGGAAATAATCAATCTAAGTGAACAAGAAATCAAAAATCAAGCCATAGTCAAAGCCCTTTACAAGGCATTAGCAGTCGGAGACACGAAATATGTGTCCGAGATCCTAGCAAGTGACCTTGAGTGGTGGTTTCATGGCCCTCAGAATTGTCATTACATGATGCGCATGCTTACCGGAGAAGCATTACACACGGAGTTTAAGTTTGAGCCTCGAAGTATCACTACCATTGGTGATGAGATGGTTATAGCCGAGGGATATGAGGGAGCAAACGTGTACTGGGTACACGTTTGGGCCCTCAAAGACGGGTTGATTACAAGGTTTAGGGAGTATTTTAATACGTGGTTAACGGTTAAGGAGTTGAGAGTGACGCCCGTGAAGAAGAATCGGTCTACTGTGTGGCGTAGCCAACCACGGGATCTTTTTCGCAGGTCGTTGCCCGAGCTCATGCTTGCCATTTGATCAAAGTCCAGAAAACATTCGTCTACATATTTTTCAGTAAATTTTAGGTCTTGTTACTCTAAAAACCCATGTATCAATTGTACATATGCAATTTATAATTATTATTTTTTAGTTTCATGGAATTTGTCAAATACAGTTCGATGTTTTTTTGGAGCGTTTTTCCAATGTCCACTTGTTCAAATATTATGAAACATGAAGTGATAAAACATTTTATGTAAGCGAGTAAATCGGGTAAAAAAACATTTTGACATCATGAAGTCTTGTATAGTTTTTTAGTTATCTGTAGCTTAGTAGAAAATTTTCTTTCTGACGTTTTATAACTTAGTTAAAAAATATTTCAACATTATGAGGTCTTGTACAGTTTTTTTGAGTTAATAATATCCGCCTTTTTTAAAAGTTTATAACTTATAAACCGAACTTGAGAAGCCATTTTGCAAGCATATCTAATCCTTTAGAACGACATATACTGTAAATGCAAGTGATTATTTATGATAACTTCACCTTTACCAAAAAAAGAAAGAATGAAATACATTAAGTAACTCAAAACAAGTATAAAAATGTGTGCGTAAATGTCAAAAAATATGTGAAAGAAATTACGATGATCTGGATACACAAATTTTAGAGAGCTGGGAGCGGACACCAGAAAGTGGTGTAAAAGCCGCCACGTAAGATTTTGGGGTTTCGACATCACATTTATGGAGAGTAGTTGGTACGAGAAAAAGTAATACTAAATGGATATAAGCCCACAAATACGCACTTTTATTACTAAAAAACGAAAAAAAAAAAACGAAAAAAAAACCCTTTGGCGCTAGCTGGTGATTTTGGCGCGAGCCACTTTGGCGCCAGCCAGGAGTGGTGCGCCAACGGAGGTCTGGCGCCAAAACCCTACCAGGGGTGTCCAAAAAACCGAGGAATCACAAGTACCGAAGAACCGTACCGAAACCATCCCGGAACCGAACCATATATTAGAATCATGGTCCGGTTCTTGGTTCCTAAAATTCCAAATTTACGGTTCGGGAAAGAATCGCCCGGTTCCGGTTCTTTCCCGAAAGAACCATTCTTTTGGAAATATAGGTTTTTACAAGGTTTGTTTATGATATTATGTAGAACGTGTAGGCTTTTAAAAAAATAGAAAATAAGGCCATAGTCTTTAATCAACATCATTGTCAAGTCAACTTGTGGAGACGTTGTTTTACACCAAAGATTGGCTGAAAGTGAGAGAGGAAAATAAATGTGGATGAAATTAAAGATACTTTGAATGATGACGAGGTTGTTAAAGGAATGAAGAAGCGGTATGAAGTTATAAAGGCAATATGAAAGCGCGTTAAGCATTTTTTATGAGATTTGGATTATAAATGCTTGTTCTAGTACTTTTAACAATTATACACTTAAATTTCTTTACATGTTGTGTTCTTGTTTATGTTTTTTTAAACTATTAAATTATTGGTGCGGTTTTTGTTGTTGAATAAATTTTTTTGTGTGTTTATATTGCTATAATATGTCATTTATGAAAGATTAAAAAATAAAAATATGAAAATTTTAAATATAATGGTTCTCAACGGGAATACCCGAAAGTTCCCATCCCGGAAACGGAACCGTCCCGAGATCAAACCGAAGAAATAGAGACGGTTCTCGGTTCCAAATTTTTCTTAATTTAGGGTTCTTGGTTCTTGCGGTTTGATTCTGGTTCGGTCCGGTTCTGGAACCATGGACACCCCTGCTACCAGCCCAGCCACCAGCCTCCGTTCCCCCACTCTTAAAGATATTGAAACGTTAGTTTGATGATCTTATTAAATAACTTTTATGCACTAACCTAAGACCGGAGGAGTGGTATAAAAAACTAATCATCACATTAACGTCACATTAGTTTTTTCATAACCCACAAAAACTCATATGAAGTTAAAAAAACAAATAAAAAATCATACGAAGAGAGTTGTAACAAAAAAACTAACTTCCACCTTACCTCTAATTTATATAAAACTAGGGTAGATGCCCGAGCTTCGCCGCAGATTTTATGTGGACGTTGGTTCGGTAAAAATGTAGAAAGAGACAAACCGATGTGTAGTTATAGCATTAACGTTCAAAAAATAGTTTTTACATAAGTATCATCACATGTGGCATGGGATCCACCATAATTATTTACATATGTAGTAAGTTGACAAACCACGTACGTTGACATGACATATGTTTACAACAGTAGCATAAGTACAGTATTTTGTTAATAGACCGATTTTGTTTTCTTGTCAGCTGCTTCTATGTTAGATAGGAGCGAACGCTTGACGGTTGTAGTCTTCCTTTTTAGTTGTTTTTCTCTGGTTGTCTCAACAGTTGTTATAGCATTGTGTAGCACATTGTCTTCTGGTTGAGTACTTACATATGATGATTAACATAATAATTAGTTAGAAATATGTGCTAACGGATTTGGGAACGATGTAGGATGTATATAACTCCTTCTGAGCACATTTGCAGGATCAACGCAACAGCAAGACGTTTCAGCAAAAACAATTTTCAAAAGGAGAATTTTTTAAAATGACTTGTGAAATGTACAATACAGAAATAGGACTTGTGAAAGTGTATAATATATTTGATCTACCTTTTTTGTGTAATGTTAATAGGGCTGCAATTTTTATTTTTTTTAATAATTTCAATCTGTATTACAAAATTAAGCAATAATCACTGCCTAACACAGTTAAAGACAGATTAAGCCTACTTGAAAAGTAAGGATTATTCAGTTCAGTTTTCCACTAAATTGGTTTTCAATTCAGGTTGGTTACGTATAAGGTTAAACAAACATCCCAAATAGCTTATGTGCTTTTCGGCTAATATTTCATAAGGTTACTTTATGTGGATAATTCGAAGGTCTTGGGTTATATAAGCTTAATATGACATGATAAGCAGTATAAGCCAAAAAGTTACTATACCAAATACGCAACAAATACTTATCTTATAAAACATATGTCGGAAACCAAATAAGCCATAACCTAACTGATAAAGGTGGTTTTCCCCTATATACAGGTGTTTTTTCCATAAGCTCACTTATTGTGGCTTACTTCAAAAGTTTTAGGCATATATAAGTCAAAAAGTTCCTAACAAACTTATATAAGGCGTAAAGGTTCAAATTTCGAGGTTATATAACATAATAAGGCGAAAACCAAATAACTCATAAGCCGGCTATGTAACACGAAACAAACTCCCCCTTAATAGTTATTCCACACAGACGATTACTGTCACACCCCACCATGGCGGAATATGAGGCGCGGCGTATGGATATCATCACAACAATAGCGTGTCTATAAAGAGAACTATATGAACTAGAAATGTCATAAAAGGTGACACAAATGTCATGACAATATCTCAACAATGCGGGAGTCTATGTAAGTAGGTAAAAGTCCCACCTCTTACCAAAGACAAACAAATAAAACAAACATCAACATAAAGGTACTCGTAGTATCACTTATTCAATCAAACAAAAGAAATCTATGAAGGAACGGGGATCTCCTTCTAAATGCATTCCTAGGCGACTCCAATCCTAGCCACTTATGTTCTCACGCTTACCCACATTAACACCTGAAAGGGACACTAAAACACGTCAACAATAATGTTGGTGAGAGTCATAGGTTTAGACTCCAATGCCAAAATCAAGTTATGAGTTGTGAATAATAACCATCAACCAAAGAAAATATGGACAATGTGCTACAATTATGTATTAACAACTAACATTCATGATTAACCATTCACCATAATTCCAAGGCTCCTAGCCTTACCAATCACCATGGCCCCATAGGTGCCCATACACCTATGAACCAATCCTAAGGCCCCGCCTTGTCAACATCCCCTTGGTACCAAGTCAAACCACAATAACTGAGACGGTACGTGTCCCCCGATCTAAATCATAAGCACAATCAAGAATCACATAGCAGTTAATCACATAAGTGTACACACAAGTCCATCACAAACCATAAAAACATTCCCAGCATTATTTACAAAATCATACAGTGTCTCTTCCATCCCATTTGGATGTCAAAATCATTAAAAGATATGGGACTATGAAACTCACCTGATCGAGCTTCTTCAAATATCCGCGCACTAGCAAAAAGCTAAACACACAAACGCATACTATCAAAACATGAACCAAATACTAAAATGGTTCATCAATCTATGATGGATATCTATCATTATCCTACAACTTAACCTCATTTATATGTCATAAGCATCCGATTACACCCCTCTATAAAGCCCTTAACTTAGTTAAGTTCATAACCCGTCCCGTTAATATTTTACCCAAAAGAGTCCTGATTTTCATACTCCGTATTATGAGCCAAACACCCACAAAACCTAAACCACATTCCTTGAAATGAAAACCCCATAAACTTATATGTGTTAGCTAAAATCTCAGTCGTTTCCCAAACATCAAAGAAAATTTTAAGTCCCCGATATACAACTTATACTTTCGCCTATCCAGATTTTACCGATTTTGAACGTATGAAATGTTTGTTATGATCAGAGGGTCTTCCACTACCCCAATTGATTATTCCTCTTTCAGATATCTTATATAACATATAAACTAACTCTCATGTTCGTTTTAAAGTCCAATTGTACTCCTAAGTACCCTAACCATCTTAAAACATTAATTGAAAACCCATTGATTTCAAGATTGTTTTGAATTCTTCGACTGTTATAACCTGTTTTGACCCACTTCCCTACCTCCAATCCAGTTCTAGTTTCTTGAATTTGAAAGCCAATTCAATTACCTTTCTAGGTACATAAGATTCGAAAATTAAAAGTTTGTAGAACTCTAGATATGATCAAAACAATGGACCAAAAATTCTGCCCAGTATTTTAATTACGAATTTAATTGAATTAACCTAATTAATTATTCATAATTTACTTAATCACAAGCCCTAATTATTCTAATCATTGTTAATCTTAAAAAATCAGGTTTTTAATTTATAATAAACCCTAAATCCATCATACATTTATTATAAAAACATTAAAAACAATTTAATTGCAAAGGGATTTGAAGGTTTTACCTTAAGATCAATGGAAGACGAAAAAAATGAAGAATCCTAAAACCCAAAAAAAATATCGACCTCCTTGATTCTCTAGGTATTTATGTTTCTTTCTATGTTATTTAACACCTTATATAGTTATAATACCAATCCCAACCTAAGTAAAGTTGCCATATATAATTCCACTACTTTTTCTCCTTTTCTTTTCTTTTTTTTTTATTTCATAACCGACCTATACCCCTTAAATTTTGTTTTTTTTCTTTTTATTACTAATAATTGTATTAATAATATTGCCTTAATTTTCTTTAATTTATTTCAGCTCCTAAAGCCTCCAAAACCTCAAAACTGTAAAACTAGTCAAATTTACGCGTATACCGTAAAAGACGTAAAATATATATTTTTACAAAAACTCTTGAAATATGAAATAAACTAATTAAGTAAGTCCTAAATGACTTAAACCATCCCAAAAAATACTCCCGTGACTAATTACCTCATCTGAGACCTCTAAATGCTAAACCTTAAATCGTAAAAATACGATTTTCTATAATACATATATGTATACGTAAAACCACTAAATAACACCATATTATTTCATAGTCACCACTATGTGAGCTCATGAACATAAAAACATCACACATCGTTTCACTCACAAGGTACCCCGTACCCGAAAACAATGTCCAAACCACACTCTATTCACACCAAATAACACATAAACATATAAAGACACATAAGTTCACGAAATATGCACAAAATAAAGCTAAGTGACGAACCTCAAAACCGTGGTTGTGATATCACTCCCTCCTAATAGAAATCTCGTCCTGAGATTTACTTCTTAGGACCGTCATTAACAATAGTTGAGGATACTTGTTCCTCATAAACTCATCCCGTTCCCACGTGAACTCTAATCCACGTTTCAAATTTCATATACCCATAACTACGGTATATTACTTTTTCCAACGTCTTAGCTTCCATCCAAAATCTCTACCGGCTATTCGATGAGACGAAGACTCGTATCCATACTAATATCATCTAACGGTACTTGCAAGTAGGTTATTGCTAGCATTTCCTCATTTTTAACACATGAAATACATCACGCATACTACTCAAGTCTCCTAGTAATTCCAACCTATAATCCACTGGTCCAGTCCTTTCGAAGATTTTGAATGGACCCACGATTCTAGGTGTTAACTTTCCTTTCATCCCAAACCACGTCACTTCTTTCCATAGTGAAACCTATAGCATAACCTTATCCCCAATCTCAAATCCCAACGGCTTACGCCTCTTGTCGACACAACTTTCTTGTCGGTCCTTTGCCATTTTCAACCTCTACTTAAGCACTGCCACCACCTCTTGTAGTTTCCCGTTCCAACTCCGGTCTAATATGTTGACTGCTTCTAACTTCACCCCACCATAACGGTGATCCACCTCATAATCTATGGATTAACTCCAACAGTTTCTACTACATTTCCTATCACCAGACCTAACAGTTTTCCCTTCTATATCACTACACTATCTTGACAACCCCTTGCTCCCTCAAGCCATTCTTCCTCCATACTACTTCTCACTTGTCTCTCTATAATCTTAATTTCCATACCATCTTCTATCTCATCTTCAACCAATAATTTAGGCGATCCTCTTATTCCCTACATTCTCATCAGTGAGGAATACGCCCCTCTCACTAGTGACTCTCTTTGTAGAAGTATTCTTCCTAAATAAAATGCATTCTCCAACTATCTCCAAACCGTACGCCAATGCTCTAGGCGTCTTCCTCCATTATCCCTATGGTATGCTCATACCAACCATTAGTCTATCAACGGTATACTATGCTTACTTCCCATCGTTTATTCCCTTGCCATAATCCTTCATAAAGCATTCCATACTTCTTAGGCTAATTTTTATGTAGAACCTCCTATTCTATCACATCCGTACGCAATCCTTCCAACTTCTCAACTACTTGACTTCTCATTCCTCTTAGAATATGGGATGAATTATTCAGTCTATCGATTATCACCCAACTCTCATCGTACTTATTCCTCTACCCCATTATGTATCCCCTCTACCATCTTCGTCCCTACACCGCCCTTTCTATGCTACTCCTATCTATGTAGGAAGTATAACCTATGTCCCTTTTCTCCATATGATTTTCCAAGCCACACAACATAAATATTGACGCGTTCTCTGCTTTAGACAAATACTCGTGCAGCTTACATATCCAAACCCTCCTAACACGTCATCCATATAGCTAAATTGTGTCTCAGCATCACTTCCTCCATCTTATTCCATGTCTCATTAACTATGCTTGCCCTTCCCAGATGGTACATGGCCTTGCAATTTTCCTTCATCACTTAACTCCACCCATCACCTTTGCCAAATGTTCAATCAAGAGGATTGAATATGTGTTGGAGACGTTCATGATCCGTATAGATCATTCTCTACGACTCGTACACCAAATGCCTCTTGCATTCTAGGCATATCTAACAATCCATCTCTATTAACTAAGTCTTATCTAGTTCTTCTAAATCTTCAGCTCCTGCAACGCATAAGCAATCGCCTTTCTTTGTCGTCCTTGTACGCATCCAAATCCTTGTTCCACGAATCGTCATGCTTCGCGAATTCATCCAGTCCTTCCGGTAATTCCAAGATCTGTTTATTATCTAATCCACCTCTTCAGCCTCCAAAACGCTTCCTCACCTTTCTTTACTTCGCCCCTTGTTGGTTCCATGATATGTCATCATCTCTAACTACTCATCATGGTAAACTTAATCTTAAAACTCATACTTGAAAATCTCACGTATAATTCCTTTTCCTAATCCACTCCAAAGCCAACACATGATTCGCCTCACTATCATTCTTAGACTTTGAGTAGATCAAGATATCGTCGATACTCCCGATTACAACACGTTTATATACGGTCATGTGCACTCGGTTCATTGACTTCATGAAAACCGCTAGTGCTTTGGTGAAGCCAAATGCATAACCGTAAACCCAAAGCGTCCATTCAACATTCTTAACTGTTTTTACTACATCATTCATGCATCCTCTCTTGTTAGCAACACAAACAAATTTATGCCTCGTTCTACTCGCGAAATTCTACGCACATTCTAAAAGATCGATACACCTTCTTATCAACCCATCCAACCACTTTCACATCACATTTACTACCAGGTAACTCAACCTTTATCTTGCATTCCTTGCAATTTCTAAAAACTCATGTCTTTAAAATCATTCCATCAATAATTGCCTTGGAAAGGCACTAACTACAACTCATCTTTCTCCTTCTACTGGCTCTGTTCATGGTTCTACTTCAAGATACTAGGTAAACCTACTAAATCTTAAGAAATTTTCGGAAAATTTTACATACTTAACGAGTATCACAAGTACATTTGAAATATCACATCCCCTTCCAACATTCTTTATGATGCGTTACTTGTGCCAATACCCATACTTTATACAAATCCCTATTCATCTCCCTTGGCACTCCTAAGAGACCTCATGACCACATTAGTTCGTCTTTCTACGAACTTTTAACTCTTTCCCCATCACAAAGGTCATTCCAACTATTCTTTCATAAGACTATCTCAATGCTCTCAATTAATACAAAACCAAAACTACATCTGGAACCCACCAGACACGACCAACGAATCAAAACTACGGATAACTAACAACATTTCACATGCACCAGTTAAAACAAGTCAAAAACCACGATACTCAAAATAAAACTCAAACCCAAAACATGTATCAACTCAAAATGACCCATGACAACGAAAAAATAATCCAAGAAACATCCAATGGCAACCAAAACATATTACGCCCCGCGACATATTTTTTTAAACCTTGCACGACATCGACTTTTCCTAAAAGAATATTTTTCTTTACCTCTCCACGTCTATGTGACTCAAACAATCTACAAACAACCCTCAATACAATCTCAAGACTCAACTCAAAGACTAGGTACCCAAAACATCCCAAATCATAAGTTTAAAAACTACTATTCAGAACTCAACCTTGAACCCGACACTTGTACAACAATTTTAACCAGGCTACTGACCTCCCATGACTATACATTCTGAATATTTGAAAAGTACGTTCCGAGTACATATTTTTAGGCTTTTGAATCACCCAAAAAACTTTAAAAACGAACAAGTTATGACCAAAACAATTTTATACTAGTTGTTTTAAAAAACTAAAAAATCATCTTAGTAATTAACATAATCCTTTTTTTAATGAAAAGAAATAGATGTATGTGAAATTTTCATGAACTTTGTTTAGTCTTGTATAAATAATTATAAATGACGTATATCGATTAAACTCACTTATATGAAATATTTAAGTAGGAAAATTTTATTTTGCTTTATTTTAAAGAAGGTCTTTTAGAATTTGAAATAAATAAGTGCTGATTACATAAAAAAAACTTATGGTATATCTTGTTGCAAACACGACTCCTACACCTTACCCTTATTTTACCGAATACAACCAACTATCTAACTCTATAGTAGCTTTCCAGGTCTTTTTTTCAATATATACCGACCAAAAGAAATGTAAGACTCAACACAAAAGATTTCATTATCCCAAAAGAAATCACAAGTTATTTCAATAGACTTAAAACAAAAAAAACCATTTTAAAACGGACACGTAAAATAGGAAACTCAAAGAATACGCTACAACGGAGGTTGAATATCTAAAAAGAAGCGAGCTGGCCACCCTCCTAAGGATACAATCGATAATTGTAGGGGATCATACATATATAGGCATATTAGGATACATATACTCAAATCTGTCCAACATCTACTATACAAGCATGTATTAATCCTCTTTCATGCAATCATACTTAGGAATCCATTGAAGTTGTGCTACTTGTATAACTATGTTGGCCACCATACTTATACATTTAATTTTTCCCCAATGCACTCCCTCCTATGATGACACTTATAAGAATCAATACAACACATAACACATAAATCCATCAACTCACCTAAGCACATAACCACATAAACAATAAGGTAAAAAACTCCAACTATTAAAATAACATAGTCAAACTCTTGGAATACAGAAATCCATAATCTAGCTAAAACAGCATAGACAAAATCCAAAACGAAAACATAATCAATTATAAATCATGTCGCCCATCAGAGTGGAAACAACTTAAAATCCTTCCTATCCACCTAATCCTAGTAACTCGAACCACCACATGATTCTTAGGGAACATGACTTAAACATCAAAAGAAAAATACTATACCTCAGGTACATAAAATAACTCAACAAAAGACAGAAACTACCATGTACCAAATTATGTACTATGATGTACAATTTAAGCAAAATACACACTGACTAGCGTGGACGATTATGGTTCAACCCGCACTAGTCACAAGCCGAAAAGAAAATAACATGTGGCTAAGTATGAACTACTATGGTTCAACCCATACTAGTCAAAACTTAACAGACATCGCAAGTAAAAACCAATAATATCCAGAAAAAACTTCAATTAATATCAAATGCACACATACTCCTACGACGCCTATATGCGAGGACCCTTAAGCTATACACTAAGCTACGAGACTAGGCAACCTAATTTTCTATAACCATTGTCTCTGATACCATTATGTCATACCCCACCATGGCAGAATATGGGGCGCGACGTATGGATATCATCACAACAATAGCGTGTCTATAGAGAGAACTATATGAACTAGAAATGTCATAAAAGGTGACACAAATGTCATGACAATATCTCAACAATGCAGGAGTCTAGGTAAGTAGGTAAAAGTCCCACCTCTTACCAAAGACAAACAAATAAAACAAACATCAACATAAAGGTACTCGTAGTATCACTTATTCAATCAAACAAAAGAAATCTATGAAGGAACGATGATCTCCTTTTAAGTGCATTCCTACGCGACTCCAATCCTAGCCACTTATGTTCTCAGGATTACCCACATTAACATTGAAAGAGACACTAAAACACGTCAACAATAATGTTGGTGAGAGTCATAGGTTTAGACTCCAATGCCAAAATCAAGTTATGAGTTGTGAATAATAACCATCAACCAAAGAACATATGGACAATGTGTTACAATTATGCATTAACAACTAACATTCATAATTAACCATTCACCATAATTCCAAGGCTCCCAGCCTTACCAATCACCATGGCCCCATAGGTGCCCATACACCTATGAACTAATCCCAAGGCCCCGCCTTGTCAACATCCCCTTGGTACTAAGTCAAACCATAATAACTGAGACGGTACGTGTCCCCCGATCCAAATCATAAGCACAATCAAGAATCACATAGCAGTTAATCACATAAGTGTACACACAAGTCCATCACAAACCATAAAAACATTCACAGCATTATTTACAAAACTGTTAGAAATACGTTTTAACGTATATTAGAAGTATCGGTCACTCCACAATAATATTCATGTTGTAATAGCTCGTAGTTAGATAATAGTTGTTAGTTACTTATTAACTTAAGTAAGAACCGGTCCATGGGCTTGTCATGGACCGGCCCAAGCCCATGTTTAGCTTGGTACTATAAATACCCCTTTCCACTAAGGAAAGGGGTTGGTTGTTGTTCCATTTTACACATTCATATTAATAAAATCTTTCACATATTCTCTCACTTTCTCTCTCTAGTTTCTCTCACTAGAAAACATCAACCCACTTCATAGATTCATAGGTTATCAACATTCTACATTTGGTATCAAGAGCTATGGGGTGATTTAAGGTAAGGATTGTGTTGCTTTTTTAGTTTTTGAATCTATTAGTGATCTTTAGGAAAAATCAATCTTGAATCTTGTTATTTTTGGTGTTTTTTTTATTGGGATTGATTGATAAGGATTGGGTTTAGCTTATTTTGGTAAAAATCATAAAACTTTTTGTGGTTTTGGATCAAAAATCGGGGTTAAAAGCTTCTTTTTAAGTCTCGGAAACAATTTTTTCCAGAATTTTCCGAATAGGATTCCGAATAGGTGGATTTTCAGCATAGAAAGTTTATTCCGAATAGGATTCCGAATAGGAGAGTTTCCGAATAGAAGAAATTTTTCCGAATAGAAGATTTTTCCGAATAGAAGAAATTTTTCCGAATAGAAGATTTTTTTCCGAATAGAAGATTTTTTCCGAATAGAAGATTTTTCCGAATAGAAGATTTTTCCGAATAGCCAATTTTTCCGAATAGACACCAATTTTCCGAATAGCCAACTTTTCCGAATAGACACCAATTTTCCGAATAGCCAAAATTAGGAAATATTCCGAATTGCCATCATTCCGAATAGACCAGTTTTTCCGAATAAGCCAAATTGCCAAGATATTCCGAATTGAAGAAAACATTCCGCATAGGGTTTTTCCGCATAAGGGTTATTCTGCATAGAGTTTATTCCGAATAGGGTATTTTCAGCATAGGATTATTCCGAATAGGCATTATTCCGAATAAGGGTTTATTCTGAGTTTGGGTTATTCAGTATAAGCAAGTTCAAGGGGTATTTGAGTTTTTTTTTTTCCGACGATCTTTAGTGGATTTAATCTTGAGTTCAACCAACACAACACAAATTCTCAACCTTTCTTCACTGCTCGATCAAACGATAATCTTTGAGTCTGTTAAGTGATCACAATGAATCCAAGTTCATTAATGCCTCAGATGACATCTCTTACGGATATCTCGATCATAACGGGGACTGATAGTCGTCCACCGATGCTTATTAAAGAGGTGTTTGAGGCATGGCAAGGTCGAATGATGCAATATCTAAAGGGGAAACCGACATACGAAAGGCTTATGGTCAAATCGATTTTGAATGGTCCACTCGACTATGGTACCATTACGGTTGACAACGTGACTAGACCACGAGAATTTGAAGAACTCACTCCAGCTCAACAACTTGTTGCAGATGCAGATGAAAAAGCTCTTCAAACAATTCTCCAAGCTCTTCCCCATGACATCTATAGGATGGTGAGTCAGTATACGGTGGCAAAGGATCTATGGGAACGTCTTAAGGTGTTGCTACAAGGAACGTCTCTCACCAAACAGGAAAGGGAATGTCAGTTGTATGACCTGTTTGATAGATTCACGTACAACCCAGGGGAAACGCTCCACGATTATTACTTCAGATTCACCACACTCATGAATGATCTGAATGTATACAATCTTGTGATTGCACCATTTCAGGTTAACACCAAATTCTTGAATACTCTACCTCAAGCTGAATGGGGTGAGTACATTACCGATGTCAAGTTAACCAGGGATCTGCATAAGTGCAATTTGGATCAAATATATGCCTTCCTTCAGCAGCATGAGAAGCATGTGATTATGCACCGTTCTCCTCGCGGTATGTACCCAGATTCCTTAGCTTTGATGGCGAATCAACCAAGCTTGTCTCACAACAACACACCTTATATCTTGGGACATCAAGCCTATCATCAATCACCTTACATGACACCAACCTTTCCCCAATACTCGATTCTACCACAACCACCCACCTCACATCAGCAACAATATCGGTTCAATGCACCTTCACCACAGTATGCTTCACAACTTCATCCAGCAAATGTTGCACCTTATGCAGTATATCCATCAAGCTACCCTGATCAAATGAGTATTCCTTCTACTGATTATGCAGCTCATCCAGATCAAGCACTGTATTGTGATGATGAGGAAGTCCCAGTTCCTGTATTCCAACAAGGAGCTGACCCAGTTGAAGTGCTAACTACTATGTCTGCTTATCTCACAAGAACGTTAAGCAAACGAGGATTCAGAGGATCAGCTCCTACCAACAATCAGTTGAGGAATTCATCCAATTCTCGCCAACAAGCTACTATTGAGAATGGCAGGGTCATGGTTCAGCCAATTCAACCATATCAGGGGAGATCTTCCACTTCAACCAATGCTCGCACGATTACTCCTGCTCCTGCTCCAATGGTCAACAATCCTCCACGGGCTAATACAGGCAAGTTGAGAATGATCACATGCTACAACTGCAAGGAAGAGGGTCATATGTCCAGGGATTGTAAGAAACCCAAGAGGAGAAGGGATGGACAGTGGTTTGCAGAAAAGATCTATCTGGTAAATGCTCAGGCGCAAGGAAGGGAACTTGATGAAGAGGAGCTTGCATTTCTTGCTGACCCAGGGATTGCTGAACAAGACGTTGTCACTACGCAGAATGCAGCTTACCAAGCCGATGATCTTGATGCGTATGATTCCGACTGTGATGACTTTCAAACTGCAAAGGCTGCTTTCATGGCGACTTTCTCCAGCTTAGGGCCAGATAAGAGATCTGAGGTACTTATTAATAACACCGATAATGCCACTGATGCTAGTATTCAACCACATCAAGTTGGGCAAGAGAGTGCTGATTCGAATGAATCTTCGGTGGTGAGTCTTTCAAATGAGGAGACAAACAATGATAGCAATATCAATGTGAGTCCCTAGATTTTGAGTGAATCACAACCGGGATCCATTTCGCATACGCCTACTCCTGCTCAACAAGATTTGGTCATGGTTCCTGCTACATTACTTAGCCAAATGAATGCTGCACTCTTAGAAACCTTAGCTAAGAATAGGAATTTGTCTGATGAGCTTGCCTTAAGCAATGAGAAAGTACAAACTTTGGAATTAGTGCCTTCGTCAAGTGTTCTCACAAATCTAGAATATGATCATTTTAGAAACAAACAAATGGGTCACTTGCAAGAGATCGAAAACTTAAGAGCAAATCTGTCTCATGAACTTAAAGAAAAGGAGTTAGTAGTCACTAATTTTCAAAAACTTCAAACTGATTTTGAATTACTCGAATCTAAGAAGAATGAAATGGAGATTAATGCTGCTAATAAGATTAGAAGTCTAGACTACTTGCTTTTAAGACAATACGCTGCTTCTCAACTAGTGCACTTATTTGATGCTTCGTTTAGAGAGTTTAACTTATCACGTCAAAAAGGCCTTCCCCCTAACCCAAAGTATGCAAAACAAGCTTTAAGACATAGTCCAAGATTGTATAATGCAACTCAATTAGGATTGGCTTTAGACCCGATTGTTTTTCCCAATGATCGAACAAATAAGGATCTAGTTGATGAGGATCGGTCATACAATTCAGCAAAATATCCCGATTGTGATTATTTTAAAATGAATAAGGAGCTTGCAAAAACTGATTTTAGAGTTCGCTTCCATATGGATAAGGATCTCATTACAGCACCAACCTACATGATCGAGGAAGAAAGCCCTAGTACATTTCCTACACTTGTCAACATGGAAGGTCCTAAGGAAATTCCAAAGAATCTTCCACCTGTTAGCACTGTATGGTTAAACTTGCAAGAGATTAACCGTTACTTTACTAACTTTGACAAGGTCATTTTGGAATGTACGACTTCAAATGGCTTAAACGCCGGAGAATGGGCTTTCGAACACATGAACGAGGTGTTTAAAACTGAGATCAATCCGTTTGTCGAAAGTCTAAAAGGAAGTTTTGCATCTCTTAAGGAAAATCTTCAGTTTGAAATTGGTGAAGTTCAAAAAGTGTTTTATGAAATGGACACCGCTTACGAACTGCAACTAATTGAAAAAGAAAAGATTTTAACCGAATATGACCGATTCTTGTCCGAAGTAATCTCATGTGATGTGCTTACTACTGTAAATGTTAATTATTCGAATGAGCTTACATCTGCTGCGATTAATTGTGATGCTGTGAATATTTGTGAGGATATTTGTGATGATGTTTGTAATCTTTCTGTAAATGTTGCTG
Organism: Glebionis coronaria; assembly: GCA_025667525.1. NCBI lineage: Eukaryota > Viridiplantae > Streptophyta > Magnoliopsida > Asterales > Asteraceae > Glebionis > Glebionis coronaria. The sequence goes on from CM046881.1 coordinate 568,287,201, forward strand.
ATACTGTACATGAGGTAGAAAATCATTCTTGTCACGAATCTAACGCAGAGTTTTTAAAGCTACAAGATTCTTACAATTTACTTTCACAACGCTTTAATCAACTAGAACAACATTGTATATCTTTAGAATTAAAACAACAAAATCAAAATGAAAATCTTTTGATATCAAATGTTTGTGAAAACGGTGTTGAGAATAGTGACAAGATGATTGCAATTGTTAAGACATTAGAGGAAGAAATCATGAGATTGAAGAGAGAGGTATCATCAAAGGAAACATTAAAAATGGAACTAGAGGCTGCAGAGTCAAAAAACCAAGTCTTAGAAATTAGACTATCATCTGTTCTAGGGGAGATGGATCGGACAAGACAGGGATTATCCGCTCTTTATGGTTCACTAGAAGAACGCTTCGCTTTTAATGCGGCACAGCAACAATATTTTGTTGAACAACTGAACCAAAAGTGCGAGGAAATCTCTGATTTGAACATCCTGCTCATAGACAAAAATATGGTTTTGGCTGAGTTAAAGGAGACACTTCTTCTCACCCGAAAAGAAGTTGTTGATAACTTAGCTACCGACTCTGCACCGTCCACTAGTGCTCCAACAACCAAATCAGTAGTGCTTTATAAGAATCCGCTTCATAAGAGAAACCAGGTTACCTACGATGACTATATGAGGAATGCCATAAAGCATGTCGATCTTCTTAGGGGTATTTTAGACGATCTTTATGCCTTAGATCCCTCTAGTAGCGACTATTATTCGGCTCATGAATATGTTAAGCGAGTTCAATATTGCTTGGCTTATTTACAATACATAGGTACACCAGGTTCTGCACTACTTAATAATAGGCCCATTGCTGTCACTCCATTTAATAAGACTCCAGGAGCGAAACCGTCATTGGCACAATCAAGTAAGACACCATTAAAATCTGTTGCTAATGTTCCCACTTTGCCTTCTACAGGATTAAAAGCAACTACTAAGGCTAAAGGATCTCCACTCAAGAAAGCTAAGATCAAGCCCTCCACTAGTAGTGCCACAAAGAAGAAAGTAGAAGTCCATAATAGGAATGCTAGTTCAGTTTTAAATAAAACGAATCATGTTAAGACTAAAAGCTCTGCGCCTGTGCAGCAGCCTAAACCATTCGTTAATTCTGATTTAAATTGTTGGAATTGTAATGAATGTATGTTTTCCCAGCGTCATGATTTGTGTCTGATTGATCACGTTAATGAAATGAATGCTATTAAGAATGGTCTTGAATGGAAGCCAACGGGTAGAACTCGTGCCTAAGTTGGCTGGCAATGGCGTCCCACTGGTAGGACCTTTACACTAGATGGTAAAATGTGCCCTTTAACTAGGAACCCATCCATTGAGGTTAGGTCTGAGCGTCCTTTAGTTAGGAACTCTCGCACTCAAGTATGGAAACAGCGCCCTTTAATTAGGTCAGTCCCCACTATAGTGCCTATCAGTGTAGAAATACCTCAGGATTTGAGCCCACTAGAATCTACACCACCAATTAAGAAGAAGAAGGCTAGGAAATCTAAGAAACCTAGAGTTAGCAAATCTAAGATTATTAAATCTGTACCTGCTAATAACAAGGAACATTCAGATTCCGATACCTCTACATTGTCTTTGTGTGGTGATATTTTCAGGTGGTCCAAATCATCCTGTGGTATTTGGACTCCGGTTGTTCAAAACATATGACCGGAAATCGCTCGATGCTCCGAAATTTCGTCAGCAAGTTTCTTGGTACGGTTAAATTTGGGAATGATCATATAGCAAAGATTATGGGGTATGGTGAATATCAGATTGGAAACGTGACGATTTCTAGGGTATACTATGTAGAAGGTCTTGGTCATAATTTATTCTCAGTAGGACAGTTTTGTGATTCCAACCTTGAGGTTGCTTTTCGACAACACACTTGTTTCATCCGCAACTTGGAAGGAAAAGATTTGTTGAAGGGATCTCGTGGTGCAAATCTTTACACTTTGTCCTTACAAGACATGATGGCCGCTTCTCCAGTATGTCTTCTCTCTAAAGCTTCTAAGACCAAGTCATGGTTATGGCATCGCAGATTATCTCATCTTAATTTTGATGCTATTAATCATCTGGCTAAAAACGAGTTAGTTCGTGGTCTTCCCAAGCTTAAATTTCACAAGGACCATTTATGTTCCGCGTGTTCAAGGGGGAAAAGCACCAAGAAATCTTACAAACCCAAAGCTGAAGACACTAATCAAGAAAAACTTCATCTTTTGCATATGGATCTTTGTGGACCGATGAGAACTGAAAGTGCGAGCGGTAAGAAATTCATTCTCGTCATTGTGGATGATTTGTCCAGGTTTACATGGGTTAGATTTCTACGTACAAAGGATGAAGCACCGAAGGCTATCATCACTTTTCTGAAGTTCATTCAGGTACGTTTGAATACCACTGTCCGCCGTATTCGTACAGACAATGGTACAGAGTTCGTCAACCAGACTCTTCGTGATTATTATAAAGGAGTTGGTATATCACATGAAACATCCGCTGCACGCACTCCACAACAAAACGGTGTCGTTGAAAGACGGAATCGTACACTTATGGAAGCTGCTAGGACCATGCTTATTTATGCGAACGCTCCATTGTTCTTGTGGGCAGAGGCTATTTCTACTGCATGTTTTACCCAAAACCGTTCTATCATTCGGAAACGCCATGGAAAAACACCTTATGAGCTTCTACATGACCGCAAACCCGATGTTTCATTTTTCCATGTGTTTGGTGCTCTGTGTTATCCAAACATCAATAGTGAGAACTTGGGTAAGCTTCAACCAAAAGCCGATATAGGTATTTTCATTGGTTACTCACCGTCCAAAAGAGCATACCGAATCTATAACCGTCGTCTTGGAAAGATTGTAGAAACTATGGACGCAGATTTCGACGAGCTGACAGCGATGGCTTCTGAGCAACACAGCTCTGAACCCGCGCTTCATGAGATGGGAACCGGTGCAATAAGTTCCGGATTAGTTCCCAACAATCCTACTTCTACATCATTTTTACCACCTTCAAGGCCCGAGTGGGATAAACTGTTTCAACCGTTGTTTGATGAATTCTTCGATCCCCCGACTGATGAAGTTCCAGCACCTGTAGTAATTGCTCCAATACCTGAAGTGGTTGCTCAAGCTAATGAACCTTTATCTAATGCATCTACAATTCACATTGAACCGGATGCACCTTCACCAAGTGATTCTCAAACTACACCTGAATCATCACCCCTACTTGTGCCTAATGATGTAGAAGAGGATACTACTGATCACGACTTGGAATATGCTCACTTGCAAGAGCTTCCTTTCTTTGGTGTAGCGATCCCTGAAAACCCTTCAGCCGCGTCTACCTCAGAAGAAGCTCCTTCTATTGTTCACTCCAGACCACCTAGGATTGAAAACCATAACACTAAATGGACAAAAGATCACCCGATTAGGAATGTTATTGGAGATCTAGATCGACCAGTCTCTACACGCCATCAATTACAAGAGAGTGCACTATATTGTTACTTTGATGCATTTCTCTCTGAAGTTGAACCCAAAAATTGGCAGTAGGCTATGACCCAATCATCTTGGATTGAAGCTATGCAGGAGGAACTCAATGAATTCAAACGACTAGAAGTATGGGAATTGGTTCCTCGCCCTGACAAGGTTAACATCCTTACTTTGTTATGGGTTTATAAGGTTAAACTTGATGAGATGGGTGCGGTATTGAAGAATAAGGCTAGATTGGTCGCTAGAGGATATAAACAAGCCTTGGGTATAGATTTTGAGGAATCTTTTGCTCCTGTGGCTAGATTGGAGGCGATTAGACTATTCCTTGCGTTTGCTGCTCATATGAACATGATCGTCTATCAAATGGATGTGAAGACGGCATTTTTGAACGGTGAACTAAGGGAAGAAGTTTATGTTAGTCAACCGGATGGGTTCGTAAGTACGGAGTCTCCTAATCACGTGTACAAGCTTAAGAAGGCTCTCTATGGGTTGAAACAAGCTCCACGCGCGTGGTATGATCTCCTGTCAACATATCTCATGTCGGAAGGCTTCTCCAAAGGCAAAGTGGACCCCACACTATTCACTCTCAAGGACGGCAACGACATGCTTCTGGTACAAATTTATGTTGATGATATAATTTTTGCTGCCACTAACATAGAATTGTCTAAACAATTTGAGAAGATAATGTCCACACGCTTTCAGATGTCGATGATGGGAAAAATCTCATTTTTCTTAGGATTACAGATTTCTCAGAATCCCAGAGGCATCTTTATAAATCAATCCAAATATGCTCTAGAATCACTTAAGAAATATAACTTTGAGAATTGTGACCCCGTAGACACTCCAATGGTGGAGAAATCCAAGTTAGATGAAGATAGGAATGGGACTATTGTCGATCCAAAACTTTACCGTGGGATGATCGGCACCCTTCTATATCTGACTGCTAGCAGGCCTGATTTGCAATTTGCTGTATGCATGTGTGCCCGGTATCAGGCTCGGCCTACCGAAAAGCACCTACATGTTGTGAAAAGGATCTTTCGGTATCTAAAAGGAACACTTCATCGTGGTCTATGGTATCCGAAAGATTCCTCGATTGCTTTAATATCATACGCAGATGCCGATCATGCTGGATGTCAAGATACGAGGCGTAGCACTTCTGGATCTGTGCAACTCCTTGGAGATAGATTGATCATTTGGTCTTCAAAACGGCAGAAAAGCGCTGCAATATCAAGCACGGAGGCTGAATACATCGCCATGTCCGGTTGTTGTGCTCAAGTCCTTTGGATGAGATCACAATTAACTGACTACGGTCTTGGATTTAACAAAATCCCGATGTATTGTGACAACAAGAGCGCCATTGCCCTTTGTTGCAACTATGTTCAACACTCCCGGGCCAAGCACATAGACATTCGCTACCATTTCATTAAGGAGCAGGTGGAGAACAGAGTGATCGAGCTGTATTTTGTCACTACTGAGTACCAGCTGGCGGATATGTTCACCAAAGCCTTAGATCGAGGACGAATCGAGTTTTTGATCGACAAGCTTGGCATGAAATCATTCACCCCAGCGACTCTCAAAGAGTTGGCAGAAGAATCAGCTGAATAGTCGTGGTAAACTATTCAGAGTATCCTTTGTTCGTGATCATGTATATTATCGTAAATATATAAACCACAAAAGAAAAATACAAAAATATAAAACCAAGAAAAACCATAAAAAATATAAAACCTAGAAAAACCATAAAAATTATAAAATCAATAAAAACCAAAAATATTTTTTGTTTTAAATCGGGCATGTCTTTTAGCACGGTAATATTTACGGCCTTAGAAATGTCAATCAATATTGACACGGTGCCATAAATAGAGTCCGTATAAAAGTTGTACATTTTTAAAACATGCCCATAATGGCTTGTAGTTATTTCTGACTACAACCCGGTTTTCATATTAAAGTCACGTATTTCCTTGGAAAACGTTGGCTCAGAACGGGAATTAATTTTCTCGGGCGTGATTTACAAGCCAAATCATGCAAAGGGATCAAGTTTACTTTACAACTTGGTCTAACACGAATTTGTGTACGTTTCAGTGCATAAATTTGTTAAAATAAGAGAAATCTTATTGTCACCACGAATCAAACTTTTTCAAGATATCAATTGGGAAATGTATTTCATCATCAATATTTGACTCTTTAAACAATGACTACAGCTCTTTAAATAGAAAACGGGTCATCGTTTAAGGGGGAGAAAATATTAAAATCATCTTCGTCATTAAATTGATTTTCAAAAGTGATTGTGAAAATTAAGGGCTACATGGTAATTGAGTGGTTTTTGCTTTAGAAAACGACTTGTGTTCGTTCTAAGTGATAGGCATGGCTTTTAGATATTGGAGAAATGCTAATAGATTGCGTTTGCTAAGTTGTGTGTAAGGGATAAGTGAAATGAAAAAGTTAGAAATAAAAAGGAAAAGAATAGATAATTGAGGGACTAAAGGTGATGTTTAATGAATCTAGTCAAAAATTGACCTAAGTCAAAAAACAAAACACCCCGCCCCTCACTATTCCCATTCACTGTTCTTGTTTATCTTTGCCGCCATTGTTATCCTTCCACACAAACATTCACGAAATCAATCATACACGAATCTAATCAGTATTTCTCTTGTTCAAGATCATCAAAAAGGTACTAAATCGGATTAATCTGTCAAGCATAACACTTTAATTAACTCTTTTGAATTGAAAACAATCGAAATCAATTACTGCTTAATTAGGGTTAATTAAATTGGGGGTTTTGCTTGGGTTGTATTCGGAATAGGTTTAATTGCACTACTTTAGCCTTTAGATCAATTGAATCAAACGGATTAAGTGCCTAATTAGAAAATCGTAACTGTTGAAAACTTTCCGCATAAAAGCAGTTTTTCCGAATAGAACGTTTTTCCGCATAGGGCAAAAGTTCCGCATAGGGCAAAAGTTCCGAATAGGGCAAAAGTTCCGAATAGGGCAAAATATTCCGAATAGGGCAAATGTTCCGAATAGGGCAAATGTTCCGAATAGGGCAAATGTTCCGAATAGGGCAAATGTTCCGAATAGGGCAAATGTTCCGAATAGGGCAAATGTTCCGAATAGGGCAAATGTTCCGAATAGGGCAAATGTTCCGAATAGGGCAAATGTTCCGAATAGGGCAAATGTTCCGAATAGGGCAAATGTTCCGAATAGGGCAAATGTTCCGAATAGGGCAAATGTTCCGAATAGGGAATTTATTCCGCATAGGCCAAAAAGTTCCGAATGGGGAAATTATTCCGCATAGCCCAATTGTTCCGAATAGAGTATTTTATTCCGAATAGGATCTATGTTCCGAATAGACTTATGTTCCGCATAGGCCTATTATTCCGAATTGAGTGATTATTCCGAATAGAAGATGTTTGAATTATTTCAAAGCTTAAGGGATGATGTCATATGTACAATGCTTAGGTTTAAAGTCATAATGATATTCATACTTGTTTGTATCAACCTTTATGTTTTATCTTAAGCAGAAACGATGACTAACCCTACCGTACAACAACTACAAGACAACAGAGCCGCCGCCATTGCTGAAGCCAAGACTCTAAAGTTTGTTCCAAACAACTTCCGTCTGAAGGAGGTATCTCACTCTACACATAATGGCTTTAAGGTAGCCACAGCCATGCTTGATAAATCTCACTTCAAGCATGCGCTAAGGAGAAGTGCTTCAGTGCCATATGAATATCTTTACGAGTTCTGGGCTACCAAAGAGAGGACGTCGAACAAGATCACTTTTTCTTTGGACAACAAGCAGCAGACGCTTACTGTGTCAGACTTCAGGAAGATCTTTGGCTTTCGACCGATACTCAAAGGTCTACCATCATACTCACCCAACCCAACTAAGGACCAGATCATGGAGATGTTCACCGCTATTGGATGTCTTGACATACGAACCCCGTCTGAGTTTACTACTGCCAAAGTTGGTCAACCATGGAAAGCTATTTTTGGGATTCTAAGCCGCTGCTTAACACCCAAAACAACTGGGTATGATGCTGTTCGTCCACCAATCATCAAGATGTTTTATGGTATGTTCAAAGGTATGGGTATTGATTATGCATCACTGCTGTGGGAGGAGTTTACTTTTCAACTCTTCACTAACACAAAGGGTAAAGTTAAAACTTACCAGTACCCTAGGTTTATTAAGTTGATCATACATTACTTTATGGAAAACGATGCATCCATTAACAAGCGTGCGGGTAGTCGTCACCACATGATAGATGATGATGATTTGGTAGACTTAAGGCAGGAGACTCATTCGAATACGGTTATTCCTGGTCCCATTCCCAGTCATCTTCTGACCGATGAGATTATTGCATCTGAGGATTACAAGAACTTGCTAACAGAAATTGAGAATCAACGCGCAAGTGTTCTAGCAGGTGAAGACTCTTCCACCACGGTAAAAAGCAAAGGTAAACGGAAGCAAGCAGATTTACCTGAATCCAAAGCCAAAAAGAAGAAGACAGAGGGTAAGAAGGGTAAGGGTAAGGCTGATGAGATGCGTTTGCGTGACGAAGAAGGCATTGTTGATCCTACTCTTGATAAAGCTGAGAAACAAATGATGAAGATAGCCATTAAAAGGAGTAGGAAAGATACTGGCGGTAGTGGTTCAGGTGTAAGAGTAGACGTTGAGGATGAATACATGGAACCTGATGATGTTGATGAGTTTGGGTCACCTGAACATTATTCCACTTCGAAGGAGCCATCAATCCCTGTTTCAGCTGGTATTGAAAAGGCATCTACTCAACCTTTAACAACTCAACCTCCACCAACTCAACCCTTACCAACCAAACCGGTTTCTACACCACTTCCTCCACCACCAATAAAGCCCATCCTCAGCACCGCAGTTACAACCGAGCCCATTCCATCAACCCAGAGCAGCTCTGCAACATCTGCAATGGCAGCAATAGTGATGGCCGAGATGTTGGATAAACACGTGGATAATCAAAAGAGAGAAATGGATGCACTTCGCCAAGAGTTAAATAGAAGAACTCAAAGTGAAGAAGCATCAAGGAAAGCTCAAGAAGAGTTGATTGCCAAGTTCGCTGCAGACATGGAAGCTACCCGTAAAGTTCATGCAGAAGAACTTGCTCAGGTTAAAAGGGCTGAAGCTGATAGGCATAAAGCACGAATTACAAGACTTAAAGCTATTAAGGATGACCTCAAAGAGCAAAAAGCAGCTATTGAAGCTTCTATTGAGCAGAGAGTGAAAGACTCCATTGAATCCTTAATGCCTAAACTGCGTGATGATTTGAAGACGCTTGCTGCTGACAACTTAATGATCAAATCATCCAATCCTTCAGAAGCCGCCTACAAGATCGCTTATGACTTGACGGATTTTGAACTTAAGAAGATCCTCAAAGCTCGAATGAAGGAACTTGGATCGTTTGATAAATCAAGGAATCAACGGGCTCTCTTCAAATCCCTGAATGACGCTATCATGGAGGATGATAGGTTGTTCAAGACATTTGGAAGTGTGGTACCCTACCACATTCTCCCTGAAGAAGAAAGGGAAGAGAGCGACGAAGAAGAGGGTAACGGTGGAGAGGAGGAAGAAGAAGAAGAAGAAGATAAGAATGAGGAGGATGATGAGGATGAGAATGATGAGGATGATGAGGACGATAATGATAAGGATGATGATAATGATGATGAAGATGAAAATGATGATGAGGATGAGGATGAGGATGATGATGATGAGGATGCAGATGATGATGATAATGATGGTAATGATGGTGGTGATGGTCACCAAGAGAGTGTTAAGGGGAGCAATGCGGATAAAGGTGAACAGCGTGAGAAAGGGGATAAGGGCGCCAGCTCAAAGAAAGTGGTTAAGTCTGGCACCAAATCCAAGAAAGATGCAGAACCAAAGGAAAAATCCACATCCACGGAATCCAGACGATCGAAGTGGCGCCATGATGTGAATGCCACTACCGGGTCATCTATTCCTGGTACATTTATCCATGCATCAATACCTGTTACCACTAACCCCGTTAGTTCTTGTGTTGTTACCCCTGTGATTGCAGAATCGGTAACCGAACCAGAAGCTGCACAACACTCACCCGTCCATGACACTGCTGAAATGCCTGAATCTGAACAAGCAGATGTTCACGTCTCCACTCCTCAGCAACAAAACCCACAATCTACTATACCTGAACCAAGCACAAGGAACTGGGAGGACACGTTGGAAATCGACGAGACTGCTCCACCACAGGCTTGGATCACGACAGCGGCGCAGTATGATCCGATCACCGACGCCGACAAAGAGGTCTTGTATCTTCGTATCCGAAGTCCGATTGACTTATGTGCATTTCTTGCTCATGAGTATAAGACTTCGGTTACTCCATCTTTGGTGAAGAAAGTACTGAAGGATAAAAGACTTCGCGCCAAAACCCGGTTGACCCAAATGGAGTTCGAATATTATGCCGAGGAGATCCTGAAGGCTCTGAATACCGTTCAACGGCCAGGTCTTCATGAATCAGAAAGAGCTCCACCTCCAATGGATCAAGATAATCAGATTGCTCTTGACTTCTTTGTCACCAATGATTTGGTCTATCTACTAAAGGGGTCATCAAAGTACGCAACATCTCTGACCTTGCTGAAAGCTGCCAACTGGGGGACAATACCCTTCATCGAGGAAAAGGTAAACCGACTCTGGGTCCCTAAGATAAATCGTAATTATGATATGTATGCTGTCATAGGTGCATCTCATTGGGACGAACGAGTCAGAAGGGCGTACAGGGGTTGCTGCCTAGTCAATTCTGGAAGCTCAGTTAGATCCGATATCCGTATCTCCAGCATTTTAGGGATGAAAACAGAAGCCAAGAACGGCTATTATCATGTGACGGAGATTCTTTTGAAAAGGGAGGATGACAGGGAATACAGAATCCAGCAGGGAGATTTTTCCATCATTCGCCTTGAGGATATTGAAGATATGCTGCTTTTGATGACCAGAGATCAACTCACACATATTCCTCGTGAAGACCTCATTGCTTTGAATACAGCACTTCGTATGTTCACACGAAGCGTTGTCATCAAGACACGAGTTGAAGATCTTCAGTTGGGAGTCGAAAGCTATCAGAGGAAGCTCAATTTAACCCGCCCTGTGAATCAAGTGTTACCTCAACATGTAGCAAGATGTCCCTATACCGGCATTTCTGTCCCGAATTACGGCATTTTCTACTTGAACAGTCGAGGTTTGATGAAGTTTATGAGGGTGGGGGAGCTCCACAAGTATAGTGATGGAACTCTTATACAAGTCAGAGGAAAGTTGGAGCATCTGAACTCGGGTGGGACTTTGCCAGAAATGACGGAGGATTGGCATCCAGGTTACCGGCAGATGGCGAAGTACGTGATCAAGAAGATCGATCAAAAGCTCCGTGAACGTAGATTGATGAGGAGCTTGGAAAGATTCGTGGGTGGTAGACCATATGGAGTGCACTACAGGACACTGCAACGATCCATCTAATGGGTCGTACATTTCAGGTCACTCTATATTGGTATTATTTGTGAATATGTATATTTGTGAATAATGTGCTTTAATGGCTTGTTGTAGTGTTAAGGTATGATAATTTTTCAAGAATTTCTCACGAGATTCTAAATCTTTCAAAATATATCATACTAAAGCACTACAACTATCCCTTATTAACTTAAGGGGGAGCAATATCTTGTTCTATGGCCAAACATCGATTTCATTTTTTACCCAAAGACTGGTTAATCCATTCAATATCCCAAATATTAATGGTTAACATTTTGGATAAGGGAAGAAAATGGGATTAAGGAGACGTAAGTGATACTTGGCTAAAAGATGAAAAAAGACTTAAAGATTATCCAACTTAATATGTGTTAAGCACGTGTTAAGGGGGAGCGTTTTTGATGAACAAAACACCTAAGGTACAAAACTTTTGATTTCAATATCACAAGTACTTTAGGTGATTTTCAATGATTTTTCATGGTGGCAATTCCTTCCCAAAACACGCTTAATTCACGACGGATGTGGTGACAAAAGGGTGGTAGGAATAGGTTTAGTCCGATGATTCATCAGAGCCGATGGAATCTTCCCAAGGACAATTCCCTAGATAGAATTAGAAGTCCTAGGAAAGATGGAGAAAGAATGTGAACGTAGCTGAATGCCGACCAAGTACTTAAGCTAGCACTGGAACAATCACAACAAGGTGCTAGTGATGACGTATTGGTAAGCATTGAAGGGGTTGAAGAATGAAAAAGAAATGTAAAGATAAAGGGTGTAAAGAAAGAAGCCCTCCTTACAACTTTAGGCAGAAACCGGGTCAATACATATGCTATTGAGGTCATTTTTGCTAATGATTCTCAGTATTGAAGAAAGACATCATGGACCCAGTGATGCAATGCACAACCCTTCCCCAGCTAACTCAAATATCTCTCAAAAGGTATTTGTTTTAATCACACGGAGATCAACACGTTATCTATTGGTTTATTCACTCCGAATAGACTGGTATTGAAAAGGTGGCACTCCTCTCCAGCCATCGCTCACTAAATCAAAACGCACAATCGAGTCTAGAGCCAAGAGATCATCAAAAGTCTCATTAGGACACTTTCCATTTATTCCTTGCTTTCTCACACACTGTGAAAAGTAAGAGATTTTCATGAGTCCTACGCAGTATTCCTGTAATATTGCCAGAACATCCGAGTAATACGTAAGTATTACAATGAAGATGGAAATCCTGCTTGAGCCAACATCAAACAAGCTCATGGTAGGTTACACGTGCGGTTCTTTTAGAACCAATCTTGTGAAAAACTGGAAGGTAACAGTGGTTTAATTCTTAATTGAACTTAAACTCGTTCCAGGCCTCTTCGCATTATCATATGATCTTGCCAGAACACTCAGAGTGACTCTTTATTGACCACAGTGACGAGTGGAAATCCTTCTAGTGTCAACATCAAACAGCACTTGGTAGGTGACGTGCAAGATTCTTTATGAATTGAGCTCGTGACAACTGGAAAGCAACGATGGTGAAAATCTTAATTGAAATTCACTTGTTCCAGGTTTCATGAATTGACGGCTTTTAATCACAAGGATAATTTATCCAAGTGATTCACTCTTTATGTTCGCAGTCAGCTTTGGACGGTCGAATAAAGAGAACGGGTTTACCCGCGAAATCCTGTCAGGAAGTTACTTAATTGAAACTATCCGTCACGGGTACGATATCTAATATCGTCCAACGGTCTTCACCGACCGGAGGTAAAATGCTACCGAATTAGAATAAAATGTTCAAAGCCATTTTATTCGTGTCGTTGCTGTGTACCTGCTAAAGACGGTGGCGTTGCTGTGTACCTGTTGAAGACGGTGGCGTTGCTGTGTACCAGTGAAGACGGTGGTGTTGCGGTGTTCCTGTAAAAGTCGTTCCCACATGCTTATGTCTTTTGCAACAAAAAATTCAAGAAAGTACAAGATGAAGTCTTCCGTTGTACCAAACTCTGAAGCTTTCAAGAATTCAACAAAAAGACGTAAGTGTGTGGAACATGAAGTCACGAGGAGGCAAAGTTCACAAGAAAGGCAAAGATCGCACGTGAAAGGCCAAAGAACAATGCTCTCAAGTCAAAGCCAAAAAGATCAAATCAACATATTCACAACAAAAGAAAGAAAAGAAGAAAAGACTACGAGCTAAAGAACGAAGACTTAGTATAGTATGCTAGGTTTAGAACTTTGTAACGTGGAGTGACCTCCCTTAGGGGGAGATTGTTAGAAATACGTTTTAACGTATATTAGAAGTATCGGTCACTCCACAATAATATTCATGTTGTAATAGCTCGTAGTTAGATAATAGTTGTTAGTTACTTATTAACTTAAGTAAGAACCGGTCCATGGGCTTGTCATGGACCGGCCCAAGCCCATGTTTAGCTTGGTACTATAAATACCCCTTTCCACTAAGGAAAGGGGTTGGTTGTTGTTCCATTTTACACATTCATATTAATAAAATCTTTCACATATTCTCTCACTTTCTCTCTCTAGTTTCTCTCACTAGAAAACATCAACCCACTTCATAGATTCATAGGTTATCAACATTCTACCATATAGTGTCTCTTCCACCCCATCTGGAAGTCAAAATCATTAAAAGATATGGGACTATGAAACTCACCTGATTGAGCTTCTCCAAATATTCGTGCACTAGCAAAAAGCTAAACACACAAACGCATACAATCAAAACATGAACCAAATACTAAAATGGTTCATCAATCTATGATGGATATCTAACCTTCTCCTACAACTTAACCTCATTTATATGCCATAAGTATCCGATTACACCCCTCTATAAAGCCCTTAACTTAGTTAAGTTCATAACACATCCCGTTAATATTTTACCCCAAAGAGTCCAGATTTTCATACTCCGTATTATGAGCCAAACGCCCACCAAACCTAAACCACATTCCTTGAAATGAAAACCCCATAAACTTATATTTGTTAGCTAAAATCTCAGCCCTTTCCCCAACATCAAAGCAAATTTTACGTCCCCAATATACAACTTATACTTTCGCCTATCCATATTTTACCGATTTTGAACGTATGAAAAGTTTGTTATGATCAGAGGGTCTTACACTACCCCAATTGATTATCCCTCTTTCAGATATCTTATATAACATATAAAATAACTCTCATGTTCGTTTTAAAATCCAATTGTACTCCTAAGTCCTAACCATCTTAAAACATTAATTGAAAACCCGCTGATTTCAAAACTGTTTTGACCTCTGACTGTTGTAGCCTGTTTTTGACCTACCTCCCGACCTCCAATTCAGTTCTCGTTTCTTGACTTTGAAAGCCAATTCAATTACCTTTCCATGGACATAAGATTCGCATATTAAAAGTTTGTAGAACTCTAGATATGATCAAAACAATGGACCAATAATTCTACCCAGTTTTTTAGTTACGAATTTAATTGAATTAACCTAATTAATTATTCATAATTTACTTAATCACAAGCCCTAATTATTTTAATCATTTTTTATCATAAAAACTCAGGTTTTTAATTTAGAATAAACCCTAAATCCATCATACATTGATTATAAAAACATTAAAAACAATTTAATTGAAAAGGGATTTGAAGGTTTTACCTTAAGATCAATGGAAGACGAAAAAAATATGAAGAACCCTAAAACCCAAAAAAATGTCGACCTCCTTGATTCTCCAGGGATTTATGTTTCTTTCTATGTTCACCTTATATAGTTATAATACCAATCCCAACTCAAGTAAAGTTGCCATATATAATTCCCCTACTTTTTCTCTTTTTCTTTTCTTTTTATTTATTTCATAACCGGCCTATACCCCTTAAATTTAGTTTTTTTTTTCTTTTTATTATTAATAATTGTATTAATAATATTACCTTAATTTTCCTTAATTTATTTCAGCTCCTAAAGCCTGCAAAACCTCAAAACCGTAAAACTAGTCAAATTTACGCGTATACCGTAAAAGACGTAAAATATACAGTTTTATAAAAAATCTTGAAATATGAAATAAACTAATTGACTAAGTCCTAAATGAATTAAAACATCCCAAAAAATACTCTCGTGACTAATTACCTCATCCGAGACCTCTAAATGCTAAACCTTAAATCGTAAAAATACGATTTTTTATAATACATATACGTATACGTAAAACCACTAAATAACACCGTCTTATTTCATAGTCACCACTATGTGAGCACATAAACATGAAAACATCACACATCGTTTCACTCACAAGGTACCCCGTACCCGAAAACAATGTCCAAACCACACTCTATTCACACCAAATAACACATAAACACATAAAGGCACATAAGTTCACGAAATATGCACAAAATAAAGCTAAGTGACGAACCTCAAAATCGTGGTTGTCACAGTTACATTCAGTAATAGTAACATTTAAACTAATTACAATGACACGTAACCAAAAACTTGTGTATAAAATTAATCAAATACGGAGTAGCAAATTAATCGCTAGCGAGCACAAAGGCAGTAAAATTAAATCACGCTTTTAATTATCTTAATTAAAAAATAATTATCGCTACCTAGCACACACGCAGTAAATAAAAACACGCCCATAATTATCATAATTAAAAAATAATTATCGCTACCTAGCACAAACACAGTAAATACAAACACGCGCATAAATATCCTAATTAAAAAATAATTATCGCTACCTAACAAACACGGTAAAAATTAATTTTAACCTAATTAAACAATATTTGCATATAACTCGAATGAGTAAAATAAATTAAATTAATTAATTTAAACCTAATTAAAAATTAAATAACTAATAGTAATCACTAACGCACACAGTTATAGAAAATTTAGCCTATTTAAAAAATTAAGCATTATTCACTTATAAATTTAACTAATAATCACTATCACACAGTTGGTTACACTCGGTAATAATAACATATAAACTAATTACACTGTCGCGTAACCAAACATTCGCGTATAAAATTAACCAAATAACAAATTAATCGCTACCTAGCACAAACTTAGTAAAATAAAACACGCGCATAATTATCCTAAATTTAACCTAATTAAACAATATTTGCATAAAATTCAAATGAGTAAAATAAATTAAATATATATCGGCACGATGAAATAGCCTCTTGTTTTCTATGAAATATTAGTTTCATAGAGCACTTATGAATGGAAGTACAGAAAAGTATCCTATCAACTACATAACAAAACAAACATCAGAAATGTCACAAACATCACAAACAATTAGTGTCCAAACACATAGTTCAGGGTTTATAATCATTTTTTTGCTTATAGAAGCTTTTATTGTTTCAGTAACTGTGGTTAGCAAAAAAAATAGAGATATGTATGTATTTTAGTTTACTATCTAGAAAGTCAAGTCATTTATAGATTTGTTGTTAACTATAGTTTAGTGAACAGCTAATGAAGTTAGAAAGCTTATTAATCTTGGTTGGTTTTGAGTATCTAAACTTACTTCTATTAGGGTGTTTAGGTAAATATAGCTTTTCTGTTTATTTGCTTTTTTAAACAGAAAGTAGTTGTTAATCCAACCATATCTCACATAAATACTTTCTTTCAAGCAGAAAAGCAGTTGTTATATGTGTAATTTAGACGAGTATGTAACTGATCTCTCTCCTAACAGAGAGAATACTTTATATTCTTGTTCCTAAGTTCTTTTAGCAGTAATGTAGAGTTCAGATATTTTGCCTATTGTTGGGCAAGATGCGCAATCTTAACAGCCTTTTGTAAGTAGTTGAAATTAGCAATCAGAAATTGCTCTCTTTATAAGCATATTCTGTTAGAAAAATGCTTATAGAGGGCTATATAGGAGTGCTTAAAAACTACTTACAAATGGTGTTGTTTGGGATTACATTTTTTTTATAATAATTATCCATATTTAGACCAATTGAATGTATTTGACCGGTCTTGATAACATCCTTTTAGATCGGTTCTGTAACCGGTTCATATGTTTTTCACTTTTTAGAGCTCCGCTAAATCAGAACGGTTGGATCACCAGTCCAAAAGACCAACAGAATTGGCCTAAAAGCCCTTTTTGTCGTAGTGCTTAAGTATTCCTATTTCTTGGACGACATTTTTTCTGCTTTAGCGGCTATTATTTAGAAACTTTCTTAAGAACATTTGTTCAATAAAGGTGAAAGTAGGGGTTTTACGATACAGTATTTGTAACACCCCCAAATTTACACAATTCAATACAGCGGAAGACTCGTTGGTGTTACGGGATAGCACATTACTCACATCATAGACAACGCTTAAAAATCGCGTCGTTTAATAATAAAGCATTTCCATTCATGAATGTCAAATTTACATAGGTCCCAAGTCATAGTCATTTCATACAATTTTACAAAAGATTTGAATGGAAATTGTTATTTAAGTGCGGGCCATGAATTCTTGTTGTCTTCCCGAGAATTACCTTCAAGTACCTGAGATAAAACATGTTAAAAGAAAAGGTCAGCGAAAACGCCGAGTGAATTCATGGAGTTTAATGAAATCCATCAATATAACATCGGTATAAAATTATTACCGAAAATCATTTTGTACCAATCTTTGTTATAGGCCATAAAATAGCCAAAGTCATTTTATACAAATCCTTATCAAAATTATAATATAGGCTTTTTCCTTCAAAATCATTATACGAACCATTGTCGTAAAAACTTCATACAATACGTTTTATAACGTTGCATAGATTAAATAAAAACCGTTATATGAATATGGTTATATAAAACCAAAACACGAACATAATATCAATAATAAGACCCTGTATTGCTAGTCAGGCAATATATCGTAATTTAGTGCGTATGGCAGTATTTCGTTATTTGGATTATTATAAGCCGCATGACATTGTTACCTTACTACAACAAACAACGGGTAGCTAGCCCGAAACTCATTTGCCCATCTAAATTAGCGTGTCGTCACAATAATCACGCTGGTGTAAATCTTCTCATATATAAATTCGCTTACCAATCAATGTGGCACGACGGGGATCAACCGTCAAGGAGCGAACTGGGGTTATCGTCCCCAAATAGTACTATTATATGCATAAGCGTCTACCAAATCCCGGTAGTTCACAATTCATGCTAATGGGACTTTTAGTGACATAACCTAACTTTAATAATCCATTTCATTTCATTTATTGGGTCGTATATTCATTCATCAGGTCATACAATCATTCGGGTCAAAATCAATAAACAAACAATCAGGACAAATGGTGTCCTATTTTATCAAAACTAGCATGTTATCTCCCTCGCGGGTTTATAAAATATTTCATAAAAACATTTAAAAGAGTGCAAGGCTATGAACTCACGTTGATTGGGAAAGGCGGTTATCGGCGATTCGGATGTACGGTACGTGCTTCAATCACGGAAATCTAGACAAATAATACTTGTCTTAGACTCTTGTCCAATGACTTTATAAAAATAACAATTATGTATACATATGATGATTTTATATATATGATGATCAAGTGGGTTTATACATTCTCATTTACTCATTTTAGTGTTATGTATTGGTAACTTTTATACTAGTTAACTAGTTTTACTTATTTACATTTTGGAGGCCCAATAGGCCCATTACAAGCCCAATACTTTTCATTAGCCCAATTATACTTTTATTATCAGTATTATACTTTACATGTTCGGCCCAAGTGGGTTAAGTCCAATAAGTAAATTCATAAGTGTTTAGCCCAATTAGTTGGATTATTAGTCCAATAATGCTAACTTAGCCCGTTAATGTCCATATATTATATAGTTCGGGTTTTATTGGTTTTTACTTGTATTAGGTACTTATATATCAGTATATGACTTTTAAAAAGTTTACATTAGACGGGTCCGACCATCTAAGTTTTAATTGACGAAAAACGTTAATTTTACGGTATTAGCCGAAAAGACGTAAAAATCATGTTTATAGTTTTTTTTATAACTTATAAAACTTACCAAACGACCATTTTTATAAAATGTCCATTTATTTATCCTTATATATATTTATATAAATGAAATATATAAGTTAGTGGGTTTTAATTTCACATTTTATACTATATTATTTGAGTGCTTATATAATACTATTAAACTTTATTTTCACAAAATCTGATTTTTAGTTTCACTTTCACCATTTTTATCATATATTGAGTTCCAAAAGGAGATAGAAACTCATTTTTGGATGACATAAACTTCATATTATGTGCTACAAATAACTTAGTTTTAGCTACTGCTCAATCCAAGTATAAGTATCCCTAACAGTCCTCACAAAACAGACTATTCAGATTGATACACTAATTTTGTTTGATCATATCTCACTCATTATAATGATTCCATTGCATGGCCAACTCTCACATGTGTACAAGATCTAATACTTACTGTATATTGATTCCACTTTGCCATTTTATCAGTTTAACATATGGTTAGTTACTGTTTTTATACAGCTAACTTATTAAGCAAGATTTTAACCTTTTTTACATATGGTTTTCCATCTTTTTAACCATGTTTATCAACACCAAATCCCCACATAATATTTTTAATCATCATTCATCATCATATACATATACATAAATAAATAAAATACAAGATTACATAATCAAAATAACAAGATGATAGGAAGAAACAATCTCTATACCACCATTAGTGATGAAAAGATGAGTTTTTGATGAACAAGGCTTGGATTTTGATGGCAAAACTTATAATAAACCAATATCATCTTCAAGTCCATCAATCTTTATAATCTCCTTGTGGGAAATCAGCCCTAGGACACCAAGAAATCTCCTCTTTGGATGTTAGAATCACCTCCAATCTCCATAACTTCAAAGGGTATTCAACTTGTGCAAGTTAAACACATGATTCATGGTTGAATTTTTGATCAAATGGGGTGTTTTGGGAGCATGGTGGACGTTCATAGGGAGCCAAGAGAGTTTGTGTGTGGTTTGCATGTTGTAAATGAGATAATGGTTTAGTCTTGGCTAGTTTTGTGTTGCTAGTGGTTTGGAAAGAAACAAGGACAAGTGTCCTTGTTTAGTTAAGTAAACTTGACACATCAAGAGTGTGTTGTGTACTATTGGATGCCACTTGTATAGGGGTGGGCAAGTGTAAAATTGTCCCATCCCTATTAATTTACGTGTACTCCTCGATTCTAGTTTCCTCGATTTGCATGCCCTCAGTTCGTTTTACGAAAAACTTTTTTATAAATTATGAATCAACGGCACAAAACGAATCTAATAAAAATTGTCTCATCAAAAACGGAGTTAAAAAACGTAAATACGTAAACCTAGGGTTTCCGGTTTAGTCGTAAAGGACGTGAAATTATGAACGTAAGTCCTAATCTCTTCTCATAAATTTGTGAGTTTATGAACCAACACAAATTTAAAATTCCAAAATAATATTCACGGATAAATTTATTTCCTGAAGTGTCGGACTATCACCAAAAACGGTGTATGTAAACGTAAGCACGTAACGTATAATCCTCCGATTTAGACGTAGTCGATGCTACTTCAAGACGTAAACCAAAATTTCTTCCCAAAATGAGTGAGTTCATAATATAACATTAAAATAATGTTTTTAAATAATATTTGAGAATAAAATATCAACCATAAATTGACGGATTGTCACAGCATTTACCCCTAAACAGGATCTTTGTCCTCAAAGATCAATTTATCTTACTACTCGCTTCTTGCAGAGTTAAATCCATGTGGGTATTTCTTCCACATTCGGTCTTTTCTCTCAAGTGGAATCCATTACAATACGCGAGTTTCATCAAACATAACTACGGGAATAAGATCAGGCTTAATGTTGACTTACTTTTTCTATCCATGATGTTCACCGGTTTTTTATGTCTTTCAAACCAATTTTTATATCATCTCAATGGTTTTCACTTGATAGACATTTTATCAAGTTAGATATACGAATCATAATTCACGCAGCCCTTGAAGTCCTAGAGTAGATCCATCTTATATGTCTTTCAAACCAATTTTTATATCATCTCAATGGTCCCGTTCAACGGGGACTTATTTCCCATGATCTTTCAGATCATCTATTCATTTTTCCTACGTGAAAATTTTTTGGCATCACTACGCTACCCATCTGGCACTTCAAGATCTACACTACATAACCTTCTGCCCACTACCGGCAATCAATAATCAGATCCAAATTTACACAATCATTT
The DNA here is from genome assembly GCA_025667525.1 of Glebionis coronaria. NCBI lineage: Eukaryota > Viridiplantae > Streptophyta > Magnoliopsida > Asterales > Asteraceae > Glebionis > Glebionis coronaria. The sequence continues at coordinate 568,308,379 of CM046881.1, forward strand.
CAGGTCTAGCGGGTTGGGTATTTTGCAAGGTTAGGTTTGTCATCATAGGCAACCTTAACCCTAAAAGACATGTCCAACTTACAATGGGTGTATGTCGGGCATCTTCATCCCAACTCCTACCTATAGATGCTCTCATATACATCCTCACAAGATTCGATCTCGATCCTAATACGATAATTATCAATGATAATCTCTCCAAAGGAATACGATTATACGGTTCATTACCAAAGGTCAATTATTCAAGCATAAAACAACACTTCTAGTGTTTTGTATCATTACTTTACCTCGTCCCTTCGATTGGGGTGGTAAACAGTACTCTCATCAAGGTTCGTTCCCAATGAGCTCTGAGCAAATCTCTAGAAATTCGATGCGAATCGAGGATCTTGATAGAGATGATCGATACAGGCACACCATGTTTACACAACTCCTTTAAATACCAAAGAGTCAATTTCTTCATCAAGAATTTATCATTAACGAGAATGATATTAGCAGATTTGGTCAGTCTGTCGACGATGACCCAAATCGAATCAAATTCAGATGATGACCTTTGCAATAGTTAGACGTTTACTAATGTATGAGGCGATGTCTGCCTTCATAATTTGCCATTAGTAAAACTTCTTCATATAAAGATACATTAAATCAGAAATGACATGAATAGAATACTTATACTTATGAGATTTCAACATAACAAAATCCCAAATTCCTTCATCTTTAGATAACCACAAGTGACCTTTTAATCATTTAACGCTATCAGCTTCTTAATTATAATGATTCATATTAGTCGTGAATCCCTTTTTATTATCTATATTATCCTTTTTACAAGCATCGGCTACATTTTAAATTGTTCAGCAAATTTATTTTGCACAAGCATTATTAAGGAACACATCCTAATTGATTCTTCATCTTCTCCACATAATATGTTAGTAATTACATTCACCTTCCTGATGAAATAATTATCATGACCATAATTCCCTCAGAAATTCTTTCTTCATATTTCTATGTTTTAGTTTCGTCTCAACTATTATTTTTTTATCAGTTTTGCTCAATCCGACGTTTAAAGCGTCGATAAATATTACAAGTAATTAAATAATAAATATTAAATTTTTATGAAATGTAAACGTAAAAATTTTAAATTTCTTAGTTCGACCAATTATATAAAAATGTTCAAAATAAATTTGAATTTAATTAACATGATCTTTGTTGATTTATTGAAAATACTTAATAAGATCCATAAATGTTCGAAAATCTTTGTTTATACTTTGGTCAAAATTTTCTTAGTTGAAAAGCAAAAATTGTCGTTTCAAATCCAAGTCATGGTTTAAATGGTTTCCCCAATCCCTCTTAGGTTGTCTTGAGGTATACACAAACATTTACCCCTAAACAGGAGTTTAGTTAAATGTTTTGGGTATAAGGGAATAATCCCTTAAAAATCTTTTGTTAAAACATTTGTCAAAACATATTTGCACCTCCTTTTTGGTATAACCCTAAGCCGTAATGGCTCTAAGTTTTGAATAGTCAATATATATATATATATATATATATATATATATATATGTATGTATATATATATATATATATATATATATATATATATATATATATATATATATATATATATATATATATATATATATATATATATATATATATATATATATATATATATATATATATATATATATATATATATATATATATATATATATATATATCTTACCATCATTAATCAAACGATCATTTTATGTAAAGGGTCAAGCCTTAAATCACACGATATATATTCAAGGTACAGGTTTTCGTTGTTCGTCCAATTTAGGGTAGTCTATAAATAATTATTAACTCATTCTTATTTTTATAAACAAACAGATGGTTCTTAATGATCACGAGCATGAATTTATCAAATTACAGCCTACACACGTGATTCACCAAATTTATGAATGCTACATGTGCATTGGTCAATCCAAACGACATCACGTGAAACTCATAATGTTCATTACAAGTTCTGGATGTAGTGATTGGAATAGATAATCTTTTCCGCGGACGCGAAGTTGATGGTAACCATGTCGTGGATCAAATTCCTGAATATACGCTAGAACCTTGTAAATGATCGAACAAATCTATCATCTTGGGTAGTGGATATCGATTTCGATCGTCAATTTACTTAGTACACGGTAATCAGTAAACATAAGGAACGTTAACACCATAGCTCTTCATGATGACGAGCTCGGTAGAATAAAATCCTTCTCCAACAACTCTCTCAATTGTACGGTAATTCCTTTAATTCAGATGGTGCTGACGTACAGTACACACGCCACAGGTGCAGCGCCGAGAATATAATCAATACCAAATTCAACTTGCCTAAATGGCGAAAGTCTAGGTAATTCATCAACAAATACTTCCTAAAGTTTCTGATAAAAGAAACATCTTTTAATAAATTCATATTAGGTTCTTTCTAGATAATAGTATCTATGACTAATTCACAACCATTCACGGTATAATTTCAAGTCTAAATGCAGGATATGGTCATCCATCAAGAATTATTTAGATCACTTTTGATAATCAACATCTTATCATTTAGGGGAATTCTATTCGAGTTCCCATCAATTAAGAAAATGTCGTCATGTCATAATCAATCAATCCATTCTACTGGAATTATCAACTTTCCAGTTTCATTACCGTTGATAAGATGTGAACTTCTCAAAAGACTAATAATAACTCACAATCCTTCACAAATTCAAGGATATATGGAGACACAACTACTATTAAAAGAGTAAGGTCAACGCATAATCTACGCGAGAGAACTTCAATTCAGATACAGACGAAAACATTAACGAATATGAATATATCCCATGTTTTCATGAATTGAGTACGCATTCGAAAACCAGGTCATTCAAATTAAATCTAATCAAAAGAAATGATAGGAACATTGATACATCCAGTCAGGTATCAACACTCGTTGATCATATATTTTTTCAAAGAATCTCACTACGAGATAATTGGACAAGAAAGAGAATATCAATTGTCAATTAAGACAATATCCACAGATGAGTAAATTTGGCTCAGAAGAATAAATAGTACGGGCACATATGTAGGTGTCCCTATCAATATGTCCCTATTTTTCACTTCTTGCAGATCTCATAAAATTTAATCTTTCACAATCTTCAAAGAAAATTTAGTGTTTATTAATAATTTCATGGTGACTACTAATCAGCCTTGCATGGTCACTTCCAAATTGTATGTAGGCGCGCAACTATATACAATTTCAAGATTAACGATGCAATACTCAGTTCGTCAAAATTTTATCATCATGTTTATAATAAAAACACTTTCATGCTTAATTCTTAAATAAGAATCAAAAATAAATTTACAAAGATTTTCTTTGTTATGAAAACAATTAAGTTTTCCAAGGTGTTTTATAAACAACTTTATTTCGATAACAATCACTTATAAATCTTACTTTGAATAATCTTTATAGTGATGAAAATTCAATTTTTCTCAAGGGATACTGTTTATCTTATAAAAACAATGAGTGATCTGCAAAAGAGTGATGAAAAGTTGTTTACCAAGAACTAACCACAATATAATAGGAAATGAGCTTAGCCAATTAATCATGAGGTTCATGACCTCGATGGCACTCAAAAGAGAATAATCCACAACATAACTCAAATCGAGATGAGTACTTGTTCAATGATTGCATCACTAATGCGAACATTAGGATGAAGCAATAAAAGATAGATAACATCGATACATGTAAAATTTAGAAATCAAAGGTAGTCTTTTCATTAATCACAAACAAGTCAAAATTGTACCGTAACACATTACGTGTCACTATGTCATACAATTCCAAGAACTCATCCTACCAACTGATGTCTCAGTTAAGTTAGGATTTTTAAAAGATACCACAATGAATACTAATCTACAAGAGTCATGGGGGTTCCACCTGTCCCGGAAGATCCATCGGTCCCAGTTCAGAAGAAGATTTCTTCAATTTATTTCTTGGACACTGGGCATCCTCGTTAGTGGACAATGGTCTAGGAACAACCCTTAACACGAACCAACAATCATTTAAAACCTAATAACTCCATCACAGAACTTAATGACTTCCTCTTAACAATCTCATATTCCATACGGGTTAAATTTTACTTTATTCAAGTTTCAACCAACTTATACTCGATGCGATATCCTACCTCATTCTCCAATACTTTCATCCTTATTCTTACACATTGAAAGGGCAATAAAAGTTCGATATTATCAACACTTAATTTTCAATCCTATATCTCTTACAACAATAGTTATCAAATGAGTCACTAGTATGAAATGACTCACACATTCAATTAGACTTCTCGGAAAGGTACTAGTGGCATGAGGCTTTTGGGTAATGGTTCCAATGACAGCCTCAAGTGCAACATTCACCCTTTCGATTTCAAATTTAAGAATTGGGTGACACCGAATCAGATGACATCTTTCTAGGTGATAATGGTTTTGTCCAACTCCACTCTATAAGTAAAGATCACCATGACATCGATATCAGATTTATTCTCGCAAATTCTTCTTTAATATCACAATCAACTAGTATCAAAATTCCTACGAATATCAACCATTTGTTGGGATCATAAATATCCACAACTTGGTTTAGATCTAGAATACCTAGAATTTCTACGAAAATAGCTTCGATTTATATGCTAGGGGAGTTAGGGTTTCTTGTGACAATCTACGTCGTATAAATACCTCATATACGTATTGAAATAATCATCAAACAATCATGTAATCAAATTACAACATATATATAATCCAAGTGATATATATATATATATATATATATATATATATATATATATATATATATATATATATATATTAAAATAACACTTCTTAGTCTGGCCTTGTCGGTAACTCGGGAATTCTTCAGCACCGTTATAGTCAAAAGATTTTTAGACATTTTGAGAAAAATGTTTATAGTTAAAAGATTTTGAAATGTTTTATTCAAAACCTTGGTTTTAAAAATCTTTCGTTCTCTAAAATGAGAGCTCTGGTACCAAACTGTAACACCCCCAAATTTACACAATTTAATACAGCGGAAGACTCGTTGGTGTTACGGGATAGCACATTACTCACATCATAGACAATGCTTAAAAATCGCGTCGTTTAATAATAAAGCATTTCTATTCATGAATGTCAAGTTTACATAGGTCCCAAGTCATAGTCATTTCATACAATTTTACAAAAGATTTGAATGGAAATTGTTATTTAAGTGCGGGCCATGAATTCTTGTTGTCTTCCCGAGAATTACCTTCAAGTACCTGAGATAAAACATGTTAAAAGAAAAGGTCAGCGAAAACGCCGAGTGAATTCATAGAGTTTAATGAAATCCATCAATATAACATCGGTATAAAATTGTTACCGAAAATCATTTTGTACCAATCTTTGTTATAGGCCATAAAATAGCCAAAGTCATTTTATACAATTCCTTATCAAAATTATAATATAGGCTTTTGCCTTCAAAATCATTATACGAACCATTGTCGTAAAAACATCATACAATACGTTTTATAACGTTGCATAGATTAAATAAAAACCGTTATATGAATATGGTTATATAAAACCAAAACACGAACATAATATCAATAATAAGACCCCGTATTGCTAGTCAGGCAATATATCATAATTTAGTGCGTATGGCAGTATTTCGTTATTTGGATTATTATAAGCCGCATGACATTGTTACCTTACTACAACAAACAACGGGTAGCTAGCCCGAAACTCATTTGCCCATCTAAATTAGCGTGTCGTCACAATAATCACGCTGATGTAAATCTTCTCATACATAAATTCGCTTACCAATCAATGTGGCATGACGAGAATCAACCGTTAAGGCGCGAACTGGGGTGATCGTCCCCAAATAGTACTATTATATGCATAAGCGTCTACCAAATCCCGGTAGTTCACAATTCATGCTAATGGGAATTTTAGTGACATAACCTAACTTTAATAATCCATTTCATTTCATTTATCGGGTCGTATATTCATTCATCGGGTCATACAATCATTCGGGTCCAAATCAATAAACAAACAATCGGGACAAATGGTGTCCTATTTTATCAAAACTAACATGTTATCTCCTTCGCGGGTTTATAAAATATTTCATAAAAACATTTAAAAGAGTGCGAGGCTATGAACTCACGTTGATTGGGAAAGGCGGTTATCGGCGATTCAGATGTACGGTACGTGCTTCAATCACAGAAACCTAGACAAATAATACTTGTCTTAGACTCTTGTCCAATGACTTTATAAAAATAACAATTATGTATACATATGATGATTTTATTGTGGAACCTATTGATCGTTGGGCTCAATGGTTATGAACCATATATCTAGGTTTGATCATCGTTCATATGATAACATAGCGGAAAAGAACAATGATCATGACAAGGTGTTTAGGCACAAGAACACGAATTAAAACAATTGGGATGTTCATTATATTAATAACAAACATCCACTAGACGTGTATACATTGAATCCCACGTCTAGTGCGACACACACTTTAGGTTTACATTGTGAATGAATAATATATATAAAAACCTACGTCTATGTTTTCTTTATATACTAGAAAACATAGCTTACAAAGAAAGCTAAAGTAATAAAAAGACTCCAACGGCTTGTTCTTTTGCAACTTGTACTTTTTAGCCCTTGTCTTCTTATTTTGTTGTGTTTTGACTTATCAACTTAATAATTGGACCCAACAATCTTCCCCTAGTTGATGATGTCAAAACACTCTTCTTAAGCATGAATCCTTTGTATGTAGTACATGATCTCCAAGAAGCTTCCCCTTAAGTATAGCACATATTCTTCCCCTTTTTGACACATCAATAGGGAATATGTGAAAGTATGCAATCTTGAAAATTCTCCAAAAGTAGCTCTTTATAATGATCATGAAGAACAATAAATAAAGTATTCTTGATGTTGAAGTTGAGTAACCCAAACCTATGTTCCATGTCTTGTTGTATCCATGCGACTTCAAAACTCACGGCTATAATGAGCAGACTTAAAACTCACGGCTATAATGAGTAGTCTCTTGACAAAAAGAGTTCTCTAGCAAATATGAGCATAGAGCATCTTAAGAAAAATCCCATACCTTTGCTATCTTTTTATCAAGTCCGTTGTCACCAATTATATGATAGAACACAAACTCGCGAAAATCTTCTTCAATCATCAATCTTCCCATAAGAATTCTTCCCCTTAAGCTAACACTTCTTCATGACGATTTTAATGGAATCACATCTTCATACCATATGTAAAAGCCAGTTATGGATAACTCTTTTGCAAGGCTATCCCGATTACATAGTTTAAATATCCATCAAATTCCCACGAATAATTGCTAACTCACTTTAAAATCATTAATCCTTTTTAAAAATATCCGAGCCATAAACATCATCATGATATTCTAAATTATAACGGAGATTCCATGTACCTTTGTGTGTCTTTCCCTTCTTTTTGTGTGCTTAAAACGTACTAGTTTTCTCAAACAGCAGCTATCCATGTGTTGTCCAATATCTCTTCTGTCCAATATCTTGGTCAGATGTATTGTCCGATATCGGACAATACGTGTCAGCGTTGAAGAACATATATCGGACGACACTGTCAACCTATCAGTGTTGACTTATTCCTTGTCAGCGTCGAAACCCTTCCTGTCAGCGCCTAAACAACAAACGTCAGCGCCAACCTTAAATCCTATCAGCGTTCATTCTTTTCAGCGTCAAAACTTTGTCAACGTTGCTCCAAGATTTTTGACAACGTCAAAATTAAGTCCCATCAGCGTTGACCTACGTGAATTACTTAAAACAATAAACCACGTTCGTGACACATGATTGCCTTAAACTTTGCCGTGTGAACACACAAAGTTATAACCAATCATAACATGTTTACTGTGTGAACACAATAAACCTTCACCAATTAGAATGAGGACTCACGGTTACTACAATACATTAGCATGTAGTGTATCAAACTTATAACAAATTAGGGTTTTCTATTGGCCGAACCGTGTGAATGCAAAACTTATGCTACCGTGTGAACGTGTTAAACTTCAACGTGATTCACTTGTGCAAACAAACATCCATCCACTGTGGGACCATATTAGAATACAACGCATGTCCATATCTCTCTTCAATTGATGGACAGTAGTACCATACCAATATTCAGAGATAAAACAGTACCAAATACGTTCCCCATTTTTTTTACTTGAATATTTGTATGGACCACGTGAGCGTTTGTCATAAACAAGAACAGTAACCAACATCTTGACAAACCCTTGGACCACAAGTTGTATACTGTCCCACATCTTGACTATTCTGCTATCACTCGAACACACATGACGAATACAAAACACATCTAGTTTTGTCCCGTCTCTATCCCTGCTCAAACCATAAACACATGTTGTATTTGTTCTTGTGCAAACATCACTGTTGTACTCAAAAACCTACTGTATCATGAATCACACCATGGATCTAGGGTTTAGAACTTTGTTTATCGAAACCCTAATTAGGGTTTGTGAATAACCTAAGATCGTGTATCTTCACACGTTTTAACAGCCACCAATTTCAATTCTTCCTGCTTTTTAAGTAGATCTAGGGTTTGAGGAAACCCTAGTTCATGATTTCATGTGAAAGCAGAAAAACTGAAAATCACTCATCAGCCATATACTTGGTCAAATAGGCAATGGGTTCCTGTAGCAAACCCTAGGTACAACGCTGATAGGAGCAATCGGGGCGCTGACAAGAGAAATTTCAGCGCTGACAAACCTAGGTATTTGCAGCCACAGAGAAATAGGTCTAAAGCTTCTACTAGCTTAACATGGAGACCAAAACAAGACCAGAACCCTAATAATACTGGTATTTCTATGACATGCAACAGGTTTCATTTTTAAATGCATCTTCATTGAGGTATGCACTTTCTCATACACCATTAGTCCCTGTCGCACACATTAGACAGTTTTGGAACAATGTTAGTTCCACAACAACTAATGGAGTGACCACATTAACGTCTACTGTTCATGGAAGAACATGGGTGGTCACTGAAGCTTTGGTTCGCCAAGCTTTGCGTCTTGATGACGCTGATGGTGTGACTACTCTTGCCATAGCAACAATAGAACAGGGTCTTAGGGAATTGGGTTATCCTATTCCTGCTGATGTCACTTTAAATAAATATCATAAGCAGGAATTTCCCTCTGACTGGAAATATTTGATACATGTCCTTTTACAATGCTTAAGCCCAAAATGTACTTCTTTTAATGAGATAAACAGGTCAATTGCAAGTGCTTTGGTTTGTATAACACGTGGGCTTAAGTATAATTTTTCAAAAATGATTTTTGAAGGGATGTGTAAAAACAAGGGAAGTAAAATGACTTTGGCTTACCCTAGATTTTTGCAAATGGTCTTTGATTTACAAGAATATTGTTCTAGGGATCATGACACTTTTTATGAGATCCCTAAACAACAGAAAACCATTTTTGCTAAAATGAGCTCCACAAACGACCCCATACCTCTTACCCAATCCATGCTTGAAGTAATTCAGGCTGCTCAACCACAACCAGACCCACAACCAGACCCTGAACCCCAACTTGAGCCTATTCATGAACCATCACCTTCACCAGAAAACATGGACATTGATCAACCCAGCGCTGACACTCAAAATGTGGGCGCTGACACAGCCAATCCCAACACTGATACACTCCCTGACCAATCCCAAACACCCCTTAATCAACCCACACCCACACAATCTACTTCATCTTCCACCCCATTACAATCTAGGTTGACTAAACGCCAAAGGGTTACTGGAGTGTTCTCCTCTAGTGATCCTAGCCTTGTAGCAGAGAGAACCACCTCCACAAGTGTGGCTGGTGAAATGGGTGAGGCTGGGGCTATTGACACAGGCTTAGATGCTGGTCAAGACAGTCCCAACATCATTAAGACCTCATCCATGCCCCATGATCCTATTTTGGGAGGTCAAATCCCCATTCTAGCTGAGGGAAGATTGGAACCTATGACCATAATTGAATTGACGGCGGCTGTCATTAGCTTGCAAAAGCAAAATGTCAGTCTTGTACAAACTGTCAACAAACAGGGACGAGAACTCCAAGCTTTGAGGGAGAGAGTAACTGTTTTGGAGAATCCAAGTAGCAGGAGTCTAATGGAGGAATCTTCCAAAGGGGAGGATAAAGAGGATGAGGAGGATGAGTTGATTCACACAGCTAGTGAGAAGAGTTCAGAAAAGAGTTCACAATTTAGTGAATCATTGCAGATTGCTGAAGCTCTCACCAATTTGAAGAAGCACCCAGTTGTTGATACATCCAAGGTGACACCAAAGAACTTGGAAGGATCTTTCAAAGAAACATTGGGCGCTGATACAGGTTTGGACGCTGACACATCCAGCGCTAATAAAGGTAATCGTGGCGCTGATGGGAGCAACTTGGACGCTGACAAAGTTGCAGGTAGTGTTGATGTATTCCAGACATCAACAATCATCAAAGATGTGTCCACACAGGTTTCTTCTTCTACTTTACCAATTATTGATCCAAAAGACAAAGGTAAAGGTATTTTGATTGAAGAAGATGTTCCAAAGAAAGATGCAGCACAAATAGCATTTGATGAACAGTTGGCTGCACAACTTGTGGAAAGAGATTTGAGGAGGAGTAGAAGATCACCATTTGTTGTTTCTGAGAGTGAGGAGGAAAGTGGTGATGATAAAGAAGGTGATAGCTCAGATTCAAGCATTCAAATTATTGAAGATCCAGAAAGGCTTGAATATGGGGATGAGCTAGCAAAGGAAAGGTTGAGTGAGTTGAAGAATCAGATTGATTGGGACCTACCAGAAATCACCAGAATGTATCATGCTTGGGAAGATCAGGTGATGGACAACCCAGGTATGAGTTTATCAGATCAAATTTGGGGGTTGGAAGTTCTTCTTAGGGTACAAGAAGACATAAAGGTGATTATGAGATTTAATGCACAAGAGGTCAAGACCTGGCTCAAAAGAGATAGAAGGCAGTTGTACTATAAGTTGCTTAGATGTCATCAGCCTAATTGGACATCAAAGAAGTTGCTGGCCTTGTCTTTTGAGGAGTTAGAGTATAGGGCACATCCTATTTGGAGGAAGGTGCAAGAACAGAATGTCTACCAGTTTCTTTCAGAAGAAAGAAAACAAGAGCTTGCAGAGGAGATGCAAATTCAAAAGGAAATAAGGATTGCTCAAAGACCAGTGAAGAAAGGAGATCCTTTTCAATTTTCTAAAGACATGGATGTGTATTTTCCAACTGAAGGTGTTATAAGGAAGCATCTCAAGCTTTCTCCTTTGGAAGCTTCAGATTTGGTAAATGTAGTACCTCTAGATGACAGAAATCCAATCATTAGTTTTGATGAAGATGAGTGTGGTTTTTGGAAGATTGGACGATTTGGAAAGGAGGTACATACTTTCACTTCAGTTATTTCTATATTTGCAAGCATAGACAGGGAAGACTTGGTGCATCTATGGAGGTTAATAGAGGCCAAGTATACAGCTGAAGCACCTACTTCAGCTAATGGAATAAGACTTTGGAACACATTTATGACTTTGTGTGGTCCAAAAGAAGCAGATCCTGCCATTTGGAAGGATCTTGAAGATGATCTCAGTAATCTTCATTGGAGGCTATATTCTACTTGTGGTGTGTTTCATATGAGCTCTACAAAGTTTTCAGAATATCTGCTTGTTGATGCTGACTATTTCTTGTCCAAAGAAGTATTGGAGAAGATGCTAGAGACACCCTTGGAGATAGATTATACTAGTGATGTGGCTAAGGACTTGATCAGATATGTCTATCACCAACATAAGAAGTTATTGAAAGATTCCTCCTAAGTCTTAAGGTTTTATTCAGAAACTTGATCATTGGAATGGATATCAAGTTTAGGGGAGGATTGTTGGGAATAAAATATGGGTCAGATCACTAAACGCTGATAAGAAGAAAGTCAACGCTGATAGATTGACATTGGACGCTGATAGAAGTCAACGCTGACAGCCTTAAAGATTGACACTGATGGAATATCTTCATACGTATCTTTTGTTTATTTGTTTGTGGTAAAGATAAACACAACATTGTATTTTCTATTATTATCTTTACCTAGAATAGTTGATTCATAGCTTATTGTACAAGACTTCTTGTTCTATAAAAGAAGGTCTTTTAGGTTAAAGTCTGATATCAGTTTTCATAGTATTCACAAGTTAAACCTTTCATTGTAATCAACACGATTATTCTAATACAAGTGAAAGTTTGTTTAACATCATTGTGTTTTAGATCAAGTGTTAATTCCGCATAACACTTTGTTACTTTATTCATAAGCAAAGGTTTCTCTACGTGTAGTACTTGATCTAATCTCGTATACACAAAGCTAATCGATCTAAGTTTGGGATCAACAAGTGGTATCAGAGCTTGTTGAGAAACTTTTGATCTTTAAGTAACGCAGAACCCTAAAACACCAAACCCTAAAAACCCTAAATTCTCAAAACCCTAAAAACATCATGTCTGGCACAAATCAACCTCCTGCTTTGCTGCAAAACAACTTCTCAAACCCTAGTATCAAAATTCCCATGTTTGATGCCAGGAACTTTGAGCTTTGGAAGTCCAATTTTGAGCAATACATAGCTATTCATGACTACACTCTTTGGGAAATTATCGAATATGGGAACACATTCGATAAAGCAGCAAAGATTACTGCTGCTATTGCTACAAGGACAGCTGTTCCTAATTGTCCTGAATCTGATAAGGTGGAAAAACCTGAAGATGGGAGAGCTGTTGCTGTTGAAGATATAGCCAAGAAGAGGGTGGACATGAAAATTCTGAACATCTTGAAACATGCCCTAGGTCATGAGAATCAGCACAAGTACAAACGATTTGAGTCTGCAAAAGAGCTTTGGGAAGCTCTTGAAGTGGCACATGGTGGCAATGCTGACACAAAAGAAGAAAAGAAGAAGCAACTCTTGCATGAGTATGCTGTCTTTAAAGCTCAACCTAATGAGAATCTCAGCAGTGTGAGATGTAGACTTCTTGATATCACAAGTCAACTTTCCTTCATGGGAAAACAGATTGATGATCCTGAATTGAATGCTACTTTTCTCAAAAGCCTTGGTGATGTATGGAAGATTGAGACAAGATCTATTCTTGTCAATAATACTCACAAGACTTCCAGGTTTGATGACATCTTCAACAAGTTAAGACTGTTGGAGAATGAATGGCAATTGGAAAGTGATAACAAATCTTCCAGCAGCAACGTGGCCTTCTTTTCACAAAGTGAAGGCCAATTTGATTCCATGAACTTCTATGGACATTCAGCATCTGGATCTCAAGGTGTCAGCGCTGGATGTCAATCTGTCAGCGCTGGATCATATCCTGTCAACGCTTTGTACTCAAGCGCTGACACACACAATCATGGCGCTGATAGAATTAAACCTGCTGGTTTTGATCTTGATACTGTGTGTGCCTTCATTGCTTCTTTGCCTAGTGATTCAAGGATCACTTATGAAGATCTTGAGCAGATAAGTGATGAACAATTGGAAGAGATGGATATAAAGTGGACTATGGCTCTTGTAAGTTTAAGAGCAAACAGGTTCAATAAAAGGTTCAAGAAGAAGATGACCTTTAATGCTAAGGATGTTGCTGGCTTTGACAAGTCCAAGGTGGAGTGCTACAACTGTCATAGGATGGGGCACTTTATGAGGGAATGTAGATCTCCAAGAAGATCTGATGCTGGGAAACCTTCTAGCCAAATGATTAAGAACCCAGATCCCAAGGCCATGGTTGCTGTTCAACAAATTGATGGTGTTGGAGAATGGGATTGGAGCTGGATGGCTAAGAATGAGGAAGAGGACAGAGCTTTGGTTGCTGAGGTTAAAGAAGAGCATGCTGAATATGCTCTCATGGCACACTCCTCCTCTTCATCAGATAATGAGGTATATGATGATGCTTTCTGTTCTAAGGGTTGTCGTTTAAATACTGAAAAATTAAAACAAGAGATAGTTAAATTATTAGATGATGCAAGTACTGAAAGATGCAAAGTATCTAACTATCAAGTTGCTCTTACCCAAACAGAAAAGACAGTATCTGAGTATAAGAAAATGGAGTTTGATTTAAAGGATCAAATAAATATCTTAAAACATGAGTTACATCAGAGTAAGGATGTTCAAGATATAGTGAATAGGGTTAATCTTGATTTGATAGCTCAGTTAGAGGAGGCTAACAAAAATAAAGATAATGTGAGTCTTAAAATCCAGAGATTTGATAAGGCCACACAATCCCTAGGAGAGTGTGTTAGCAAACAAAGAGACTCTAAGGATATGAGTGGGATTGGGATGAATAATTATACTGTTGTTCCACCACCAGCTGGGGATTTCTATGGTGTCCAATCAAAGGACTTATCTTGGACTGGCTTGCCAGAATGCCAAGAGGAGGAGTTTATTCCTCCACCTAGAGTGACTTCCCCAGTTGAGTAATATCAGCAAAAGCTGACTGACCTAGAAGAATGGAAGAAAGCAAACCACACCTTGTTTGTTAAGGGAGGGTTATTGTGTGAAAGTCCAAATGAGCCCACACCAATCAAGAGCCTTGATCCTAAACCTATTAAGATCACACACCCTACCACTGGCAAAGCTGTTGACCTTGGCCCACAATCTGTTAGAAAACCTAGTGTTAAATATGCAGAGATGTATAGAAATTCTAGGTCACCAAAAAGCCAAGTTAGTAATCATGGAACAGGCTTCTTTGCTTCTAGACCTAAGACTATGTCTAGAAAAGCTTGTTACACATGTGGTAGCTTCTCACATTTGGCCTACAAATGTGTCAATGCTTCCAATGTCAACGCTGACAGGAACCATTTCAGCGCTGACAAAAGTCAACATAGGTCAAACACTGTCAGACCCAATACCTTTGTGAACAAAAGTTCACAAGTTGTTAGACCAGCCCCCTTCTTTTCTAGAGGGTCTAACACACAAGGCCTAAGACCTTTTCAAAAGTCAAATACTTGGTCAAATAGGCAATGGGTTCCTGTAGCAAACCCTAGGTACAACGCTGATAGGAGCAATCGGGGCGCTGACAAGAGAAATTTCAGCGCTGACAAACCTAGGTATTTGCAGCCACAGGGAAATAGGTCTAAAGCTTCTACTAGCTTAACATGGAGACCAAAACAAGACCAGAACCCTAATAATACTGGTATTTCTATGACATGCAACAGGTTTCATTATATTTCAAAGGCATTGTCAACACCAATTGGGGTTAACTGGGAATTTCATTCAAACAGGGATGAAAATGGGGTTGTTATGAGAACCAAGTCTGTTCTTGTTGAACAACCAAATGAATCCAAGTCTTCCAAGGCTTGGGTTCCCAAAGAAAACTAATGTGTTTTCTTTATGTGCAGGGCATTCAGAAGAAGATCAATGACTATGGATACTGGGATAGTGGATGCTCAAGGCACATGACAGGAAAGGAAGATTATCTGACCAATTTCTCTCCTATTCAAGATGGTGATAAGGTATACTTTGGAGGTGGCTACGGCACAATCACAGGAAAAGGAACCCTTGTCACCAACAATCTAAGGTTTGATAACGTCTTCTTGGTGAAAGATCTGGATTATAATTTGTTTAGTGTATCACAAGTGTGTGATAACAAAAATAAGGTTCTTTTCACAGATACTGAGTGCTTGGTGTTAAGCAAAGATTATAAGCTCCCTGAGGAGAAATACATAGATTTTAGAACACCAAGGCATAAAGACATATATAATGTGAATCTTAATGGAATTAAGGTAAATAATAAAATGTCATGTCTATATGCTAAAGCCTCAGTAGATGAAAGTAATCTTTGGCACAGGAGACTAGGGCACATAAACTTTAAGAATATTAATAGACTTGTGAGGCTTGGTTTAGTTGATGGTTTGCCTGAAAAGGCTTTCCACAATGACCACTCTTGTGTTGCATGCCTTAAGGGCAAGCAGCACAAGGTCTCCTTCAGGTCTAAACAGGTGCACTCTAGTTCTAAACCCCTTCACTTATTGCATATGGACCTCTTTGGTCCTACTAATATCGAAAGTCTGAAGGGTAAATCATATTGTTTTGTCATTACTGATGATTACTCCAGGTTCACATGGACTTTCTTTTTAGCCAAGAAAAGTGAAACTGCCCTAAGTTTGATTAATTTCATTACCCAAATAGAAAAGAAAAATGGTAATGAGGTCAAAATTATTAGAAGTGACAATGGGGGTGAGTTTAGAAATCAGTTGTTAGATGATTTTTGTGCCAAGAAAGGGATTACTAGGCAGTTTAGCATAGCTAGAACTCCTCAGCAAAATGGAGTTGCTGAGAGGAAGAATAGGACCCTTATTGAAGCAGCCAGAACCATGTTGGCTGATGCCCACTTTCCTATAGCTTTTTGGGCTGAAGCTGTTAACACAGCTTGTTATGTTCAAAATAGGGCATTGGTCAACAAGATACATAATAAGACACCTTATGAATTACTTTGGGGAAGGAAGCCAAATATTGGTTTTCTGAAGCCTTTTGGATGTCATGTAGTTGTTCTAGAAACTAGTGAGGCCCTAGGTAAATTTGATTCAAAAGGTGATGAAGGCTACTTCATGGGTTATTCAGTGCAGAGTAAAGGATATAGGGTTTACATTAAAAAGGAAAAACATATACTTGAAAAGGTACATGTTAGGTTTTTAGAAAGTAAACCTAGTGATCCTGAGAGTGGTCCAAATTGGTTGTTTGACTTAGAACCTTTGTCTAGAGCTTTAAATTATATGCCTGTTACTGATCCAGACATTGTGAAGGTAACTTCAAGTGTTTTGGAAAAGAGAATTGGTAATGTTTCAGGTATACAGGTTGCTAAGGAGGATGGATCACCAGCAGCTAAATCATCTCTCACACAAGAATATGTTACACTTCCTATATGGACAGATGAGTATTATGCTGCTGCTACTGCTGCAAGGAAAGATAATGGTGGTGTTCAGATACCACCAACTACAAACATGCATGATTCTTCAAGCGCTGACAAAGGGAAATCAAGCGCTGACACGACCAATTCAGACGCTGATGGCTCCAACGCTGACAACAACAGCTCAAGCGTTGTTAGCCCAAACGCTGATACACAAGGATCAGACTTTGGAGACACCTTTACACAGCTTTTCTCTTCTCATTTTGAACAAGGTGGACCTTCCAATATCCATGAAGAGATTCCTGTTGATCAAGAAGAATCTGAAGAAGATATTGGCAACATGGAGCGTGAAATTGAGGACACCAGACTTTTTGAAGGAGGAGTTCTCACTTCCACAGCTAAAGATCACCCCACATCTCAAATCATTGGTGATGTTATGGCTCCAGTTCAGACAAGAAGATCCCATCAAGGTCTTGGTGGATTTATTGCCAATATACACAAGAAGGTTGATACCCCTCTTGTACAAGCATGTTTGTTTGCCTGTTTTCTGTCACAGGAAGAACCCAAGAAAATTTTTGATGCTCTCAAGGAACCAAGTTGGGTGGAAGCAATGCAGGATGAGCTTCACCAATTTGCTATACAAGATGTTTGGGAGCTGGTTGATTGTCCTAGATATGTGAGACCAATTGGGACAAGATGGGTTCTAAGGAACAAGAAAGATGAAAGAGGCATTGTGGTCAGAAACAAGGCACGTTTGGTAGCTCAGGGTTATACACAAGAGGAAGGAATTGATTATGAAGAAGTTTTTGCACCAGTTGCAAGAATTGAAGCTATAAGAATTTTTCTAGCTTATGCCTCTTGTATGAATTTTACTATTTACCAGATGGATGTGAAGAGTGCTTTCCTCTATGGGACAATTGTTGAGGAAGTATATGTCATGCAACCTCCTGGTTTTGAAGATCCTGAGAATCCAGACAAAGTTTATAGAGTGAAGAAAGCAATGTATGGACTTCATCAAGCCCCAAGAGCATGGTATGGTACATTGTCCACCTACTTGGTGGAAAATGGTTTCAAAAGGGGCACCATAGATCAGACACTGTTTACAAAGAAGAAAGGAAAACATGTGTTGCTTGTGCAGGTCTATGTTGATGACATCATTTTTGGCTCTACTGATCCAAAAATGAGTGAGGAATTTTCCAAGCTCATGACAGATAAATTCAAGATGAGTGCAATGGGTGAGATGAACTTCTTTCTAGGTTTACAAGTTCAGCAGAAAGAAGATGGTATCTTCATCTCCCAAGACAAGTATGTAGCTAAAATCTTGAAGAAATATGGTTTTTCTCCACATGAGAAGGAGGCTTCCACTCCTATGGATAAGCAATACCCTTGGGGAAAACTTGGAGCTGGAAAGGATGTGGATGTTAGGCACTATAGATCAATGATTGGTTCATTGATGTATCTTACAGCCTCAAGACCTGACATCATGTTTGCTGTGTGTGCATGTGCACGCCATCAAGTGACTCCCAAAGAATGTCACCTTTTTGCTGTGAAGAGGATTTTTAGGTACCTAAGATGTTATCCAGATCTTGGATTATGGTACCCAAAAGATTCTCCATTGGATCTTATTGCATATTCAGACAGTGACTATGGTGGTGACAAGTTTGATAGGAAATCCACAACTGGTGGATGCCAATTTCTTGGGAGCAGATTAATATCTTGGCAATGCAAGAAACAAACAGTGGTGGCCAACTCTACAACTGAAGCAGAATATTTTGCTGCAGCTGCTTGTTGTGGACAAGTCTTATGGATTCAGAACCAGCTGTTGGATTATGGGTATAATTTTATGCATACCAAGATTTTTGTAGACAATAACAGTACCTTATGCATTATTAAAAATCCTGTACATCATTCTAAAACCAAACACATAGAAATTAGACATCATTTTATAAGAGATTGCTTTGAGAAAGGTTTAATACAACCAGATAGGGTAGATACTGAAGATAATGTAGCTGATTTATTAACTAAACCTTTTGATGCTGGAAGATTTCAATATTTGGTAACAAATATTGGAATGGTTAATCTCACTTAATATGTGTTTTGGAACATTTTTGTAAAAGTATGTACAGGATAATGCATTGTTGTTGGTCTTTATGATAATTTAGATTTTCCACATTCTTTTTCTAACACTGACAAAGGTAAATGTAACGCTGTCAAGTGTTATTTTGCCGTTGTTAGGGATATTATGGTCTAACGCTGACAAGAGTTCCTTCAACGCTGTTAAGTGTTGTCGGGACGCTGTTAGCAACAAATGTTAGTTTTGTGGTTTTCATCTAAATGTGCAGGTAATGGTAGCTTTATGCCATTTGATACAGAGTTGCTTATGGATCTTTGAAGAGCTATTTGGACATGTTTTGTTTATGGATGATGGTTGGAATATTTATATTCCTATCTTGACATAAATTTTTTTAATGTTCATATATATATTTTGAGAACTCATGTATCATAGTTTAAGGGGAGGTTTAAGGAACCTTTAGGACTCTTGGGTATTCTTAGAATACTCTCATCACAATTCTAGATTGTGTCCACAGGTGAGTATGGGTTAGTTTTACTAAACCATGAGGCACTGTAGCATGCAAAGGTGACAATCTATGCATGCTGCCAAGACATTTTTGGCCTAGACTTGGTTGTGGTCTGATGGGAGACTTGGGAATACTTTGGATATGGGTTTACCTGGGAGTTACAAAGAATTTTATGAAATAACTTTGTTGGTAAGTATTTTGGTTAGCAAGGGACTCTAGAGGACATTTGTGTCTATCTTGCTTATGCAAGTGTGCATAAATGGACAGTGCTTGCCGCCCAGTAATTATTATCAACTTGTAAGATATTTCCCTTAGGATAAATTACTTTGTTAAGGTCTTTTTCTTTTTAAATATTTTTATTTTTACTTTTTAGACGCTGACAAGTTTTTCTCCAAACGCTGTTATGTCCAATCGTGACGCTGACAAGGCTTTAGGCAAACGCTGACAAGAAAATATAGCCGTTGGGCGCTGATGGGCTATTTTTGACCGTTGACACCTAGTGGGCCCTACCCAGTTGTTATTTTTTGACTAATCTTTGGCCGTAATTTTGGGGAGAAGTTACTTTTAATTAATGCATGAGATAAGTTATATTTGATTCAAGATTTTCATGATTGCTCTTTGAATATAACCGCCTCATTTTTGACCAATCAAAATCATGCATCTCTCCTATAAATTTGGCTAATCTTTTTGTTCTGGGTATTCATATTTTCTTGTCTAACACTTTTCCTCCTAGATTTTTCCCATATCATATAACCTAAACAGCTTTAAATCATGGCACCCAAATTCAACTCAAAGAATTTAACATTGGAGTTCAAGAGCCAACACAATATGATCGCTTACTTGACTGCTGATGATGCTTTATTTCCTCAGTATTCACAGATGGTGGCATTTTTAAATGCATCTTCATTGAGGTATGCACTTTCTCATACACCATTAGTCCCTGTCGCACACATTAGACAGTTTTGGAACAATGTTAGTTCCACAACAACTAATGGAGTGACCACATTAACGTCTACTGTTCATGGAAGAACATGGGTGGTCACTGAAGCTTTGGTTCGCCAAGCTTTGCGTCTTGATGACGCTGATGGTGTGACTACTCTTGCCATAGCAACAATAGAACAGGGTCTTAGGGAATTGGGTTATCCTATTCCTGCTGATGTCACTTTAAATAAATATCATAAGCAGGAATTTCCCTCTGACTGGAAATATTTGATACATGTCCTTTTACAATGCTTAAGCCCAAAATGTACTTCTTTTAATGAGATAAACAGGTCAATTGCAAGTGCTTTGGTTTGTATAACACGTGGGCTTAAGTATAATTTTTCAAAAATGATTTTTGAAGGGATGTGTAAAAACAAGGGAAGTAAAATGACTTTGGCTTACCCTAGATTTTTGCAAATGGTCTTTGATTTACAAGAATATTGTTCTAGGGATCATGACACTTTTTATGAGATCCCTAAACAACAGAAAACCATTTTTGCTAAAATGAGCTCCACAAACGACCCCATACCTCTTACCCAATCCATGCTTGAAGTAATTCAGGCTGCTCAACCACAACCAGACCCACAACCAGACCCTGAACCCCAACTTGAGCCTATTCATGAACCATCACCTTCACCAGAAAACATGGACATTGATCAACCCAGCGCTAACACTCAAAATGTGGGCGCTGACACAGCCAATCCCAACACTGATACACTCCCTGACCAATCCCAAACACCCCTTAATCAACCCACACCCACACAATCTACTTCATCTTCCACCCCATTACAATCTAGGTTGACTAAACGCCAAAGGGTTACTGGAGTGTTCTCCTCTAGTCATCCTAGCCTTGTAGCAGAGAGAACCACCTCCACAAGTGTGGCTGGTGAAATGGGTGAGGCTGGGGCTATTGACACAGGCTTAGATGCTGGTCAAGACAGTCCCAACATCATTAAGACCTCATCCATGCCCCATGATCCTATTTTGGGAGGTCAAATCCCCATTCTAGCTGAGGGCAGATTGGAACCTATGACCATAATTGAATTGACGGCGGCTGTCATTAGCTTGCAAAAGCAAAATGTCAGTCTTGTACAAACTGTCAACAAACAGGGACGAGAACTCCAAGCTTTGAGGGAGAGAGTAACTGTTTTGGAGAATCCAAGTAGCAGGAGTCTAATGGAGGAATCTTCCAAAGGGGAGGATAAAGAGGATGAGGAGGATGAGTTGATTCACACAGCTAGTGAGAAGAGTTCAGAAAAGAGTTCACAATTTAGTGAATCATTGCAGATTGCTGAAGCTCTCACCAATTTGAAGAAGCACCCAGTTGTTGATACATCCAATGTGACACCAAAGAACTTGGAAGGATCTTTCAAAGAAACATTGGGCGCTGATACAGGTTTGGACGCTGACACATCCAGCGCTGATAAAGGTAATCGTGGCGCTGATGGGAGCAACTTGGACGCTGACAAAGTTGCAGGTAGTGTTGATGTATTCCAGCCATCAACAATCATCAAAGATGTGTCCACACAGGTTTCTTCTTCTACTTTACCAATTATTGATCCAAAAGACAAAGGTAAAGGTATTTTGATTGAAGAAGATGTTCCAAAGAAAGATGCAGCACAAATAGCATTTGATGAACAGTTGGCTGCACAACTTGTGGAAAGAGATTTGAGGAGGAGTAGAAGATCACCATTTGTTGTTTCTGAGAGTGAGGAGGAAAGTGGTGATGATAAAGAAGGTGATAGCTCAGATTCAAGCATTCAAATTATTGAAGATCCAGAAAGGCTTGAATTTGGGGATGAGCTAGCAAAGGAAAGGTTGAGTGAGTTGAAGAATCAGATTGATTGGGACCTACCAGAAATCACCAGAATGTATCATGCTTGGGAAGATCAGGTGATGGACAACCCAGGTATGAGTTTATCAGATCAAATTTGGGGGTTGGAAGTTCTTCTTAGGGTACAAGAAGACATAAAGGTGATTATGAGATTTAATGCACAAGAGGTCAAGACCTGGCTCAAAAGAGATAGAAGGCAGTTGTACTATAAGTTGCTTAGATGTCATCAGCCTAATTGGACATCAAAGAAGTTGCTGGCCTTGTCTTTTGAGGAGTTAGAGTATAGGGCACATCCTATTTGGAGGAAGGTGCAAGAACAGAATGTCTACCAGTTTCTTTCAGAAGAAAGAAAACAAGAGCTTGCAGAGGAGATGCAAATTCAAAAGGAAATAAGGATTGCTCAAAGACCAGTGAAGAAAGGAGATCCTTTTCAATTTTCTAAAGACATGGATGTGTATTTTCCAACTGAAGGTGTTATAAGGAAGCATCTCAAGCTTTCTCCTTTGGAAGCTTCAGATTTGGTAAATGTAGTACCTCTAGATGACAGAAATCCAATCATTAGTTTTGATGAAGATGAGTGTGGTTTTTGGAAGATTGGACGATTTGGAAAGGAGGTACATACTTTCACTTCAGTTATTTCTATATTTGCAAGCATAGACAGGGAAGACTTGGTGCATCTATGGAGGTTAATAGAGGCCAAGTATACAGCTGAAGCACCTACTTCAGCTAATGGAATAAGACTTTGGAACACATTTATGACTTTGTGTGGTCCAAAAGAAGCAGATCCTGCCATTTGGAAGGATCTTGAAGATGATCTCAGTAATCTTCATTGGAGGCTATATTCTACTTGTGGTGTGTTTCATATGAGCTCTACAAAGTTTTCAGAATATCTGCTTGTTGATGCTGACTATTTCTTGTCCAAAGAAGTATTGGAGAAGATGCTAGAGACACCCTTGGAGATAGATTATACTAGTGATGTGGCTAAGGACTTGATCAGATATGTTTATCACCAACATAAGAAGTTATTGAAAGATTCCTCCTAAGTCTTAAGGTTTTATTCAGAAACTTGATCATTGGAATGGATATCAAGTTTAGGGGAGGATTGTTGGGAATAAAATATGGGTCAGATCACTAAACGCTGATAAGAAGAAAGTCAACGCTGATAGATTGACATTGGACGCTGATAGAAGTCAACGCTGACAGCCTTGAAGATTGACACTGATGGAATATCTTCATACGTATCTTTTGTTTATTTGTTTGTGGTAAAGA
Source organism: Glebionis coronaria (assembly GCA_025667525.1). Lineage (NCBI taxonomy): Eukaryota > Viridiplantae > Streptophyta > Magnoliopsida > Asterales > Asteraceae > Glebionis > Glebionis coronaria. The sequence goes on from CM046881.1 coordinate 568,331,978, forward strand.
TAAACACAACATTGTATTTTCTATTATTATCTTTACCTAGAATAGTTGATTCATAGCTTATTGTACAAGACTTCTTGTTCTATAAAAGAAGGTCTTCACAAAGCTAATGGTTCATAACCTTGTTCATAATCATTATTCTATTCCGCTATGTTAATCATGTGAATGATGATTATCCTAGATATAATGGTTCTTAACCATTGAGTCTAACGATCAATGGGATCCACAATTGGTATCAGAGACTAAGGCTCTTGATATCTAGGTCCGACGAGGTGTTCGTGTATGGTGAAGAAGAAAAATTCGTATGGAGTTTTTCTGGACGTTTTTGTGTGCGCAGCAGCATTCAGAAGGGCATAACTTTTTATTGAACCGTTGGATCGCCACGAAATTTTATATGTGTGTTCTACATACATGTATCTAGATATCCACCGGAGGGATTGTCGAGATCTATCCCCAAGAAAAAGTTATTAAGCGTCGAAGTCAGCAGGGGTCATATGCTGTTTTCTGTGAACAGTAATAGTAAAAACGCGATTTCTCCTTCGTTAACCGTTGGATCGTCGTGAAATTCGCGCTGTAGGTTCTTGACACTTATGTCTAGGATCTCACCGAAGGGATCTTCGATCTGAGCATTTATGAAGAAGTTATTCGCTGTCGAAGTTCACTGCAGTTTATGGATTTTCACATGAAATAATGATTTAGGGTTTATAAAACCCTAGATCATATAGCCGCTGATGGGAATTATTGGGACGCTGATGACGTCAGTGTTTGGGACAAGACGCTGACAAGGTTTAAAGTTTGCGCTGATGTTTGTTATTTAGGCGCTGACAGGCTTAATTTAGGCGCTGACAGGCTTAATTTTGACGCTGACAGAATAAGTCAACGCTGATAGGTTGACAGTGTTGTCCGATATATACATTTTAAACGCTGACAAGTGTTGTCTGATATTGGACAACACACAGTGTTGATATCTTGGACAGTGAAGGATATTGGACAACATATGGATAGCTGCTGTTTGAGAAAATGGATACGTTTTAAGCACACAAAAAGAAGGGAAAGACACACAAAGGTACATGGAATCTCCGTTTTAATATAGAATATCAAGTTGATATTTATGGCTCGGATATATTTAAATGGATTAATGATTTTAACGCGAGTTAGCAATTATTCGTGGGATTTGATGGATATTTTAAACTATGTAATCGGGATAGCCTTGCGAAAGAGTTATCCACAATGGACTTTTACATATGGTATGAAGATGTTATTTCATTAAATTCATCATGAAGAGGTGTTGACTTAAGGGGAAGAATTTTTATGATAAAATTGATGTTTGAAGTAGATTCTCGAGGATTGGTATTCTATCATATCTTTAGATGTTATGAGCGTTTGAAGGTAACTTGTAGGTGCTTTAAGTTGTGACAACGGACTTGATAAAAAGGTAGCAAAGGTATGAGATTTTACTTAAGACGCTCTATGCTCATATTTGCTAGAGAACTCTTTTTGTCAAGAGACTACTCATTATAGCCGTGAGTTTTTACGTCTGCTCATTATAGCCGTGAGCTTTGGAGTCGCATATTTAGTACAAGACATGGAACACATTTTTGGGTTATTCTACTTCTACATCAAGATCATTGTATTTATTTTTCTTCAAGATCATTACATAGAGCTACATTTGGAGAATTTTCAAGATTGCATACATTGTTTACTTCCTTGTTGATGTGACAAAAAGGGGAAGAAAATACTGCTACACTTGAGGGGAAGCAATTTGAAGATCATGTACAACTTACAAGAGATACACATAGAGTTTTGCCACTATCAACTAGGGGAAGATTGTTGGGTCAAAAAGTTGATGTGGCAGAAACTCAAAATCGAAGAAAATATCAAGTAATATATTCAGGCACTGACAAGAGCAATTCAGGCACTGACAAGAGCAATTCAGGCACTGACAGAAAGTCAACAAAAGTCAAACGCGGTCAAATAGTCAAATGCTGATGAATATTGAAGATTTGATGGAGAATTCTATTTAGGGAATATATTGAGTATATTATTTATGATATACACAATATATAGTTTATCTAAATAGAAGATTTAGATGTTTATTTGATTTTATCTCTTGTAGATTCTGTTTCTTCCACTATAAAAGAAACAAGAGTCTTAGGTTTTAAACATATATTATTCATTCACAATGTAAACCTAAAGTGTGTGTCGCACTAGACGTGGGATTCAATGTATACACGTCTAGTGGATGTTTGTTATTAATATAATGAACATCCCAATTGTGTTTTAATTCGTGTTCTTTATGTGCCTAAACACCTTATCATGATCATTGTTCTTTTCCGCTATGTTATCATATGAACGATGATCAAACCTAGATATAATGGTTCATAACCATTGAGCCCAACGATCTATAGGTTCCACAATTGGTAATGAATAATATATATAAAAACCTACGTCTATGTTTTCTTTATATACTAGAAAACATAGCTTACAAAGAAAGCTAAAGTAATAAAAAGACTCCAACGGCTTGTTCTTTTGCAACTTGTACTTTTTAGCCCTTGTCTTCTTATTTTGTTGTGTTTTGACTTATCAACTTAATAATTGGACCCAACATTTATATATATAATGATCAAGTGGGTTTATACATTCTCATTTACTCATTTTAGTGTTATGTATTGGTAACTTTTATACTAGTTTACTAGTTTTACTTATTTACATTTTGGAGGCCCAATAGGCCCATTACAAGCCCAATACTTTTCATTAGCCCAATTATACTTTTATTATCAGTATTATACTTTACATGTTGGGCCCAAGTGAGTTAAGCCCAATAAGTAAATTTATAAGTGTTTAGCCCAATTAGTTGGATTATTAGTCCAATAATGCTAACTTAGCCCGTTAATGTCCATATATTATATAGTTTGGGTTTGTTAGCCCTATATTTTATATAGTCGAACAAGAATGTAATAGGTCATCTTAGTCGTTAAAAGGTCTTGTATTGTAATAGGTTAGTCGGGAAAACCGGGCTTGGACTTTAAGCTAATATTGTATAAGTTAGGGGCGTAAGCCCAAAACAAAGCCAAGCCCGGCCCAAGATGAAGCCCACAAAGGCCTTAGGCCGTGGCATATATAACCCTCTTCCACATGTGTAAGAGGGTGTTGGTTACCATTTTATTTCTCTCTCTAAAAGTATTTAACCTTCCAAATTCTCTCTTGTTTCTCTCTCTACTTTCTTCTCTTTCTCTCTCTAAATATCTCCTCTAAATATTGTGTTATGGATTGAATGGGAACAACATTTGGTATCAAGAGCCTATAGTGGATAGGTGATTGAAGATTCGTGTGGTGTGTTCTTTCTTTTTCGTGGTCATTTTGATCTTTATATCACGTCCCAAAAAAAATTTCTTGTGTTTTTTATGGTTTTTTCTTGATACAAATCTTCTACATAGTTGTGGTAGAGATTTGGTATTGTTACTTTGGCTAAAAACACAAAATTTTTGGGTGTTTTGATCATTTTTTGGCTTAAAATCACGAATTGGTTGAGTTTGTCCGAGAAAAGTGGGATTTATTCCGATCAGGTCATCGGAAAGGGGTTTACAGTTATTCCGATCAGTGTAATCGGAATAGGGTTTAGGGATTCCGATTTGGTCATTCCGATCTGACATTCCGATTTGACATTCCAATATGAGCTTTCCGATTTACATTCCGATTTGGTCATTCCGATCTGACATTCCGATCTGAGCTTTCCGATTTACATTCCGACAAGGACATTCCGATTAGGGTATTCTGATTTGACATTCCGACAAGGACATTCCGATTAGGGTATTCCGATTTGACATTCCGATTTGGCATTCCGACAAGGACATTCCGATTAGGGTATTCTGATCAAGGTTATTCCGATGGACATTCCGATGGATATTTTGTTTGAGTATTTTTTAGACTTAGCCACTATCTAGACTAGTTTAGGAACATCGTTTACACGAAGATTAAAAAAAAAAAAAAAAACAACATCAACATTGCAACTGCTAATCAAATTCGTTTGGAACAAGGTGGCAACGGTAACCCACCTGTGCTCACTGCCGGTTGCTACGTTCAATGGAGATCTCGTTTTCTCAGATTTCTCGATGGAAAAGAAAACCGAACTGCTCTTCGTCACTGCCTTGAGAATCCACCTCCAGTTTTTGAATTCAGACCAATTACAACACAGGCAGAGGATGGTACTTCATCAACTATACGAGCTATTGAGGATTTTGACACATGTTCTGCTGAGAAAAAGAAACTCCTCCAAGCTGAAGCTGATGCTGTAAATTTCATACTCATTGGAATTGATAACGATATCTATTCCACAGTTGATGCATGTCCTAATGCTATGGAAATGTGGAATGCAATTCATCGATTGAAGCAAGGTGAGTCAATCAATGTTCAAGATCTCGAGACTAATCTACTTTGGGAGTTTGGAAAATTCACATCTGAAGATGGTGAATCCATTGACTCATATTACTCGAGATTCTACAAAATGATGAATGAGCTTGTCAGAAATCAGTGCACCATCTCCAATCATCATGCCAATGTTCAGTTTCTACTTCAACTCAAACCGGAATGGCAAAGGTTTGTGACTTTGGTCAAACAAAGGGAGGATGTCAAGACTATATCTTACCACAAACTTTATGATATCTTGAAACAACACCAGAATGAAGTGAATGAACTAAGGGCTGAAAAGGCAGAACGGTCTGCTAATTCTATTGCTTTTGTGGCTGCTACTTCAACAAAACCCGTTCCCCGTCAACAACCACCTACTCATTCCTCAAAGTCATCAAGCTCATCCACCAAACCTCTAGTTGCTACTAAACACAAAGCAAAAGCAAATGTCCCCACTCCACCTCCAAAGTATGACACCGAGTCAGATGGAGACAGTGATGATGAACAAACTTCAAGGGACAAGAAGATTGAAGAACTCATGTCTTTACTCACCACAACTTACAAGAACATCTACAAACCTACCAACAACAACCTCAGATCATCATCCAATGCTAGATATAAGGAAGTTGATCATGCACCTAGGTATGATCGTGATGCTAGGTATGATAATCAGAGGATGCTGAATCAAGTTGGGGCTAGAGATACTGTAGGCACTCCGGTTGTGCAGAAGACTGGGACTCAATGCTTCAACTGTAAGGGATTTGGGCACATGGCTAGGGAATGCAAGAAACCAAAACGGGTTAAGGACTCAGGGTATCACAAGGAAAAGATGCTGCTGTGTAAGAAAGAAGAAGTAGGAATTCCACTAACAGCAGATGAAGTTGACTGGCGTGATGACACTGATGATGAAGCCGATGATCAAGAGCTAGAGGCACATTATGTGTACATGGCAAAGATTCAAGAAGTGCTTCCAGAGACTGCTGATACTTCTGGACCTATCTTTGATACTGAGCCAATTGAAAAGGTACCAACAAATGATAACTATAATGTGTTTGCTAATGAACGACGGCATCCTGAGCAACCCGAAAGCATCAATGACACATATGTAATGGACACGGAGGATAGCAATATCTCTACGGATTCACAGCATATGTGTAATGATGAAGGTAATGCTGCTCAGGATACTGACTCGGATGAGGACCGTGATTTGCTTGCGTCTATAATTGATTCTTTAAAACATGAAATTGAGGAAAACAAAGATGCTAATAAACGTTTGAAGCAAGCAAACACATCCTTAGCCGAGGAGATAGACAGGCTTAAAGAGTGTGATTATGTAAAAGAAGCTGATCGACGAGTTGCAATAGCTAATGGTTTGGTATATGAACGTAAGGTGCTCAACGAACAATATTGTTCTGAAGTAACACACGAAATTCATATGTCAAAACAGAAGATATCGGAACTTGAAGAACAACTGCTGCTACATAAACTCCAAATTACTGAATTAGAGTCGGTTAACAAAGAACAAACTGAGCTTTATAAAACTCGTGAAGAAAAGGATATTGAAAAAATTCTTGCTTTGGAAAAGAGAGTCGACACGTTAAACAACATTGTTTACAAAACGGGTCAGTCTATTCAAACTATGAATATGCTCAATAGAAATATGAAAACGAGTTTTGTCAAGCCTGAATATCTCAAGAAAGCTCAAAGTACCAAGCCTGCTCTTTATGATATCGGTTGTTATGTTGATAATCTTGCTCTTATGCTTTCCCCTGACTGCGACGAAATCATTCGTCAACAAGAAGAAAGTCGATCAAACTTAAGTGATTAAATAAACATTTCTGATTCTAACAATCATATTAAGTTTGTCCCTCAAAAAGAACTTTCAAAAGAACAAAAGATGTATAATAGTGTTCCACCACCAAGTGATGAACCACAAAAGAAAGTTTCTTTAAAAAGGAGTTTCAAAAAGCAATCAATTTTGTTAGAAAAGCGAATTTTGGATGACAAACGTAAATGGGATGAGAAAAGCAAAAGTGTTCAGCAATTTGAGTTTATAAAACAAGGGGTTCTAAACTTGTACAAAGGTGTCGTCGACTATGAAAAAGTTTCTAGGGATACCATTTGGAATATTAAACCTAACCCACAAGTAGAAGTCGTCATTCAACAATGTATTGTTCCAACCATTGATGATCTTTCAAAAAATGTGGCAATGTTTTATACAGCTCTCAATGAGGAAATGTTAACTGATTTAAGTTATGTTAAATCTCTTGAAGATGAAGTTGATTTTCTTCAAACTAAATTAAAGACACAAGAACACCAACTTTCTAACGAAATTGATCGACTTTCTAAGGAATACTTTTATGCTGACCATATGAATGCTATACTTGGTGTGTATACCGATCTTGATCAATATTGTCATGTAGCATGTCTTGTGTCAGAATCGGACGCGAAATGTCGCAATCTTGAAGTAGAGCTTTCAAAACAAATTCAGTTATACAACAAACTTTCGAAAAGTTTTTCTCAACTTGAGAAACACTCCATTTCTCTTGAACTTGCTTTACAAAAAGGTGAAAAATCTCATAATCATAAAAAGTGTCAAGAAATGTCAGCTTCTTCGTTTCGTCTACTAAATGAAAAAGATTTCGAAATAAATGATTTGAAAGCTCAGCTAAAAGAAAGGGACATAGCCATAAGTGAGTTACAGAAACTCATTGAGAAAATAAAAGGAAAGTCTGTTTTGGGTAAACCATCCGCTGTTCGTCAACCGAATGCGGTTAAATGCCCTAAATCATCTATTTTGGGACAATCCCCACAGACTTTGCCTAAGATAGGAAATGATAAGAGCACTAATGTGATAGCACCTGGAATGTATAAGATGAACACTAGGTCCACTCAAACTGGAACAACGCAGTTACCTCAGAATACTAGGAAAACTAATCAACGTGTGTCTTATTCTACAGGAGTAAATCCCACTACTAGTGTTAGCGGACCACAGCTTAAGAGCACTAGAGTTGAAGATAGAGTCATGCCTAACAATAGTCAAGGGAAGAAGAATGAAGTAGAAGATCACCGTAGGAATTTTAAGTTTTCTAAGAATAAAACGTCTGTAACTGCATGTAATGACAGTTTAAATGCTAAGACCTCGAATGTTGAATTTGTTTGTGTTGAATGTGGCAAATGTGTTCGTACTTTCAATCATGATGCTTGTGCTCTTAATTATAATGGCGTGAATACTAGAACTAGGAAGCCTATTCGTATGCCCACTAGTACTAGTAAACCCACAAGAACTTTGAACCAATCCACTGAGCAACCACTTAAGAAACTAAGTGCGTTAGAATCCACTACTCTACGTAAACAAAGCAGGTTAAAGAAGCTTTATGAGAACATGATTAGGACATGTACACGGGGGTATTCAAGATTTACACCACCCGGATACAAATGGGTACCTAAGACAACCCACATTCTAATTGGGTCTATGAATGTTAGCTTGCCTTTAGAATCTAGGTCCACTACTATTTTGGAACCCGTTTCTATCAAGAGCTCCCATTTGTCAAATGCTACATTGTCTTCTAATTCTTCTGCAGCTCGTCGAACTCATCTTATTCATAATGGACTCCGGGTGCACAAAGCACATGACGGGCAATCTCAAGCTTCTCATTAACTTCGTGGAGAAGTTTCTGGGTACGGTACGGTTTGGAAATGATCAATTTGCACCGATACTCGAATATGGAGACTTGGTTCAAGGGAATATCACTATAAAACGGGTTTATTATGTCGAGGGACTGAATCACAATTTATTCTCGGTTGGTCAATTTTGTGATGCGGATTTGGAAGTAGCTTTTCGGAAATCTACTTGCTATGTTAGAGACTACGATGGGAATGACCTTCTTACAGGTTCTCGTGGTTCTGATCTCTACACAGTAACTCTTCAAGATACATCCTCAACAAATCCAATTTGCTTAATGGCTAAAGCTTCATCATCTCAAGCATGGTTATGGCATTAACGATTGTCACATCTCAACTTTGACACCATCAACTTGCTTTCGAAAAATGATATTGTGACCGGTCTTCATAAGTTGAAATTCGTCAAAGACCATCTTTGTTCTTCTTGTGAATTTGGGAAAGCAAAACGGAAGTCTTTCAAAACAAAGACTATCCCAAGCTCAAAAGGACGATTGGAACTTACACATGGATTTATGTGGTCCCATGCGTGTAGAGAGTATTAACGGGAAAAAGTATATTCTCGTGATTGTTGATGATTACTCTAGATACACATGGACTTTCTTCTTAAGGTCCAAAGATGAAACACCAGAGGTTCTCAAAAACTTTCTCAAGATGATACAACGAAATCTTCAAGCTTAAGTCTTAACCGTAAGAACGGATAGGGGTACTGAATTTTTGAACAAGAACTTGCAATCTTACTTTCAAGAAGAAGGCATCGAACATCAAACGTCTTTTGCTCGAACTCCTGAACAAAACGGCGTTGTCGAAAGACGGAACCGTACTTTGGTTGAGGCTGCTCGAACAATGCTTTCTTCTTCAAAATTACCGCTATTCTTCTGGGCTGAAGCAATTGCAACTGCCTGTTATACTCAGAATCGTTCTCTCGTCATCCCTAGACATGAAAAGACACCTTACCACATCATCAATGACAGGAAACCTACTGTCAAATTCTTTCACGTATTTGGATCTTTATGCTACATCCTTAAAGACGGTGAGAATCTCGACAAGATGAAAGAAAAAGGTGATGCATGTATTTTTGTGGGGTATGCTACATTGTCGAAAGGATATCGAGTCTATAACAAGAGAACAAAGATTATTGTCGAAACAATTCATGTGAACTTTGACGAATTGCCACATATGGTACTTGATCACAACAGCTCAAGTCCCGCACCTCAATGTCTAGCAATGGCACCTACACACAACAGTGTACGTCCCGTGCAAGAATGTCAACAAAGTACTCCCACAGCAGAATCGACGGATACGACACATATGAATGAGCTGGTTGATTTATATGATCCAATATTTGAAGAATATTACTATGGAAACAATCAAGTTGTGTCAAAGCCTTCCGCTGTCAATACTGCTGATGAACCCGAACCAAGTTCACAAGACACAACTGCCTCTACTTCAGCAACCGTTGCTCAAAAGAATATTCCATTGGATACTCAACAAACTCCAGAAACTATCATACAACCAACATCACCAACCGTCAATGTTGAAGGAGGTAACAACAATCAAGCAGTCGATGCACAACCTGACGAAGAAGAATTTATCAATCCGTTCGGTACACCGGTACTCGAAGTCGGAGAGTCTTCTACTCAACATGTTGATCCGTCCAACATGCATACATTCTACCAACCATATCCATCCACTCACCATTGGACACGTGATCATCCATTGGAGCAAGTCATTGGAAATCCTTCACAACCGGTTCAAACACGCAGACAACTCGAAACCGATGGCGATGTGTGTATGTATGCACTCACCGTGAGTTCAACTGTACCTACAAACATCAAACAAGCCATGACTGATCATGTGTGGATTGAATCAATGCAAGACGAAATTCATCAGTTTGAACGCCTAAATGTTTGGGAACTTGTTGACCGACCATATGGAATGTCAATTTTAGATTTCAAATGGATCTGGAAAAACAAACTGGATGAAGAACAAACCATCATCAAAAACAAATCTCATCTTGTGTTTAAGGGGTATCGTCAACAAGAAGGGATAGATTTCGATGAATCATTCGCTCCAGTTGCTCGTTTGGAAGCTGTCAGGATATTCCTTACTTATGCTGCACATAAGGGCTTCACGGTTTTTCAGATGGACGTTAAAACTGCTTTTCTTAACGGTCATTTGAAGGAAGAAGTGTATGTGAATCAGCCGGAAGGATTCATCGATCCTCATCACCCTGACAAAGTCTATCGTCTCAAGAAGGCTGTATATGGACTTAAACAAGCTCCAAGGGCATGGTACGAAGAACTATCCAACTTCTTGGTCTCGAAAGGATTCTCTAAAGGTTCTATTGATCCTACTCTATTTACTAATAAATATGGGGATGACATAATGCTGGTGCAAGTTTATGTTGATGACATTATTTTTGGTTCTACGAACCCAAAACTTTCAAAACGTTTTGAAAAATTAGTGCACAACAGATTTGAAATGTCAATGATGGGGGAGTTAAAATTCTTTTTAGGCCTCCAGATTCATCAATCCCCACGTGGTATCTTCATTAACCAAGCTAAGTATGCTCAAGAGATACTTAAAAAGCATGGTATGACCTCATGTGCTCGCGTTGGTACACCATTGTCGACCACATCCCTAGACGCTGACTTGTACTCATATCCCGTAGATCAAACGCGATATCGCAGTATGATCGGGTCACTTATGTACCTTACAGCCAGCAGGCCTGATATTCATCATGCCACATGCTATTGTGCACGATATCAAGCCAGACCTACTCAAAAGCACCTCAAAGAGGTTAAACGGATCTTTCGGTACCTTAAGAATACCATTCACATAGGACTCTGGTATCCGAGGGAAACCGGTTTTCATCTAACAGCTTTTTCAGATTCTGATCACGCAGGTTGTCTTGATAGTCGAAAAAGCACTTCTGGTAGCATACAATTTCTAGGGGAAGACAAGCTTGTCAGCTGGTCGTCAAAGAAGCAGGATTGCACTTCGCTCTCATCAGCTGAAGCAGAATATGTGGCTCTATCCGCGTGTTGTGCTCAAGTCCTTTGGATGAGAACTCAACTCACAGATTATGGCTTCCACTTTGATAAAATACCTATGTATTGTGACTCAAAGTCGGCCATAGCCATATCTTGCAATCCGGTTCAGCACTCCCGCACCAAGCACATCGATGTCAGATATCACTTCATCAAGGAACAAGTGGAACACGGCATCGTGGAATTATACTTTGTCAGAACTGAGTACCAGCTAGCAGACTTGTTTACAAAAGCTCTATTGAAAGACAGGTTTGCGTATCTCGTTGTCCGTCTTGGTATGAAGTATATGACTCCAGAAGACTTGGAGGTTTTGGCAAATGAAGCTGCTTGATATTCTCTCACTATGACTTCTAGGCGCATCACAGCTTAGAACTCGGACCTCAACTAAGGAAAGTTTATCTCGGACGATAACTTATCCTTCTCAACGAGAAATTCATATTTCTCGGTCATGAGCTTCTCATAAAAACATTCAAAGTTTTTAAGTTCATGAAAAACGATTTCTAAGTAAATGTCAGCTTAGAACTCGAACTTCAACTTAAGGAAAGTTTATCACGGATGATAACTTATCCTTCATAACGGGAAATTTATTTTTCTCGGTCATGAGCTAGTCACAAAACAATTAAAGTTTTGAGCTCATGAAAAACAGACCCGAAAGGGGAGTGTACGTTTCAGTGCGCTTTCCCTAAGCAGTAGAAGAGAAGTCTTCTATCCTGATTATTTTAAAACCGTTGAACACAATTTTTCAAGAATTTCTCAAAAGGTTTTTCTAAATCTTTCAAAATTGTGTGTTCAACACTCCTTTCCTCATAAGTGGTTTTTATATCTCAAAATTGTCATATGTTATTTTGATCAATTTTTGAGGGGGAGCGTTTTAAAATCAACCCTTTTAATGTTGTTGGGTACATCTCTAAAATTGTCATATTTTATGTATCCAACACATTCCAAAAAATGATATGAAATTGTCAAATGTAATATATTATATCGGAAAAGGCATCTCAACTCCGTACCTCAACATATTTTGTGGTGTGGTTTTTCTAAAATTTTGTCAAATTTTGTCTCAAGACACACATATATATTGTTGAGGGGGAGCGACCCGACTGAAAATGTTCCATGATTCATGCGTGCACACATGTTTCTCTCCCGTCGATTTTTCGGAAAATGTCATATTTTAATCAATTGGTATCTCTATTATTATATTTTTATATTAGAGATAGGGGGAGAAAATGTGATTAAAATATAGTATATCGCAACATGTGATCTTAAAGACTCAAGTGCAACTCTTTCCTTCACATGCCAAACTATTTCGTATATCGATGTATGTGTGTAGGGGGAGCTTTTTGAAAATATAAAACTTTCAAGTGTTAAAAGTTTTGATTTTTATCAAACACTTTGAATGGTTTTCAATGGTTTTATGGTTACGATCTTTACCCAAAACAACCTACTATCCACGATGGAACGATGGAGTCAAAAGGTGGTTTAGGATAGGAAACTAAGTCCTATGATCCAACCAGAACCGGAGGGATCTACCCAAGGACATTCCATAGCTAGAAATAGTTGTCCTTAGGAAAGATGGAGTGGAATGAAGCTGAATGCGGACCAATTACTTAAGTTAGCACTAGAACAATCACAACAAGGTGCTAATGATGACGTATTGGTAAGCATTGAAGGAGTTGAATATTCTATGAAACTTAGGTAGAAACCGGGTTAACACATCTTTTGAAGACAAGTGTCATGGACCCAGTGATGCGATGCACAACCCTTCCCCAGCCATTCGAGTTTCTCTCAAAAGAAACTTGTCTCATTGTCACGGAGATCAGCACGTATCTATTGACTTTCTCACTCCGAGTCAGTTAATATTGAAAAGGTGGCAGTCTGCTCCAGCCTCCGATTACCAAAATGCACTTATTGAGTCTAGAGCCAAACGAGATCTATCTATCATCTCATTAGGACACAATCGAGTCCTACGCATTATCCTTGTGATATTGCCAGAACATCTGAGTGATACGATTCACAATGAAGATGGAAATCCTGCTTGAGCCAACATCAAACAAGCTCATGGTAGGTAACTTGTGCGATTCTACACGAATCAAACTTGTGATAACTGGAAAGCAACTAAGTTTGGATTCTTAATTGATTCAAACTTGATTCCAGGTTTCTTCGCAAAATCCGTGTGATCTTGCCAGAACATTCAGAGTGACACTCTTTAGTGTTGACAGTGACGAATGGAAATCCTTCCAGTGTAAACATCAAACAACACTACGGTAGGTAACATGCAAGATTCTTATGAATCAAGCTTGTGACAAACTGGAAAGCAACAATGGTGCGATTCTTATAGAATCAAACTTGTTCCAGGAATTCTGAATTGACGACTCTAATCAAACGGATAACCGTATCCTTTTTGATTCACTCTTTACGTTCGCAGTCTGCTTTGAGACGGCCGAGTAAAGAGAACTGGCTACTACCGCCGGGAAACCCTGTCAAGGAGGTTCTTAATCGAATCTACCTGATCACAGGTACGGTATTTAATACCGTTTAACGGTCTTCACCGACCGGAGGTAAAACGCTACCGAGTTAGGATGAAATGTTCAAAGCCATTTTATCCGTGTCTATATGTGTTGCTGCATATCAAGAAGGTGGCGTAGCTATGTAACCGATGTCGATTCAGAAGTCACAAGAGCACAAGATGGCGATAATCAAGATACCTAAGAATGTAATAGGTCATCGTAGTCACAAGGAGCACAGATGAAGATCTCAAGCACTCAAAGTCAAATGACAAAGGCTCAAGATAAAGATCACGAAAGCATGAAGGAACAAAGCTGTTACAAACAAGATCAAGACCAAGATACAAGACTAAAGCAGGAAGATCTCCTCTACAATAATGTATTCACTCAATCATCTTATGCTTTTTAAGCTTTTTAAGATGACCGATACATTGGGGGAGATTGTTAGCCCTATATTTTATATAGTCGAACAAGAATGTAATAGGTCATCTAAGTCGTTAAAAGGTCTTGTATTGTAATAGGTTAGTCAGGAAAACCGGGCTTGGACTTTAAGCTAATATTGTATAAGTTAGGGGCGTAAGCCCAAAACAAAGCCAAGCCCGGCCCAAGATGAAGCCCACAAAGGCCTTAGGCCGTGGCATATATAACCCTCTTCCACATGTGGAAGAGGCTGTTGGTTACCATTTTATTTCTCTCTCTAAAAGTGTTTAACCTTCCAAATTCTCTCTTGTTTCTCTCTCTACTTTCTTCTCTTTCTCTCTCTAAATATCTCCTCTAAATATTGTGTTATGGATTGAATGGGAACAACAGAGTTTTGTTGGTTTTTACTTGTATTAGGTACTTATATATCAGTATATGACTTTTAAAAAGTTTACATTAGACGGGTCCGACCGTCTAAGTTTTAATTGACGAAAAACGTTAATTTTACGGTATTAGCCGAAAAGACGTAAAAATCATGTTTATAGTTTTTTTATAACTTATAAAACTTACCAAACTACCATTTTTATAAAATGTCCATTTATTTATCCTTATATATATTTATATAAATGAAATATATAAGTTAGTGGGTTTTAATTTCATATTTTATACTATATTATTTGAGTGCTTATATAATACTATTAAACTTTAATTTCACAAAATCTGATTTTTAGTTTCACTTTCACCATTTTTATCATATCTTGAGTTCTATAAGGAGATAGAAGCTCACATAAACTTCATATTATGTGCTAAAAATAACTTAGTTTTAGCTACTGCTCAATCCAAGTATATGTATCCCTAACAGTCCTCACAAAACAGACTATTCAGATTGATACACTAATTTTGTTTTGATCATATCTCACTCATTATAATGATTCCATTGCATGGCCAACTCTCACATGTGTATAAGACCTAATACTTACTGTATATTGATTCCACTTTACCATTTTATCAGTTTAACATATGGTTAGTTACTGTTTTTATACAGCTAACTTATTAAGCAAGATTTTAACCTTTTTACATATGGTTTTCCATCTTTTTAACCATGTTTATCAACACCAAATGCCCACATAATATTTTTAATCATCATTCATCATCATATACATATACATAAATAAAGAAAATACAAGATTACATAATAAAATAACAAGATGATAGGAAGAAACAATCTCTTTACCACCATTAGTGATGAAAAGATGAGTTTTTGATGAACAAGGCTTGGATTTTGATGGCAAAACTTGTAATAAACCAATATCATCTTCAAGTCCATCAATCTATATAATCTCCTTGTGGGAAATCAGCCCTAGGACACCAAGAAATCTCCTCTTTGGATGTTAGAATCACCTCCAATCTCCATAACTTCAAAGGGTATTAAACTTGTGCAAGTTAAACACATGATTCATGGTTGAATTTTTGATCAAATGGGGTGTTTTGGGAGCATGGTGGACGTTCATAGGGAGCCAAGAGAGTTTGTGTGTGGTTTGCATGTTGTAAATGAGATAATGGTTTAGTCTTGGCTAGTTTGTGTTGCTAGTGGTTTGGAACGAAACAAGGGCAAGTGTCCTTGTTTACTTAAGTAAACTTGACACATCAAGAGTGTGTTGTGTACTCTTGGATGACACTTTTATAGGGGTGGGCAAGTGTAAACTTGTACCATCCCTCTTAATTTACGGGTACTCCTCGATTCTAGTTTCCTCGATTTGCGTGCCCTCGGTTCATTTTACGAAACGTTTTTATAAATTATGAACCAACGGCACAAAACGAATCTAATAAAAATTGTCTCATCAAAAACGGAGTTCAAAAACGTAAATACGTAAACCTAGGGTTTCCGGTTTAGTCGTAAAGGACGTTAAACTATGAACGTAAGTCATAATCTCTTCTCGTAAATTTGTGAGTTTATGAACCAACACAAATTTAAAATTCCAAAATAATATTCACAGATAAATTTATTTCCTGAAGTGTCGGACTGTCACCAAAAACGGTGTATGTAAACGTTAGCACGTAACGTAGAATCCTCCGATTTAGACGTAGTCAATGCTACTTCAAGACGTAAACCCAAATTTCTTCCCAAAATGAGTGAGTTCATAATATAACATTAAAATAATGTTTTTAAATAATATTTGAGAATTAAATATCAACCAGAAATTGACGGATTTTCACAGTATTGCTTCTACGTCAACCTACATGTAGGTTCCTAGGCTGTAGGGGCAGGGTGTAGTAACATATTAGTAATAGATTAATGTTATGTGAAGTTGGTGAAAACATGTATGGGTTGGTGAATAGATGAATAAAGCATTAAAAAAGTAGCTATATTTAAATAGTATTTCCAAGCAAACAGTGGTTACCTGGATTTCCTGGACTCGCTGAAAGTACGGGGAGGTCCACAGTTGTTGTTGTTTCGATATCTTGTTTGTGTTCCTCAATGACCTCTTGAAGGTGGAGGATTTTGTTTACATTGAACTCTCCTGCTCCTTTGGGTGTTTTTGGAGCAAATTGGATAATGAATTTTCTCTTTTAGCCAATGATCATATTTAACTCATCTGGTAGTGTATGTCGGTCAGCCATCCAGTATTTATGTGCGAGATCAGAACAGTTGTGGCCAGTAATGTCAACTGCAGCTTCTGAAAAGAGGGTGAATTTCGCGTTCGCTGTTTCATCGTGGACGCCAACTTTTAAGGTGTACCTGTTTGTAACACAATACGGTTGTGTTAATCAGAAAGAAGTATATGCTGTTTTGTAGGTATCTTTTTTTTCTTCTTTTACTTGAATTATGGGGATTCCATATCACCATGGTCTATACAAATGTATGTTCCTTCGAATTCTGATGGTTTCTTGCTACATTTAGTATAGGAAATGTAGTACTAAGGTCTGTCTTGATAGACGGTGGTAATCTTTGCTTCGCATACCAAGTCAACATCCTGTAAAATCAAAGAAAGTCAGTTGTTCATGTATTCATACGATTGCATTTTTTAATGTGTATGTGCAATATACCTTGTATCTAGCAATGTTTTGCATCAGAAGGGTTGATAGGGAGTATATGTGCCGTTGTTCCTCAGTGTGTGGTTGTTGGAAGTGGTGTTTTGTCACACGGAGCATTGGAATTGTCCTCAAGTGTTCTATGAATCTGTGGTGTGACAGAAGTTAACTGAAATTGTGCAACGAAAAAATAAAAAGGATATGAAAAAACATGTCTTACGCTGTACGGGGTTGCAAAAGCTCTGGGATCGTTAGGTTTATGTAGTAATGGGTCGGTGGCGTAGATAAAAGCTCTATGTCGCCTTTGTATTCTTAAGCTCTACATGCAGTTACGCCAATCATGACTGGGCTGGCTGTTTTTCGATTTCTGCTTTCTTAAAATGTGCTGCAAGTGCAACCCATAGAGTTACCTCTACCACAATTTCACTGCATAAATAGAATTGTATTAGATTTTTTCTAGGACGTAGTAGTAGGCACGTTAATTATAATACGTGAAGGTTACTGTAAATCTCCAATCTCAATTTTCCTGCGAATATTCTGGCTTCCTGTGGGTGGAAAATCTCCAATAGCTCGTACACAGCCAAAGTAGTCTATGAAGTTTCACGAAAACAAACCAAAAAGGAACTTGTTAATTTTTGTTTGTGGAAAAATAAAGGAATAGACATGTAAGCCTTACCTGTGAGACGTGGGTAGATGGTTTTCTATTGTACGTCTCGATAGGGTACACGGGTTCGTAGCTCGTTGTATGAAACAAACTCAAAATAATGTTGTGGGAATTCTTTCTCGAAGTTTTCTAAATGTTCAAATTTCGTTATCTTCCCAAATTTGAGTGTAGTTTGGTATGGTAGTATTTGTTGAGAAGGGCTTGTTTTTTCACAAAAGAACTCGGATATTCGGTAAACCTTACCTAAGCATATCTTTGAATGAAAATACGATGTGTGGTTCAGGTCCATGTTTGCCTAGATGGCATGGCCCTGTCATGTGTTTTTGTTTTTTGTTACAGCTGTTTAGCGTACAATTACCTATTTTACATTTAATAGTAAAGAAATGGTACCTGTTTGTCAATAAACATACAACAAAAATGCAAATTCCCGAGCGTTGGCATTTCTTTTGTTGGCATGGTTTTTTCAGTCCATTTTCGATATGCAAATCCTTCAATGACATACCCGCGCACACCAACTATTAACTCAGAGATTAGAGTAGTTGCAGGGACTATACTGGTACTACTTGCGCTAGCCATGTTGGTTGTTCAACTGCGTAAGAAAAATTAATTTTAGCTTCGTATATAGATCATATATAGATAAAGTAAATGTTATACAGACATGATTGTATTTGTATTAGCATGTAACATAAGAATGGAGAAAATGACGAATCTAAATGGTACAAAAGAAAGAAAAGAGAAAACTATACATTGCATTTACCTTAGTGGGGAAAAATTACGTATGGAGTATGTAACTGAAAATGAATAGAAAAATGCGTATTTACTGTGTGTGCATTGCACATTCGTTCTTGTTAACTTTGTTTGTTATTGGATGTGTTAAAGGCTATCAAGAAAGTCCTTGAAAACAATGTTTTTAGTTGTGTTTTCAGGTTGGTTCTCGTGTTGTTTGATTAGGATTTTAAGACCGTGGGGCAAAGTTGCACGTGACAAAGCAACATACAGTTGTCCGTGACTAAAAACCGGTTCTGGCAAGTAAACACCGATCTTTGAAAGAGACTGTCCCTGGCTTTTATTTATTGTCATGGCGTAACAAACTTTAATGGGGAATTGTTTACATTTAAATGTAAAGGACAAATTTTTATCTTGGTGCATCAGTGGAATTCTATGAATGAAAACCTTTTCTCCAACCCGTGTGCCAGTTATTATTTGGGCCTCAATTAGCTTTGACATAAGACACCTGATAATTAGCCTTGTACCGTTGCAAAGACCACCTCCCAGGTTAGTATTACGTAGCATCATGATTGGGCAACCTACCTTTAACTGCAGTTCGTGTGGTGGGAACCCTGGCAAATTTAATGTGTTTAAAAATTCCATTGGGTACAACATGTCTGTCTCAGCTGTATTGTCGCCGTGCAGAAAGGCCTCATCGTTTCTTAGATAAGTGGTTGCCTCACCTGGTATTTCACCCAGGATTTTATCGTTGATCAAGTCGGCGGTTTCATTCTTCGGACAAGCTATCGCTTTTTCATGGAGTGTCGTTGCCGTGGGCTGTTGCAGTGTTTGTTTATCGTATATGAAATCTATAAGTTCGTCAACACCTTTCTCGTCACCACGTACACAATACACTGGTGGTATAGATATCTAACTTGTGGTTTCAGGGTCGTCAACATCTGGCTCCCCAATGTCCCCGTTACCAACATCTAAAAGCCAAGTTGCGAAAGTCTTGGCCCTTTGTTTTGCAACTGAGTCAAGATCCTGCCGCATAAGGCACATGTTTTCATTAAGGGTGTATACCTTGAATGATGACCATAGTTCTGACTGAGCGATAGATAGGCTGATAAGCTCCAACCTTGAAGCTCCTTTTTTCATAGGCAGTGTTTGCCTGAAGTCCCCGCCCAAAATAACGGTCCCCCCCCCCCCCCCCCCCCCCCCCCGCGAAAATACAATCAGGTTTATTCATAAGATCTCGAAGAATCGTGTCAAAGGCTTCAAAGCATCGTCGGTTATTCATAGGTGCTTCATCCCATATTATGACATGTGTGTCCTGTAAAAGAATTCCAAGCTACGTGTTTTTTTATGTGGCAGAGAGACTCGTCTATTAATTCTAGTAGAATTTTGAACCTAGAATGTACTGTTCGACCAGCTGAAAGCAACAATGACGCAATTCCAGATGAAGCGACAGTTAAAACAATCTTCCCTTATGACCGTAAAGCACTTGTTATAGTTTTCCAAAGGAAGGTTTTGCCTGTCCCACCATGACCGTAGACAAATATTAATTCCTGTCGGTTATTTTCTGCAGCTGCCAAAATTAGATCGTATATTGCCCGTTGGTCAGTGTTGAGACTCGGAAGAGCCACAACAGTTTATTCGTGGAGCAGGGGTCGGTTGTAGCATTTTTCTTCCATCAACAGTTTATTTTTTAAGTCATCTAATAATTTTATGGGAGGGTTTGGCAGCCCATACTCAGTCAACGTTTTCCCATAACCACTAATAATGTCGAGTATGTCATATAGAATATACCCTCTCTTTTCGTCATTGTTGACAAACTATTCGGGTATACCTGTCATTGCAGCCACGCGTGCAGGTATATCATTAGACATGCTTACCTAGTGTTTTTCCCATAGCTTTACAGGATCGGCGATTTCGCAGAACATTAGCATTTGAGCAAAAACGATCCTTACTTCTCCAGCTGAACCATGACCAGACTCTTCTTCAAGTGCGATATCCCATTCGCGATCATCGCCAAGTAGGCCCAAGGCTTCACATGCTGCACGATATGTTGGGTAGATTTGTTGGTTGACCGTGCGTACATCCTCCGGCGATTTGCATCCTTTTCGATGACTAAGAAGAATTCTAAGGTAGAAAAGTTCACTTGCACTGGGATGAACAAAGAATAATCTCCGAAATGAGTGTTTAGTTTTAAGGATGTGGGGGCTCCATGCCTTGGCGTTGTTGTACCAAAAAAATTTGTGGGGAATTTAGGGTACGTGAGATGGTGGTTGTCTTCATTGTGTGAATTGTATTTATACCATTCTGTAAGAGTTGTTTTCTTTTTTTCGGGAGATTGACAACGTTATGAATATTGTCTTTTTCTCTAAAATGTATTTGCTGCATGTTTTCTAAATAAACAACCAATATCTAGATCGCTGGTTCTCGGCTATGGATGGGGTAATTAAAGATTCTCCAGCAAGCTTCATGTGGACAAATGTATCGACCGTCAACAAAATCTTGTATCTCGTCTCTAGGGGGCGAGATTGAGAAGTAGATGATGATGGGCCTTCAATAGGGGTTGATACCTTTGCAAATATCCGATCAGGACCTTTCGAAATATATTTGAACAGGTATTTTATTAACATGCTCCAACCGCAATACTCAACATTAATGTGAGCTTGGAATGCCAAAGAGAGTGTCCGATTGTAGGGGAGGACGTAAGAGGTATCGAGTTGTGATTATTTTTTTGTACATATATGCCTGAATCTCGTCGACGATAATGAACGTTGCCCGCATCATCGAAGTATGTATGGCTGTTATATTTCTTTGGGAATTTTTTACTACAAGAACGGTCTTTCATATATGGTGCAGACATGTTTGGCGCGCCACATGGACCGTGCATCACCAACTCAGACACAACAACAAATGTTGCTGGATCGGTTTCTTGATCCGGAAGTTCAGCAGAAGTGAAGGCATCGAGATGGGTGGGATCAGTAATCTTGTTTCTATTGGCAACCCACAAAAGTGTATGGCAGTGTGGTAGACCTTGTTTTTGGAACTCGATGGTGTACAACAATACCAAATAAGACACAATGTTAATTTTGCAGTTATTCAATAAATTACTGAGAAAGAGAAAAAAAATTAAAATTACCTCCAGTCACACTTCCAAAAAGGTGTGTTTGCTTGAGGTAATTAACAAAGTCAATAATTTTTTTTCAAACACTCTGCAACCAACGTCTCGCTTGTCAGTTGTGGTCAGCCATGGGAATTGTTCCATGTGGCTTTGTATTTCCGGCCATTTTACATTGCATGTAAAGGTAATAAAGAATTGGGGGTTCCCCAACGCTCTGCAGAGGGAAAGTGCATCGAGATAGCGAGGTACTCAAGTAAAAGACATTGGCATCACAATTTGCTTTCCACATTGGATTCCTTCTCGCTCGCCTCTGTGCGAAGAATCATACAAACCAGCCAAATAGTCTGATCGGATATCATTTTGGTGTGTCCGAATAAAGTTAAGCCTTGCTTGTTCAATAGAGCAATAAACGACAACAACATATTGCTGGAAAAATCGACCAACCTTAATGATTAGATCGTAACTATTTGCACGTGGGTGTAGCTGATATTTATAGTATTTGTTCATAGTCACCTTGGACCCTTCACCATGGCCATCACAAGGCCTCAAAATTAGGCGAGGATAGAACCCTGGTTCTCCAAATACGAATAGCAAAGGGAATTGAAGTGACATGTATGACTTATGCAGCTTGTTTATCCTTTTGACTGGACCACCCCTGTATTCAATGATGACATCATAGTCGGTTCATGGCTGAGGGCCATTTTCAAATACGATACCTCCAATGTCACGGGAGGTAGGTATTTTATATCCCTGGACATTTCTCGTGTTTTAAAGCTGTATTTTGAAATCGTCAATATTTGCATCTTCACATTTATCGCGGGTAGTTATAAACAGTTGCACCAATGCGTTGTTTTCATCTAGTACTTGTATCAGATGTTCGACAATACTAGGCTGCAGAGAAGTATCTGACACCCCACCAAGCGGGGCCAGTCTGTTCGCCACTTCATGTTGAGTGTCATATATGTAAAGTTGCAAAAATCTTGGTGTGTCACCTGGTTCTGGACACAGTGACCCTAGCTGGAGGTATATCTGGCCAGAAATTTTGAAAACGTATGGCCCCGCGCCCTGGTTAAAAGAACTTTTGATATTTGTGCCAAATGAAGTCATGGAAAACATTTGGTTATAGGTGCAGATGTTTTCCATGAAGTGAGAATCCGAGAAGCGTTGTTGAATTACAACAGGAGGCGGAGGTGGTGGTGGCATATATAGTTTACCATCCCGACAGCAGCCATGATATACCGGAATCCGAGAAGATTTAGATCTTTTCATTCTTTTGTTATACCAGAACAGAGCATCACAATGGCGACAACGGTACACACAATCCCCAAGATCACGATACACTGGGTCAACAAAACGTGCTATTATGTTATTGTTAGCCCCGTATGTGACACAGGTTTAGGAGATGTTACCTAACTGGCAATCAGAAGTAGAAGCAGACGTGGGAAAACTGCCAGATATGATCTTTGGTGGAACTGCTAAGTGTTTAGTGCACGTTCGGGTTTGGTTTTGATGGGCATGGTCGTCTGCCACAGTTGGTTGGTCGATATCTGCTTCATTCATTATGGTATCTGGATGATTAGTGGTACGCTTCACATGGGCGGGTGTGGTTGTTGGTTGATAACTCCTTGGTTGCAACGCAGGAGGGGTGTCAAGCCTGGAAGCCACAAGATGACGTGCATATGGCATATAAAGTGAGCGCCTTGAATTCAACACTTTCTGAATAGGCTGGCATGAACGCTTTGGTGGGGGCGTTGTTAGAGCACGTTTACCATGAGTACCGGATGCAGATGTAAGAGACACGCCTGAAAAATGGCAATCGCAAGCCATATAAATAAATAAGAATTCGACACGGACGTTAGACCAACGGTATATGGATAAGTTGAAAGCATCTATCTTGTGGTCCGTAGTCAGTAGTTGCGTAAGACAATAGTATATCAGCCCATAACCGGCTTTAGTCAACAAAGCGTAGGCTACGTGCACGTACATATTCACGAGAAAAATCTACGTTGAAATACAGACATAATTAAATGTAGGAAAGAAGAACGAAAACCAACATTAACCAATTGTGGTTGTGTGTGAAGCGTACCTCCAACCACATCGTGGGTTAAAAACCTTGCGCGGTCCCTTGCTAGACAGCCACCA
Source organism: Glebionis coronaria (assembly GCA_025667525.1). NCBI lineage: Eukaryota > Viridiplantae > Streptophyta > Magnoliopsida > Asterales > Asteraceae > Glebionis > Glebionis coronaria. Next base: position 568,355,717 of record CM046881.1, read on the forward strand.
CATATACCAACCTCTTGAGGACAGCCACATATGTAACACAACCTGATAACTGATGACTTAGTTGGCGACCCGCTTCCATGTCTTTAAATGTGTATCGACAGTTGTTTTGACAATGTACACAGAGCAGTATGATAAATCAATAGAAAATATAGCAGCCCTTAATACATTCTGCTTAACAATTGTTTAAATACGTACTTATGAATTCAAAGTAGTAACAGAGTGTTTGGTTTATGATTATGAATAATTATGGTAGTAGAATATACGAATGGAATGTAGTATGACAAAACATTTGAAATTAATCTTTGAAAGTAACATATTTATACCAAACGCATCTAATTTTAGCCATTACCATTAGTTTAATTCGATTAACGGCTCCAAACAACCCTAAGTCATATAAAGTTATCAATCCGAAAAGTAGCAAAATAATATATCTAACATGAACTCCATAGCGGCACATAAAGGTCACGTAATATTAACTACAATTCGCTAACCATATGTCAAACAAACTGAAAACCTAAAAAACATGTTTCAACCCAAAAAATAAACATTGAGAACAAAAGATGCATAAAGTAATTAATTCATAGCAGTACATATACGGCGGTATTATTATTTTAAATTATATTACCCTATGTCAAACAAATAGAAAAGCCAAAAAACTATCTCCCTGAGACTTTCAAATAGTTTATTTTTTTGTCTTATGTATGGCTTGTGTGTCTTTTAGGTATTTATGCTAAAAAATAGTAAACCAGAATTCAAACTGACTTGGAAAGGGCGACTCCTTGACATCCTCCTCTCTTTACATATTTTTTGTTTATTTTATTATTTTTTTGTACTAAAAGTTAGATAAGTTTATTCATTTAAGGGAATTACTTATAAATATTTACGTTGAATTTTCTAATATAGAAATTGTTGTATAATTTCGTTTATAGAGGACCGGCCTCTACTTCAAGTTTTGTGGTCAGTTTCTGTATGGATCGATTCTGTATGGATTATGGGTATTCAAACATTTTGCTAAGGTGACCTGTAAACCTAACTAATAATGCAGATTGCTGACTCGTGTTATGCATGGGTCGTTTTTTATTTGGGTTGAATGAGGGCTAAATATTTTAGCTGAAGAAATGCAAATAGTTTCATTATTTTTTTTTGAAAATAGTAATTATGTGCGTCTAATATTGCAGTTTTGGCTTGAAAACATAATGACTTGAAAAAGTAGTGCACCACGAATCAAAATTGACTGTGGAACAACATATTTGTGTGTGGCTGTTTGGATTGATGAGCGAGTTGCGATCATATCCAATGATCTGGGTAATAGGACTATGCCATATTGGTTAGGTTTATTTAAATTAATAACGGGTCTTTTGTAAAGTTAAAAAAAGAAGTGTTTTGTAAATATTGTGAGTTTTCTATGGTGTGTTTGTGGCCACGGTGTGGTTCACGCTACACATCACGGTGTGGTCACACCGACCAACGTCGTTAATACGTCCCACACTGTGATCACTCCGTGATTTCGTATGCACTAACACATTTTGGTTGTGTAAGTAATTGGTAATTAGTTTAAATTTGAAGCAAGGTTGTTTTAATATACTTTTCATTTGTTCAAAGTGATTATGTAACCACCATTTATAATCAAAACCAACCATATATATTTTACTATACTTACTTATAGCATGTATTTGCATAAGAATGACTCGTACCTCATAAATCACCACAGTGATATACAACAAAAACATGAGAGTAATGACCCATTAGCATACCTTAGTATTTCCTTTTACCTTGGACCACATTTTTCTATTTAGCGGCTAACAGTAGCTTTTTTAAAAAACCGCACTACTTGTAAATAAGCATATCATATCGCATTATGATTTTATAATTATGTATCTCCACTTCCATTTAATTGGCATTTCCGGCTGAACAAAGTACACTGACGATGGTTGTATAGGATTTGAACCTTGTAATATTATTCATTTAACCACCCTTCTGTGGACTTGTTTTTTATTCAGTGAATTACAGTCAGTCTGCCACGTTACAGTAGAGTAATGACCCATTACATACCTGCACTACTACAAAAGTGGCCTTTTAGACCTCCTCATATAGACTCTTTTCGAAACGAATAGGTCTATTTGTTCAATTAGGCCCGCCATAACTGATATAAACACCAATCAATATATATTAAAACATCATTCAGACCCCGCCTAATAGACCTGGTATCTAAAACACCCAGCCCAAATAACTTTTTTTTTCACGTTTGTGTTTTAGGCGGCTAAATGAAAACTTAAATTTTTTTTTGACCTGCCAAACTGAAAAGTGAAAACATTTGGAATGAAACATCGCTCTTGGTTTTCAACTCACTTGGATCTAAATACATTCATACTTGCTTCAGAATATTTAATTCAATTTTGTTTCTAACATACAATGTTTCCAGAAAATCAGCCTCTAGTTATTGTGATAGTGTATATATTCAAAGCATTATATTGTTAATAAGTTTCAAGATGTATGGCATGAAATCATAAGTCAATCTTTCCAATGCTATAATGGAAGGAGACTTGTTATGCATTTACACGGAAGACTTCATTCAGTGAAACTTTGCTATCACATCATTTAGTTGTCTCGGTCTTAGAGAAGATGGTAACGAATAACGTAAACTTGTTGGCATGTATCTCTTTTATATATGTTTTGTGGTCCAGTTTTGATAATTTAGCACATTTTACTTTGGGCAACCATTGTGGCTAGTGCATTTCAGGTTTGGACAACCACTGTTATTGGTTATACATAAACCTCCCAAAGGATAAAGTGATGAGCATTATATTGTATATAAGTTTCATGATGTATGAATGAAATCATAAGTCAATCTTTCCAATGAAATCATTATCAAGCTTTTAAATCAACTCAATTGCCAGCTCAAGGGATTGTTCATAAACAAATTTTCTAAGGGGAGTAAATTTGTGAGAGGTAATAATAGTTTGAGAAGCTCTATATTGAAAACATAAAGAACATAGTGAAACACATAGATTGGGAATATGGTGTCTCTATCATGAATTAAATCGATTTTTACTAATACATAAGCATGTCAAAGTGTCGAAGTGTTTTTACGGTGCATACAACATAAACCTTCAGCCCATCTCGAAAGTTTAGGTGTAACTCTACCAAAAAGTGAAATTAGCAATCATAAACAGCCTTTTTGGCATTTCCCACTTCCACTTAATTGGCATTTCCAGCTAACAAACCACAGTAATGATGATTGTACGAATTTCAACCATGTAATATTTTTCACTTAAGCACTCTTTGTGAAATAATAGTTTGAGAAGCTCTTTGAAAACATAAAGAACATAGTGAAACGCACAGATTGGGAATATAGTGTTTCTATCATGAATTAAATCGATTTTAACTAATACAGAAGCATGTCAAAAGTGTCGAAGTGTTTTTTGCGGTGCATGCAGCATAAACCTTCAGCCCATCTCGAAAGTTTAGGTGTAACTCTACCAAAAAGTGAAAATGACTTTATTTAACTTCAAGGTGCTAAAAGTGTCTAAAATATATACCAGCGATAACATTAAGGGATGTTTGGAATTGTTTTTTTTTGTTATGTTTCACTTTGGTACTATTTATGTTTGTGGTCCAACCCGAACCCATCCATTTTGAAACCTCTTCAAAATAACCAAATATTTTTTTAACAAATATTGCATAATAGTAGTTTAATTATAATAACATGAATCATAAACAATTTTTTCCTTATGTCAGATAAACCGAAAAGCTAAAGAATCACAGAAAAGCTAAAAAATCATGTTTCAACCCAAAAAAACTAAAAATTGAGGTCAATAAATGCATAAAATCAGTGAATTTTATGGCAGAACATAAACAGCGGAATTATTAACTACAATTTTAAAATGTATGTCAAACAAAAAATTATACAATAATAATATGATAAAATCAATGAACCCATAGCAGCACATAAACGGAACGCATTTAAACTACGATACTAATGAACCCATAGCAACACATAAACGGAACACATTTAAATTACGATACTATTACTCTATGTCAAACAATCAGAAAACCTAACAAAAAATGTTTAAACTAACAAAATAAACAATACAGGACAAATAGCATAAAATCGCGAAGACTAACCGATGGTAATTGTAAACATTGTCTGCAACGGAGATACGAACTGATGTTGAAACGAAGATGTTGATTTTTTTGGGATTTCTTAATAAATTATTAGTGACAGCGGCGGTGGCGGTTTTTTGATCGAAGAGATGTTTGGTTTTTTTTAACCGTTATTAACCGTCAATAAAACTCTATGAGGGGCTTTTTTTTTTTAAATTCCGGAAATTCCCATTTATTATTATAGTAGTTATAATATATAAGATATATATTACTAAATACTCTAGCTCACTCATAAACTTATTAAAAAACATTAAAAGTATTATATGAAAAAAGTTGTCATATTTGACAAAAATTGAGAAAGTCACATGTAATCAATGTTTTGAAACCCGGTTCGACCCGATCGGTTCAACCAGTTGAACCGGTTCCGGCCTAAAAAACGAGTCAAAACTAACCGATTTTGAAAACAGTAGAAACCCACCTCGAATCGCCGGTTTTTACAAAACTCGAGTCGACCCGGGTGCAGAATACCCAACGAGTTTGTTATTTTATCTATTAAAAGTTGATAAAACCAAAACATGGAAGCCCTAATGATGGTGATCATGTTGTTAGGGTTTACCATACTTTAGTGAAAGAATAAGTAAATCGCATACACAGAAGCCAGATGGAAGCCTTGTTTAAACTGGAGGCTTTAATGATGGTGATCATGTTGTTAGGGTTTACCATACTTTTTGTAATGGAATTTGTTATTTGAAAGAGATACAAATGGGTTTAATTAACCGAAGATGGTATGCTACTAATCATATATTGCCCGATGGAAGGAAAATTATGATTGGGGACGTATCTTTTTCTACACAATTAGTGTTTGGATATTAGAAAATGTTTGTTTGGGCATGTGCAGAGAACCGGGTTGAACCGGTTGACCCGGTGATCCGACGACCCGGTGACACTGCCGGGTTGATTACAAACCCGGTTTTCAAAACATTGCCTGTAATGGTTCTTTTCTTAAACCCCGGGCGTGGGTTAAAAATGAGGTTAACGGTATTTGAGTTGCCATGTGGACTCACGGGTAGGATATATTACCCACTAGCCCAGCCTAGTGGAACAACTATAACAGTTTACCTTCTAATGCTGTCCACAAAACGTGGATTTGAATTGAAAATTAAACCATTAAACAATTCGCCCCTCTTTTTAGTTTTGAACCCCTTTTCTACTTATTTGAACCTCTTTGTTGCATATGCTAACCTTTTCTATAAACCGCGAACCCTTTTGATAGCACGTTTGATCCCTCTCCCTCAAAGTCTCAAACTCTTCCAACTGATTTTGAACCCCCTCAATCTTTTCTTTTTAACTTTTTACCGATTATGACTTTTAAACACAATATTATGGTGTTCTTAGTAAACTCATTTTTGCCGCCACCTCATCTTTTGTTTGGTAAGAGCGAAAATGGTAGTTATTTAGAAGCACGAGGCGGTCCAAAGTTTCAAGAAAACAAGTCGGGTCGATAAGCTTATCGAAGATTCGTAGCTTCCTCGTCAAAATGTCATTACTAGAAGTCTAAGAAGTACGAGTTAGTTCTTGGCTCCCTAAGCGTTAAGTTTGTTTTCCATTCATATTTTTAGCTAACGTCTAAGTAGTATTGTTTCGTTTTGGTAAGCTGGTATGTCAACCTTGCGATTTTTACTAGTTCAAAGGACAAATGGTGCCTTTGTTTGCAAAAGTCAATACGTGAATGAAATTTGTTCAAAAGTATTGATTTTTAGTGCGGACCTTGCTCTTGTCGGAGGCTTTGGTTTCTTTGGAAACTTTTAGGCTCCGTTTGAAGTGGACTTTGCCATGTTTTGGCAGATTCCTTTACCGAGGCCCGGTAGGTTTTAGGCCAATGATTACTACGCAATGCCACCTGTATAACGTTGAAGGTTAGATTCCAACCGTATGATAGGCTACACCATGCATCACATATTATCATATGAATAGTCGTATTCTATTCATCTAAAAAAGTTTACGTGCATGCATTTGCCTTAGTGCATTTATAAAGAAGGACCCTCAATTTTTTGCATTATTTGGGAAGTTGGATTAAATGGTGTCATGGTCTTTCCTACTTTCCTAGTTCCCATGACCTGATAATCTCATGATTTAACTCTTCAATATCTTATAGAAAGAGTTACAAGATTAGGAATGGGGTTCATATATTCGATTAATCGATTTTGTAGTTTTCTTGAGAGAGATGTATCGGTTTGATACTACTCCGTATTAATAAGTAGGGTCTTCTAGCAGAGAATGTGACAACAATTGCTGACATAGACACACGAACGAATACAGTTGGATCTAACTGGAACCTTAAATGTCCCAATTTTTTACTGTAGTCATGTCGTCTTAAATAATTAGCTTTAAAAAAATATCAAACAAACATTTTACAAAAATTAATAATGTAGAAGGATGCTATCAAAAATTGGTTCAACATCTTCCACTTGTTTTTTTATTCAAACCTAAGTAGGTAGATGTTTGAAAATTAGACTGTATAGGGAAAATTCGAAAATACTCGTAAGGATCCTCAATATAGTCGCGCACGTTAATTTGAATCTTCTTGAAATAAACTTCATAGAAGACACATGATTCTTTTACTGTTGTATATCTTCAATCTTAAAAGACTATTGTTATACACATAGGTCCAAATAAGAAGTATCATTTTCACATAGTATCCTAGCTGACTTAATGAATGTCGGGTGCAAAAAAAGTAAGATACAACATTTATTAGCTATAGAATGTAGATAACAAGTCTCAAAAATGTTTGATGGTTGAAATGAATTTCATCCCCAAGGTTATGAAGATCATTCAAGATGATCAACAAATGAAAACATACATTTAATCTCTTTAGTCTTCATCAATCACCAAAAACATCACAATATGTGTCTTTTAGTGATTGTGATGAACTGTCTTCGACCCCATCTCAAATGATGTTGTAGATGTGCACGTGAACATGAGTACATGACTACTATACAATTTATTTTATACACCAGTTTGTGGCAAGTAGTATAGTGTAATTGCTTCGAGTATACTAATCTAGTTGGGTTTATAGAAGGTGTGTGACTTGCTAGTTATATATTACCGCGTTATAAGCGAAAGAATTATGATGTACCTGATACTCGATAGCTATGACTATAAGTTGCAAATCAAACGTACAACAGATATTTTGTCAATTTGAATATTAGTCGTTCTGGTAACTACAATTGCTTATATTTTTTAAAATTGACACAAGCAAAAGACACTTTCAAGTTTCAAATATTTAGAGCAAAGGGTGTCACAGCGAAGGTCGTACCCATGTGGCACTCTCGTCGGCTTTCGCCAGTGCCCGTTGCCACACCGCCCCCAAACCCCACCCCCCCCCCCCCCCCCCCCGCTTTCGCCGATGGGTTCGTTGGTTAACCGGCGATGCTTCGACGAATGAGTGGAAAAAAAGACCGTTGGTAGTGGAGAATATGACCGTTGCATTTAAAAAAAAATTGATTTTTTTTTTAACTTTTTTTTTTCTATATATACCTCATTTTGTATACATATAAACACATACATTTTAATTATTTCTCCATCAAAAAACCAAAACATAAACACAAATGGCTAATTTACTAGCTTATGATGTTTGTCCGATCATGAAGATATGGTCGACTTAGAGTACATAACGCAGCTTAACGAAGCAGATGAACCCGAAGTTAGAAGAATGCGTAGATACATTAATCGTGAACGTGATCTTGCCTAAGAACGTTTAATGGCAGATTATTTCGGTCCGTATCCAAAGTATCACGCGGAGTATTTCCAAAAGTGATATCGAATGCGGCGTTCACTATTTTTAGAGATTGTTTAAGGTATTGAAAATTACATTCATACAAATCAATCATCTACCCAAACACTTTCACTTTTTTACTATTCGTATTGATGCAACTGGTTTAAAAAGTATTAGTGTAATTATGAAATGCATATCTATCATATGCCAATTGTCATTCGGTACACTATCAGATTCATTAGATGAATACTTGCAAATGGGTGCAAATTGTGCACGCGGTTTTCTTGACTATTTTATGATGTGCGTGATGGATTTGTTTCAACCTGAGTTTTTAAGAAAACCCACACCCGTTGAGATTCAGAACATATATGCGGCGCATAATAGGATTCATGGATTTTGAGGGATGCTTGGTAGTATAGATTGTGTGTGTGTGTTGCTGCCACTAGACATTACGGGATCATGACTCATTACCGGTTTCTTGTTGTAGTTCTTAATTCGTTGTTCCACTCCTGAAACCATTTGTTAGGTTTCTTCTGACCATTGGTATCAGAATCTTGTTCAGGAAGAACGAACAAACAACGTGGACAAAGACAGAAGAGTGAACCATGCTGGTTTCTTCGGTTAATGCACAATCCTGGGATAATTGACGTTGCAGGTTTTGTTAATGCAAGTGATGCCTAAAAACATTATTAGTGTTAACTAATCTTTCTTAGTTTTGATCACAACAAACTATACAACACATTTAGTGTAAAACACAAAACGAATTATTTAACTAACACTATCATCAAGGTAATAATCATATCACTAACTTTTCTTAATCATACTCAGTGATCATCAAAGTGATTATCCTTAAAACTCACTTTTGCTAATATGACAAAAACAATTTTAATAAACTTTCTTTTTAAGAAAACGTTTTATTAAAATGAAAAATGTAAATTTGAAAATGGCATATTCACTATGCCATAAGAATATCCTTTGAAGGTTTAAAAAACCTCAGACATTCCTGCCCCACTAAAAGACAAAATCAGAGCGTAGTCTACTGGGCGGTTCTTTAAATAGCTAGGCGTTTCTCTAGCGATAAGGAACCGCCGGGCTAGATAAGGAACCGCGCCCAGCTAGTCGTTTCACTTTGTCTCCTATAAATAGTGGATCAAATCTCATTTTCCAATAACCCTTTTGGACGTTTTTCTCAGCCTCCTTTCTCTTTTCCATAGCATAATCATTAGTAAATGATCACTTAATGTGTTAAGTATGTTTACATATGATTATCCTCTTGATCCCCTCCTTTACCTTGTCCAAAGAGAAGATCACTCACTCAATAGTGTTGTGATAAAGATGAATCCATGAATTAGTCATGTTCATCATGTTAGACTTTTTGTTTTATGTTAATCCATTGTATTTATGAATACTTGGACTAGTTGTGTTTATCCAAGCTATTTGTGAATACTTGGATTTGTTGTGTACATCCATTACATATGTGTTTGCTTGGATTTATGTTGTGTAGATCCAAGCTACATGTGTGTACTTCGATATGTCTAGTTGAGTTGTAATAGATTGTGTAGTAGTTCTCACTAAACTATAAAGTGATGTGGTTGTGTCTTGTGAGTTCTCACTAAACTTAAAAGTGATTAGTAGTTGTGTTGTGTGAAGTTCTCACCTTAGCTTCAAAGTGAAGAGTCGTGAAGATTGGTTCTAGCTTTGGATTAGAACTCGACATCTAGCCTTGTGTCGTAAAATGGTGAAGTAGGCAACATCGTGAAGATTGGTTCTACCTTGAGATTAGAACTCGACATCAAGCCTTGTGTCGTTAAATTTTGAAGTAGGCAACGTTGTGTAGATTGGTCCTAGCTAAAGATTAGGTCTCGACATTTAGCTTAGTGTCGGAAAATAATGTAAGCGACGATGTAAGGTTTTCTCCGCCAAGAAGGGAGCTTGTGGATATAGTGGAAATCTCGAGTAGGTGTACTCGAGGAGTGGAGTAGAAACAAGGATAGAGCCCCATTGTCGAACCACTATAAATCTTGGTGTCTTCTCATTAGGTTGTCTCTTTCCATACTCTTTACTTATTTCATCATCATTACACTTACCTATTACCATTGCTAATGTATTTGAATTGAACCTAATCATTATGCAACTTAGCTTCAAGTAAAAGATAGTTTTGATACAAACCTAATTGAAAGTAATTTTAATTAGGTGACTAATCGAAGAGAAACTATTTAACCCCCCCCCCCCCCCCCTTCTAGTTTCCTACAAGTGGTATCAGAGCGATGGTCACTCAAGATCTTTGAAGTATATTGGACTTTAAAACTTGGATCGATCCATTGTCTCCTCAAATTAGAAGGTCAAGTTGTACTAAAGTTTCTCTTTGGTCAAAACTATTTTTTTTTGAAAAATAGGTCTTTTAATTGGTAATATTACATCCCTCTTAGATTAGTAGATTTTATTCATTTTAGATCTACTCTTGAAATGTATCTACTAGTTTGCATCTTGCTTTGTGTAGGTACTCATGAAGATCAATCATTTAATTGGTTGTGGATTGAGTTACTTGCACTTGTAGAAGACTCATCTTCATTGATCTTCAACATCTTTGAATGATGATATCAAGATGATTGGGAATGATACTTGTCCTTGAAGACTTAGTACTCATCATAGTCATTGTTGGGCTTTGCATTGATTCCTTGATGGATTGGAATGCTCTTTATGGCCAAGGTACGCTTTCGTTCTTCCACACGCCCTTTAATCATTCTTTTGATCATTACTTGACTATGTGCTTGTTCTTGGCATCCTTTCCTTGACATTTGTTTGTGGTTTGTGATTCTTTTCTTTTATCCTCTCAAACCTTCATTGCTAGGATACTTGACTCACTATGGTGATGTAGAGTGAGTTAGTAGTAGCTTAAAGTATCAAGCATGATATTCATGGTTTGCACCCATACGGTTAGTAGGACCTTTATGGGAGAGAAAGTGAATTAATACCTTGCTCATATTTTGGTTTAGACTAAGACTATTATTGAAAGTGATCTTAGTCTATGCATCAATATTTGCTTTGTGTTTATTCATTACCAAAGCCGTTTAACACTTCGCCGGAAAGGCACGTCTTAAACCAATATAAATGACACAAGCTCTTCGTCTCCACGATTTGAAGATTGTCATTAATCCCTTGAGCATTGGTCTTAGTCTTGATTCACTTCCCTTGACTTCTCTCCACTTTGCTTTTTCGCTACGAGTAGTCTTTTGTCCATTTCGGTTCTTTTCGATCTCGATTCAACTCGTAATCCTTCATTAAGGCATATTGCTTGGTGTTATGATGATCCAATGATATTCTAAAAGGTTTAAGATATATTTTTAAATATTTTAGAAAACTTGGTTTTCAAAAATTTGGCGTATTTCATTGATAAAAAACCTGCCTCTATAGGCGGTTCTTTATCTCTGGCGGTTCAAACCCGCGGTTCTCTATCGATAAGGAACCGCGGGCAGTAAAACTTGTCAGAGCGCCAGTTTTATTAATTTAATCTTTTTCAAACAAAACCCTCTCTCTCCCAAAAACACACAGCCGTTGGGTTCCCCTTTTTCCCCCATTGTTGAAGCTTAAAAAACCTTCAATCACTCAAATTAATTGATTCCAAGTTGTGGGTTTCACTCATCCTTCATCAAACATTAATTAATTGTAAGTATTTTCTTTCAATCTCATCTATTTTGTTCTAGGGTTCATCCTTTCATAATTAGGGACTTTTAAAATTGAGATTGAATTAGAACCTTAATAGGAGTATGGGTTGACATGGTTATTTTACTATGATTCCTTAGGTTCATATTCATTGAGATTTCACTAAAACCCACTTGTAGAACAAATCCGAATTTTGGCTAAATGATTTTGGTTAAAAGATGGAATTGAGATGAACCCATGAACAAATAGGTAATTGCATTGTTAATGCTTACCTAAAAACCTTGTTTTGAAAAACCAATGTTCTAGTCGATTGTTGATCCAACATAGTTCATATGTTCTTGGTTAATAATGGAATAGATACATTGTGAACATGAGAATGATATGGATTCAATCCTTTGTTTGTCAAGAAATTGATATAACACATTCTCATATTTTGAATTTTGATTTTATTTTTCATATGAGTGATTGGAAATATATTTTCTTGTGTTTATTTAGGTACTAATCATGCCTTCACAATACCAAAAGGATCATCAACTCACTAGACAATATATGCCAAACATTTCCCAAACCCTTGCATCCACTCAACTTCGAAACTCCCTTTCATCACTTTCAACACGAAATTTCCATGAGGGTAGAGTTGTTAATGAGGGAATAACGGGTTACATCTATATCAAATCTATGTTTGAGCATACGGGGTTTGATTGCTTGCTCTACATAGAAGAAGATATATGCCCCTTGTTCATGTAATGTGATGTTGAACATTTGCTTCTTTTTACTTTATTTTGGTTATGTATTAACTAATACTACTTGTTTAGATTACTAATTATTTTAATCATAATGTTGTCTATGCCATCGTGTTTGCGACTTGCATAGCTTTGTGCATCCTATGTGTTAGTTAGCTTCCTAGATTCTGGTTAGTAGTTGACTTTGGCTTGTTAATCCTTTGGTAAAAATCTGGGCTAACCAAAGTTTGAGGAAGTGCCTTTTTATGAACACCTCTGGTCGCGGTTCCATATCGACCAGCGGTTCCTTATCGATAAGGAACCGCCCATCCTAGAAAGGGAACCACCGGCTACTGTGTCCGACATAATCTTTGCTTTACACTATTTTCCTTAATATGTGTAAACCTTGCTTGATTCTTTGCAAAAACCTGCACATTTCCTAAACTAGGTTACCTAAATTCATTATTCACATAAAATGTTTTTAACCCATTACTAGTTTGGATCATCCCCTCACCCTTTTAAACCCACCTTGTTAGCCATGTTCTTCACACATCAAACCATTCATCCTTAACCCTTAAACCACTCATTACAACCATGGTTTCTACAAGAACCTCAAACTCATCCAAAACCTCCACTTCAAAGAAAACCTTAAGATTAAGATTAAGTTGCCCAAACTTAACTCTTCACCCTTTCACACACCTAAGAATGAGATTGTTCCAATTCTCATCTCTTCATCACCCTCACCACCTCTTGCTCCATGCAAGACTACCTCAACCCATGGTACCAACCATTCTCATGGTTTTACCTCCTCTTTATTCCAATCTAGAATGAATGAGCTATCCTCATCCTTCACTCCAAGTACTCTCTTGGATGTGACTACCCAACCTCAACCCATCCAAAGCATTCCCATTATGAATGACTTTGTTGATACCTTGGTGTTGGGCCAATGAAAGTTTTAACTATGGCCCTGTCTAGATTTGTTTAAATTAGACTAAGTGTTGAAAGGTCGCTGAGAAGACCAGCGACAGAGACTAGACCAGTGGAAGGCAAAGCCTCAGCTGGCACACCAGGATCATTCAAGTCAAAGACAACGTCAGAGAAGTCGAAGACAATCTGAAGTCAGACTCACCAGCGATTATGGATAGCTGGGATGTCAAAGGAATGCACTGGTGTTCAAGGATCTCTGAGTTGACAACACTCAGAGATCACTTAAGAACCCTAGAGACTTGGATTAAGCAAAGCTTATCCAACCCTTTATAGTTTAGGCGGGAGAATATTACAAGTGTTTTGAGCGGGACAAAACAAGAGATTCAAGTCAATGCCTAGTACGACCTAGTGGGACAAAGGTGAACAGTTGGCAGAACTGTTCACCTAAAGTAGTTAAAGGCATGTCTCGATTTGGACATGCATTTAATACGTTATACTCTTCCACTCAGAAGATGACACGTATCAACTACCCCCACTAAGGATACAACCTCGTACCACTATAAATAGGGATGAGAAAGAAGTTAAGATTTAACCCTTGTGCTTGGAATCTTAATCTAAGTTCTTTCTCCCACTGGAACCACTGAGCCCTCAGCTGTCCATCAGTGACTCATTGGTTCTCTTGTAAACTTGAGTCTCGAATCAAGTTTACTTGTTCTAGGGTTCATTTCTTGTTGTTATTCAACAGGTGTATTCATAACACTTTGTAATACTTTGTTGATAATAGTTAATAAAGCATTACTCGTTTGAAAAGTATATCTATTGTGTGTTATTGTTTTTCGTGACTTAGTTTCAACAATAGTTGTAATTTGGGACTTTCAGTTGGTATTAGAGTGGTTTGATTTATAAAACTTTTCTAAAAACCGTTCTAGTATTTAAAATCAAGATCCAAATATGACTGAAACTATGCCACCCATCCCACCACCGTTTGGTCAATCTAACCAAGCAAATACTTCAACAAACGGACCAGCCACCACATCTACTACCATGCCTACACCTGTTGTAAGCACTGGTGTAAATGAGGATGATCTTCCACAACTTCTTGATAATCGTGGAGGGTCACATGTGTCTAATGTTCCAGCGTTTGATGAAGAAGATTTCTCAAGTTGGAAAAGTGAATTTCTTATATACTTAGATGGTCTAGAACCCTTCTTGTTTGAAATCTTAGAAAATGGTCCTTATGTACCACTGGCCATTTCCTCTACACCAGAGAGACCCATTAAGAAACCTGTTAAGCAATGGTCTCTCCCGCTGATAGACGTCTGGCTAACCAGGACAAGAGACTTAAAAGTATAATAGTCTCTTGCCTACCCAAGAACATTATGAAGTCCATCATCAAGTGCAACACCGCACAGGAAATGTGGACTGAGTTGGTTCTAGGGTATGAAGGACCAGAAGAGACTAAAGAGACCAAAATCCAAGCATTAAGACTTAAGTTTAACGCTTTCAAAGCCTTGGAAACTGAAACTGTTTCTCAAACTGACACTAGACTCAAGATCTTGCTGAATGATTTAGGTAACAATGGTGTTGTACTACCCAAGGCTGAGGTTAATGCCACGTTTGTAAACAGCTTGCCTAGGAAATGGCTTAGTCTTAACAAAACCCTGAGAGCAAATAATGCCATAAAAAATGATACTCTTGCTCAACTGTTTGGTAGATACAATTATGAAGAAGGACTGATTGACTCTATTTACAAATCAGAGACTGACAGGTTTACCTCTCCTATATCTGGGTCAAAAGCTCTTGTTGCTAACCACTCTTTTCAGGATAGTGACTCTGACGTGGAATAAGACACAAGAAGTAGTCAAGAATTCCTTGATGAATTACATGCTGAATTCCATGACAGAGCCCTTTTAGCTGACCAGAAGAGATACTACAAAAGATCTGGTAGAGTTGGGGCTGCCAAGATTGACAAATCTAAAGTGTCATGTTACACTTGTGGAAAGACTGGTCATTTCCAAAAGGACTGTTGGTCAAACAAGACATCTTCTCCCAGCTTTCCATCATCCAGCAAAACCCACAGCAAAAAGAAGTTTTCTTCCTCACCTTTCAAGCAATCCTCTCTCAGTGACTCTGAGGGTAAAAAGGACTACAAGGTAAAATACAAGGCCTTGAAAGCTGAGCTGATTAAACTCAATCAGAAAGCTGATGATGCAGCCAAGAAGAAGGAAAACAAAAAGACTGAAAAAGGTCTAATAGTTGCTTCTTTTGACTGGGATGATGAACCCCTCACCTCTGAGGATGAAGGAACCACTACCGCCAGAGCCTTCATGGCTGTTGCTGATGAAGAACCAGCAGTTGGTAAAAGTGAAGCAAGATCAGGTCAATGGGTTGACATCACTATGAAAAAGGTATAAAGATTACTCTCCATGCCTGAGGGTCCTGACAGAGACCATGTCAGTGACTACACTTTAGTTGACCTCCATTTTGTAGAAGAACAAAGAAAAAATCTGTTAAACAAGTTTCAAAATCTCAAAAACGAGTTGAGTCTTTGTCAATCTGAATTAGCTAATCTCAAACCTTTTGTGAACATCGCTAATCAACTTCAAAATGAGGTCAGCAAGTTGTCCATTGAAAATGAATCTTTAACTGATGAAAACTCTGATTTGAGAAAAACCATTGAAAAATGAAACCTTGGCCAGTCCACTGTGGAAGAAATAGTTGCTGAAACCATTCCAGGGAATGTGGTTCAGGCTATAGGGGGTAAGTGTAGGTTCAAAAATCACATTCCAGTGCCCAGTGTTAAATTTGTCCCATCAGAAGTTTCTTCTCCTCTCTCCACCTCTGTGGTTGAGAAGGACTCTGACAAAGAATCTGACGCATCAGCTACTCCCAAACTTGCTGGTGCTAACCCATCAGATTCCTTGCTTGGCCCAAAACCAGTTCTCAAAACCTCTGGGAACCTCACTTCCAAAGTTGCTGATAAAGCACACAAGAAGGTTTATGTGGCCAAGAACACTGACATACCCACTTCTTCCCCCGAATAGTTATCACCCACCAAGAAACTTCTCCTCACCCTGATGGAAGAGGTAAAAGGGTTGAAAGAAAAAATCAACCCCAAGGATAACAGTCCTTCTGTTAACTCTCTTGGTGAAAGCTCCAGCAGCTCAAAGGGAAGAACGCTATTCAGGCCTTGCAAACACTATGGGTTCAAAAATCATTCCTCAGATGATTGTTCCAAGAGACCCAAGTGTATTACATATGAGTCCACTGAACACTTTTCTATAGAGCATGAGGAAATCATCGTTGTTCAAAGAACTCGAACACATCTTAGATCTAAAACCCCTCACAGGCCCTCTAGAAGACCTGAGCAACCAAAATCCAGAGAAAATTCTCAGGGATACAGGCCTAATCCTCCCTGCAAATATTGTGGCTTTTATGACCACCACTCTGATGAGTGTGAACATTACCCTGGTTGTGACATCTGTGGCAGCATGCGTCATGAAACCAGGGATTGCAACCAAAGAGGGGGAGAAAGGCCCAGAAGACCCAATGTCGCCAGTCAACGACAGCATGGACCCACTGGAAAGTGGGTTCATCATAGAAACTAATCTGGTTTGTTATATCTATGTAGGCATACCTAAAGAAATCTGTTTGGTACTTGGATAACGGGTGCTCCAGACACATGACAGGAATTAAACAATATCTGCATAGATATAAGAAGGAGCCTGGTCCAAAAGTAGTCTTTGGGGATGACTCCTCAGGGGCCACTGAATGATATGGCTCAATGGATTGCAATGGATTAACCTTCACAAGGGTCGCTTATGTAAATGGTTTGAAGCACAACCTAATCAGCATCAGTCAACTCTACGATGCTGGGTTCAAGGTTCTGTTCTCTAAGACCCAAGGAACTATCTTCAATCAGAACGATGATGTCGTTCTGATTGCACCCAGAAGAAGAGATGTTTATGTCATTGACATGACGTCATCCCCTGAAGGAGAGAACACCTGTCTCTTTGCCAAAGCATCTGATAGCGAAAATTGGCTCTGGCATAAGAGACTCTCCCATCTCAACTTCAAAAACATCAACAAACTGGCAAAGAATGACTTGGTAGCTGGACTTCCCTCTCTGACCTTCAGCAAGGACAGACCCTGCTCAGCCTGCGAGAAAGGGAAGCATCACAGGGCTTCGTTCAAAACAAAACAATCATTCTCCATTAACAAGTGCCTTCATCTTCTTCACATGGACTTGTTTGAACCAGTTAAACCTCAATCCCTCAATCACAACAAATATACCTTGGTCATTGTAGATGAATTCTCCAGATTCACATGGGTATTCTTTCTTAAGAGAAAGAGTGATGCTGCTGAAAGAATCATGTCCTTCATCAGAGAAATAGAAAACTTCAATGATTGCATGGTAAAGGCTATCAGAAGCGACAATGGCACAGAATTCAAAAACCATGCCATGGAAGCCTTTTGTGATGAAAAGGGTATATCACAGAACTTCTCAAACCCAGGAACCCCTGAACAAAACGGTGTCGCTGAAAGAAGAAACAGAACTCTCATTGAAGCTGCCAGAACGATGCTCAGCGAATCTAGACTTCCTAAACAATTCTGGGGTGAAGCTGTGTACACAGCATGCTACACACAAAACAGATCCATTATTGTGAAGAGACATGGTAAGACCGCTTATGAAGTGTATAGGAAGAGAGCCCCTGATGTAAGCTACTTCCATGTCTTTGGTTGCCCTGTTTTCATTCACAATTACAAAGATCACCTGGGTAAATTTGATGAAAAATCAGATGATGGATTCTTCCTTGGATACTCTCCTACCTCCAGATCTTTCAGAGTATTCAATATTCGCAGGCAAGAATTAGAAGAGTCCATTCATGTCACCTTTAATGAAGCTGACGCTGTCATCACACACACCAACTCAGAGGATTGTGACATTGACTTCAATGAAGTTAAATCTTATCCCAAAGATGATTTCTCAAATCCCAAGGAATCATCTCAAAGTCGTCACAAGGATCTTCCATATGTTCAAGCTTTTGATCCTCACTCCATCTCTGACATCATTCCAGAGGCAGTTGGTGTTGAATCTATTACTCAAATCTCTGAAGAAAATGCTGATCCAGTCACTTTAAATATTCAATCATATGAAGAGATCATGGACGAAGAGATTACATGTGATGAACCTCCATCACTCCCTGAACTTGAAGTGACTCCTGATCCCACAGAGACTCCTGCTCCACAATCAAAATGGAGTAGGAACCAAGATATTCTTCTAGTTAATATTCTTGGAGAACCCTCTGAGGGAGTCACCACCAGAGGAAAATTAAGAACTCTGGAAACCGCCTCTACAAATGAATGCCTTTTTGCAAATTTTCTCTCTGAGGATGAACCTAAGAACGTGGCTGCTGCTCTGCTTGATGAAGGCTGGGTTGTTGCCATGCAAGATGAACTCAATCAGATCAAGAGAAACAAGGTATGGACTCTGGTTAAAGCTCCAGCTGATAAGCAAGTGGTTGGAACAAAATGGGTCTACAGAAATAAAAGGGATGAAGCTGGTATGATTGTAAAAAACAAGGCTAGGCTCGTGGTGCTGGGCTATAACCAATCTGAAGGAATTGATTATGATGAAACCTTCGCACCAGTGGCCAGATTGGAAGCCATCAGAATCTTCCTAGCCTTTGCAGCTTATATGGGTTTCATGGTTTATCAGATGGATGTGAAGAGTGCCTTTCTTAATGGGAAACTTGCAGAGGAAGTATATGTCAGTCAACCCCCAGGGTTTGAAAACAGTGACTACCCCAATCATGTCTGCAGACTTCACAAAGCACTCTATGGGCTGAAACAAGCGCCCAGAGCCTGGTATGAAACTCTCTCAAAATTCCTTCTTGAAAATAAATTTGTCAGAGGTACCATTGACCAAACCTTGTTCACCTATAGGTTCAAGGGTGACGTCATTTTAGTACAGATTTATGTGGATGACATAATTTTTGGTTCAACCAATGTTATCTTGAGCAAACAATTTGCCAAACTAATGACCATAAAGTATGAAATGAGCATGATAGGGGAACTAACCTTTTTCTTGGGTTTTCAAATCAAACAAAATTCCAAAGGAATTTCTATTTGTCAAGAAAAATATGTTAGAGATTTGCTCAAGAAGTATGATTTGTCTGATTGTACATCAGTGAAATGCCCCATGCTTCCTCCCAACAACTTGGGAGCTGATGACTCAGGGGTCTCTGTTAATGAGACCTTATATAGAGGCATGATTGGGTCACTGATGTATCTCACAGCAAGCAGACCAGACATACAATTCTCCACTTGTCTCTGTGCTAGGTACCAAGCTAACCCCAAGGAATCCCACCTTGTATCTGTCAAAAGAATTTTCAGGTACTTAAAAGGATCTCCCTCATTGGGTCTCTGGTACCCAAATGGTTCAGGCTTCGACCTTAAAGCCTACTCCGACTCAGATTACGCAGGGTGCTGCCTTGACAGAAAGAGCACCTCTGGTAGCTGTCAAATCCTTGGAGGAAAGTTGGTATGCTGGAGTGCTAAAAAGCAAAACTCTGTGGCCATGTCATCAGCTGAGGCTGAATATGTTGCGGCCGCTGGTTGCTGTGCACAAGTTCTCTGGATGAAAAGTCAGCTGGCTGACTATGGAATTAACTATGAGCAGGTTCCCATATTCTGTGACAACACCAGTGCCATAGCCATCTCCAATAATCCAGTACTTCATTCCAGAACCAAGCATATTGACATCAGGTATCACTTTATCAGAGACCATATTCTAAAAGGTGATATTGAGCTACATTTCATACCCACTGAGTACCAGCTCGCTGACATTTTCACCAAGCCGCTGGCTGAGCCAAGTTTTACTAGGCTGGTCGCGGAGCTGGGAATGCTCAATATTGGCAAATAAATCTGATGATGACCGCTATCTCTGGGCATTTAAGGGAATTGAATGTAACGAGGTAGTTACATTTCAATGGGAATGTGTATATTCTGATATTAAATTCAAATGATTGTCTCTTAATGCTACCAACTTTCCCGCTTTCCAAGGGGACAAGTATCCCATGAAAGGTCAAGGGGACCCACGTTCTTCTGAAAAGCTTAACTTTTGCATTTAATGCTCAAATTTGGAAAACAACTCAACCTTTCAAAACCCTTGACCCAAAATCTGTTTGTCATTTTAAAAATTTCCTAACACACACATTCCCTTTCATCTTCTTCAATCCTCTCACCACCTTCAATCTCTCAACAATGGCGTCTACTTCACCAAACCAAACCTTCGTTGTACAAGCCGCCACAAACGTTGATTTCGAGGTATCTGATGGAAAGATTGCACTAAATAACTGTGTAGCCCTTCTTGAACACAACAATCCCCTCTACCATCCACTTTTCAACTTCCTCAAGAACTCCACCATCAACGAAGCTATCACCAAGGAACCCTCCACCTGCTACTCCCAATACCTTCGCGAGTTCTGGTATAGCGCTAAAGTTGACCAAACCTCTTCACACATCACCTTCAACCTTTCCACCCATCCTCAACCTCTCACCTTTGATTTCCCAACCTTTGTTAAAGCCATTGGACTCCCTTACAACAGTAACATGTCAGCTTTGCCCACCAGTGCCACTGTGAGAAAAGCTCTGGCCACCCTTCAACCTCATGATGATCATGAACAACCTTTCACCGCTGCTGGCTTCCAAAGCAAATCTCT
Organism: Glebionis coronaria; assembly: GCA_025667525.1. Classification (NCBI taxonomy): domain Eukaryota; kingdom Viridiplantae; phylum Streptophyta; class Magnoliopsida; order Asterales; family Asteraceae; genus Glebionis; species Glebionis coronaria. The sequence continues at coordinate 568,376,632 of CM046881.1, forward strand.
CATCAAGGTGAATTACTTGTCTCCCACATGGAGAACGCTGATGCTGTACATCATAAAGTGTCTAGGAGGAAACACTGGATCACATGACCAAATCAATGGCTCCCAGCTAGCCATTGCATACAGCTTAATCTGGGGTTTGGATATTGGAATCGCTCACATACTGTACACCGATCTCATCGCCAAGTTGGAAAACAAAGGAAAGAAGAATCGTGGGGCCACCATCTGCTACACCAGATATCTCTCTCTTGTCTTAGAAGATATTCTTGGTGAATCCTACACCAATGATGCTTTACACTCCTTTCCCTCTCATCACATCACCGCAGCTTCTCTGAAGACTCCCATAGATAATGAAGTGCCCCTTACCAGGCATATGATGAGAGTTGTTGGGCTACTAGCTGAGGATGATGAGCCCTTGATCCCTCAACTTGAGGTGAATGCTGAAAGCACGGTTGATAAGTCTATGTCCAAGACCTCTGTGCAATCTACTTCTCAGCCCAAGGTGCTTAAGGAAAAGAAGAAGAAGAGGAAAGACATCCCCCTTTCCTCTGAAACCCCTTCTGTTAATCCTTCTAAGAAGATAAAGACAAAGAAGAACCCATCCCCTTCTCTGGTGGATGTGGTAGAAGAGCCCATTGCTGACAAACAACCAGTGTCTAGTGTCTCCATGTCAGCGAAGACGACTAAGATCCCTCTCCACGCTGATATCACTCAGGTATTAGTCTGTCCTTTATTTTTCCCTCTTAGAGGTCCACATACATTCACTCTCATTGTCTTTAGGAGAGAGTGATGTAATTTAGAGTTTGCCTCAACTCTTAGCGTGTATGTGTCAGCACCTAGATCTTTTAGGACTCTCTGTACACTCTGTCTTCACTAGGAAATGATTCACTTGTGCTCCTAACGCACCCCGATGATCCTTCACCCTCTGGACTGTGCTCTTGGAAAACAACAACCTGAGCACATATAAGTCCCGACCCAGAGTCTCTGCACTTCTCACTGACTCTGGGTCCCCCTCATTATTAAAAGAGTCCCAAAGAATTTATTCTTTTGGAAAGACTGAATCATCACCCTCAATCTTTCTAGGGGCAGCGATAAAAGGCGACCATCACCCTCATATTAATTCACAATCAAAAGAGTCCCAGGGAGTAATCCCTCAGGGGGAGCTGGATAATCACACCCAGCTATCCCAAGGGCAGAGAAAGGCGACCATTCCTATATCATGTTTCACAATAAAAGAGTCCCAAGGAGTAATCCTTCAGGGGGAGCTGGATAATCACACCCAGCTATCCTAGGGGCAGCGAACAGCGACCATTCACCTCATAACTTTCACATATAAAAAGAGTCCCAAGGAGTAATCCTTACGGGAGAGCTGGATAATCACACCCAGCTATCCTAGGGGCAGCGAATGGCGATCCTTCCACATATCTATTTCACATTAAAAGAGTCCCAAGGAGAAATCCTTAGGGGGGCTGGATAATCACACCCAGCTTTCCTAGGGGCAGCGAATGGCGATCCTTCAACATATCTATCTCACATTAAAAGAGTCCCAAGGAGAAATCCTTAGGGGGGGGCTGGATAATCACACCCAGCTTTCCTAGGGGCAGCGACTGGCGATCTATAACTGCATTATTATTTCACAACTGGTCAACTAATAACTCTTATCACAGGCTCACAATCTTCATCAGGAACAACTTAACAATGATGATTACTCGATTGCTGATGAGGAAACCGCTGAAGTTGCCACCATTGATATTGATGCTCTCTCAGATATTGAATCATTGCCTGATGATGAAGTTTTTATTGTAGAGGAAGGCACCTTCACCTCTGACTTTGAGGAGATGAGCACTGATGATTACAATCTGTCTTCCATTGAGCTGAAGACTGCCTCTGTTCCATCACTTCCAAATGTTCAGGAATTGGCTGCCAGAAAGCTATGGGAACAGAGACCTTGCTCACCTACACCTATTCCATTCCCCACCTTGCCAAACGTTTTGGAACTAGGGGCTAAACAACACTTGGAGTATTTACAATCCCGCAAGTCAGCACAAGTTCCCAGAATGAAAAATGTACAGGAATTGGCTGCTAAGGCTTTATGGGAAAAGAGAGGGGATATCAGCACCACAAAGCCCAAAATCACCAATGATGATCTCCTCTCTGAAATCCAAACCCTCACTCATGCTGCTGAGGAGCTCACCACCAATCTAGAGACTTCACTAACTTCATCAGTGGAATCTTCTATGACAGCTATGCTTCCACAACTGCTGAACGATGCTCTGAAGGCACAACTACCTACTCTACTCAACCACAGTCTTCAGCAGTATATACCCTCTGTTCTCACCTCAGCGGTGCAGGCAAATGTTGCAGCTATAGCTCAGGCTGCTGAACCTTCAAGGCGTCTTCTTCAGGAACTTCTCCAAGGTGAACTTAAGAAATTTTCATATTTGTTCACAACGAGTTCCTTCGATTCAATAAGGCAGGTTCAGGCACAGCACCTGCTGGGGCTATGCCTGAGGGGGAGAATTCTGCCTCCTCCTCTGAAGAAGATGAATCCATAGCTAAAATTCCAACACCCAAACCACTGAGATCTTTCAAATCCGCTGCTGAATCTGCGAAAGATAAGGGAAAAGGAATTGCTATTGAGCAACCTGAGATAACCTTACACTCCCTTCAAGCTGAAGGTGGATCCACAGCTAGACCCTCCAAAAACTCTGAACTCAACAAATTCAAGAGCGCTAATGAACCACCACTCACCCCAGAGCAAGCAAAAGCCCAAATCATTGAACATCAAAGATTGGCAAACATCAGGGCTGCTGAACTGAGAAGCAAAGAAGCCCTGGACAAGCTCTCTCCCACTGCTAAGAAAGCTCAGCTTGTCAAGCTCAAGGAACTGGAGGATAAGAGGAACAACCTCTTGAAGGAATATCAAAGACTTGTCAACCAGAGAGCTGAACCCGGTCGTATCACCAAGTATACATGTTTCACTGACAAAGACAAAAGGGTGGTAATGACTATTTATAGGGAAAATGATATACAGAACAACAAAGTCTCCAGTGACTTTAAACTCAGAGATCTGAGCCTCTCTGAGTGGTTGGAGTTGCTGGCTCTTGCCCAAAAGAAGACTGGGCCTGGTGCTGCCCAAATGATGAAAAACATTCAAGCAAAACTTAATTGGGTAAGAGACACAGCAAAGAAGCTGAAGGCACCCCTGCCTCCTCAGCTTTCTTCTCAACCACCTCCTCGGGTGCAAAGGAAAAGGAAAACCCCAATGGGGCCTCTGATAGAAAGGCTGGTCACTGAAGACGTAGTGGTCGATGGGATGCAAAGGAACTTGGTCCTTCCCAAAGAAATCACCAAACCCATAGAAGGCCAAGTATACACAGAACCTGAGGCAGGTATGGTCTTTATAAATGGCAACTGTGATTATGCTTTTCAGCGGTTGAATGAGCTACCTCTGGCTTCAACCATTCTGCTAATCAGACTCAAGCAGGGCATCCTAAGGAATTGCAAAGAAGCTGATGAGTTCGATTTTGAAATTGAACTTGTCATTAACTCTAGGAGTGACAAAGTCGAAGCCCAGAGACTCTGTGATCAAGGCCTTGATCGCTGAAGAACCTATTTATTTTTGTTTATGTTTACACCCCAGGGTGTTCTTGTAATAGACTAGGTTCATTCTGTTTAATAAAACTTTGAGGTATGTTTGTTAAATTATGTGTAAGAAGAAGCTGTGTACTCACTTACAATAATTTTAGACTTAGTATAATTTATAAACAAATAGGGGGAGATTGTTGGGCCAATGAAAGTTTTAACTATGGCCCTGTCTAGATTTGTTTAAATTAGACTAAGTGTTGAAAGGTCGCTGAGAAGACCAGCGACAGAGACTAGACCAGTGGAAGGCAAAGCCTCAGCTGGCACACCAGGATCATTCAAGTCAAAGACAACGTCAGAGAAGTCGAAGACAATCTGAAGTCAGACTCACCAGCGATTATGGATAGCTGGGATGTCAAAGGAATGCACTGGTGTTCAAGGATCTCTGAGTTGACAACACTCAGGGATCACTTAAGAACCCTAGAGACTTGGATTAAGCAAAGCTTATCCAACCCTTTATAGTTTAGGTGGGATAATCTTACAAGTGTTTTGAGCGGGACAAAACAAGAGATTCAAGTCAATGCCTAGTATGACCTAGTGGGACAAAGGTGAACAGTTGGCAGAACTGTTCACCTAAAGTAGTTAAAGGCATGTCTCGATTTGGACATGCATTTAATACGTTGTACTCTTCCACTCAGAAGATGACACGTATCAACTACCCCCACTAAGAATACAACCTCGTACCACTATAAATAGGGATGAGAAAGAAGTTAAGATTTAACCCTTGTGCTTGGAATCTTAATCTAAGTTCTTTCTCCCACTGGAACCACTGAGCCCTCAGCTGTCCATCAGCGACTCATTGGTTCTCTTGTAAACTTGAGTCTCGAATCAAGTTTACTTGTTCTAGGGTTCATTTCTTGTTGTTATTCAACAGGTGTATTCATAACACTTTGTAATACTTTGTTGATAATAGTTAATAAAGCATTACTCGTTTGAAAAGTATATCTATTGTGTGTTATTGTTTTTCGTGACTTAGTTTCAACAATAGTTGTAATTTGGGACTTTCACTTGGTGACTTCACCTTTTACCCCTACAAACTCACCCACATTACCCTTGGAGAACATACCTCCACACTTACCCACATCACCCTTGGAGAACATACCTCCTCCAACTCCCTCAAACACTCCTATTTTGGGTGTCCCACTTCCCCTCTTTATGGGTGATCCTTACTTCATTGGGTTCCTAGAAGCTCATGGTTCTCATTGTAACACACCACTTGGATAAATGGACCGTTACGTGTATTTATGGCGTGTCATCAAAGCATAAGGTAAATGTCCTAGAACATTAACTGACCATAAAGGAAATACCGGAATCACACTTTGGCAATCCAAACATAAGCCCAAAACATGAAATATAAAATACTGAATGGAAGGACTAAACAATGTCCAAATAAGCAGAATAATATAAGAAATGCATAAAGTAAGAAGTCTGGATAGCTTCCATTCGAATGCACATGCTCTCAGAATCCTAAAAGCGTCCTAGTGTACCTGCCGTTAGAACATGAAAGGAACTACGGCTGAGCATAACGCTCAGTGGACGGATATAGCATGATAAGAATGTACTGAAAGTAATGGAGTAGAGAACAACAATGAAGCTATAAGACTGATGTGACATGTGATAGAACTCTGCATAAAATCTGATAAACCTGGTTCATATATACTGAAACTGAAATATAACTTATTAATTCTGAAATCATGTATTTACTGTATTTTAAATTGCCAAGAGCCTATATAGGTCATGAGCTGTAACAACGTTGCATGAATAACTTGAGGGGTGACCTCGTCATGCTGTAGAGGGGTGACCTCTAAATAAATGTGTTGTGTGGAGGGATCAGCTTCAATGTGAAGGATGTAGAGCACACACCACATTCACCTGCTAAACTGTAAATTGTAGCCTAGGATGCATCCATACGCCCCACTAATAATACTGATAAAATGGCCAAGCTGAGCTGAGTGGGACGATGCAGGATATCACTCTCCTGCATGTGAGTCACGACACCGGTGCCTCTAGTGCCGTGGTTACGGTACCTCCGTAACTAGTACATAAACTAAACATGCTTGTATATAAGGCTCGGCAATTTATTTAATTCTTAACATAATTACTGATAAGTTTAAACATATACTGGGGAAAACATTTGGCTGAAGATGGGGAATCCTAATCATGCATAGAAAGGAAGTCCTTACTGAAAGGAGGGAAAATCCGTACCTCTAGTCCAGTAACTGACTGAATGGAAGGCTGAACGAATACTACTCGGGCTTCACGCGTGCTACATGCATAAAGGACGCGAATAAGTTAACTGACATTCGTTTATTTAATTTTACTGATCTTACTGGCTTCTTATTTTTATTTTATTTTGATTCTAAAATTTTGTACGTATACCAACTGATAAATTGGAACTTATAATAATTCATTTAATGTATTATTTTCTAGTATTAATTTATGGTACAACGTATTTCTTGACGTTATAGTATTGCCATATTAAGAACCCCGCTAAAATAGAAAGTTTCTAAATTTAGAAACTTCCTCAAATAATTTAATTCATTTTCTAAAAGTATACCCTTTTTAAATATTAAAGAACTAATTTAATTTAATACACTTATAATATATTTTAAATATTTATAAAACAATTTAATATAAAAAGGTATAATATAAAAGTATTTATTTTATTATTTATAATCATGTCCCGAGCCTACCGAGCCCATCTCGGTCGCCCTAACAAATCCAAAAGATATTAAAATCTGCCTACTGGAATTAGCGACAGAATTTCCTGTCACAAAAAGCTGTGACTAAAACTGTGACTAATACCGTGATTAAAACTGTCACGAAACAAACTGCGACAGAACATTTTGTCGCTAAACTGTCGCTAATCCCATATTAACAATCACCAATTCTGATGGTCACTCGGTTTGCTGTGGCTGTACAAACGATAACACCCCCACCACCGAGACCTTGTTGCGGTCTCGGCTGGGTCGAACAGCATCACACCGAGAGTCTTTGACTCTCGGTTTTCCTGTAACCAACATAACCCGACACTCCCTCTTGATTACAAATTCGTGATTACAACATATCAAACATTTGTTTAGATTCTAAACCATATTAGGTCGTGATTTATAAAGAAATAGAAAGAAAGGTGATTACCGTTTTAAGATTAAGGACGCAAGACTAATACACAAACAAATCAAAACAAGAAACCCGATTCGTGCTTCCTTCTTCTCTCCTCACAGCCGGCGGCACCCTTTCTCTTTCTGTCTTTTCTGTCGGCAGGAAACAAAAGGCAACAACCCTAATTCCTCTTTTTTTTTTGTTCGACTGATGTGAATGGGGGGTTTATTCCCGTCTCTTTTCCTTTTTCCTTCAAAAGGCCGGCCCACAAGCCCCTTTTATTTTCTCTTTTTATTTCAAAACTGCCCCCTTTAACTTTATATAGTTTTTTTTTTTTGACATATAAATCATTTTCGCGTATAAGCGTATTTAATTTCCGCGTTTCTAACTTTCTGAAAACGTAAGTCTTTTCTGTGTAATAATTTATATCTACGTCATATTTCCTGCAACTAAATAATTATTTTTCTGAATAATTATATATAGTTTATAATAAATCGAGACTACGTATTTAATATTAACGTTTAATTATTTCTGTAAAATAAATCGTTCATCTGTAATATTTTCTGAGACTAAATACTCATTATCTGAATATACCGTAATATTTATAGTATTTAAATAAATTGGGATAGCGTATTAAATTTCTGCATTTATATCTCTGTCTAATAATTTATACTTATATAGTTTATTAAAATTAAACCGCGTATTTAATATCTGAATTTTAAATACGGGTTTTACAATTCTTCCCCTCTAAAAACAATAATTCGTCCCCGAATTAAAGATACGACCATACTGGGTTTTACAATTCTTCCCCTCTAAAAAGGAGAAATTCGTCCTCGAATTAAAGGTAATAAGCTGATGAAGTTATAAAACTGAAAGAACACGTAGGCTGAAAAGACAATTAAGCTGAAGGATAAATTGTCTTCTAATTAAGACATAATGCTGCTGATAGGTATAAACCTGGCATGACTGAAATGATCATGAAATGTGACATGGCTGAAGAGAACATGGAACGTGACCTGGCTGAAAGAACATAACTGAATTTATTGACGAAGATAATGAGAGGTCCAGATGGACTCCTCCGTTTCGAGTGGCCTCCCGCTCGAAACGATTCCTTCAAAGGTCTAATATAATAGATAAGATCTTGGTCCTGATGACCCTGTTCTGATGGTGCTGAATAGCTTCTGGTTCCATATTTAAGATGGATTTTCTGAATTTGATAGACTGAATAACTATAGCATGTACGATACATGAAACGATACGTGTAAATATTCTGAAAAGATAACATTTATAACTCTGAACAAGCTGCTGAAATATATAGGGATGAACTATGTGAACAATTGTGAACGTGCTACGTGAGTAATTGTGAACGTGGTTCACGATTATATGAGGAATGATGGGCATAGAATATATTGTGCTGATGATACATGAAACATACTGTAAACGTGATACTAGAACTTATCATGAACGTATGCTGACTGAGGAATGAATGCCAAACGATACGGCCTGAGATGTGACACGTCTGCCTGATTATGGCATAGTTATGCTAAACTTGAGTCTGATTTCCCAAGCTTTCTGTAACCGTATTCGATAATAAACTGAGAAACGTGTATCGTGAAATGGCACTCGAACTTGAACGTGAACAATGTTATGAACACAAACGTGAGCTTAAATAAAGAGATGGCATAGAGATGAACTGAAACAGCATCATTCTGCGAATGAGACGTATACGTGAAAGTGAAAATAAACGTAAACGTAAACATAAACATACACGTGATCATGAACATGAATTCTGTCTGATATGACGGTCGATGGAATGCCTTGAGATCGTACGATTCACAGCTGAATTTCAAAATTTTTCTGCAGATCTGCTACTACGTGATCCTTTCGGATGAAAGAGACGCGCAGGCTGATTACATGGTCGACAATGACTTAGACAGTATTATACTTTTTTTGAGTATGTGGTAACTGATAAAAAAAAATTCGTGGAATTTCGTCTCATTTCTGCTCAAAAATTTCTAAGGATTATAGTAACTCACTAACATGACGGCGTTCTATCTCGAACCTGCGGTATGTCAGACAGTTAGATATGAACATAGCTGCACAAATGTGTGATAATGCTTCTATCAACATCCTGCCTGGGATTATGGAACATTCCGGTGGAAATCTGGTTGAATAGTCATAAAACATTTTTAGGGAGAACCGTCGGCAATTTCTGCGTTAGTAGTCAGTTTATTTCTAGAAAATCTTGTACTTCGTTCACAGGCGTCAGTCGGGACCATCAGGTGATGGCCTTCACCTTCGCATGATTGTCCGAAATTTCTTTCTGCTAAGGTAGAATGGCTCAGAAATGCCACTTTGTTCAATTGGAATTCATATCTGGAAAGCTGTGTATAAAAATAACTCCTATCGAAGATTCTATACAACTGTGAGAAGATGACTCTCGTATTCTTCTCTAGAATTTAGCAGACCAAAATGTGATCAATGGATACGCTGACGATTTTGTCTGAGAATCATAGGAAAAATTTATTCATAAATTCCACAATATAGCTGGAGCATTAGGGAGTTCAGAAGTATAAAATCAACATCTTTAGAGAGACTATAATATGTGCAACAGCAGTCTGGAAAACATCATGTTCTTTCTCTCACCATTGATGGTAGCATAATCGGAAATTGTTCTGGAAAATATTTAAGATGTCGTAGCAGGTCAGATAAACCTTCTATATGTGAGATGACATCGATTATGAATGGTGATCTTGTAAAGATTTCCAGTGGTCGCTACATGATCTCATGATAGCGGCCTTATTCCTGATAGACAGACGGTGCACTAAGGCGAATAAAGCCTCATTCCGGTAATTCTTGCAGCAAATACTGCAACTCTTTTAACTTAGTTGCAGTCCTGCGATAAAGAGTTCTGAAAATAGTTTCTGTCCTTGAGACAAGCTCGATGTTGAACTCTGTTTCGTGGTTAGGAAGGAATTTATGTGAAGCCTTCTGGTATGACATCTGGAAACTTTAGTAAAATCTGCTGATCATGTATTCGAGGAATTTTAGAAGTGAATTTATAACTGGTAGCTAAAAGTCTTCGTAGCTATAGACTGATAAGTCACGCGCTTGTAAGGCAGAAATAATTTGTACTGATTTTTCTGATAGAAAGTATTATGAATATATTTGGGATTTAGTATGACGGATCTCGTCGTTAACTGAAAAATAAGGCTTTAATAAATATGGTGATATTGTTGAGTCCTTTCTGGCTGAGAGGTAGGGGACTACCTGATTTAAGATAGAGCTGCCATAGGAATACGTGAAGTGAACATGGCGACTTTTCACTGAATGTGTTCGTCTGTAAACTCACAGAGTGAATACCGCGTGTTTAACCTGAATCATACTCTAGTGGTGGTGACTAAAATGTTCAAATGATCTGGTTCATGCGTGGCATAATAAAACGGGTATACCCTTTTGGAGGGTACCCTGAATTATTGAGGAACTGGTTTAGAAGGCAATACTGATATTATGAATCTTGACTCGTGTCCTGAGAAGATATTCGTATGACGTGTATAATGACTGGTGTCCTAGTGTCTTCTGAAACGATACTTGAGAACTGTGTCTTCCGAAATGATATATGCGACCTATGTCTTGATCTATTGTCTGGACATGTATTTAAATTGGTGAGTTTGAATAAGGTTAAGAATTTCTGGTAACTGTCTAGGATTGGCGGACCGGTTAGACTACTGACCTCTTGTATTTCTGGTCACGTCCGTGCCGGAGTTCCGATGGTTACTGACTGATTAATTATAAGTACGATGGTTGTCACTACTGCTTTGTCTGTCAATTCATGACGGTCATTATCATGATCTTGATTCATGTAACTATTTTGCTGAGTGGTCGGCTGGTTACCGGTTCCCACTCTTCTGAATGAAAGTTAGCTGGGTGAAGTGTGACATCTAACTGAAAAGTAAAAGCATAAAATAGAATGGTAGTGTCTGATGGTTGAATTTATTCTTGTCAGAAATTTCAAATTAATAGTTTTCGTCCTCGTTCCGCAGTCTTCATAGTATAAAAGGCATCAGCATCTTGAGAAATCTCCAGAGTATCAGCAACATCAATATCTGTGTGGTCTTCAAAGTGTTAGCAGCATCAGCATCTGGTAAAATCTTCAACTCACGAGTAGCATTAGCACCTGGTAGAATATCGACAAGTGGAAACGTCCGCGATGATTAAGGAACAATCAGCAATATACATGGAGTAGGGTACCTAGAGTACGCCTGGACTATTGTACATGAAGTACAAAGTGAATACTGCACATGAAGAATATCTGAGATACTATATGTGGGGTCCTCATGGAATGGTGTACATGGAGTATAACTGAGACACTGTACATGGGGTACATATAGAATACTGTACATGGCACTGGTGGAAATTTTATTGGATGATCGATACAGGTGTCGCTTGTCTGACGTGATTTAGGAAATAAATTGATTTAAACGGTAGTAAACTGGTCTGAAATAAGTAACATGATAGCCTGTAATTCCTGCGTCGACTTACTGCTAGTTATATCAAGACTGAAAGTATGATATAATCGAAGTCTCAACAGGGATCAGGATGAAGCATGATTAATGAAGGCCAATCATGATTTATCATGAAAATGGGTTTTACTGAAATTCTTGTGTATCTTAACATGAAAACATCATTACATTGCTGAAAACATAATCCTCGTAAGGAGACATGAAACTGAATCATCATGTAGATGACGTCAACATGAGGGTATGAAAATTTGACTGTTACAAAGAACATAAAAAAAATTAAATCAATTGAGGTGTAATATTAACTGATGTGGACGGCTATGGTTCAATCCACGGAATTCAAAGAAGAAGACATGAGACTAAGTATGGGCTATTCTGGTTCGATCCATACTGGTCAAAATTTTCTGAGAACTGTCATGTATAGAGATTTATAATCTCGGACTAAATATGGATGGCTATAGTCCAATCTATACTTGTCAAAATTTATGAAATGTCCTGATATGACAAAAGTGAACAACTGTGGATCGGTTCACAAAACATCATTCGACTGAAAAGCATGAAATTTGACTTGAGAAATGGTGAACGTTTATGGCTGGTTCACCAAGTGATATTTGACTGAAATATGAATCTTTCATGAGTAAGGGTAAACGCCTATGGTCGGTTTACCAATACAAAATATGAACGGCAAGGGTGAACGCCTATGGTCAGTTCACCAAAATGAAGATTCGCTAAAAAGCACATGCGACTAAATATGGCTAGTTATGTACCAACCTTTTACTTAGTCAAAACTTTAAGAAAACTGACTGATAAATGAAGAAAACTGACTGAATAATCCATGAGAAACATGAATGATAACAACGCCAAAATCTGGGAAGTTCCTGGTGACTACCCACTAGTCACAGGTTAAGTTTTAGAGCCTACAGGTCGAACCTTGCGCTCTGATACCATAATTGTAACACACCACTTGGATAAATGGACCGTTACGTGTATTTATGGTGTGTCATCAAAGCATAAGGTAAATGTCCTAGAAAATTAACTGACCATAAAGAAAATACCGGAATCACACTTCGGCAATCCAAACATAAGCCCAAAACATGAAATATAAAATACTGAATGGAAGGACTAAACAATGTCCAAATAAGCAGAATAATATAAGAAATGCATAAAGTAAGAAGTCTGGATAGCTTCCATCCGAATGCACATGCTCTCAGAATCCTAAAAGCGTCCTGGTGTACCTGCCGTTAGAACATGAAAGAAACTACGACTGAGCATAACGCTCAGTGGACGGATATAGCATGATAAGAATGTACTGAAAGTAATGGAGTAGAGAACAACAATGAAGCTATAAGACTGATGTGACATGTGATAGATATCTGCATAAAATCTGATAAACCTGGTTCATATATACTGAAACTGAAATATAACTTATTAATTCTGAAAGCATGTATTTACTGTATTTTAAATTGCCAAGAGCCTATATAGGTCATGAGTTGTAACAACGTTGCATGAATAACTGGAGGGGTGACCTCGTCATGCTGTAGAGGGGTGACCTCTAAATAACTGTGCTGGGTGGAGGGATCAGCTCCAATGTGAAGGATGTAGAGCACACACCACATTCACCTGCTAAACTGTAAACTGTAGCCTAGGATGCATCTATACGCCCCACTAATAATACTGATAAAATGGCCAAGCTGAGCTGAGTGGGACGATGCAGGATATCACTCTCCTGCATGTGAGTCACGACACCGGTGCCTCTAGTGACGTGGTTACGGTACCTCCGTAACTAGTACATAAACTAAACATGCTTGTATATAAGGCTCGGCAATTTATTTAATTCTTAACATAATTACTGATAAGTTTAAACATATACTGGGGAAAACATTTGGCTGAAGATGGGGAATCCTAATCATGCATAGAAAGGAAGTCCTTACTGAAAGGACGGAAAATCCGTACCTCTAGTCCAGTAACTGACTGAATGGAAGGCTGAACGAATACTACTCGGGCTTCACGCGTGCTACATGCATAAAGGACGTGAATAAGTTAACTGACATTCGTTTATTTAATTTTACTGATCTTACTGGCTTCTTATTTTTATTTTATTTTGATTCTAAAATTTTGTACGTATACCAACTGATAAATTGGAACTTATAATAATTCATTTAATGTATTATTTTCTAGTATTAATTTATGGTACAACGTAATTCTTGACGTTATAGTATTGCCATATTAAGAACCCCGCTAAAATAGAAAGTTTATAAATTTAGAAACTTCCTCAAATAATTTAATTCATTTTCTAAAAGTATACCCTTTTTAAATATTAAAGAACTAATTTAATTTAATACACTTAAAATATATTTTAAATATTTATAAAACAATTTAATATAAAAAGGTATAATATAAAAGTATTTATTTTATTATTTATAATCATGTCCCGAGCCTACCGAGCCCATCTCGGTCGCACTAACAAATCCAAAAGATATTAAAATCTGCCTACTGGAATTAGCGACAGAATTTCCTGTCACAAAAAGCTGTGACTAAAACTGTGACTAATACCGTGATTAAAACTGTCACGAAACAAACTGCGACAGAACATTCTGTCGCTAAACTGTCGCTAATCCCATATTAACAGTCACCAATTCTGTCCTGAAAATACCCGCTGATTAACATAGTGTTCCCACTGATTTTAGCAAGTTCCCACTGTTTTTAAAACTAACCAAACACCCCCTGCTGTCAGATCTAAATCCAAACGCCCCCCTTATCGCCTGGTAATCCCAAACGCACCCTGTTTTTGTTTCCTTCACCCCGGCTGCCAACCAACACACCCTGATGGTCACTCGGTTTGCTGTGGCTGTACAAACGACAACACCCCCACCACCGAGACCTTGATGCGGTCTCGGCTGGGTCGAACAGCATCACACCGAGAGTCTTTGACTCTCGGTTTTCCTGTAACCAACATAACCCGACACTCCCTCTTGATTACAAATTCGTGATTACAACATATCAAACATTTGTTTAGATTCTAAGCCATATTAGGTCGTGATTTATAAAGAAATAGAAAGAAAGGTGATTACCGTTTTAAGATTAAGGACGCAAGACTAATACACAAACAAATCAAAACAAGAAACCCGATTCGTGCTTCCTTCTTCTCTCCTCACAGCCGGCGGCACCCTTTCTCTTTCTGTCTTTTCTGTCGGCAGGAAACAAAAGGCAACAACCCTAATTCCTCTTTTTTTTTGTTCGACTGATGTGAATGGGGGGTTTATTCCCGTCTCTTTTCTTTTTTCCTTCAAAAGGCCGGCCCACAAGCCCCTTTTCTTTTCTCTTTTTATTTCAAAACTGCCCCCTTTAACTTTATATAGTTTTTTTTTTTTTTTTTTTGACATATAAATCATTTTCGCGTATAAGCGTATTTAATTTCCGCGTTTCTAACTTTCTGAAAACGTAAGTCTTTTCTGTGTAATAATTTATATCTACGTCATATTTCCTGCAACTAAATAATTATTTTTCTGAATAATTATATATAGTTTATAATAAATCGAGACTACGTATTTAATATTAACGTTTAATTATTTCTGTAAAATAAATCGTTCATCTGTAATATTTTCTGAGACTAAATACTCATTATCTGAATATACCGTAATATTTATAGTATTTAAATAAACTGGGATAGCGTATTAAATTTCTGCATTTATATCTCTGTCTAATAATTTATACTTATATAGTTTATTAAAATTAAACCGCGTATTTAATATCTGACTTTTAAATACGGGTTTTACAATTCTTCCCCTCTAAAAACAATAATTCGTCCCCGAATTAAAGATACGACCATACTGGGTTTTACACTCATTGTCCATGTTGCCTCTACAACAACTACATCATTCACAACCTTAGGATGGAGATGTTTGGACTTCATAGGAGGTTGCAAGATTTCTTGCTCACCTTGTTTACCATGCCTCCTCCTAGGAGATGAATGATGATTTTCTTTAATAAGTGTTTTCAAGAAAAACCAAGCCAAGTAAGACTACTCATCAAGAACTAGTTTTAGGCTAACTTTGTTTTAGTTAGTTGTTTTTCATTTCCTTATTGTATTTCCTTCCCTCCATGAGTTTTTCATGAGGATGATTTATGGATTTAGCTTTATGTGTTTCTATCTTGTGTGAACATTAATCAACTTTAATTTTAAATTAAAATTTAACCTAAATCTATCACAAGCTCTAAAACTTGACTAAAATTGGTTCAAAATGTTATCAAAATATTTTGTCACCTTTTGTCAAGACATTCTTTGTGAATGTGTTGCTTTTATGAAACCCTAGCATAATTTAGTGCTAATAGAGGTAAAATTCCAAGATTTGCAATTTTTTGAAAAAGTCTTAGTTTCCCTCAAAACCCTGAAAAATCATGGTTCTACGTCCACTGTACACGGCTCATTAAGTCGCGCGGTCCCTTAAGTGCTAAGGAACCGCCGGTCCTTATAAGGAACCGCGGACTGATAGCCAATTTTTGGCTCGTTTTTGGTCTTTCTTCATCATCCTATCCCCTGTCAAGATTCCATGTTTACTCAATTTGGTTAAACATTCCTTGACACTTCACATTTTATTTTCAAATCTTTGCCTTGTCTACTTTCTTTTTATACCCCCACCTTGAGATTTCATTCTCACACCTCAACAATGCCTAACTCCTCCTTTCATAACCTTGACATTTCATTATCACAAACCTCCTCACCCAAAGCTCCCTCATCCAAGCTTTCCAAGAAACCGAAGATCTCGGTTCGACCTATTTGGATCAAGAAGAATGAACCCTCTTCTTCCAAACCACCCAAGAACCCCACATTCTCTCCAATCAAGTATTGGAATGTGACCTACTCCATTAACCCCATCACCGGAGAAAAGGAAAATCTCTCCCCCCCACCAAAACCTTTCGACACTCCTCAACTTAATGACCTTTCAACCTTCCCAAACCTCACAAGAAATTGTGAAAACATTTCCTACCCACTCTCCTCACCACCACCAAACCCTAGGTTTGATGGTCTTCCCCCATCAACCTAATTTGTTTTGCATCATGGATCCTCGTGTGCTTGTTGTCGATTTTAACAAATTGAACTTGCTCATGTGTATGAGAAGTTAAATTTTCTTGAATTCCTCCTTACTCGACCTCCTCTTAAAGTTTTCGTTCCCGTGAAACTTCGAATGATGCCTCGTCGTCTTATTTTTCCAACTAAAGGACTAAGCACTCTTGGAGTCAATAATACTTTAGTTGTTTTGTAGTCAATAACATTTTAAGCAATCTTGGAAAATTATCACTATTAGAATAGCTTATGCTTTGTGGTTTATTTTCCATATCTTTTGCTTTAGATACTCATATTGTGTGTATGACTATCTACCTTGTTTGTTTCTTTCATATTTTTGTAATATGAAACCTTTGTGTTGTTTTTGTTTTCTTTCTTTGATCATTCTCTCTTTTTCTTTTGAGTTGATCGTGGTTAATCTTTACAATTGATTATGGGTGATTCCATCAATTCTAAACTTTAACCCCTTGACAAATTTATCATCTTCATTGGTTGGATGTTTCTTTTCTACCTCTATTCCACCAATTGAACTTTGATTTTGTCATTTACCTCTTTAACATACTTAGCAATACTTGCTTCTAATTTGAGATTTCTTCTCCTTCTCCCTCTCAAGTTACTTAGTAGGTAGTGATCATATATGCATTGGTGTTTCTTTTCTTTCTACTAACCTTTGTGTAAGCATGTCACCTTAGCTCATACACTTGGTGCCCCAAGCAAGGGGGAGCAACCACCAAGGGGGAGCTACTAGCAAAGTCTGGTTTTCTTCAAAGACTTGTGCTAACCTTTTTGCTACGACAAAGGGGGAGAAATGATAGTGATAAACTCGTTAATAATTCGATATTTTGTGTTTCTACGTAAATGAGTTTATAGTTTGTCGTAATCAAAAAGAGGGAGATTGTTAATGCAAGTGATGCCTAAAAACATTATTAGTGTTAACTAATCTATCTTAGTTTTGATCACAACAAACTATACAACACATTTAGTGTAAAACACAAAACGAATTATTTAACTAACACTATCATCAAGGTAATAATCATATCACTAACTTTTCTTAATCATACTTAGTGATCATCAAAGTGATTATCCTTAAAACTCACTTTTGCTAATATGACAAAAGATTTTTTAATAAACTTTCTTTTTAAGAAAATGTTTTATTAAAATGGAAAATGTAAATTTGAAAATGGCATATTCCATATGCCATAAGAATATCCTTTAAAGGTTTAAAAAACCTCAGATATTCCTACCCCACTAAAAGACAAAATCGGAGCGTAGTCTACTGGGCGGTTCTTTAAATAGCTAGGCGGTTCTCTAGCGATAAGGAACCGCCGAGCTAGCTAAGGAACCGCACCCAGCTAGCCGTTGCACTTTGTCTCATATAAATAATGGATCAAATCTCATTTTCCAATAACCCTTTTTGGACTTTTTCTCAGCCCCTTTCTCTTTTCTATAGCATAATCATTAGTAAATGATCACTTAATGTGTTAAGTATGTTTACATATGATTATCCTCTTGATCCCCTCCTTTACCTTGTCCAAAGAGAAGATCACTCACTCACTAGTGTTGTGATAAAGATGAATCCATAACTTAGTCATGTTCATCATGTTAGCCTTTTTATTTTATGTTAATCCATTGTATTTATGAATACTTGAACTAGTTGTGTTTATCCAAGCTATTTGTGAATACTTGGATTTGTTGTGTACATCCATTGCATATGTGTTTGCTTGGATTTATGTTGTGTAGATCCAAGCTACATGTGTGTACTTGGATATGTCTAGTTGAGTTGTAATAGATTGTGTAGTAGTTCTCACTAAACTATAAAGTGATGTGGTTGTGACTTGTGAGTTCTCACTAAACTTGAAAGTGATTAGTAGTTGTGTTGTGTGAAGTTCTCACTTAGCTTCAAAGTGAAGAGTCGGGAAGATTGGTTCTAGCTTTGGATTAGAACTCGACATCTAGCCTTGTGTCGTAAAATGGTGAAGTAGGCAACGTCGTGAAGATTGGTTCTACCTTGAGATTAGAACTCGACATCTATCCTTGTGTCGTTAAATTGTGAAGTAGGCAACGTTGTGTAGATTGGTCCTAGCTAAAGATTAGGTCTCGACATTTAGCTTAGTTTCGGAAAATAATGTAAGCGACGATGTAAGGTTTTCTCCGCCAAGAAGGGAGCTTGTGGATATAGTGGAAATCTCGAGTAGGTGTACTCGAGGAGTGGAGTAGAAACGAGGATAGAGCCTTGTTGTCGAACCACTATAAATCTTGGTGTCTTCTCATTAGGTTGTCTCTTTCCTTACTCCTTACTTATTTCATTATCATTACACTTACCTATTACCATTGCTAATGCATTTGAATTGAACCTAATCATTATGCAACTTAGCTTCAAGTAAAAGATAGTTTTGATACAAACCTAATTGAAAGTAATTTTAATTAGGTGACTAATCGAAGAGAAACTATTCACCCCCCCCCCCTTTTTAGTTTCTACAGGTTTGTTAACCGTATTATTTCTAAGAAATTTGAATCATAGGTTAAAGACACATATGTCTAGGATCTGACTAGAGGGATCTTTAAAAAGATGTTCAAGCAAGGGGATATATATTGTCGAAGTTTCTGATGTGGAAGTTGTGTTCTTTGTTGTATCTCGCTTATTATTTGGCTACCATTGTGTATATTACACAGTTCAAAGTTTTTAGGTTTACAAATCAAGATTACTTAGGCAACAAAATAGGTACATGAAATTGGTTTACAAGGAGGTGAAATGATTCTCTTTGTCACAAGGTTATTGGAGTTTAAATTTCGAGCTCAAAATGTGACAAAGTTTTGCAAGAGTTTTAACTTCAAAGCTTCGGTTAAAAGAATGTTACTTGGTGGTGAAGTTTGGTCTACTTGAGCAATAATGTCATCAAAGTGTTTTCTTTGATCGATTTTGCTCAAGAGTTTTTTGGTTAAGGTTTTTCTACCTTCAAAGGCTTTGTTAACAAGTGTATTACTTGGATTTCAAGTTTTAAATGTGTTAGGTTTTTAAGTTACAAAAGATTTACTTCAGGAGGGGTGTTTCGCTAGTGTTATCTCGAATGTATTTTATTAATATATAATAAGGAGGAAAAGGGTATTACCCGAATCCTTGTGTGCAGGAATTAGCCGACACAATATACGTTTCCTGAATTAGCCGAGACACAAAATACTTTTCATGAGAGATGGCCTCCTTTTCTGAAACAAATTCAAATCACATAAAGCATTAATATCTTATATTTAATACTTGTTACATATTTGTTAACCGAAAAATCGTTAGAATATTATTTTGAGTGTGAGAATTTTGGAACTGGGAACCTCATCGTCGTCAATTCTTTCGCCAACGTTTTTGAAGGCCTCAATACATTTCTCCGGTTCCAATAACCATTTGTTGCTCTTTTGTAAATCCACTTGAAACACCTCAGCTGGAACACACCAAGACCTTTTATCAGTAACACATCGGTACATAAGGTATGTGGTAAGCTAAAATTGATTGTTATATATATAAAATGTATTGTCGTGATTCTAAAATGATCTTCCATTAATTAGCACCTCGTGATCAGCAAATGCTTATCAGCAACTCAAGTTCACGAATTATTTATTGCATTTTTCTAAGGCGTGAGCCTCAACATGTCAAAGATTGTATTTTCTGGTGTTATATTAAACCCCTTAATTGTTGTTACTCATTCTACATATCAGAATCTCAAAGCTTCTAACCAACATTAGATATTGTTATTGCAAGAACATTTAGCCCACTAAGCGGTACCAATGTACCTGGTATCACAACACAAAACTGCCTCCCGACCAGTGTACACTTGTAACTGCACCCTACCGACTTCTCGTCACAGCTTCAATAAGATCCTTCAAAAAAATGTACAGGTCATTGTAACATGTGGTGCTCAATATATCCACTTCCATTCATAACTATAAGTCTATAAGCGTCCTTCAATCAATACTTGTTGTGAGGCATGTAGTTTTTTTTAAACATTATCAATGATAAAATGGAAAAACCAAATTTAGATGTAATCATTAGAGAGGAGGCCTTTTTACCTCCACCAAGCTCTCTGGGCACCTATCTTTCGAATTTAGTCTTTTTTTATGTATGAGGCATGTATAAGAAAACAGTCGAAGGACCAAAATATACCAGTTGCGGGTAGATACTTAGTAATCTTTCCCGCCACAATGCAAGTATATCTTTTTGCTTATCTATGGTTGCAAGCTTAGCAAGCTTGCCCAAACACTTTTTTTATCTAGTTACCACCCAAATCAAAAGAAAAGACGAATATTATACAACCACATACTTGCAAAGCTTAAACAAAAATTTTTAAATGCAAACCTAAATCTGAAACTTTAAAAATTATGACCCTTGATAAGTATTTTCCCTGATCAAACGATACCCAAAACCGTTAGATACTCGAAGAAGCGTATCCATACGAAAAATGGATACCTATAATAATCGAGAAGGCGAGACGGATGTTGAAATTGAAGCATGGTTGTAAAAGAATATGTGTTCCAATGACATTAATTCATCATGATAGTAAAGTTTTAAAGGAGTTCCTGCTCACCTTCATTTTCAGCATTGTTTGATCTCTCATGTAATGTCATTTCATAGATGCATAGGATGCTTGTTCGTAGTTTTTTACACATGCCTCATCCCGTCTTTTATGTCATTTCAAATATTACGAAAAAACACACCTATAAAACAAATGCAAAAGTTAAAAGTGAAACATCACTGTAAGAAAAAGCAGCATACAAAAACGGCGAAGAAAATCTTAATCCAAAAAGATAACAAAACAGAAAATAATAATAATGGAAACTTATTTACTTTCAATTGCACCTCTAATTTTTCCCACACATGTAGCAACCTGTTCACAGATAAACAAACTACCAGCAGGAATATCTCGACACAAACTGCCATCAGGAAACCATGGTTCGTTTTAGTAACAATTACGCGTACGAAGAAACTCAAACAATAAACTTAAAAATTTACCTTCAAGATCAGAACCGATAGATTTACGACATTGAATTCCACATGATTAACTTAGAAGTAGAAAGCAGGATAGCAAATTGTAAGTTCGGTTATTTTGAATGCACGAAGGCTTAATCAAAAGAGAATATAGTATAGTATGGTGTATATGAGGCTCAGTTAAACAGGAAATCAAACAAACAGGATACATCCCCTATGGTTGCTACCGTACGGGCGCTGTCCCAAAGTAGGAAAATCTAAGTTTTATTGACCCCATTTAAGATCATCACGGCCTCGTAGAACGCATACCATCAGAATAAAAACTTGTATACACAGTCAAAGCTTTAACAAATGCATTGAAAAATGGCACGCTTGGTTCAAATCATGAAAACAACCACCATAAGTTTCAAATGCTCACCTTGGATCAATTATTAAGAAAGCTCACGCAAATAATTAATGGAATAAAGAGGGACGTCTACTATGGGTATAAAAGGAGGCTCAGATAAAATAAAGCAATCGAATAAAGAGGATCCGTTCGTTTATGGATGAAACTATAAGGCTACCACGCCAAAATATGGATAATCTCACCTTTATCAAACTCATTTAGAATCATCACAGCCTCATTTTGCGCAAACGTAACATCAAGTCTAGTGCACCTTACCGCATACATGATAGAACCAATCGCCGAAGTATATGGAACTTTCATCATGCGTTTCACTTCACTAGGTATGATCGCACATTGCTTTTTTACTTAAGTCATGTTTTTCTTGCATTGGAACAAATCCTTTCTTGGATTTATCCATTCTAAACTTCTTTAGAACCTTATCAAAATAAGCACTTTGACTTAAAGACAACAACCGCTTAGATCTATCTCTTGTGATCTTAATTCTAAGAATATATGCAGCCTCTCCTAGATCCTTCATGGAAAAACACTTGCTCAGCTAAGCTTTCACTTCCTGGACCATTGAAGTGCTATTTCCCATAAGTAATATGTCATCCACATATAATACTAGGAATGCAACATTACTCCCACTAGCTTTGACATACACACATGGCTCATCGGGATTTTGATCGAAATCAAGCTTCTTAATTTCTTCATCAAACGGTTTGTTCCAAGTTCTTGAAGCTTGCTTTAAACCAAATGGATCTCTACAACTTGCAAACTTTATTTGGATACTTTGGATCAACATAACCTACCGGTTGCACCATGTAAACATCTTCACTAAGGTGACCATTCAAGAAAGCAGTCTTGACGTCCATTTTCCAAATTTCCTAGTCATAGAACGTCACTATGGCTAAGAGAACCTAGTCACCAGTTTATGACCTTTTGTGTAGTAGTGTAAATGTGAGTAAAAAACATAGTCACCAGTTTCCATCTCCCACATATCAAGTTTGCACTTAAACTTAAGCAATAGCAATAAGGTTGGATCAAATGTGTAGAAGGGACTGTCAAGGGAGATGTATTTATTTCTTATCGAGATGTATGCAAGTGAAATGATTGTTGATATAAAACAACACCACGTACACTCATATAGAATGAAACTTTGGCATATTAAAAACCCTGTTTGAAAGAAGTACAAAATACTTTAGTCTAACTGAATAAAGATAAATGGTACCTGAAAATCCCACCTACAATAGACAAAATACCAAAAAAAAGAATATTATTAATTGAAAACAAAAAAGGCTACATATAACATGACATTGAAGAAACCTAAATTTCTACCCACCTTTATGAGGTAAACTCGAGGTTTTGTATTCCTTTTTGCAAAAGAAACTATTTTGAAGCCAATAGTTTCTAGAATTACCTCAGGAACTTGTCCATTATCCATCACCACAGTTCTGACAAAATGTAGTTGTTCTAACATTCCCGTCAAACGATACGTTCATGACATATACGACACCTTTTGACATGCCCATAGGATGATCGTTCATCGTTCGGTAAAGATTCGTCAGCCTGCTTTTTAAGTCCTCTCAAATCATACGAACACGAGACACCTATATAAACAACGATAAACGTAAAAATAGAAACATGAGCCTTAAAAAACTAAAAAGTACATAATTTTAGAGAGAGCTATTGAAAACATAATCTACTAATCTGAAAAGGTTAAAAGTTGTAAATATTCTTTCTTATTGCAAGATTATGAGAGAAAAAAATAACTATCCAAACACCCTCTATAAATTGCCGTGTTTATAGCATTAACTAAAGATATTCCAAAAGATGAGTAATGACATGGATCCGGCTCATGCGCTACGTTCTTCCCACTATAAAATAGCTAGTAATCCACATAGCCGCTATGTGTAGTAAAATAAAAGGTAAAGTTAATAAAGACCAACACGAAAGTAGAAATGGAAACGCTGTAAAAAATATAGGAATAGTAAATAGAAATAGTAAATAGAAGAATAAAGTGTGAAACACTATAAAAGCGAGAAATCTTTGCGCAAGTTGAAGACGACAATTATAAGATGGGCTTAATGGGTTGGCAATCCAAGTCTGTAGCATATGGAGCCTCTATTAACAAAGAGCTTATTCTAATTTAAATTAGCACACGCGTGAATCAAGTCGGGCACAAATAACTTCAACTTAATGCTTATGCTACTTCCTTATTAACCCCATGGTGTAACCTTATTTCACTGATTACTCTTTTATAAATGACCATTAGAATATAAATTTGTAAGTAAAATCAAGAGGTAAATGTACCTTATCGCTTCACTTGCACTGGAAACCGGGTGTTATAACGGACGACGCCTACACACGCCCCTTTGAGTAAACTAATGAACTGAATGTGAAATCGATGGGTTTTTGGGCTGCAACTCCTTTGCGCCGATTGGGAGTCGATTCATTCGATCTACAAATACTTTAAAATTGGGAAAAACATAAAATAATGAGGATTTCAAACTAATGAGCATATCAGCTTGAGCCCATGGCAAGTCTGTAGTCTCAACATAACACCTTCGTAAGTCAAAACCCATAGGTGCAAGTAGCATCAGCAAAGTAACCTGACAAAAAGTATAACCATATATAAACAAAAGCACTCTTCTTACATCTAATCCAAAATTTTAAGCACATAAAGAGCTAATTAATGGCACAAAAACAAAATAAGCTGAAAAGCATTTTCTACTGGCAATTTCAAACACTTGATAATTTCATCCTTGGATATATTTAAATTCATTATCAATATTCATGACAAACCACACAATAACGATTAAGAATACTAAATTCTATGAAAAAAACACATTAATTTTTTTATGTTTGGTTAGTAAACAACCACATACCTTTTCAGAATCACCTCATTTTCAGCAAACATCTTGTTCGAATATTTCAACCTTTCAAACCTACAAAAGTAAAAAAATAAAACACAAACCATTAAATATCAAACTAATTGAACCCGTTCTCAGATTTCAAACCAAATTCAAAATTTTGTTATAGATACCCATTTGAAGCAACACAAATTTTTTGCAAATCAGAAACCGATTATAAGTGTTGAGACCTCGTAGAATTAAACATACTTAAACCCAAAACCTAACTGCCCAAGTCAATTAGGTTAATAAAAATCCCCAATTAACTTTTAGACATAAATTAGGTAAAAAAGAACCTGTTGGTTGCAATTTTTTCTACATCATCATCATCACCAACTACATAAAAAACGTTTGTAGAACCCAAACATAAACATAGATGCCATTGATCATTAAATCGCGTATACTATTTTTATTATTTCTCCTCTTGATCATTGCGTGGAAAAACTTGGTATTATTGTCCCCTTCAACGTCCCACTTAACTCTTGCCTTTTGTTTGATCATACAAATCTTTTCTCTATCTTTGTCAATCCACGCCCGTCTTGCCTCCATCCACTCAAACTCACTTTCTTCCAAGTCCCGAGATTCAGCTTCCAATTCCCACTTCATAACATTTTTCCTGTGCGTTTCAATACAATAATCTAAAGCTCTAAACCACACCTTACTCCATTCTTTTAAAGCAGCCCTGATATTTTTAAGTTTATCTCTAAACACACAATTTGGTCGAGACCCCTTGACCTCCTTACTCCATGCACTAGTAACTATCTGGTTTATGTCTGCCTTTCCAACCATATGTCAAAAACCCGAAATGGTTTGGGACCATAGTTAACGTCCATGTCTTTTAGCAAAATTGGGCAATGATCAGATAATTTTTGATCCAATGCAACCACCGCCAAATTACTCCACTTACTTCTATATGCATCAAAAACCAAAAATCGATCCAACTTACTAAATTAATACCGTCATCACTAATTCTTGTAAATCGCCTACCCCCATAGGAATTTCGACAAGCCGAGTCAATTTTATGAACTCATTAAACTCGCCAGCTTCCTTTGAATGAAATTGTGCGTTTTTCCTATCATCTTCGCTTCTAACTTCGTTAAAATCCCCACATAAACACCATGCATCGTTCCCGCTACATCCATTATTCATCAGGTCTAAAAGTCTACTCCATAACGACATTTTCAGTGTTCCCACATGAGGCCCATAGATACAAACAAAGAATATATCACCACTAACACCCTTCCACTCACCTTTTACTGCTATGAACCTATCATCTCCTACTGATTTCTTACACGAAAAAACATTACTATCCCACACTAGTAAAGTTCCTCCTGACTTGTCAATAGCCTATTTTTGAACATAACCAAAGTTTCTACATCCCCATATATCCTCGATCACAAACTCGTCAATTGTGCCGCACTTGGTTTCTTGAAAAGCTATTAAATTAGGACACTCTCTTTGACGGATAGATTTGATCCATCCTTTTTTCTGAACCCAACCCTCTAGTGTTTAATGAGATAATCTTAATTCAAACGTCCAACAACAATGATTAAGAGTACATAATATACCTAGGCACCACCAGACTTCAGTGTCCCATTCATCTTCCCATGTTGTTCTATATTATCTAATGTTTTTTTCCCATATAATGCCTATTTGTTCACCAATAGCTCTAACTTTCTCCATAATCATGCACTAAATTTATCAGGCCCCATCCGACTATTACCATCGCATTTTCTTGGTTCTAACATAACATTATATGGTCCCTTCTGAGTATTCGACAAGCCTTATCGATTGCTGTTCGCGCTAGTCCCACTAGTACTCGAACGTCTTCTTTTCCGCCTCAGGTAAACTTTAGCCACTTTAACGCTTCCTCTTCTCAATGTTTTCCCTCCTCCGTCCTTTTCTTTTGTCGCTAATTTACCATTTACATGTGTATACTTCTCATATGATCCTCCAATGATACCTTGTGTTTGTTGTTAACCATGTTGATACTATTACCAATATTGCTTCCCAGATCTATGATTTTTTTGTTTCTCTTATCCATAAAATCCTCTTGAATACCACTACCTATATTATTGTTTCCCCCCATATATTTCTCTATTTTATCATTAGCTGACTTACAATTATCAGCCACGTTGAAGGGCTTGTCATCATTAGTTCTTTGGGCCTGATTACCCACTTCCTCTATGATAACATTTTGGACGTAGTAAACCTATATGGGCAGAAAAGTCTGTTTCAAGTAAGATGTTGGAAATACGTTTTACGTATTAGAAAGGACTGGTCACTCCAACAATAGTCCATGTAATAGCTCTTAGTTTAGTTTACTTTCACTTATTAAACAAAGCCCAAACCGAGCCAATGAGATGTATGGGCCGGCGGCCCAATTGTAAGCCGAAGTCCATCTCATGGGCTTGGGTATATAAACCCTCTCCTAAGATGGAGAGGGTGGTGATTTTCATTTCAATAACATAGTTCTTACATTTTCTCTCTCTAGAAGTGTGAAATCATCTATCTTTTTCTATCTAAAACATAAGCAAGATTTACATATCCTACAAATGGTATCAAGAGCCGTGTGATGATTGTTTGGTTTTTGTGTTTGTGTTCTTGATTCTCTCGCCCATTTTGATCCAAAATCACACGAACCAATTTTTTTTTTGTGTTTTTATGATTTAATCTTCATATACTTCATCTAGTTACTTGTTATAGTGATTTGGTATTGTTATTTTGGTTAAAAACACAAAATTTTTAGGTGTTTGATTCATTTTTAGGCTTAGAATCTCGAATTTGTTGCGTTATTGTACTGTCCGAGAAAAGTGGTATCCATAGTACGATCTGATTGTTGCGATTGCATAAAACCTGGGGGTTTCTACTTGCGATCCAAGGTCACGATCACATCCTACGATCACTGAGTACGATCATAGACCACGATCGCTCAGTACGATCACAGCCCACTATCACTCAATACGATCAGGGAGTACGATCAGGAGTACGATCAAGAAGTACGATCAAGTGAGTGCGATCAAGTGAGTGCGATCAAGTGAGTGCGATCAAGTGAGTGCGATCAAGTGAGTGCAATCAAGTGAGGGCGATCATTGGGTACGATCAAGGAGTACAATCACTTGTTGCGATCAAGGAGTACGATCACTTGTTGCGATCAAGGAGTGCGATCACTTGTTGCGATCAAGGAGTGCGATCACTCGTCACGATCAAGGAGCACGATCAAAGGCTACGATCACCCACTGCGATCTAGTGTTGTGATCCAAAAAATTTCAAAAACATGTTTTTAGAAATTTTTATCGTGTGTAATTTTGACTTGGATTTTTTTGGTTTATCGAGGACATAACTTAGGGGATTTAAACATTATTTCTCGGCTTTAACACACAACAACAAATACATTTAATTTCTTTCATTGACCGATCAACTTTGTAAATCTTAACTTATAGAAATGGAGTACACATCTCTCACGGATAAGTCAATCCTCTCGGGTACGGATAATCGTCCACCAATGTTGGTGAAGTCTGTGTATGAGCATTGGGCTTCCCGAATGGAACTTTATATGTTGAACAAGGAGAATGGACATCTAATTTGGGCGTCAATGCTCAATGGACCATTGGTATATGGTACTGTGACGGAAGGTGCTGTTACTCGTCCTCGCACTACGGGTGAATTAACTGGAGATGCTAAGATACAAGACAAGTGTGATAAACAAGCTACAAAAATCATTCTCCAAGCCCTTCCTCCAGATTTCTACAAACTCGTCAGCAAACATAAAGTTACCAAAGAGTTATGGGATAGAATTCGTGTTCTAATGCAAGGCACCTCGTTAACTAAACAAGAACGAGAGTGTAAGCTTTATGATACTTTTGATAAGTTTGCCTATGTTCCCGGGGAGACTCTCAATGATTACTACTTGAGATTTACCTTATTGTTGAATGAGCTCAATATCTATGGCATGGCAATTCCTACATTTCAATTGAACACTAAGTACTTGAACACTCTTCCTTTAGAATGGAAAAAGTACGTGACAGCTGTTAAACTGGCTAAGGATTTGCATCAAACCAATGTGGATCAACTTCACGCTTTTCTTCAACAACACGAATGCCATGTGATCGAGGCTCGGTTGTCTACACCTCAAGTTCATGATCCACTTGCCATGTATGCTTCTCAAGAAAACATGGCTTATACTTATCAACAACCATCATAATTGCAGCAGCCACCACCACACACCTATCAGCAACCACAACAACCACCTTATCAACCACTAATGATGCCACAGCAAGCATTCCAACAAAGTGTTCATCAATAGTCTTTTCCACAGCAACCAGTACATCTGGCATCACCCTCACAGGCTATAACTTCTTCAATGGGCTATACTCCTCAGCAAGGATATTTTCCAATTGAAGAACAACCAACACAAGCCTTTTACTCCAATGAACTTCCACCAATTCAGGCACCGTTCTTTACTCCAAATGATACACCTACTGATGTCTTAAACCATCTCACTGCCTACTTGTCAAAACTTGTTGCTAGTGTTGCTACTAGAGGATTTCCACCAACGAACAATCAGCTTCGCACTTCTTCAAATCCTCGACAACAAGCCACCATTCAAGATGGTCAAGTAACAGTGCAATCTATTCAGGGTAGGCAAAATTCATATGGACCCCCTACAAGGACTGTGAATAATCAAGATGTGAATTCTCAAGCTAGTGGAAATGGAAGTCCTATTGGTCCTCAAAAGTTTGTGACTTGCTACAATTGCTGAGGACAAGGTCATATGGCTAGGGAATGCACTCAGCCAAAAAGGAGAAAGGATGCAACATGGTTTCGTGAGAAGATGTATTTGGTTGATGCTCAGTCTAAGGGAAAGATTTTGGATTCAGAAGAGTTAGCATTTCTTGCAGACCCAGGGGCAGCAGATAATGAAGGCATTGCAGTCGTCTCTACTTCTAATGCAGTTTATCAAGCAGATGATCTTGATGCATATGATTCGGATTGTGATGACATTCACTCAGCCCAAGATGCACTCGTTGCTAACCTCTCTCACTGCGGTTCTGATGTCGTCAGTGAGGTACCAACCACATCTAATAATGAGCATGAAAATGACAACCTCGAACAGCATTCGAGAACTAGTAACTCAAATGATGCGGTATCTAATCCAACACATTTGAGTGAACCTCAACCAAATGCTACGATGGGTGTGGAATCTTATGATCAACGTGATTTGGTAATGGTGCCTAAACATATTATTGATAACATGAATGTGGCTGTCTGACAAACCGTAGATATGAATGCCAACCTAACCGCTGAGCTTGCGCTGTATAAGGAAAAGGTCAAAACTTTTGAAATGGTCCCTCAAGCTGAAAAAATAACTTATTCTGAATTTGACCAATTTTGTTTTGAAAAGATTGAACACTTAAATGAAATAGAATCATTAAAAGCTAATCTTTCCAATGAATTAAAAGCAAAAGAGTCAGTTGTAAATGATTTTCAGAAACTTAAAACGGATTTTGAAACTCTCGAGTCTAAAAAGTTTGATTCGGAAAGTAATGCTACCAAACTTCTTAAATTCAAGGAACAACAGCTTTTAAAACAATACGCTTCCACAGAAAAGGTTCATCTTTTAACTAAATCATTTAAAGAACTCGAACTTAAGCGTCTTCAAGATTTACCACCTAATCCTGGTTATGCAAAACAAGCTCAGGAATATATTCCTTGTCTTTATGATATGACCCTTATTGGCAAATCGAAAGAAGCACCTTATGTTCGTAGTACTGCGGAGGCACAATCACTTGCCGAAGAAACTCATTCTAAAATGCTTTCAAAATTCCATAAGATTGATTATGATCAGCTTAATAAAGATCAATTTTCTGCCAAGACCCGTATTCGTTTACAAAAGGAATTAGCTCAATTAACAGTTTTTGTGCCTCAAAGTTTGTCAACGGAAAACCCTCCTAGTACGTCTCCTACACTTGTCAAAAAGGATTTAACTAAGTTAATTCCACCGGTAAGTAAGGCATCCGTTAGCTTAAATGTGGTGCACCAACACTTAGCCGATTTTGACAAGGTCATTGTGGAACGTACGACGGCTTCGGCCATAACGAAAGGTGAATGGAATTTTGAGCACACTCGAGCTGCATTTCGAGACGAAATTGTTCCATTTTTAAACAATATTACAGCTTGTCTTCGTAATGTTGATCAAGAATTGATGACGTATAGTCCCCAACCGGGTCATGAACCCGGCCCACGGGTACTACCCGTATCCGGCCTATCACAGATGGGTGGGAATAATGTCATTTGAGCTTATGGGCTTGGATGAACAGTAACCGCACACGTATGTGCGGCCCACGGCCCGGCATGACCGGTACAGGGTTAGACAGAATCATATTCTATCTCTGAATAAGATTTACCCCAAAGAAGAGGATATTCACTCACCATAATTAGAAGATAACAATCAATCTAATTCTAGTGCTTATCCTTTCCTTGGGGCCGAAGCATCAGTGACAGCCCATTAGGGTTTCACTGCCTATAAAAGGAACCCCAAGGGTTCCACAAAGGTATTACGTTCTATACTCTCAACTCACTCGACTCTCATAAACTCTAAAACCAATACTTACTCTCACGCCGGAGTCTAATTGTGGGAAACATTCCCACGGTAAGTCTAACGCGTGTTGTTTAGTGTGTAGGATCTCAACCATACAGTTCACTTGGTGCAGGAGCCGGAGCCTAGTCAACCCGAATTAAGCTTAATTCGGGTCTAGCAAGGATCACCCAACTTTTGCATCAACAAGTTGGCGCCATCCGTGGGACCCATTACACTAAGCTAGAGCAAAATCTCATCTTGAACTCTCAATGACGAAGGGGCATCCGCAAGCTAATCCCAGGAACATAAATCCTGGAAATCGGAAGTCCCAAGGGGAAGGGATACTCATCCCCAATCAATCCCCTAGCCGTCCAACGGGCGGACAGAACAACCACAGTGGTTTTCAGTCTATGGGAGTGACGAGCACGATCTCTATGACTCCCCCACCTACTTCGACCCTGGACAACCCTGGCCCAGGGAGTGCGCCTAATCCCCCTAACAAGGAGCCGCGCAGACCAACGATTAAGGAAGAAGTAGAAGTCCAACCACTTAGCGAGGAAGATCTCACTCGGGTTCTCACGCAGAACTTTGATAGGATCATCCCAGGGATTGCATCAAGGTTGAATCTAGGAACGAACCTCCAGTCCAAACTCAACTTTGGCAACGCCGGACCAAGCACCTCTTCCCAAAATCAAAGGAAAAGGAAGGCCCGGCCTCAGGAGCGGGGCCTCTTCGAGGAAACTCCCCAACCTAGGAATGTGTTTGAGCGCATAAGAGACCGCCTCATGCAGGAATTAACGCAGTCTCGGGAAGGAGAGAAGTCTGACGGTTCACCTGAGCGACCAGATCTGGAACTGACTAGAGCCACTCGCCGCACAAGTGTGTGGGATAGGATGAACACTGGAAAGAAGGCTCCTAGCTCTTCTCAAAAGAGTGGTCCTCACATAAGAGAGGGGGCACCACCCCCCTCTCCAGATCCATCAGGGGAGGACTCGGATGACCATCCGCCCAAGCGTCGCCGACCTAGGCGTATCCCTCCACCACCACCAAACAATGATGAGTATTACGGTAGCCCCTATTATCGAGATGCAGAAGCGGAGGATCTTTCCCGCCCGTGGTGTGACCCGTGGGATGACCCTAGGCTCACCCGTCCATGGGCGGATCCCAGGGAAGATTCTTTTACTCTTCGTATACGGAACTACTCCGAGGACACAAAACGTCGCATGCCGGCATGTGTCAAGACCTATGATGGAACTGGTGATCCGGATGATCACCTCAAAATATTTGATACGCAGGCTAAAATTGAGCGATGGCCCATGCCTATATGGTGCCAAATGTTCAATTCAACCTTGATCGGCAATGCCCGTGACTGGTTTGAGGGACTCCCTCCATGATGCATTGATAGCTTCACGGAACTACGCACTGTGTTCAAGAATAATTATACTCAGTGGAAGAAGTATAATAGGGATCCGGTCTTATTGGCAACTGTTAAGCAACGGCCGGGGGAGTCTACAGAAGCCTTCACTGAACGCTTCAACTACGAGTGCACACGCACAAAGACAATGCCGGAACTCCTGAAAATCTCTGACTACATGCACGCCATAACAGACAGGGAATTAATCTGGCGTCTCAATGACAAGCGTCCGGAGAGATATGATGATCTCACGGAAAGGGTCAGAAACTTCATAGAAGGAGAAACGGTGGTTGTCGCGGCTTACCCTTCAAAAGGAAACGGCTACCGATCAAATGACCAATCCAGGAGGCAATCGGGCGGTCAAAGCAATCAGAACAATAGTAGGGGCTCAGACTATAAGAGACAAAACAAAGGAGGACGGTCGGACGATAAGTTTACCCCCCTAAAGATGTCCTACTGGTAGATCTTGCTGACGGAAGGGGCAAATTTTCCGAGGCCTCCCCCAATGACAACTCCGTCGGACCGTCGGCAAGGCAATCGCTTCTGCGAGTTCCATAATGAAAAGGGCCATGGCCGGAGGAGTGTATCCAGCTCAAGAAGCACATTGAGTCACTGATCAAATCAGGTAAACTCAAGCATTTGGTTAAGGATTGGAAGGATGGAAAAGATAAGAAGAAGTATGACAAGAAGGATCCCCAAAAGGACAAACCTTCAACCATATACATGATCCAATCCAGACAACGCCGCACGAGGCAGAAAATTGGCCAAAAATTTTCACGCGGCAGGGAAATCTCATTCCCTCCTATCATAGCAAGCGATGTGATTGATGCGCCTCTCACTATTGAGATAAGCATTGGAACACATAATGTTCGTCGCATGTGTGTGGATGGAGGGTCATCAGCAGAAGTACTGTACGAACACTGTTTTGTGCAGTTACGGCCAGAAATAAGAAGCCAATTAGTACCGGCCACGGCGCCGCTTACTGGCTTTAGTGGAGACACCATCTGGCCGATAGGGCAACTGCGTCTGCTTGTAACCATTGGGAATGAGGAACACTCCACTACTGCGTGGATGAACTTCATGGTGATACGCTCACATTCTCCGTATAATGGGATCATAGGCAGACCAGGTATTCTGGCTATACGGGTGGTACCTTCCACGGCACACGGAATGATCAAGTTCCCTGTTGAGGGAGGAATCGTTACCATTTACAACACAATCGTACCAGCATCCGAGTGTCATACCGTGACAACACCGGCTCCACCTGTTCCACCCAAGGATGGGTCACCACCTCCCAATTGGAGGGTGGCAATCCATCCTGACTATCCAGAACAGGAGGTATCCATAGGGGGGCGCTCTCGGATAGAGGCAAAAGGGCCATGTGCTCTCTTTTAAGTGCAAATCTAGATATATTCACATGGGAACCAAAGCATATGACAGGCGTACCACGCGCGATAGCAGAACACAAGCTCCAAATCCGTAGGGGTACCAACCCGTCAAGCAAAAGAAGCGCGGCCAGGCGCCTGAGCGCAGCCAAGTGATATTGGAGGAAGTACGGAAACTAGTGGACGCAGGTATCATGCACGAGGTATACTACCACGAGTGGTTATCCAATCCGGTCATGGTCAAAAAACATGATGGAAGTTGGCGCATGTGTGTGGATTTCACGGATCTGAACAAAGCCTGTCCACAGGATTGTTACCTGTTACCGGAGATTGACTGAAAGGTGGAATCCCTATGTGGATATCCCTTTAAGTGCTTCCTAGACGCATATAAAGGATACCACCAGATCCAGATGGCGGAGGAGGACGCAGAAAAGACGGCGTTCCATACTAGTCAAGGCGTATATTGTTATACAAAAATGCCGTTTGGACTAAAGAACGCCGGTGCTACATACCAGCGGCTTGTGGACAAAGCCTTTGAATCATAGATAGGCCGCAACCTGGAAGTCTATGTGGATGACTTAGTCATAAAAAGTCATACGGAGGATACACTTCTCCGGGATGTCCAGGAGACATTCGACACACTGAGGAGGATTAATATGAAGCTAAATCCAAAGAAATGCACGTTTGGGGCAACGGAGGGAATGTTCCTTGGATATATGATTGATACAAATGGCATCAAACCTTGTCCAGAGAAAACAGACGCAGTAATACAGCTGCCATCCCCTGAGACACGGAAGGAGGTGCAATCCTTAAATGGGAAGCTGGCCGGGCTAAATAGGTTCCTATCAAAGTCCGCAGAGAAGTCATTACCCCTATTTAAGACACTCAAGAAGTGCATTAGGAAGGGAGACTTCCGGTGGACAAAGGAAGCGGAGGAAGCCTTTGGCCAACTCAAGCAGCACCTTGCATCTCTCCCTATGCTAGTAGCTCCCCGGCCAAAGGAGGAACTCATTATGTATCTCTCAGCCACACATGGAGCAATAAGTGCGGTACTCATAACGGATAGGGATACGGTACAAACTCCGGTCTACTTCATAAGTAGAACATTACAAGGGCCGGAGTTGAATTACTCCTCTATGGAAAAATTGGTTTTGGCACTAGTGTTTGCTACAAAGCGGTTGCGCCGATACTTTCAGGCGCACCCAATTGTAGTCATTACGGACCAACCAATAAAGCAAGTCATCTCTAGACCGGATGTGGCAGGAAGGCTACAAAAATGGAGCATTCTATTGGGGGAGCATAATATATCTTATAGGCCAAGGACGGCTGTTAAAGGCCAGATCTTGGCAGATTTCTTGATAGAAAAGCCAGATGAGGAAGGACCAATCGTTAAAAAAGACGAGACTCCAACAGAACCATGGGTGTTATTTACGTACGGATCCTCGTGTACGGATGGGTCAGGAGCTGGTATCATCCTCACAAATCTGGAAGGAATGAAGTTTACGTACGCCCTCCGTTTTGAGTTCACAGCCACCAACAACGAAGCGGAATATGAAGCATTAATTGCGGGTTTAAAAATCGCCGCTAGAATGGGAGTCCGCAACCTTGAGGCCTACGTGGACTCACGGCTTGTCGCGAACCACATTCTAGGTGGATATATGGCTAAGGAGGACAACATGGTCCGATACTTGGAGAAAGTCAAGTCACTCATCGTGGCTTTCAGCAAGTTTTCCATCAAGCAGGTGCCAAGAGGTGAGAACAAGAAGGCGGACGCTCTTAGCAAGATCGCATCCACAAGCTTCGCCCACTTGTCCAAGCAAGTCTTGGTGGAAATACTCAAGGAAAAGTCTATAACAGAAGGGGAGGTCGCTACTATAGTTGAGGAGGATGGACCTACATGGATGACCCCGATCGTCAACTATTTGACTAGTGAAACCCTTCCGGCCGATAAAAAGCGGCGCGGCGCATCAGAAGGAAGTCGCAGCACTTCGAACTTCGAGAAGGTATCCTTTATAAGCGCTCTTTCTTGCAGCCGTGGTTACGGTGTGTTGGACCGCGTCAGGCTACTTATGTAGTGAAATACATGAAGGGTTATGCGGCATGCACGCAGGCCCACGATCCGTGGTAGCTCGAGCCTTACGGACAGGATATTATTGGCCTACCATGCACACGGACGCGCGCGACATGATTCGCAAGTGTAATGATTGCCAAGTGCATAGACCAGTGCCGCGACATCCGCAGCAGGAGCTTACACCCATTACATCCCCATGGCCATTCTATAAGTGGGGAATCGACATCACAGGACCATTCCCTGTAGCCGCGGGGGGAGTTAAGTTCTTGATTGTCACGATGGACTACTTCACACGATGGATAGAGGCCAGGGCAGTAAAATCCATTACAGGCAAACAAGTTAAAAAGTTTGTTTGGGAGAACATTGTGTGCCCATTTTGGACTACCAGGGGAAATCATCTCGGACAACGGTAAACAGTTCGCGGATAATCCATTCAAGGACTGGTGCGCATCATTGAATATCAAACGGCGCTTCGCGTTTGTTAAGCACCCGCAGACAAATGGCCTTGTGGAACGAGCAAATAGGAGCTTGGGAAACAGCTCAAGGCACGTCTGGAGGAACGAAGTGCCAAATGGGTGGATGAGTTACCACATGTTCTATGGGCGCATAGGACTATGATTAAAACAGCCAACGGAGACACTCCATTTGCATTGGCCTACGGCACTGAGGCTGTTATACCAGCAGAAATCGGAATGCCTACCATCCGCACGGCGGAGGTTAATGTCGTCACGAACGACAAGCAGCTGCGAATCAACCCAGATCTGTTGGCAGAAAAAAGGGAGATAGCAGCCATCAATGAGGCTAAGTCCAAGGCTAAAATGAAGGCTTATTATGACGCCAAGGTTAAAGGTGTTTCTTTTCGACCGGGAGATTATGTCTATCGTGCTAACGAAGCAAGTCGAGCGGAGAATACAGGAAAGCTGGGCCCTAAGTGGGAAGGACCGTATGAGGTCACGGAAGCCTTAGGACGAGGCGCGTACAAGTTACGTGACATGGATGGCCGCGATCTGGAACGCACATGGAACATCTCCAATCTCAAAAGGTGCTATCTTTGAAAGCTACGGCTTCCG
Source organism: Glebionis coronaria (assembly GCA_025667525.1). Classification (NCBI taxonomy): domain Eukaryota; kingdom Viridiplantae; phylum Streptophyta; class Magnoliopsida; order Asterales; family Asteraceae; genus Glebionis; species Glebionis coronaria. The sequence goes on from CM046881.1 coordinate 568,413,750, forward strand.
CATGGGTACTTCGCTATATGTGGCTTTAATGAAGATCCATGCACTCTATCTGTTTCGATTTTTATGTTTTGTCTAGGTTCTTTTTTTGTTTTTAGGACTTGTCATTCTTGTTCAAACAAAAAATGTAAACGTTCTAATAAAATGTCGTGGTGCCTAGCTAGCTCCACGACTTGTTTTGTGCAAATTATTTCTTAGGATTTTGTTAGTCATATGAATTTTAGTTATTGTTATAATATGCCATGTTTCATTCATATGCATTCATTCAATCACTGTACATGTACTATACGCCTCCAGGCGGGGTAAGAGGATTAAGTGAACCTACTAATTCAACTTGCCGCGTAAGAGGGATGCAACCCCAACAGCACGGATCATGTATCCTTACTAGACACCTTACTCACAAGACGTTGTGGTATGTTTCGTATGCCGTACTCACGCAGTGCTTTGCATAGTAAAGACGCACGTCGCATGTCTAGTGAATTATAGACTTGCATGTATTTTCCCTTTTGTGTAAGACGTGACATGTCATGCAGTATCGGTATACGATATTTAACAAAATAAAAATACACAAGTTTTCAAATAAATAACAAAATGGCCGTGGTTATCACGGACCTACAAACAAAAGACAGTTATCTACCATATCAGTTGTAGCCGTGTACATGCACGGACGAATAAAAGTTACAAATGTTTACAAGATAAATTACAAGGGAGGTAGGAATTCCCCTATGTCTTTCTTTCCTTCTTCGATCAGAGCACGAAGGGCCTCCCCGCGAGCGTCCTTTCCATCCTGCGCCTTGATCGCAGTCGCATCCAACACCTCAGCAAGCAGATTTTCACCTTTCATCACTTTCGTTACGGAGTCGTAAGTAGGCAAGGTCAATTGGATGGGATCCGCAGTAAGCTTGGACATAACCATCTCGTTCGGAGAATCCTTAAGCGCCCCGAGTTCATCCAGAAGGGGGTGTTGGATTGCCTCCAGAGCATCCATCGACGCGGTCATATTGTCCGCAGCTGAAGGGTTATGGTAGGGATGCTGCATAATGTCTTCGTTCTTACCTATCAATTCTGCAGCCTGGACCAAACCCTCGTGCCTACCACGGTCGATGCCATCCGACACGACCCCGAAAAATGCTTGCAGTTGGTACGGAGCTTCCATGGCTTTGCTTACGGCGAGGCGCATTCCTTGTCCAATCATCCACCTGCGTCCAGCTATGGCGGATAGCAGGGGAGGACACAGTCTTTTAGCACAACTTGTGGCCATCTTGCTCAGTTCCTCCTCCGCGATTGCAGTTTGCTCTTCCAATTGGGCCCGCACTTGTGTCAGCTCATCCTTCAGCGCATCGCGCTCTTGGGCGATGTTGAAGGCTTGTACGGTTACGGCCTTGGTAGAAGCTTCGGCCGCGGACACCTGCATATGGAACTTCGAGTTATCACAAGGGTAATATGTTCTTTTTCTTGGGTCAAATAAAAAATCAAGGAAAGAGTATATGTGTAAAATTTTCGAAAGCATACCTTCTCGTTCGATGCGGCTACAAGGGCCTCGAGCTCGGCGAGGCGTTTTTCTCGGCTGTCAGCATGATGAGCTTGCTCTTTCACTGTAGCCTCGGCCGTCACCAGCGCCGCTTGCAAAGAAGCGATGGTCTTCTCATTCTTCACGACCATTGCCTCCTGGCGAGCTATCCTTTTGTCTGCCTGCTTCACATTCGCCAGGGCCTTGATCAGACGGCGTCTTAGAGCGGCACCCACCGTCACTTGATGCGCGGACGACACGTCAAACTGCTCTAGAAGGGATTCATGATCCAGCTCATCTAAGTCTTGTGCAAGGGCTGGAGGGGTAATGTGCTCGATGAATTCTGAACACTCAGATTCCGCCTCCAACCTTGTTAGACTTGAGAGATTCCATGCTAGGCGCAGACTATTTTCTGGCCCTTCGGGGGGTGGCTCCTCGGCGTGTGTCACAACAGGGGATGGGGGTCTGTTTGATGGTGTGGGGGATGGATTCCTCTCCACTTCTTCCTCTTGGGCTACGGCCGACGGATCCGCCCTGTTATTGACATTGCAAATTTTGTTTAGGCATTATATATTTCACAAGCAAAATGACACGACTGACATACGAAGGGTACTTACGTGGTACCAATTGCAGGTTCTGGGGCGGTAGGAGCTACAGCACTCACAGGGGTAGCTCGCCATACTTGCTCTTCCATGTGCGGGGTAGGGTCGGCCTGAGCAGTCGTAGTACCACTTCCCTCCTGGTACTGCGGATGGTCCTTCCTCAGTTTCTTTGGGGGAGCATTCGAGGCCCCGGCCTCATCCCCTATCGTCTTTGCCACCCTCCTGGTGGTCTTTTTCTTTCTGGATGTGGGTTGGGCGGACCAGGAAGCTTGAGTGATGTCTTCGTCCCCAAGGTTGAGGAAATCGCTTTCATATTCCTGGTGTGTCGCGGTTTCCTCCAGCAACAGCTCTCCACCATCTTCATTATGGAAGTCCAATAGGGATTTCTCGATGATAGGCTCCTCTTCATCTGATCTTTGCTCGGACGTCTCTTCGAGTGGAATGGTGCGGTCTGCGGTCGCATCGAGAAGGGGGAGTTCATTCTGCTTTTGGAAATAGAAGAAGTTAGACGTGTTTTCAATGAAATGGATGATGCATACGAAAACAGTGTGCTTGAAATTGAACGAATTTCACGTCAGAATGATCAGCTTCTAAAGCAAGTGATGTCTCATGATATTGTTTCCGTCTGTGTGAATAAAAGTGTTGATAATTATTCTATTGTGCATAATGTTGAATCTGTGGATAATGTGGTAGATAGTACTTGTCACAAATCTGACGCTGAATTTTTAAAGCTTCAAGATTCTTATTTTTCTCTTTCAAAAAGTTTTGATGAGATCCAAAAACATTGTATTTCGCTTGAATGTAAGCAACAATTTATTCAAGAGCTTTTTGAAACATCTTTCTAAGGTGTTAATATAGATGATGCAAACTTTCAAAAGAATTTTCGATTGGATTTACAATCAAAACAGCGTCAGCCAAGTGACAAGGTTGCTAAATCATTGCCGATAGACATAGAGAAATCTAAGGAGCATAACTGTGTGAACGTACTTGAGGCCGCTGAGAAGATTAAACTTGATCTAGATAATCGAGTTTCCAAGATTTTGTCCAAAGTTGATAACTTAAAACAGAAAAATACACAACTCTTCGATTCAGTAAAACCCGCATGTGCTAATACCACTGCATAGTAGCCGTGCACATATCGGGTTTTTTGCCCTAACCGGTTTCAGGTAGGACCCTAACCGGTTTTTGGTCAAACCTGGTCTGACCGGTTAACCCTAAAAACCGGTTCGGGTCGGGTAGAGTTTTGAAGATGAAAAACCCAAACTGGTACTAACTAGTTAGAGTCGGTTAATAATCGGTTAGGGTCAGAAAAACCGGGTATAACCGGATTTTTTTAGATGATGTTAACAGTTACTCCACGGGTTCTCGGTTCGTGTTGAACTTGTAGAAAGATGACCAAAGAAAGGTTGGATTGTGTTATGGTTTAATTAAGATGAAAGACATGAGATTTGTGACTGGCGTTCGATCGAAACAAAGAAAGAAAGGAAAAAAGCAGATCTGGTATAAAGAGACAAAGTGCAGAGTATTTGGTGTGCGACGTACCTAATGAATTAGGTTAATGTGAGTGAAAATGAGAATATATGTTGCAACGGTGATGAATAGGCCGGATAAATGTGATTGTATGGGCCAAAACAATCTATCTTCATGATAAATATCTCTTGCACAGTTTCAATTAAATGACAAATCCATGTTGCATAATGGAAAATTTTAACAAAAACATGCAATTAAAAACCGGTTATTCCATACCCGGTTTCTTAACCGGTTACTCATTAACCAGTACTAACCGGCCCCTGTGCTCGAAATCCCTACCCGGTTACAAACCGTCGATTATTTTCATACCTAACCGGTTATGGTCAATAACCGGTTTTGACCGGGCTCGGGTTTGGTTTTTTCGGGTTCGGTTTCGGTTATTATGTGCACGGCTACTGCACAGAATCAATCATTGATTGAACGATTGAATCGAAAGTCGGTGGAAATATCTAATTTGAGGGAACAAATTTGTGATAAAAATTTGGCTTTGACTGAGTTAAAGGAAACACTTCGTACCCTAAAAGGTAAGAATGTTGTCGATAACGTAGCCACTGTCTCAGCACAGTCCTCTAGTGAAATCAAAAGGAACCTTATCGCCGTCACACCACTTAACAAGGGCCCTAGGACTAAACCATCTCAAGCATTGGTCAATATAGACAAGGAAAAATCTAAACCAGCTTCTAATATTCCTGTGTTGCCTTCTACAGGAGTAAGCACCACTACTAAGGCTGAAAGATCTAATCTTAAAAGAAACAAGAAGAATGATAGGATCTTGCCCCCATCTAGTAGCCAAGTGAAGAAGAAAGTAGAATCCCACCCTAGGAATGTTATTTCTGTTTTGAATAAAAAGAATCATGTAGCTAAACCTAAAGGCTCTGCGGTTGTGCAGCGTTCTAAGCCTATTGTGAATTCTAATTTGAAATGTTGGAACTGCAATGAATGTATGTTTTCTAGTCGTCATGATTCTTGCCTTATTGACCATGTGAATGACATGGAAACCGATTGGGAAAGTGTTAACCCAAGTTGGTTGGTTGTGGCGCCCCACTGGTAGAACTTTCACTATAGTAGGAAATACGTGCCCTTTAACTAGGATCACTCCCAATAAAGCGAAGAAAGCGTGCCCTTTAACTAGGAGTACCAAGGCTACCAAAACACAAGCGTGTCCTTTAACTAGGAACACCGACACTACTGTAGGAACAAAGTGCCCTTTAAATAGGTCTACTCCCACTGTAGTGCCTGCTAATACTCCAAAACCTCAGAAAGTTGGAACTGTAAAACCTGTTAGTGCTAAAACTCACAGTAGAAAACACCGGAAATCTAAGGATAACACAGATGTTAGCAATTCTGATAATATCATATATGCATCTGCTAACACTCTGGAACCAATAGTTTCCAATGCATTGTCTACTGTTGTTACTAAAAACAGGTGGTCCAAATTGTTCTCTGGTATTTGGACTCTGGTTGCTCCAAACATATGACCGGAGATCGCTCTCAGCTCAGAAATTTCGTCAGCAAGTTTCTTGGTACGGTTTGATTTGGAAATGATCATATTGCAAAGATAATGGGTTACGGTGAATATCATATTGGGAATGTTATAATTTCAAGAGTATATTATGTGGAAGGTCTCGGTCACAACTTATTTTCTGTGGGACAATTTTGTGATGCAAACCTAGAAGTTGCTTTTCGAGAGCATACCTGCTTCATTCGTAATTTGGAAGGGGTTAATTTATTGAAAGGTACTCGAGGGAATAATTTGTATACTTTGTCTCTACAAGACATGATGGTCGCTTCTCCCGTATGTCTTCTCTCCAAAGCATCGAAGACTAAGTCATGGTTATGGCATCGACGGTTATCTCATCTTAACTTTGACTCTATCAATCATTTGGCGAAAAACGAACTTGTTCGTGGTCTTCCTAAACTTACATTTCACAAGGATCATTTGTGTTCCGCGTGTACAATGGGGAAAAGCACTAAGAAGTCATACAAACCCAAGACTGAAGACACCAACCAAAAGAAACTTTATTTGTTGCATATGGATCTTTGTGGGCCAATGCGTGTTGAAAGTCTTAGTGGTAAAAGGTACATCCTCGTCATTGTGGATGATTACTCTCGGTTTACATGGGTGAAATTTCTTACAACAAAAAATGAGGCACCCAAATTCATCATCGGATTTCTCAAGATGATTCAAGTGCGTCTCAACACTACTGTCCGACGCATTCATACAGATAATGGAACCGAATTTGTGAATCAAATTTTGCGTTATTATTATGAAGAACTTGACATATCTCACGAAACATCCGTTGCTCGCACTCCACAACAAAACAGTGTCATTGAAAGGCGAAATCGCACACTTATGGAAGCTGCTCGAACGATGTTAATTTATGCAAAGGCTCCATTATTTTTATGGGCAGAAGCAGTATCTACAGCAGTTTTCACCCAAAACCGGTCACTAATTCGTAAACGCCATGGTAAAACACCTTATGAGCTTCTACATGGAAAAGTACCAGATTTATCATATCTTCATGTATTTGGTTCTCTCTGCTATCCAAATAATGATGGTGACAATTTAGGAAAACTTCAACCCAAGGCCGATATTGTTATTTTCATTAGTTATGCACCCATAAAGAAGGCATACCGAATCTACAATCGTAAGTCTCGTAAGATCCTTGAAACTATGAATGTTGATTTTGATGAGTTGACAACAATGGCTTCTGAGCAAAGCAACTCTGAACCCGCACTTCATGAAATAGGACCCATTAACATTAGTTCTGGTCTTGTCCCAAATAACCCTACTTCATCATCATTTACACCACCTACTAGGAATGAATGGGATACGTTGTTTCAACCGTTCTTTGATGAATTCTTTACTCCTCCAAGTATTGTTGCTCCAAAACCTGAGGTAATAGCTCCGGTTACCAAAGTTGTCGCTCCAGCAACCGAAGTACAATCAGACACATCTGCACCTACAATTGGTCAAGATATACCCTCAACGAGTAATTCTCAACCAACACATGTTTCAACTAACCATGTCATGCCTATTGATGATGAAGAGGATGATGATGATCACGATTTGGAATTCGCTCAAATGCGTGAACTTCCATTCTTTGGTGTACAAATTCCCAACCATAATCAAGTCGGGTCGTCCACCTCAGAGGGAGCTCCTACTAAGGTCTACTCCAATCCACGGACTCGTGAACATGACAGCAATTGGACAAAGGATCATCCTATAGATTCTATTATTGGTGACCCTAATCGTCCGGTATCCACACGAAGTCAGTTACAAGAAAAGGCAATGTTTTGTCATTTTGATGCTTTTCTCACTGAAGTTGAACCTAAGACATGGAAAGAAGCTTTTACTCAATCTTGTTGGATAGAAGCTATGCAAGAAGAACTTAATTAATTTATACGTCTTGAAGTATGGGAACTTGTCCCATGCCCGGATCAAGTGCAATTACTCACTTTGAAATGGGTTTACAAGGTGAAACTCGATGAGTTAGGCGGAATATTGAAGAACAAAGCTCGACTGGTAGCTCGTGGATACAAGCAATTATTGGGCATCGACTTTATGGAATCCTTTGCACTTGTTGCCCGTTTGGAAGCTATTAGACTATTCCTCGCTTATGCAACCCACATGAATATGATCGTCTATCAGATGGATGTGAAGACGACATTTCTTAATGGTGAAATCAAGGAAGAGGTCTATGTTTAACAGCCGGATGGTTTTGTGAATCCTAATTATCCTAATCATGTGTACAAGCTTAAGAAGGCTCTCTATGTGTTGAAACAAGCTCCACGCGCAATTCCTCATTACGCAAGGCTTCGCAAAAGGCAAGGTGGATCCCACGCTGTTCATTCACAAACGAGGTAAAGATATGATTATGGTACAAATATATGTTGATGATATTATATTTGCAGCCTCGACCCAAATCTTATCCGATGAGTTTGGGAAACTCATGTCTTCCAAATTTAAGATGTCAATAATGGGCAAGGTATCATTCTTCTTAGGACTTCAAATATCTCAGAGTCCCAGAGGCATCTTTACCAATCAATCCAAGTATGCCCTTGAATCGCTTAAGAAATATAAGATGGAATCTTGTGACCCCGTGGATACCCCAATGGTAGAACGAACTAAGCTTGATGCAGATCCACATGGAGTTGCCGTTGATCTGACACTTTATCGGGGAATGATCGGTACCCTTCTGTATATCACAGCCAGTCGACCTGATCTTCAGTTTGCTATATGCATGTGTGCTCGGTATCAAACTAGGCCTACTGAGTTACACTTAGCTACTGTTAAACGTATCTTTCGGTATCTTAAAAGAACCGTTAATCGGGGACTTTGGTATTCGAAGGACTATTCGGTCGCACTAATGGCATATGCAGATGCGGATCACACGGGTTGTCAAGATACAAGGCGTAGCACGAGTGGAACTTTGCAACTACTAGGAGATCGACTAATCAGTTGGGCATCGAAAAGGCAGAGAAGCGCTGCAATTTCAAGTACGGAAGCAGAATACATAGCTATGTCCGGTTGCTGTGCTCAAATTCTTTGGATGAGATCGCAATTAACCGACTACGGTCTAGGTTTCAACAAAATTCCGATGTACTGTGACAACAAGAGTGCAATTGCCTTATGCTGCAACAACGTTCAATTCTCCCGGTCGAAGCATATTGACATTCGCTACCACTTTATCAAGGAGCAAGTGGAAAATGGAGTGATCGAGCTTTACTTTGTCCGATCTGAGTATCAATTGGCGGATATTTTCACGAAGGCTTTAGATCGCGCTCGAATGGAATTTTTGGCCGACAAGCTAGGAATGAGAACTTTCTCGCCTGAGACTCTAAAGGAACTGGCAGATGAAGCGAAATAATAGTGGTGGTAAACTATTCTCCGTATCCTTGGTGATCATCTGTATATATTGTTTATATTTTTATCCACAAAAGCAAAATACAAAAACATAAAACCATATAAAAACCATAAAAATTGAAAAATTTAGAAAAATCCAAAAATATTTTTACTTTATTTTTTCAAAGGCATGTCTTTTGGTACGATAATATTTACGGCCTTAGAAATGTCGATTAATATTGACACGGCGCCATAAATAGAGTTCGTAAAAAAGTTGTAAATATTTCATAAAACATGCCTAAATGGCTTGTAGTTATTTCGGACAGCAACCCGCTTTTCATATTAAAGTCAAGTATTTCTTATGAAAGCTTTGGCTCAACAACGAGAATTGATTTTCTCGGGAAGGTTTACTTTAAAACCTTGTAAGAGATCAAGTTTACTTTATAACTGGGTCTAACATAAATATATGTACGTTTCAGTGCATTTATTTGTTAAAACAAGAGAAGTCTTGTTTTTATGAAGCTATCATCTCTACAACCATAGCAATCTACAATTGGTATCTACATACTCAACGATGCGACTATTCAAACGACGACTACAACTCTTTCAATAGAACACGGGTCAACAATTGAGGGGGAGCAATTGTCAAGCATTCAGAATCTTCGATGCCGAACGTGCCAAGTTCACAAGTTGGCGTCAAGACAACAATACCAATCGTACATGTGGTGTCAAGAGATGACTTCAGACGTGACGAGGCGACCAACATATGCTGACAAGAACCATTTGATCTTATCATATGATGTTCTCACCAATCAGGTCTAACCTTGTCAATTTTTTTCTAATATGGTGAATATGTGATCATGTTACAAATCGGTATCATATCTCATCATTTGGTATCATGAAGATAAAACGGACTTGCATTTTTCTTCCTAAAACCTTTGTTAAAACTTCATTAAATCAATTGATATTAAAAACATCGATTGGGTTAATATTTTTAATATAGGGGAGAAAATGTGATTTAATATGGGAAATTATCAAAAATGGTTTGACTTAACGTGATGGCTCATCCCAACATGTGTGAAATGTTTTCGAATATCATGGCATATGTTAAGGGGGAGCAAAACGGATTTGCACATAAAAATGGATTTTCATGGTGACATTTACTTACCCTAACCCATTTATTTCACGACGATGAAGATTGTGGTGTCATAAGGTTGGTAGGATAGGTTAAGTCCAATGATTCTTCCAAAGCCGGAGGAATCTTCCCAAGGACATTCTATAGCTAGAAATAGTAGTCCTTAGGAAAGATGGAGAAAGATTGTGAACGTATCTGAATGCCGACCAAGTACTTAAGTTAGCACTGGAACAATCACAACAAGGTGCTAGTTATGACGTATTGGTAAGCATTGAAGGGGTTGAAGAATGAAAAAGAATTGTAAAGATAAAGGGTGTAAAGAAAGAAGCCCTCCTTACAACTTAGACAGAGACCGGGTCAACACATATGCTATTGAGATCATTTTAATGATGCTAGATATTGAAGATAGACATCATGGACCCAGTGATGCAATGCACAACCAATCCCAGCTAACTCAGATATCTCTCAAAAGGTATTTGTTTTAATCACACGGAGACAACACATTATCTATCGATTTATTCACTCCAAATAAATAGGTATTGAAATGGTGACACTCCTCTCCAGCCTCCGATCACTAAAATCTAAAATGCACGATCGAGTCTAGAGCCATTTGAGATCATCAAATATCTCATTAGGACACACTTTCATGTTTCCTTGCTTCTTCACACACTGTGAAAAGTAAGAAAGATCTTAAGGAGTCCTACGCAAAATCTTCATGATCTTGCCTGAACATCCGAGTATTACGAAAGTATTTATAATGAAGATGGAAATCCTTCTTGAGCGAACATTCAAAAGCTCATGGTAGGTGACTTGTGCGATTCTTTATGAATCAAACTTGTGATAACTGGAAAGCAACAGTTGTTTAATTCTTAACTGAACTTAAACACGTTTCAGGCCTCTACGCAATATCTCAGTGATCTTGCCAGAACACTTAGAGTGACATCCTAATGTTCACAGTGATAAGTGGAAATCCTTCTAGTGTTAACATCAAACAGCACTTGGTAGGTAACTTGCAAGATTCAATATGAATCAAGCTCGTGACAACTGGAAAGCAACGATGGTGCGATTCTTTAATGAATAAAACTTTTTCCAGGAATCAGAATTGAAGGCTTCAATCATGCGGATAATTCTATCCAAATGATTCACTCTTTACGTTCACAGTCAGCTTTGGACGGTCGAGTAAAGAGAACGGGTTTACCCGCGAAATCTTGTCAAGGAGATTTTTATTTAAATCTACCTGCCACAAGTACGATATTTTATATCGTCCAACGGTCTTCACCGATCGTGTCACACCCCCAATTTATCAGAGTAATACAACACAATGGGGTGCGACGGTCATGACTATCAAAAGACATAGATACAAAGAACGACTATTTAAAAGTCGTTTTAATTTAAATTAAAAGCATAAAACTTGTTTCGGAAGCGAATTACACCAGATCATAATAAAACATTGTTTCAAAAGACTTTAATATTGATCCAAATATCCATATACTAGTCACGACCATTTTCATTTAAAAATCTCCCATGCATAACCACGTCACTCCTCCGTCTTGATACCTGAGAAAAACATTGCTAAAGCGTCAACACAAAGGTTGGTGAGTTCATAGGTTTAAGTTTAAATAGTGTGATGAACCATAAGATTTTTCAAGGCAACCGGCATATAATCTTATAACAAATACAAGATTATAATCAAAAGTATACGTTTCAACAACCTACGTCTAAGCTCATGACACCGAAGCGTTAACCAACCAACAAGATATAATGAGAGCCCGAGCAAATGCCTATCCCAAAGCATTCGTAACGACTCAAATGTAAGTGTATCTAGTTTGGTCACACAACCAACATTAGATAGGGAGGTCAATCCCAATAGATCTATCCATAACATTTGCGCTTACACAAAGTAATTAACGGTTCACGATAGTGGGCTAAAGCATCTAGGGATATCGCTACTTAGACATCATGTAGGCAAACGTATTAGTTTAAGGCACTTATGTTCATCCGTTAAAAACAAGCAATGTTCTCACCCCAAAATAGTTAAAACAATTAAAAGTGGGGCTATGAAACTCACCTCGATGAAGTAGCGAATATGATCGATAAAGATAGCACGAAAAATCAAGGCACGCAAAATGGTGCGCAAACGATCTACTCGTAACCTAAGTAAAATATCATACTTAGGCTAAATACAAGCAACGATAATGTACAATGCACTTGGTTGATATTTCATACTTGCTATAGATTTATAAAAATGTTTTCATACGTTTTTCTCGTTCAACCATTTTAGTCATGAGGTCAACTTTGGGTCTCGATAACTCATTAAATAATAGTCCGAAAAATAAACGGGTTCTCGTTATAAAAACTAGGCCGCGAGCTCTTTGATATTTGATCGATATCGTATTTTTTTGAAGTCTCTAAGTCTAGAAAATAATTAGACAAAGTGGTTCACTCGCAATCAAAAATGACAAGTAAAGCTTTAATTATTTCCAAGTGTCAACCAAGCATTTTTGGAAATTAATTGCGAGCTCGTTACTTAATTTTAAGGCAAACCATAAATTGTTATGAAGATTAGACCGCGAGGTCGTTAATAATTTATTAGCGTCGCTTTTAGAGTAAGTCATTAAGGGTCTCAATTAATACGCCAGAGTAAGCTACTCGACTAGTGTAAAAATCAATTTAGTTTAATTAACCAAGTACTTTTCTAGTATTTTTGAACGCACGCCTCGAGTTTATTAATGGTCCATAAGTCGAACGGAAAATATCATCATAAACTAGGCCATGTTGAGATTTATCTCTTATTTTTGGTTCAATTTGATGAGGTCACTTGCTAAGTTAAAATGTGGTGTAAACAGAGGGTCATAGGTCGAAAAAACGCCTTAGGATCGAATGTTATATTTGGTTCTTGCGTTTTATATGTTTAGTGTTCCCACTTGCTTAATTCCCCTTTTTCCTTTTTATTGCGACTTGTGTCCAACACATGCAGGCACACTCTCACACAATCCTTTTGTTTATCCTAATGTGGTCCTAGTCCCTGACTATTCTTACACAAAAACAGAGTTTGGCTACTTTGTACTTCTATGTTGGCTGTAAACACGTAACACACCCACATTACTTTACCCTTTTCTTTTCTATTATAGTTTTCATGGTTTCTAGCTTCTGGTCCCCATCCACCTGCACATACTATGGTTTACAACTATAGTATTCCACACTCACAAGCATGCGCATAACACAAACTTCCTTATTCTAAGGTGATAGTACAAAACTTTGTCAAACACACATGGCTTCCTACTGTTTTCAACACACCCATGCAACAAAACACGCACAACACAGGCTCACATTTATCACCTTTCTCTTTTGGTAAGGTTTTGCCTACTGTTACTTGTACAACACACATACGTCCATGCATACATATGATAAAATGGTTTATGGTGAAAGCACAAAGCTTCTTCATGCACACTTGTAAAGATGTGTTACCTTTTCCCATTTTGGAACCCACAAGCAGGACTCACCCAAATCAAATACTTTTGCATTTCAAATCACGCATGTATTACACATCTACACATAAAATCATGCACAAGTTTATGTATGTAGGTACTCTAAATACATTTTCTGCTAGACTTTACACACGCTTTCAAAACCCTGCATATACTTACCAGTTTCTTGTTTCTTAACTTGTTTTTCGACTTACGCATCTAAGGCAGATACCATACATAGCACGCGTCTTCTTATGCACGACCAACCACCGATTTTTTTTTCTAGGTTTACATTTGATCTTGGAAGTTTATATGACACACTTTTAATTACTTAAGTGCCTATATTCAGTGGGTATAAAAAAAACACAGACATGATGTAATCCATTTGTGGTCTTTCTATAGCTCGTAACACACACGCGTGTCATACTTCTATGTATTTACAATCGCATGATTATGTGTTCTGTGTTTACTTAGTTCTTTAGGTGACGACGGGGGAAGTCCTCATATGTTCACCTCCAACACAACCCCGACCACACCACTTTGAGCAAGTATATATTTGGTGTCAAGAGTTTCATGTTTACAAGTTTGTTTAGCAAGTATACGTATCAACCAAGTAAAAAAATAGACAAGACGTATGGTGAGTGCTTACAAGGGTCCTAAGAAGTTGATGGAGATGTAAAATAGAACTAGCAACCTTAGCCTTATATCAACACCACAACCAATCCAAGCCTTATTACTTCTAGCTTGTTTTTCCAAATCAACCCGAACCTCTTGCTAATTTCTTAGCCGTGACCTACTCCAAGTTTTGTGTTTTTCTTGTGATATCTTTTTTTTTAAGTGTGTGTGTTTAAGTGGAGAGTACCTTGGTATTTATAGGCAGAGAAAGTAAGTTGGGGCAAGGTAATCCTAGTTAGGACTTGGTTAAGCCATTCTAGGGTTTGGTTAGTATATAGTTGGCTTGTAACTATCCTAGGAAGTTGTATTTTGGTGGGATAGAGTGAGACTCCATTGGGTTTCGTCCATGGCAGAAAAGAGAGGAATATAGTACCTTCCCTGACCAACAATTTAAGAGGATTTGGTGTAAGATTTTGGCATTTGATAAAACCATGAAGGTTTTGGGTGGTATCCATCGGTTTGGAGGGGAAGAGGGGAACAAAAAGTACATGTAATTAAGGAGTTGGTGTAGTACCAACCTTGAATTTAAAAATTATGGGATTGTACAAGAAGGAAAGAAAACGTGGGTTTACAAAGTTTGAGGGGGGTCCGGTTTTGATAAGGTGACAAGGAAGAAAAGTGGTTTTATTTTTATTTTGGGTAAGTCTTGTAATGTTATTAGTAGTGTAGAGATTTAAAGGTTTAAATGTAATGCAAAATTATAGTAGAAGTGGTTCCAAACAATTTGCGAAAAGTTTAAGTAGGCAACCTCTAAGTGTGGCGTAATGTATTGGGTTAAATGATCGTTTTGTAAAACAAAATTCTTATATGAGATTACGTCATTGTAATTAAATGTCGATCCTAAAAATAGAAGTTCCTAGTACGTGTTGTAAACGAATAGTAGTCATTCAAATAATATTCAATAGTAATCTTATTCATAAAAATTTAATTTCGTACACAAAATACGGGTAAACAATCGGGAACATCAATAGACACACAAGTCTAACCCGAATCATCGCGGTTCACGTAAATTATATAGATTCAAAATTCACGTTTGTGACATCCGACATCCCTTAAATTGAGCTTCGACCCGAAGCTCATACTTCGATGAAACTTATCTAATAAAAAAAAAGATGAGGGTATTTAAGTTTAAATTGGTCTTTACGTTCTCAAGTAAAATCGGGTCATCTTTTTGCATTTTAACGCACTTTCATAATCGGTATACGACTTTGCCTAAGTCGTTTTATTTCACGGTCTACAATTTCAACGGGTTCTTCAAACTGTTAAATTGAATTTTACTCAAACAGCGTTTCGTTCTTCTCATTATTATTTAATATTTGTTTCAGATTTTTCCGACTCTAACCTATTTTAGGTTTTATTGTCGTCAAAACAATTGCCGCTCTTAGTATTTTTCGTGTCGTTTTACGTATCATGTCCACTTTAAAGGGTCTCGTGTTGTCGTCTTTCGCATAACTGCCTATAATTATGCTAATAGTAATCTTGAATGATCCAACGTATCGAGGATTTAACTCCCTTCGTTTTTCCAAAACGAATGACACCTTTCCATGGTGCAACGTTTAGCATGACGACGTCTCCAACATAAATTTTCCCAAAGGCTTGCATTTTACAAGATCTCGTTCGTCTTGATGACGGAGAAAGTGTCTAAGTGAGTTACTTATAAGTCTGACGTGGCTCTTTTAACTTACACGGCGATATGGGGATATTTGACGTTCATAGCTCGAAACAATTATTCTTTTCTTTGGCAAATGACGCGAATTGGGAATTACTTTGCTAATTTATCTTATTTTTGCGATGACTACTATGAGCATACTCGCGTTTGGCCACGATCATACGTAGTTGATCAGGCTACGTACGTCTCGGGTCTAACGGTTCCATCCTCCTTTTCGTCACCAATTGTTTCCTTGAGATATTCGATTAATATAATATTAGTTCATAGTTCATTCATGAAAGAGAAGAATCCAAATTCATAACAAATACATAACAGATGACGTCCATAGAGAAGTAAAAATACACGACTCCTAATAGGATTTTGTTTGCCCGCATTGTTAATCACTCAAGCACCACTAAGGCTTGACATGTTCCTCCGTCCTCAATCTGGTTCACCAGGCTTGGGCAGTTCCTTTTGATGTGTCCTGCTTCTCCACATCCATAACATGTCAATTGGGTAGAGGTCCAACAATCTTCTGCTTGGTGACCGATCCTCTTGCAGTTTCCACATCTCTCGGGACAAAGACCGTGGTGATGAAAGTTTCATTCCACGCAGTATGGTAGGTTTCCAGCATATCCTTTCTTTCCACTCGTCCCAGCAACATACACTCCACCTCGTCTCTTGCTTTGATGTTGTTCCTTAGTTTTCCATTGGTCTTCCTCCCATTGTCTCTTGCCGGCTTTGGCATCCTCACCTAGTTCTTCGCTCACTTGATTCATTAAGTTGTGAGCCATGGTAATAGCCTCGTGCATATCCATCGGCCTTGATGCCATTACATCTCCCTTGATGCCTTGAGGTAACCCATAAAGGTATCGTTCAATCGTTCGGGTCTCGGTTGAAACCATCTCTGGACAAAGCAGTATCAACTCCTGAAAACGTTGGGTGTAGGCTTCAATCTTCGTTCCTTGAACCTTCAAATTCCATAGTTCATTTTCCAATTTCTGCATCTCACTTCGAGGGCAGTATTTCTTGGTCATCATTTGTTTGAAATCACTCCAAGGAATGGCATGAGCAACAATGATACCAACCGATCTGATGTAGATATTCCACCAGGTCAGTGCACCATCCAATAGCATGCTTGAAGCAAACTTTACTCGATCTTTCTCCTCCACATTGCTAACTTCAAACATGGACTCAAGCTTCTCGAACCATCGAGCTAAGCCAACTGCGCCCTCAGTGCCCTTGAACTCCCCTTGCATGCAAGCACGAAACTCTTTGTATGTACATGCCCGAGTAGTAGTTGTGGTCCTGTTGGTTTCTCCTTGAGTGCTAGCTCGGGTAGCTTCCATAACAGCGATTGCTTCTGCCACACGCTGAGCAATTAGTTGCTCGAGTGCATCATTGTCGATTGTATTATTGTGGTTCTGAGTCAGGTTAGTTGCAGATCGTCGGGTTCGCACCATTGTTCTAAAATGGGATAACGATGACATGTATTAATATAGAAGAGTAATATACGAACGGGCCGGCACGATATATACATATATATATATTTTTCGAAAGGTCTCTAGGTTCATGGGCAACTTTCTAATTAAAGATCTTAAAAGTATGAGGGATTATCAGGATTCTGAGTCGTATAGAACTGTACGGAGGGAGATTGGCACGATGACGTTAATCATTTCAGCGTTTACACACCAGTCATACTAATGGAACTAATGTACCATATTAATCCAACATAAATGAGGTAATATCCTTGTTAGATCATGTAAGTCTTATCCACCCTTGAGAAAATTCACTAAAAATATTAAGCTGCGTTACAACTGGCACTTGACTAAGCCTCGCAACCCAATCAAACAAGAACAGCCTTGAGGTCTAGTCACGTATTAGTCGTTAAACTTCTTAACATCTTTGATGAATTTACTCGTCTTTAGATATTACTCACACAATTTAACATTGATTAAACCTACACAAAACTCATCAAATATGTTATACCCTAACGATCAAACTAATCACGCAAGATGTAAATTTATGAGTTTTACCCATCCACAAGAAAACTCATTAAAAACCCTAAGTTGTACAACGACTCGCACTTAACTTAGTCTCGCAACCCAATCAAACAAGAACAGCCTTGAGACCTTGCTAAGTATCGTTATACCCCTTAACATTTTTGATGAATTGTCTTCGTTTTTGAGTTTACTCACGACTTATCATCAACCATTGCTAAATATCAGCGCGTCCAAGTACTGTTTTGGCGCATAATTTTAATTCGGCGATTATCGATATAGGGTAACGTAGAAACACACAAGTGTTTAAATAGTTCATAGTAGTCCAGTGGACTGTTTTTAAGAAAATACGTAACAACATAAGTATGAGTATGTTTTACTCCAAATAAACATGGCACAAACCATTTTAGTTCGATTTAAACATGGCACAAACCATCTTAGTTCGATTAAACATGGCACAAACCATTTTAGTAGCACAACAATCCAAACAAGGATGTTAGGTAATTTACTTCAAAATATAAGAAGAATCGTCTTAGTACATATTCCTATAAGCACATCTTTACATAAGGATTATTCAAAGAAGGCAGGAAATACTTAACTCTAATAACACGTAGCATCAAGTTTAAACTAACAGGACAAATCACATGGAATAATTCAAGTCACAACTTACTTTTATCGAAGACGTCAGAGTGGAGTGGTTCTTGGAGATTTTTGAGTTAGTTATAGTCTAGAATTATTTTTCCCAAAATTAAATTTTTGACTCACGTTTATAAAAATCCTTTTGTAAAATAACCTAGTTCTCTATAACTACAGCTCTGATACCAATCTGTCACACCCCCAATTTATCAGAGTAATACAACACAATGGGGTGCGACGGTCATGACTATCAAAAGACATAGATACAAAGAACGACTATTTAAAAGTCGTTTTAATTTAAATTAAAAGCATAAAACTTGTTTCGGAAGCGAATTACACCAGATCATAATAAAACATTGTTTCAAAAGACTTTAATATTGATCCAAATATCCATATACTAGTCACGACCATTTTCATTTAAAAATCTCCCATGCATAACCACGTCACTCCTCCGTCTTGATACCTGAGAAAAACATTGCTAAAGCGTCAACACAAAGGTTGGTGAGTTCATAGGTTTAAGTTTAAATAGTGTGATGAACCATAAGATTTTTCAAGGCAACCGGCATATAATCTTATAACAAATACAAGATTATAATCAAAAGTATACGTTTCAACAACCTACGTCTAAGCTCATGACACCGAAGCGTTAACCAACCAACAAGATATAATGAGAGCCCGAGCAAATGCCTATCCCAAAGCATTCGTAACGACTCAAATGTAAGTGTATCTAGTTTGGTCACACAACCAACATTAGATAGGGAGGTCAATCCCAATAGATCTATCCATAACATTTGCGCTTACACAAAGTAATTAACGGTTCACGATAGTGGGCTAAAGCATCTAGGGATATCGCTACTTAGACATCATGTAGGCAAACGTATTAGTTTAAGGCACTTATGTTCATCCGTTAAAAACAAGCAATGTTCTCACCCCAAAATAGTTAAAACAATTAAAAGTGGGGCTATGAAACTCACCTCGATGAAGTAGCGAATATGATCGATAAAGATAGCACGAAAAATCAAGGCACGCAAAATGGTGCGCAAACGATCTACTCGTAACCTAAGTAAAATATCATACTTAGGCTAAATACAAGCAACGATAATGTACAATGCACTTGGTTGATATTTCATACTTGCTATAGATTTATAAAAATGTTTTCATACGTTTTTCTCGTTCAACCATTTTAGTCATGAGGTCAACTTTGGGTCTCGATAACTCATTAAATAATAGTCCGAAAAATAAACGGGTTCTCGTTATAAAAACTAGGCCGCGAGCTCTTTGATATTTGATCGATATCGTATTTTTTTGAAGTCTCTAAGTCTAGAAAATAATTAGACAAAGTGGTTCACTCGCAATCAAAAATGACAAGTAAAGCTTTAATTATTTCCAAGTGTCAACCAAGCATTTTTGGAAATTAATTGCGAGCTCGTTACTTAATTTTAAGGCAAACCATAAATTGTTATAAAGATTAGACCGCGAGGTCGTTAATAATTTATGAGCGTCGCTTTTAGAGTAAGTCATTAAGGGTCTCAATTAATACGCCAGAGTAAGCTACTCGACTAGTGTAAAAATCAATTTAGTTTAATTAACCAAGTACTTTTCTAGTATTTTTGAACGCACGCCTCGAGTTTATTAATGGTCCATAAGTCGAACGGAAAATATCATCATAAACTAGGCCATGTTGAGATTTATCTCTTATTTTTGGTTCAATTTGATGAGGTCACTTGCTAAGTTAAAATGTGGCGTAAACAGAGGGTCATAGGTCGAAAAAACGCCTTAGGATCGAATGTTATATTTGGTTCTTGCGTTTTATATGTTTAGTGTTCCCACTTGCTTAATTCCCCTTTTTCCTTTTTATTGCGACTTGTGTCCAACACATGTAGGCACACTCTCACACAATCCTTTTGTTTATCCTAATGTGGTCCTAGTCCCTGACTATTCTTACACAAAAACAGAGTTTGGCTACTTTGTACTTCTATGTTGGCTGTAAACACGTAACACACCCACATTACTTTACCCTTTTCTTTTCTATTATAGTTTTCATGGTTTCTAGCTTCTGGTCCCCATCCACCTGCACATACTATGGTTTACAACTATAGTATTCCACACTCACAAGCATGCGCATAACACAAACTTCCTTATTCTAAGGTGATAGTACAAAACTTTGTCAAACACACATGGCTTCCTACTGTTTTCAACACACCCATGCAACAAAACACGCACAACACAGGCTCACATTTATCACCTTTCTCTTTTGGTAAGGTTTTGCCTACTGTTACTTGTACAACACACATACGTCCATGCATACATATGATAAAATGGTTTATGGTGAAAGCACAAAGCTTCTTCATGCACACTTGTAAAGATGTGTTACCTTTTCCCATTTTGGAACCCACAAGCAGGACTCACCCAAATCAAATACTTTTGCATTTCAAATCACGCATGTATTACACATCTACACATAAAATCATGCACAAGTTTATGTATGTAGGTACTCTAAATACATTTTCTGCTAGACTTTACACACGCTTTCAAAACCCTGCATATACTTACCAGTTTCTTGTTTCTTAACTTGTTTTTCGACTTACGCATCTAAGGCAGATACCATACATAGCACGCGTCTTCTTATGCACGACCAACCACCGATTTTTTTTTCTAGGTTTACATTTGATCTTGGAAGTTTATATGACACACTTTTAATTACTTAAGTGCCTATATTCAGTGGGTATAAAAAACACAGACATGATGTAATCCATTTTTGGTCTTTCTATAGCTCGTAACACACACGCATGTCATACTTCTATGTATTTACAATCGCATGATTATGTGTTCTGTGTTTACTTAGTTCTTTAGGTGACGACGGGGGAAGTCCTCATATGTTCACCTCCAACACAACCCCGACCACACCACTTTGAGCAAGTATATATTTGGTGTCAAGAGTTTCATGTTTACAAGTTTGTTTAGCAAGTATACGTATCAACCAAGTAAAAAAATAGACAAGACGTATGGTGAGTGCTTACAAGGGTCCTAAGAAGTTGATGGAGATGTAAAATAGAACTAGCAACCTTAGCCTTATATCAACACCACAACCAATCCAAGCCTTATTACTTCTAGCTTGTTTTTCCAAATCAACCCGAACCTCTTGCTAATTTCTTAGCCGTGACCTACTCCAAGTTTTGTGTTTTTCTTGTGATATCTTTTTTTTTTAAGTGTGTGTGTTTAAGTGGAGAGTACCTTGGTATTTATAGGCAGAGAAAGTAAGTTGGGGCAAGGTAATCCTAGTTAGGACTTGGTTAAGCCATTCTAGGGTTTGGTTAGTATATAGTTGGCTTGTAACTATCCTAGGAAGTTGTATTTTGGTGGGATAGAGTGAGACTCCATTGGGTTTCGTCCATGGCAGAAAAGAGAGGAATATAGTACCTTCCCTGACCAACAATTTAAGAGGATTTGGTGTAAGATTTTGGCATTTGATAAAACCATGAAGGTTTTGGGTGGTATCCATCGGTTTGGAGGGGAAGAGGGGAACAAAAAGTACATGTAATTAAGGAGTTGGTGTAGTACCAACCTTGAATTTAAAAATTATGGGATTGTACAAGAAGGAAAGAAAACGTGGGTTTACAAAGTTTGAGGGGGGTCCGGTTTTGATAAGGTGACAAGGAAGAAAAGTGGTTTTATTTTTATTTTGGGTAAGTCTTGTAATGTTATTAGTAGTGTAGAGATTTAAAGGTTTAAATGTAATGCAAAATTATAGTAGAAGTGGTTCCAAACAATTTGCGAAAAGTTTAAGTAGGCAACCTCTAAGTGTGGCGTAATGTATTGGGTTAAATGATCGTTTTGTAAAACAAAATTCTTATATGAGATTACGTCATTGTAATTAAATGTCGATCCTAAAAATAGAAGTTCCTAGTACGTGTTGTAAACGAATAGTAGTCATTCAAATAATATTCAATAGTAATCTTATTCATAAAAATTTAATTTCGTACACAAAATACGGGTAAACAATCGGGAACATCAATAGACACACAAGTCTAACCCGAATCATCGCGGTTCACGTAAATTATATAGATTCAAAATTCACGTTTGTGACAGATCGGAGGTAAAATGCTACCGAATTAGAATGAAATGTTCAAAGCCATTTTGTTCGTGTCTACTTATGTTGCGGCATTTGAAGACGGTGGCGTTGCGGGGTCCAAGAAGAAGTCGTCCCCGCATGCTTATACTTTATGCACTTAATACCTCATCTAATTCAAGAAAGCCTAAAAGTTAAGTCTTTCGCTGTATCGAACTCTAAAGCTTTCAAGAATTACGAAGGTATAAGTATGTGGGACATGGTGTCACGAAGAGGCGAAGATCACAAGTGATGGATGCATAAGATCAATGCAAGAGATTAATGCTCAAGATTGGTATCAAAGATCACATCAATATGTTCACCAGAAAAGAAAAAGAAAAGAAAGACGAAGACTATGAGCTCAAGACAAGCATAGTATGCTAGGTTTATTTTATTATTGTAACTCGGGTAACGCCCTTGTTTGGAGTGACCTCCCTTAGGGGGGGATTGTTGGAAATACGTTTTACGTATTATAAAGGATCGGTCACTCCAACAATAGTCCATGTAATAGCTGGTAGTTTAGTTTAATTTCACTTATTAAACAAAGCCCAAACCGAGCCCATGAGATGTATGGGCCGGCGGCCCAATTGTAAGCCCAAGCCCATCTCATGGGCTTGGGTATATAAACCCTCTCCTTAGATGGAGAGGATGGTGGGTTTCATTTCAATACACATAGTTCTTACATTTTCTCTCTCTGGAAGTGTGAAATCATCTATCTTTCTCTCTCTAAAACATAAGCAAGATTTACATATCCTACATAAGAGAAAATAAAAGAGGAAGTTCTATGGGTGGGTATCGTTACAGTTTCCAAATGACACTTAATTCCAGCATCTACCATCCTAAAAAAATCAGCATAAAGTGACAGAATAGCTCATGTGTGTATCAACTGGGCGTGGCTAACTGTCGTTGGCACACCAAGTTAGGATCGGGAATTCTTTTACATTACAACAGTCAACCATCGCTTTTGTTATCTAATCTAGAGTAAATAAGCAGGTTAGGAAAATTAGCCCACACAAAACCCCCGAATTCCAACAAAACATAATTTAAAAATTACTCATGTGACTTGTTCTTCTATCCCCTAATTCCAACAAAACCAAACCCAATGTGAAAACCTAATTTCATAAAAACGAAGTAAAAAATCATTAAACATCGATTCATTGAAAACATTTAAAAGATACAATGAGACTTACTATTTGGAGGTCAAATTCTGATATCATAAACTTGTTCTCCATCTTCATCACCAATTTACCTAATTATAAGGAAACCAAAATCCTACTCTGTTCTAGAATTATTTTTTGGGTGGAAAGGTAGAGAATGGAAAGGGAAATTAAAAAAAGAATGTTCTTAAGTTTTTTATAGGAGAGAAAGGTAAGGGACAGGAAAAGGGAAGGGAAAGAAAACTATAGGCTTTGTTATATATATTTGTTCCTCCCAAAATCGGGCGGATTAGGAAAGAAAGCGACTGAACAAGGATATAGATTTGGTTAAATTACAATCATGTCCTCATTTTGAACTCGGCGTAAACCAATCACGTCAGATTGATATGAGTTCATTCTATTTCACATGTAATGATTGCATAACTTTTTTATAATATAATGTTGGATCCATTTAATCCATTTGCTGTTCATCGATCTATTCACATGGTTTTCTATTTGTTTTATTTTCCGTTTTGTATTCTATCATTTTTTATTATATACTGCTGCTACTTGTATCGTTTTAGTTGATTCAGGGCCAAGTGGTGAAATTTGTAATTGAGGTACATTCTTATACAAAAGAGCATCACGGCCTGTTTAACTTACACCGATCAAATCAACAATAGCATAGATAGCATGAATTCATTAATTTATATAGTTTTGAGGGTATATTGGTAACTTTGTTAGTTTTCATTCCTTTCCTTGATACTTAAAAATATAAACTTAAGAACGCAAATTTTAATAATTACTTTCTTCCCATGCCATCCCTTACTTTACCTTTCCTATGCTATTCCATTCCGTTCTTTAAAATTTAAACTCGAGAACAGAGTGTAAGTGTAACCACCCATCATAATAATTATATCCAATCGTCATGTGTTGATTTATAAATCCGCTGTCAATAATTTTTTAGACAATGATGAATTATGTAGAAAGATCTGGATTATTAGTATTTTATATAAGGAAAACGGTGAGAATAGAGGGTTCGACAGGTGTTTATATGAGAGGATGAATCATCAGGCGAGTGAAGGATGAGTATCAGTCGCACAGACACGGAGGTATTATTTTATACCAATTACTTGTGAGAGTGGCGCGTGAATGAATATCACTGTGAGATACGGGGAAGGGTGAAACTGTTTTTTTATTAATATAGCAGTACTTAAGGCTACCCGCAACGGTGGTACCAAATCTCGGTCGCGGCCGAAGTCGCACTCGGTCGGCTCGTTGCGGCGACCGAGTCGACCTAATCGACCCCCTATTTGGTCCTAGATGCGATCTATTTGCAAATCTGTCTCTGGTTTCTTTTTTTTCTTATATGTTTTATATTTTTTTTTGATAAAATTATATTAGATTTAATTATGTTTTAATTATATAAAATTTATAAAAAAATTCCAAATTTTAATATATCGAGCATTGTTTAATTTCTCACAACATATATTAATTTGACTATTTTTTGAGTTAGTTTTAGCTAATGCATTTTACCCTTTTGCTTTTAATTAAGTTTTTTTTAATCATTTTTTAACGATATTTAAATATAAATGTTATGTAATGTTTTTTATTTTATTTAAATAATTATTTGAAAAAAAAATTATATTAAAAATTTGGACTAAATCGCGTTGTTGGGGCAAATAAATCGTATCAGATTGTTGGAGAGAGAAAATTGACGTGGCAGAAAAAATTAATGTCGTACATGGTCGATCTAGGTAGCCTAAATGAATGTATAAAAATATGTAATGTATAATTTGGTGGGCCGAATGTGGGCTGGTACTGGGAACGAGAAGGAGAAGTGGACCTAAGACCCACCCGTAAAAGACAACAGCCCAGTTGACTGTTAGGTATACAACAAGTCAGTCAGTCCGTCCTCTTAAACACACTTGTTAGTTGAGTTGACGTTGATATTGAGGAAGAAGATAGGGGATGGTCGGGCCAAGAAGACCTCAGTTTGTTTTGTTCGGTTCATCCATCGTTGAATATAGTTTTGCTGATGAAGGCTGGGGTGCTATTCTTGCCGACATTTATTCTCGTAAGGTTGTTTTCTTTTTCCATCTTTAGTTAGTTTCTTAGGTATTTATATGTAATCACGTAATCTGTTTCGGTTAGTTTTACGCTTACGAAGAATAGTTGCTGCTGTATTAGTAAGATGAAGTAGTTTGTTAGGCTAGTTAATCCAGATTTACAATACAGTCTCTAAGTTCTCCAGTTTTAAACAAAATAGTTAGGAATATAATTTAAAAAAAAATGAAGTGAGAAATGGGAGTTCATGTTCTCGAGGAGGTTCGAGTCAAATTAACCAAATATATAACAAATTTTTTTTAAGTAAAGAATGTCGTATGAAACTAGAGAATGGGTCGAAGGTTAAGCAAGGACGCGTCGTCAGTCTGACATCCATTTTCCCTTTTGAAAACCTCCATAAGACAACTTATAAGAGGCTACGTTTGGCAAAATTAGTTGTAAGCTGTTAATTCTAAGCTGTTAACTGTTTACTAAAAGGATATATTTAAATAAATTAGTAATGTAGTTAAAAGGATATATTTAAATAAATTAGTAATGTTGTTGGAGGGTATACCATTAATTTATAGCTTTAACAGCTCTTGACAATTTAAAAAGCTTTATGAATCAGCTTTTTATTTAACAGCTAGGGTCCGTTTTGTAAGAACTATTTTGAAGCTTTTTTAGAGATGTTAGCTTTTTTGTTAAAAAAATAATCTAATAACTCTGTTTGGCGCAACAATTTTTTAGAATTGTTAGCTTTTTATTTTAAACAAGTAGCTCTTAAATAAAAAGCTGATTCATACAGCTTTTTAAATTGTCAAGAGTTGTTGAAGCTGTAAATTATTAATATACCCTCCAATTGTATTATAATTTATTTAAAATATGTCGGTTTAAGTCATTTTACATTTTAATTTTGCAATAAACAACTAATCTACCAAACACTTTTATTAACAGCTTATAGTTAACAACTTAACAACTAGTTTTGCCAAACATAGCCTTGGTGAAAATAAAAAGCTAACAACTCTTAAAAATTATTGTACCAAACAGAGCTATTAGATTACTAGTATTTTTTTAACAAAAAGCTAACAGCTTTAAAAAAGCTCTTACCAAACATAGCCTCTCTTTCCCACCATTTTTTTCACTTTCTTTCTTTTGAAAGCACCGAGAAACAAAATTTGTATTTAGAACATTGGGTACAGTGGGCTCATAGCTTCAAGCCATTAGCAAAATTTGTGTTTAGAACATTGGGTAGAGTGACCGCATGAACGATTTGCTGAGCAAAGTACAGGATTTTATCAATGTTAGCAGTCTTTTAAGGACAAGTAGCCCGCTTGTTCTTCTCGCTTTGCCGGTAAGTATTGATCCTCATAACGGTGCCCTTCCCAGATCTTTGCTACCTTAGGTCTTGGATCGTTTTTATTTGGCTTTTAGGCCCTTCCCCTGTGTGTTTCGTTCCCCTGCTCTTATGTATTTCGCTTGTATGCTTTTGTAAACTCAATGGTATCCAATCCCGTTTTCCATGGGGTAATGGAGGAGGCGAGATGTCGATAGCCTTACCCCTACCCGAATGTAGAGAGGCTGCTTCCAGAGGACCTCAGCTTGCAGGCCTTGACCTCTGTCTCTAGCAGGGAGGGGGGTTTCCCGCTTGTATGCTTATGCTTATGTCCCTCTTTGTCTCTTTTGCGTTTTCTATATCAGTATATCCTATAAAATATGTTTCTCATGCGGTGGATGCTTTTATGTCCTTTCGCCTTTTTTCTCTATATATCTTATGTTGGTTTTTGGTCTATAGCTTTGTATGCTTGCTTTTCGTCCTTTCTCTTTATTAATTTCCTTATCCTTGTTATTGCACACATGCACTTATATCTAAGCACACCTTCACACGTAGACTTGCCGGAGGTCTTCCTGGAAGCAGTCTCCCTACTTTCGTGGGGTAGGTTGCGCCTGCATTCCACCTTCCCCATACCCCACTCCGGCGGGATTGGGTATGTTGTTAGCAGAGTCTTCTTACCTAAACTTTTTATGATGTAATTAATAGATAAGTTTTACTTGCTTCATCTACCATAGTTTATTGGGTGCTTTCTAGTTTACATGACCATCCCAACTTATTTGTTCGATCTTTGGTATATAGCATATAGATGTTCAGAAAAACAGTAACACAAAAACTGTGAAAGAGAAATATTGTGGTGGAATTTATATGTATTTTGTTATTTTAAGTACTTAATATAAATTCTCGTGTGCAAATGGTATAGGCAGACATATTTTTGCGGGGATATGGTGGCTGGAACTCCAGGCAAGCCATACAAGTTCTGGATCAAGTCTTTCCAAAGGTGATTTCCTCATCTTATATGTTTTTAAATAAAACGGAAATGCTTCATAACCAAAGTCAAATAGATAAATTTTATTTTTTTTCTATATTCAGGCAGTACGTTCTCAAAGCTTACTAAAGTCATTTTACCCAAAATTCAGACAGTTTATGAATCATTTGAAACTAAATCGTATTATTTATCAGAGACATTCTTTGAAAATTATCCGGAACTAAATCATATGTTTTTAGGATGATCCGGTAGAACCATCTCTAGTGGTAGTTTATTTTGGAGGTAACGATTCGGTGCTTCCTCGTCTAGATGGCCTTAGTGCTCATGTACCACTGTCGGAGTATGTTGAAAACATGAGGAAGATTGCTGTGCATCTCAAGGTAATTTTATCATAAATATATATTCCGATTAAACTTTAAAATTGTCCCGCAAACATAGAATACATGCATGACACATATTACATATATGACAATGTGTTCACAGTTCACAAACTAATTTTTTCTAATACAACCAACATATGGTTACCAGAGCCTTTCAGAGAAGACGCGGATAATATTTCTCACAGCTCCGCCCGTGAATGAGGCTCAAGTATTAGAATGTTTGGGGTGATATTTTTATTGCTGAGCTAAGTTTGTTTTTTCTCGCATTGTCTTTGTAATTGTAAATTCTCATTGACACCTTGTATTTTGTTCTATGAAACCAGTGTTGATGGTCGCAAAAATGTGCTTTGCCAAAAATATGCAGATGCTTGTGTTGAGCTGTGCCATGTGATGGGAATTAAGGCTATCAATCTTTGTAATGCATTTAAGGAACATCATGGCTGGATGACAACATGCTTTACGTGAGTACTCTTCCGAATCTGTTTCTGGCTTCAAATTCTGAATCAGAACACTTATCAAATTAAATCATAGTTCATTGAGCACAAATTTGTTCGAGGGGTTGAGATGGTACCCTTTATAACCGTAGTGGCAGTTAATTAAGTGATTTCGTTACCATTAGTTGAAGTCAAAACTGTTTGATAAGTAAAAAAAACTTACTAATTTGAATGCCATGCCACAATTATGTTTTGAAATGTTTAACTTAAAATATACGAATGACAGAGATGGGATACATTTAACACCTGTCGGTAGCAAGATTGTGGCAAAGGAGATACTCAAAGTCATTGCAGAAGCCGACTGGAAACCGAGTTTGCATTGGGAGTCCCTGCCTGCAGAGTTTGCTTAGCGCTCGCTTAATGTACGTACTATTTAAGTCGTCTTGATCAGCTTAAACGAATATGTACTAAGCATTGATGTGCCTTTATATTTGTGTTCATATATGTGTAACGTCTCATGGAGAAAGAGATTATGATGTCTAATGTACATCGTCCATTTATCTATTGCTCCAAGTCTTAGCTGTTTCCGTTTTAGCTGTGCCATGTGATGGGAATTAATGGTGTTGGAACTGGAAAAAGGGCAAAATAAAAAATCGCTACTTTTTGGGTATATCTAGGTTTCCGACTCGACATTGCGAGCCGACTAATCCCAGGGAGTCATCGCAGGTGAACCTCCGTGGCCACCCCCAAGTGTGTACACCTAGTGAGGTTAGAATTGCTTTATGATGATAAGTAAGATACTGTAATTTATTTAAATTGTAAATCATAAAAATACATATTTTTCCAAACTTAGATTCACAAAATACCCTCTTTTTTTTTTACAAAAAACCAAAATACCCATAATATTCGAAAATTTCCACACTTTTGCAAAATTTAAAAAAATTCTGAAGTTTTCGAAATATTTGAAGAATTTCGCAAACATTTTTTATTTATTTTTTTAAACATGGAAAATTTTAGATTTTTTGTAAATATTAAACGGGGTCTTTAGCAATGCGTTTGACAGCAAGAACTACGTTGTTTTAGGTTTGTTTGGACCAAAAAGCTTGAATTTTTCATTTTTAAAACCTCTA
Source organism: Glebionis coronaria (assembly GCA_025667525.1). Lineage (NCBI taxonomy): Eukaryota > Viridiplantae > Streptophyta > Magnoliopsida > Asterales > Asteraceae > Glebionis > Glebionis coronaria. The sequence continues at coordinate 568,443,348 of CM046881.1, forward strand.
TAATGTTGATTTTATCATTCGTTTCAGCTTATTTTGGCTTGTAAACATCTTAAATCAGCTTATTTGAATTTTTATTGCTTTTAAGGGGGTGTTTGGCAATGCGTTTAACATCAAGTGTGTTGCTGTTAAACACGTTGCCAAACACCCACCTGAAAAATATTTTTTAAATACTTTACGAAATTTCTTAAAAGTTTGGAAAATTTTAAAATGTCAAACCTTTTGAAATTTATGGGTATTTTAGTTTCTTGATGAAAAAATTAAGTATTTTTGTAATTTTTCCTTGTTTAAAACTTAAAAGTATGACTTTTCTTAATCGCACCTTGTCTCAAACTTTCCTGTCGTGAAAATTTATAAATTTTACTCAAATGCACTTTGTACTCAAGAACACACCTACATAAATGCTGAATGTGAGACGAGTGTGACACGTGCTATTTTCGTTTTGAAGTCATGAAGTGCAAAAATTTGACGGCTATTTCCGATGTGCACCAAACACAACATTGTTGTGACGTTCCACCCATCATAGACACTACTAGTCATAATCAAACTTATACTTATAATATAACGTTTCTAACGAAATTTTAAGCTTTCAAAGATTTATGTATGTCAAAATTGTTTTTACTTTGCATTATCGTAAAATCATAATATCCCTATTAAAATCTTAACAAGATGCTTTACACAATATATATGTAGCTTAGCCAGTTCATGAAAATGAAATATATATAGTTTACTTAACCAAAAAAAATTTGATTCCAGTAATATACCAATTAGCTGTTTTAGTAATTATAAACACGTTCCACCTAAATTTGAACTTATTATATTACTCTGAAACATAAGATAAATCGACACAATATATTTTATTTTCCGAAAGACAAATATACTTTAATAATAATAGGGACGGAACCAGAGTATAAAGTCATCAGGTGCACAAATTTTTTAATACGAGTATATATATAGTACATAATTTTAAAACCGGGTTCATTTTGAAAAAATAAATATTTTTAATAAATATATAAACTACGCGACAAAATTTAATCGAGTTTCTGTGCATTCATGAAACCCCTTAACTCCGCCCTTGTACTATAACTATAAGTAAAATATTAGTTAAAAGTATCTATGAGGCTGGTTGGAGTGGCAATAAAGTCACTCACCGCCACGTTAGCGTCACCTTAGTTTTTTAACAAACTCACCCAAACTCCACACAGGAGGTAATGAAACTCACCTAAACTCACTACAACTCACTACACATCACCCCACTTTTTTATTAAACATTTTTATTCATACATTTTAGAAAAACACGGGTACATAGAAAATTAAAACACAGTACGAAATTAAAAGACGATACATAGAAAATTTAAAAACAACATTTAAAAAAACATAATAAATTAAGCATTGGCATACAAATATTTATAACGAAAGTATGCATAAATATTTATTTTGATAATTTATTTTAAGTTTATAAATATTTGTTAAAACTTAAAATAAATTATCAAATAATTTGTTAAAACTTAAAATACTATGATTTATAACGGCGAAATACCTTTTTTTCTGGTACAATCAACATTATTACGAAAGTATGCAGAATGGTGAGTCACTTCACTAACTATCCAGTTGAAAATGAGACGTCCCATTCGAAAAACCTTTTTGAACACTTTCGTATCGTATCTTGGGTTCGCCGAAAAAAGAGACGCAACTAACCGATCATAAGCACCTACTCGGTCTCGAGTTATGACGTTTCTTGGTAATCGATTAGCAGTGCGTCGTCTCTTAATATACTCCAACGCTTTTCTAATAAAACTCCACTTGCGTTTCGCTGCGACTTCTGGTTTTTCAGTGGCAAAAAATAACTCGTATTTGTCGATATTTTCTATTTTTTTAGTGATTTAGGGAGAATGTGTGAAATGTGTATGAAATGTGAATGTGTGTTTGAAAAATAAGAGTTTTTTATGTATTTATAAGTAATATTGAAAAAAGTTTTTTTTTTTAATTTTGAAAATAACGGATATATAAATATGTGGGTCCCATTTGTAGTAACTCACCCAGGGTGAGTCTGGCCTTATTTTTTTCGTTCATGCGACAAAGTCGTGCGCAAGTTTTAAGTGAGGAAATAGGGACTACGCGCGAATTAGGGTAACCTGCTCGTGGGTTTATACCTACTCCCACCAGCCTGAAAGACGACATAAGAGTCTCAAAAAAGCAGGCAAGATGCTAATAACTCTTTTTCAGTTTTTTGGACCAAAGGTAAAATAAATCAAGTAATTAGTCTAAAGTTAGGTAAAACTGTAAAAGTGTGTGTAATCCTTGGATTTCTCATTTGTATTTCGTTAAATTTTTGGCTTTTCTGCTAAAAAACAGATATAAGAATTTAAAGATTTCGTTTTCGTAAATATAATAAAATAATCGAATACGAGCTTGACATTTTGTTTACATTGGTCATAACTAGGAAGTTAAACTTTTTAAGTGAAATCATACTATTAGTTAACGTTTTGATTTAACTTCATTTGGATATCAAACTTTATTTGGATACCAAGGGACTAATCTCCATCACTCATTTCCATCTTAATTTAATGGATAAGATTAAACATAAAACAACTTTCCTCTTTTTTTCAAACATTAATATCTCTTAAACCGTCAATCGTTATACGAAAAAAAATATACCATTACGACGGGCATTTAATTATCTTTCTATAGATATGCTATATGATATACTTTCAACAAATTTTTTTTTGTTTTTTTCCGTAATCTATCATATATGATACTAAATATCATATATGATAGTAACACTGGTATCATATATGATATAAACCAATATCATATATGATTCTGTAATAATTTGTAACATAACACTAATATCATATATGATAAAACACTATTATCATATGTATGATATTTTACGCAAATTTAATTTTTTTTTTTTTTCAAAAGTATCATATTGCATATCTGTAGAAAGCTAATTAAATGCTCGTCGCGATGATATATTTTTTTTCGTTTAATACTTAACGGTTTAAAAGATATTTAAGTTTTAAAAATAAGTGAAATAATTAAATACTTTTAATCTCAACAATTAGATATGGTAAGGATGGATGGTAGGGATAAGTTCCTTGGTATCCATGATAGGTATGGTATCCAAAATAACTTTACTCTTAGTCTTTTTGGTCGTATATTTATAATATAATACATGCATTCGTCATACGTATTATTATAGACGGCTTTAACATACGGAGTATAATTTACCCATAATTAGGAATGTGTGGGGCCCTATTTCATGCTATATAAACCAACAATCGATTGTAATATCATATTCTCAACTTGTTCATATTTCGTGCCATAATTAAAATGGAAGAAATCAATAGTAATGAACAAGAAACCCTAAACCGAGCCACCGTGAATGCTCTATACAAATCACTCGAGGCCGGAGACACCAAAATAGTCTCTGGAATATTAGCCTCCGACCTCGAGTGGTGGTTCCACGGTCCACAAAATTGCCACCACATGATGAGGATGCTCACTGGAGAAGCACCACACACCGAGTTCATGTTTGAACCTAGAAGTGTCACAACCATCGACGACCAGATAGTGATCGTTGAAGGTTATGAGGGAGCAAACGTGTACTGGGTACACGTTTGGGCCCTAAAAGACGGGTTGATTACAAGGTTTAGGGAGTATTTCAACACGTGGCTAACGGTTAAGGAGTTGAGAGTTAGACCGGCCGTTGGATGGCCACTTATTCGGACAGGGAAGGAGAATCGTTCCACTGTGTGGAGGAGCCAACCACGAGATCTTTTCCGCCGGTCGTTGCCCGGACTTATGCTTGCTATTTGATGCATGGTGGTGGCATATTGGGCAAACATATTATTATGTCAAGAGCGCAATAATGCTATTGTTGTTAAATGATCAAATTTGGGTTCATGGAATGAACTCCTTTTACAATAATATTATTTCTTTGATATATTATGCATGTTTAAATTTAGGTTATCATTCCTTAAAATGTATAAACTCTATGACTAATACCCTAAAATGAGCTAATAGACTAGTGTAGTGTATAAACTCATATGTAATCAAATATAAGTCCCATACATCGATATCTAGAGCTATTGGTTACTTCAATATTATCTGCGACCGAGTCTTGGACAACAAGGCGCGTTCACTCTTATTACGCCCGGCTCAAATGGAAGACACGTCTCCAAAATTAAACATAGCAGACTCGCGCGGTCAATGTTAAGAACGCGCGAGACGTTTGGTGTGTGTTTAGGGAGTTATATTTGTTTTTAAGTAAGATATCTTGATGGTGATTGAAGTTAATCTCTATAGACTTTCAAGACATTCAATCCTGATTACGAAATCGACTGTAAACGAAAATTCTTTAGTGAGGAAAAGTTTGATTACAAAAAACAAGTGTGATAGATATAGTAGTGAATTGTATCGTGATCAACGTTCTTATGTGCCATTTATCGTTATATACAATATGGAATTTCTGTCCTATGATCAAGACATATGATGACCGTCTTAAGGGACTGCAAGCGGTGCTATTGTACAAGTCCAACGCTTGACGAAAGTCACAAGCTTTAACAAACTTATGTTATATATACACGCGCAATACGAGACTTGAGTTTAATTAGTTCATGCAATACTCATACAATTGTATTTTGTTAAGTTGATTATAAGGCTTATATGTTTTAGCTATGTTTCTCTATATGTTGTCTATCTGGCATGTGCAAATAACGTATTACTTATAGCTCATTTAGTTTTGAATTTATATGTTCGAAACTCTTAGTCGAGAGACTATCGGCGACATAGTTTTTGTCACGTTGAGATGTCGTGTTTTTGCCCATAATGCTGATTTAATCTCGTTGTATCGCGCGAGTAAATAAAGTATTTGTTACAGTCATATCACAAATTATCTGAAGATCGATGAACATTGTAATTAGTTTCTTGTTTCTTGTTTTTTTAATGAAATAATTTTACAATTCACATATTCACTTAACGGGCTTTATGAATGGTTCGTTCTTGCTAAGGCCCATATGATGTCTTAAAAGCACCTTTTCTTGTTTCAATTTCAAATTTGATTTGTTTAGAGCATGTTTGTGGTGCAAGTTTATAAAAGTTTATCGAAGCACGAGTTTATTTTTTTTAAATGTCAGTTACTTTTAAAAATAAATATCGTATGTTTGTCATAACTTGTAGTAGCTAACATGTGAAAAAATAAGCTAAAATAAATTATTAAATGAAATTCTTATATACACGATCTTTCCATCTATCACTGCTATTTGTTTAGATCGACACTTATCGGATCATAGACTGATTCTTCTTCGGGAAATCCAATCAGATTTTGGGCCTACACCTTTCCGTTTTTTTAATTCGTGGCTTGATTTTGAGGGTTTTGATGAGATGATTGCTGGTTCATGGTTTAATCTTATGGTTGTTGATCCCAACAAGTTGATTCGCTTTAAGAACAAGCTTAAGGGTCTTAAATCTGTGATTCGTTCGTGGGTGTACAATAAGCGGATGGAGGTCCAATCTACCAAAATTAAGATCATTTCTGACCTTAAAGATATTGATCACAAATTGGACCGTGGGATTAAGGATGATAATCTTGTTCTTAGACGTCTCGACTTAAAACAACGTCTTAACAAGATTACTGACATGGACAATAAAGATCTTCATCAAAAAGCTAAGCTTAAATGGGCGATAGAAGGAGACGAGAATTCAAAATTTTTTCATAGAATCATCAATAAAAAAAGATCACAATTGGCGATTCGAGGTGTTTTTGTCGATGGGGTTTGGTGCACAGAACCTGATGCTATTAAAGACATTTTCCTCCATCATTTTGCAGCTCAATTTAAAGCTCCTGTTGCTCAACGTTTTAAGTTGAATTTCCAGTTTAATAAGAAGCTTTCGCAATCTCAAGCGGAGAATCTTGAACGTAGAGTTTCCGTTCATGAGATTCGGGGGCTGTTTGGGACTGTGGGAACAACAAGTCACCAGGGCCTGACGGTTTTACCTTCGAATTTTTTAAGAAATTTTGGGATGTGATTGGCCCAGATTTTGGTGATGCGGTGCAATATTTCTTTACGCATGGAGAATTTCCCAATGGCTGCAACTCTTCGTTTATCGCTTTAATTCCCAAAGTCACCGACGCTAAATTTGTGACAGACTTTCGACCTATCAGTCTGATAGGTTGTGTCTACAAAGTTGTTACCAAAGTCTTAGCTAACAGAATGGTTTCAGTGATCGATGATTTAGAATCTAATTCACAAACAGCTTTTATTTCAGGAAGACAAATTCTTGATGGTCCTTTCATTCTTGACGAGATTCTACACTGGTGCAAGAAAAAGAACTAAAAAGCTATGTTTTTCAAGGTCGATTTTGCTAAAGCTTACGATTCAGTCCGATGGGATTTTTTGCTTGAGACTTTGAAAGAATTTGGGTTTGGTCAGACTTTGTGTAAATGGATTAGTGGAACGTTTTCTTCAGCTAGAGCATCTATTTTAATTAATGGTAGTCCTACGAACGAGTTTTCTTGCTCTCGTGGTCTCAAGCAAGGCGATCCCCTCGCTCCATATCTTTTCATTTTAGTTATGGAGGTTTTACATCTCTCGATATCTAATGCTGTGGAAAATGGCGTATTTCAAGGTATTAAATTTTCATCTTCGTTATCCATCTCCCATCTTTTTTATGCCGATGACGCAATGTTCCTCGGAGATTGGTTAGTTGATAACTTAAAGGGTATGCTTAATATATTGAGAGTTTTTCACTTGGCTTCTGGTCTTCAAATTAATGCCTCTAAAAGTCAGATTCTAGGAACATGTACGCCTATATCGGATATTCAACAGGTGGCCAATGAAATTGGATGTTCGGTTATGAAAAATCAATTTCGTTATTTGGGGGTAACGGTTGGGCTTCTTCATTCCCGGATCAATGCTTGGGACAACATCATTTTAAAGATCAAAAGCCGTCTTTCAAAGTGGAAGGCCCAAACTCTTTCCATAGGAGGACGTCTTACCCTTTAAAGTCGGTCCTGGGAGCATCTCCAATATATAATATGTCCCTCTATAAAGCTCCTCGTGGCGCTTTAAAGATTATGGAGTCCATCCGTAGTTGTTTTTTTAATGGTGGTAATTATGGGGAAAATAAAACATCGTGGGTGGCTTGGAATCGCGTGCTTGCTGCTAAACAATACGGGGGTTTAGGTGTTTCAAGTTATTTTGCACTTAACCGTGCCCTTCTCCTAAAGTGGGCATGGCGTTTCTTTTCGCAAGATGGATCCCTTTGGTGTCGTATTATCAAGGAGTTATATGGTCAGTCGATTGAGTCTCACACTACGAAATGGTCCTCAACCTGGTGCTCTATTCTACGTGAGATCGATGTTTTAAAAGAGATGGGTTTTGATTTTTGGTCACACTGTAAAACTCGTCTAGGCAACGGTATGCATATTAAATTCTGGACTGATGTGTGGGTAGGAGATTTGCCATTGTATGTCAGCTTCCCCCGTCTTTTCGCTTTCGAACTTTCTACGGATATTTCTTGCTTCAAAGTTGGGTGGTCCATTAGACGGTTCATTTCGTAGAACAGTCCGGGGGGCATTGAGTCGGAACAATTGGAGACTTTGTCAAATATTATAGACCAGGTATCTCTCTCTGACTCTCGTGATACGGCAATTTTTGATTTATCTGCAGATGGTGAGTTCAAAGTTAAGGACATTCGCAATTCCATTGACGCAATTATTCTTCCGACGCATCACACAACAACTAGATGGGTCAAAAGCATTCCCATTAAGGTGAATATTTTTCTGTGGGAGGCTCGTTTAGATCGGTTGCCTACTAGATGCAATCTGGCGAGGCGCGGTATAAATGTGGATTCTCTTCTTTGCCCGACTTGCGACTGTTCCGTGGAGGATGGCCAGCATGTGTTCTTTGGGTGTTATTTTACTAAGCTTATTCTAAGTAGGATTTGTAATTGGTGGGAGCTTAATTCTCAGCCTTGGTCTTCCTTTCAAGATTGGCTAAGCTGGTTCGAATCAATTCGTCTTTCATCTTCGGTTAAAGTTATTTTATAGGCGACGTTTGGTGTGGCTTGGTGGGCTATATGGAGATTTCGCAACCGCTTGATTTTTGATGACTCCCCCCCTAAACGCGAGGAGGTTTTCGATGATATTGTTTATCACTCGTTTACCTGGGGTCAATAGTCGTTCGAATAGACGTATTTCTTGGGTAGATTGGTTAAAAAACCCTCATTTATTATCTTTGTAATTTATGTTAGCTCCTTGCTAGTTTTCTTTTAATAAAATTATCGTTAAAAAAAAACTAGCGTTTAGAAAAACTTCAATCTTTGTTCTAGTAGCATGCTCCGGCAACCATCTCCACTAATCCGTTCTAGTTGTCGCTAGTATTGCCAAGAACTTGAGAACTGAAATGACATTTTTCTTTTTTAATTGACATGCTTAGAGAGCTGGGAGTCGTTGGCACGAGAAGGTGGTGCCAAAGCCGCCACGTAGGATTTTGGGGCTTTGGCACGAGAACCCTTTGGCACCACATTTACGGAGGAGCCGTTGGCACGAGAAAAAGTGGTGCCAAAGGGGTATACTGGGCCCACAAATACCCCACTTTATAACTAAAAAAAAAAATGTCAACAAGATGAACATATTTTTATTGACATGCTTACGGTTTGTTTTTCGATTTTTAATCGATTTTATATTCGGTTTGATTACTTGTGTCAACAAGATGAACATAAATATTCAAATTAATCAAATTGTATAAGAACATAATAATATGCTAACAAGATAAAATTGTATCCTTCATAATTTTTTTTCAAGAACTAGTATGGTACCTGCACAATGCAGTGGCGGGTACCCGATAACTATTTTTTAGCGATCAAATATTACATTTTAACTCTAAATGTGTACCCAAAGTAAAATGAAAGTTATAAAAAAATTAAATCAAGTTAAAATAAAATAAACTCAATATCAATGAAAAACTAAAATTTAACAAAAAATATATTAAAATGGATGTTAAATTAAAGAGCACGAAATTTTAAAATATATGGAGAAATTAGATTATTAAAAGAATTAATAAATAAAAAGATATTTAAATTTAAAAATAAAAGTTTTTTAAATAGTTTGTTACAAATGTTGTTACAAAAAGTTTGTTTCAAAAAATCAAATGATGAGATTAATTTACTAAATATGATCTAATGACTTATATCTACATTAAATTTTAGTTTGGAGTTAGGTTTGGTAATTTAGGTTCGAGATTAAGATCGAAGTTATATTTGTAGTTAGTCTTTTTATATAATAGTATATATATAGATATAGATATAGATATATTACAATAAGTCAATAACATCACAATTAAAAAAAACGTATTTGACGGAACCATTTTAAATCCGTATACTTTTTGGTACCGAGCCTCCCACTCAACAAGAAAGACATATCCATAAATTACCTAGACAACACTGGCTGATCAAGCAAATGTCCGGATTCAAACCCTCACCCTTTCGCTTTACTTGGTCACAAGTATTATCTCACAAGTATTATCTAAAAGATGTGTTTAGCATCTAAATATGAATTTATCTTTAAGTCGGATCTTTCTAAATAATGATTTTTTATGGAATATTAAATAATCTACACTTTCTAATAGACATAAAAGTAAAACATTTTGTAATAATTTTTAGCTAAAAAGGTGTCAACTCATTCTTCCATTACTTAGACTACTTTTTCATCTTTTTTCTATCTGCTTTTGACCCTTTTAAATTAAGTATTTGATAAATTGACATCACTGAGTTAATTACTTATTTTCTTATATTATGCCCAGGGTGTTTTGACATTGTCCATTATTGGTCATGTTCTTTTAAATAACAGCCCAAAAACAGTTTTTAAGAATTTTAAAATGGCACTTGACACGTTAATTTGTTTATCACATAGTTATGATTAAATGAGAAGAAACTTTAAAATAAAAAGGATAAAAAAAAATATAACCGCATATTTGAGATGCATCCACTTAAATTAGATGCATCTTTATAATCTTATATGCATTTATAATGAATCATAACGTGTTTTATATCTTTTAGCTAGATGCATATACGTATATTAGATGTATTTTATCATTTTTCTATATTTTTTTCCTCTGTACGTGTCAAAATCATGAAAATCAATTTGTACCATCTACACATTAAATTAACTTTCGAAACTTAAGATGGTGCATATACATGAATAGAAATGTATCTAATACAATTTGTTGTATCTTAAATGTATGATTTTAGTTTCTTCTCACCAGATCGTTACTCGTTTATTACATATCAACAATCACTATAAATACATTATTCTATGATATGATCAAAATTTGCACCACAAAACAAACTTTTTTCTCAAAGGAAACTTATCTATGTAAGACATCTCGAATATTAGACGTCATGTAAGAATGTTTTCTATATCTTTTATAGTGTGACTTCACTTTAAACTATAAACTGCCATAGTTTCCTGAAAACAACAAGAGTTTGAGAAAAAAAAGTTTGATATGATATCTATAGTTTGAGAAAAAAAGCGTGTTAGTCTGTTTTTGGGTAAAGAGTTTCCTCGATAAATGAAAAAGTGTATTAGACTATATTGTAGTAATATTTTACGTTCTATATATATGGAATGACTTATGACTTATGGTGTTTCACAATTGCTACTTTCGTTACATTATAAAAAACGAAAATAGCAAGGTTAAATTATCGGACGTTGCTCATACTAAATATCATCAGTTTTTTAAATTTTTTTTTGTATTTCGTTACTTAACGGATATAGCCCATGCCGCATCCGCTATCAAAGTCCGTCCCTAACTTCTATACAAAATCAATCTGAATATACATCATTCATATAAGTATTTATATAAACAATACGAGCTCAGCGCGTAGAAACGAAGGCTCGCGTGGAAATCTTTTTATTTTTATTCTTTAATATTAGTTTCTTCGTCCTAAAATTATTGTCTATCGAAAAAAACACACAATTTAAAAAAAAATCATATTTACGGTTTTCTCTCTCTTATTTTTTGCATAAAGATAGTTTTACTTTTAATTAATTAATTTAAAACTATTTTAAAGTTTATAATTATTATTTCAACTAAGGGTAGCATAGTAACGTCGATCTAAACTTTCTAACTATTTTTAAAAGTATGCAATTAATTTAAAATTACCCGAAAAAAAGATGGATTATATTTTTGAGACGGAGGGAGTATCAACTTTTTCATACAACATTCGAAAATAGGCAAACAAGTAGAAAGCCTACTCAGCAATGATCCACCAAAAAGTTGCTTGAAAAGATGTTCCATTATGACATTGATCATGTTAGAGTGTTGGAGTACAAAGATATGTATTTGTATTTTGGAGACGATAAACGTAGGGTATACTGTTTACGTCTCAACCTCTTTTTTCCACTGTCATAGACGATATTATAACCCATAATACGTGAAAGACGATACTGAGTGTTAACTTTTTGTTAGAAACTTCATACTCACAAACGATATATAGCACATCGGCTTAATAAGTTGAGCTTGAGTATAACTTACTCTCTAGTATTTGTCGTGTAGGAACGATACGATCTATGTTTGGTGGCTTAGCGTATCAGATCGATCGATCGATTATGTATGTAAAAATCACAACATGGTAAGTATGAAAAGTTGTTATCCCCGTTTATAGTAAGTTAGGGTTTCCAACATATTTGGATTGAAGTTTGGTGGTGTCTTGATTAGTTTTGTCACACATCAATGTTGTTATCACTGAAATGGTAATCGTATCCGAATATGAATCATAGGATGCATGTTCTGTGGCTTCAAGCCATCCATGAAACAAAACGAACGATCCTTTGTCCCTTTTCTTCTTTTAAAACAACAACAAACACATTGGCAAATACTGATTCCAGCTAAGATATACTAGTAGTATTTCATTTTGAACATCTTATGTTATTGCATTATAAGAACGTAAGGTGCAGTGAGCCGTAGGCTCGTATCATAAAAAAATACATGCCACGTTAGTTATCTTATAACACCATAATATTTATAACATCAGAATAATGACTCTTTAGTTAACATTAGATTTTTGGTGTTATAATGGTCTTATTTTTAATAAAATAATAATAATAATAAAAAAAATAATAAAAACCCGTGGTCACACCAACCTCCTGAAAATGGAGGGTTTTACCTGGTTTGAGTCTGTGTGGCGGTTGACTCAAACCCCGTGGATTAGTCGGTCGAGGTATCGAAAATCACGGTTAAAAAAAAAATCATAGCGCAAGAGCATGACGCGAGTCACGGTACACCTCTCGCGCCGTAGGCTCGCGTTATGGCCACCATTTTTGGCTGACAACTACGACACCAGACCATATAGCGCGAGCAAAAGTGTGGTTTCTAGCGTTATGTTTCTCACGTTATGGTCATGGCTTGAGCCATGGTCTCTCGCACCATCTGCTCTAAATATGATATCATTGATATAGCTTTGCTTCATCATCTATTGTGTCATTTCTCGGCCTATCAAGAGCAAAGCCGAGCTATTCATTTACAAATCAAAGGCCGAAGTAATTAATTTAATGGTAGTGGGTCATGAATTCCTGAATAGAAGCCCTAATTTTGGGTTTACTTTGTACCGAAGCAATTGACATACATCTTTAGATAAAATATATATATATATATATATATATATATATATATATATATATATATATATATATATATATATATATATATATATATATATATATAGGGTGAGGTTATTTTCAGAACCAAATAAATGTACAGAACTGCGAGAACCACCTTTTTACTTTTAAAATGCACATGTATATTCATCGGGTTAGTTTATTAGGTGGAAATACATAAATTTTCATTGTCGTAGGTCACTAAGAACATGTATCCTAGGACCATGCACATGTATTTGTTTTGTATGCATGATAACTATCTTTTCGTTGGATAATATGAAAACACATGTGCACTCTTCACATCGCTCAACGTACTCGGATCTACAACTAATAAAACAGTTATTAAATGTTATTTTAAACATAATAATGAAAATACATATGTATTGTTATCAGTATAAAGATGGTTCTCGCAGTTCTGTACATTTATTTGGTTCTGAAAATAACCTTACACTATATATATATATATATATATATATATATATATATATATATAAAGCATTATGTGATGACATATATAGCATACAAAAATATAAAAAGGTCCCGATCACTAACATTCCTTGTTGATGCTAGGTGATAAACAATTTGCATTGCTTTGAAATTATTTTGGGACTTCAAATTTTAATGTCCCACTATGAAAAATATGATCCAACTTTTAACTTGGGTACCTCTAGAAACACGCTAGAATAAGCACTTGCTTAGTTCTTTTGTTAAACAGTTACTTCCATTCGTCTCATAATTATTGTCAATCGACAAACGTAATTAATAAAAAAATCAGTTTTTCAGCTTTTTTTTTACCTTTTACACAATGAAAATTTTTAACTTTTAACCAATTAATTTACAACTTTTTTATTCTTTGTAATAAGAAAAATGCTAGAACAATTAACAAACTTTCACAAAATTTTTTACAAATTAATATGTCAGTGGTATTATATATGTTACTTTTGAATTTTCTTTCTTTCATGTATCTACTAATTAAATGACACATCACTTTGTAAAAAGGGTTGTGAAAGTTTGTTAGTGGTTTTAGCATTTCTCTTGTAATAATACTTTCGAGTAAGGGTGATATAGTAAAATTAATTCATATTCCTTATCTGTTTATGGAATGGACAATTAATTTGACACGTCCAAAAATAATAATGTAGACTATAATTTTGAGACGAAAAAAAAAATACTTTTATTAAAGACTAACTTCACAAACGAATTACAACAAGATTTTCCAAGACGAAATTAGGTCGTATATTTACGAGGTGTTTCAAGATATATATTCGGTGTTAATTAATCGATAGATGTAGCTAATCTGTTGTGGCATTCTCTTTTTTTGGACATGAGGTTAGTTCCCTAACATACAAATTAGGTCAAAATGTAACATTTCTTCTATTAATAGTAGGAACTTGTCTTATCAATGTATACAACCAATCCAAACTTTTTGCATCCAACGAGATATGGAATATATGTTGATCTTTATGAAGCTACATCTCATCGATAATCACGATAGTGCTGAATTATTGGCCATCAATTAGTCCTAGTTAATTACACCACAGGTATATGTGGACACCACAAATTAAGTAAGTGCATTGTGCCATTAGCCTCTACTAACAATTTGAAATTTAGGTAGGGCATCGTTGTATGTAAGCTTTAGAACTTTAAGCTCTTGATATTAATTTGGTGCTAAATGAAGTAGTGGAAACTCATCAACCTGTAGTATATAATCATACAGCTAATCAGTGACTCACTAACTTACAATACAATTATATAGCTAATATATAGGACTATAGGAGACGCGAGTGTTGTGAAAAATTGAGTCTTTCTTGAAGTGCTTCTGACTGCTCTTTTAGCCAATTAACCATATGAAGAACCGCAACATTGTCACTCGTTGACTCGCCTTTGATATGTATTAGGAGTTCTTTTTTTATCTTCAAACAAAATTAAAAACTAAAATCGAAACAAATAAACTTTTTTTAATCTGATGGGGGCCTTCATGCAGGGGCGTAATCATATTGGAGCCAGGCGTAGCACGGGCTACACCCGATTTTAGGTTACGAAGAGTAAATTTGTTATAAAATAGGTATTTTCTTGATATGTGCAACACCCGTTTTTACATAATGTGAGTCAACTCCAGTATTAATAATCGTAAAAAACATTTGTGCAACACCCTGTTACAATTTCTGGTCCGCCACTACCTTCATGTGGGTTAAAGTGTGTAAATAATGGGAATCATGAAGATCCTAGGCCATATAAACAATCACGAAACGATAAAAATAAAAATAGTAATATGTACTCAAAGCTAAGTTAGAGGACTATTTTGTCCGTGGAATATAATGCTGGATATACCAAATAAAATTAACCTGGTCGAGAATTTATGATTTTGTGTTGCAAATCGTAAAAACATGTAGCTGATGCGACGTTTAGTGGTCACTATTGTAATCGTCAAAGTGGGTGTCCTCCGTGTTTCCTAGGCCGTTCTTGTAGGCTGTCGTTGTTCTTCCTGTTTAGCTTCTTGCTAGTTTATCGATAACATGGGTAACCTATCGTAAAACGACATTATGTACGTGTTAAGAGACCAATGTGATATCACATTCGTGATCCGATCCCATCTATGTTGGGAATTAATATCTAGTTAACCCAGTGGCGGAGCTAGCCGAAAATCTAAGGTGGTTCCTTGATTTAGTCAAGGCAAAAAAGTCAACAAGTCAACTAATTACCGATGAATATTTTGGGCTGGGTCAGGGCAATTCTAACCCGTTTTTTTAATTGACCATGTCAAGTCACCGGGTCACGGTTCAACCGGATTTTTTGGTCAAAATCGGCATCCGATCACTTGACCGGGTCACGATTCAACCGGTTCAACCGGGTTTTTCGGTCAAAACCGACGTCCAATCACTCGACCGGATCACGATTCAACCGGTTCAATCGACCGGATCAACCGAGTTTTAAAACACTGCCAGACATAAACACTATAGGACAAATATAAATTCATATATACTACAAGTAAGTACGTTGTTTACTAAAGAAAATCATAAAAAATTTCAATGATATGCATGTAATATTAATTCTTTTTAAAGAGTAATATAAGACACAAACTAGTAAATAATAAAGTAAAGGGACTATGAGCAAACATTGGACAAAAGTAGGACAACCGAATTAAAATAAAAAGCTTGAAATTCTGTGTCATCTTCTTCACCACAAAAACATGTTCTTAAAACCTCCATTAGAGAAACATCGTGAATCTTGTTTCGTAAATATTTACTTCAGCCTTTCTTGTCTTCCTTTCTTGTAAAATCGGATATAAGGTGGTTCCCGGTCCAGCTCCAAGGTAGGTCCTTACTTTTTTCTCTACATAGCTTCTAAAGGGTTTCAGTTTCTAAGGTGGTTCCCGGGAACCACCCTCGCATAACGTAGGTACGCCATTGAGTTAACCATGTAACTACGAGTACGCAGCTGAATGGATCTAGTTTGAGCAATTATGATTAACACGTAATTAATAATAAACAATAAAGTAAACGCGAAAACTAACCTTCATCCAAAAGCAATGAAACTAAAACGAGTGATAAAATATACCACCTCTACGGTTGTTCACACAAACACGTCAAACGAACACGTCCAGATTGCTAGCCAAAATTCACGTATAACCAAACAACCAGTGTTGTAACTTGAATTGGATCAAAACCAAATCAAGTCCTTAACAGCTTTTTGTTCCAACTAAGAAGCCCAATACCTCTTTGTACAAAAGGAGTCCAATAACAGTTTATGCCCAAAATTATACTGGGAACAAGAACCGTCTGCTGCAACACTTTGACAACAGGAAACCACAATCTAAACCTTCAAATCAACAACCTGAGGATCGAATCAAAATCGGGTGACCTCCTCAGATTATTGCTGCAATTGAATTGGGCGATTCAAAGATCAAATCCCTAATTAGGGTTTATAAGTGAATGATTTTGGAGAAGATCAAGAGGCAAAGGTGAGTGAGTTCCTGTGATTTTCAATCTTGTGATTTCGTATGTTATTGAGAGCAGGGTATGAAGGAGTATTTATACTCCTCAAACCCTCCCTATTGATAAGGTCCAAGTTCAAGTTCTAGGCTTTATCAATTACCAAATTCTAGGCCTTATCAATAACCAAATCAGGTTCTATCATAATTCTTTCTTTCCTCTTATCCCAAACTAAATTCAAACACCCTCTAGATCCTTCTATAGCCCGCAAGAGACTTATAATATCTAAGGACTTTGTCCTAATCGTTTGTGTCCAAATGGTTCATAGTCAGAAGCTTTTATACGTGAAACACTAAACGCATTCTAGTATTTTTCATGCGTGTGCCCCCAATAGGCTCACACACCTCTAGCCACACTTGGCTCATTCCAACGAGCATGAACTAACAGCTCCCACTTAGTCGTTGGAGTAGATAGCACAAATGTCAACGACAGAAACGTCTAGCAACGCTCACACTCGTTATTTAACCAGAGGTGTTTGAGATATAGTTTCATAGAACATTCTCAGTAGCATGGTCATTTATGTCTTTGCTTTTATCATCCTTTGTTATAGATACCGTTAAACCATGGATATGGATCCTAACTCATTCCATATAGTTTAATCATTTAGATTCTCGTTATTGAATCCAAATCAGATATACCAAATGTAACCAAGATTCATCTTGCATTACCATTTGGGTTCGGCCAAACAATTATCTGATTATTCTAGAGAGGTGCCATGGTATCATTCTGCACATACTAAGTGGAGTAACAAATCCTTTATTGATTACAAGTGTTGTGGATGCTGCTTCACATCACTCCGAAAAATAGCTTTTATAACTACCTTATTCAGGACAACGTTTTGCATATAATTACGAAAGTGATATCCACACATGTAGAACTTGTTTGCATCTCAAGTCTAAGGATGACTTAACAGACCATTTTCAACATCTTACTCATGACAAGGATCCAAAAGTAAATGTTTGAAGTTGGGGAATCCAGTATGCATTCCTTATGAATACATATGAGTTTGGCTTAGAACAATTCTCATTCTCACATAATATATCCAACACTCACATTTGCCTTATGTAAACAATATTCCCATATTGCTAACCAACAATGGATATTTAGAATGATTAAATCATTCATATATTAAACATGAAAATATAGAATAACAAATTTTATATGAATGAAATAACAAATACCTCGTATCTTTATTTATCAGAAAATAAAACAGTCTTACAGTTCTAAATTATCCAAATACTAATTAAGATACAGATTTACATGAGACTACTAGCTGGTATCAAACCAATACCCCGAGTCAATTTAGAATGCTTAAGGAATGATAACGCCTTCGTAAATGGATCAGCTAGATTGTCATATGTATAAACATTTGCTATCTTGACATCACCCATCTCAATGGTCTCTCGAAGATAGTGAACTTTTGCGCGGAAATGTCTAGCACCCTTGGTGACTTCGCTTTCATTAGCTATAGTAATGGCTCCAGTATTGTCACAATACATATCAATGGGATCTTCAATTGTGGGCATAATACCAAGCCCATAAATGAATTTACAAATCCAAACAGCCTCTTTAGTTGCATCAAAAGCAACTATGTACTCAGCTTCTGTAGATGAAGTTGCAAAAATACTTTGCTTTGTGCTTTTCCAGTCAACAGCACCTCCATTTAGAACGAAAACATATCCTGTCTGAGATTTTAGGTCATCGGCATTTGTCAGATATCCAGCATCAGTGTAGCAAGAAACCTTGAGCTCTCGTTTTTCGTCACCACCATAAACCAGAAATATATCCTTAGTATTCTATAAATACTTAAGAATATTTTTAACAGTAGTCCAGTGAAGTTCACCAGTACTCTGTTGAAATCGGCTTGTTATGTTCTGAGCGAACGCAACATCAGGATGAGTACATCTCACATCATACATAATTGATCATATAGCCGAGGCATAAGGAACATTCTGCATGCGTTGCTTTTCAGCTGGTGAAACAGCACATTGTGACTTACTCAACTTAGGGCTTTCATGCATTGCGATAATTCCACGCTTGGAATTCTCCATATGAAATCTTTTCAATATTTTCTCAATGTAAGCACTTTGACATAAACCAGTTAACCGTCTAGATCTATCTCGGTAGATCTTGATTCCAAGAATATATGCAGCTTCTCCTAAATCTTTCATAGCAAAACATTTTCCAAGGTAGGATTTTACCCCTTTCAACATTGGAATATTGTTCCCCATGAGCAATATGTCATCAACATATAGAATCAGGAAAGTAACATTACTCCCACTAGCTTTGTGATATACACATGACTCATCTTGATTGTGAGTGAAACCGAATTTCTTGATCTCATCATCAAAACACTTATTCCATTGCCTAGATGCTTGCTTAAGTCCATAAATGGAAAGCTTGAGCTTGCGTACTCGGTTAGGATATTTAGGATCGACAAAACCCTCAGGTTGCACCATATAGACTTCTTCGGAAAGATGTCCATTAAGGAAGGCGGGTTTGACATCCATTTACGAAATCTCGTAGTCATAGAACGCGACTATGGCTATAAGAATCCTTATAGCTCTAATGTCTGCTACAGGAGAAAAGGTCTCTTCATAATCAACCTCGTAGGTTTGAGTGAAGCCCTTTGCTACAAGACGAGCTTTAAAGGTGTGTACCTTGCCATCCATGTCAGTCTTTTTCTTGAATAGCCACTTGCTACCAACGGTTCTACCGTTAGGAGGAAGATCATCTAATACCCCGACATCATTATCTTTCATGGATTGCATCTCCACATTCATCGCATTAAGCCATTTTTCGAATTCAGGATCCAATAATGCAGCTTTATAGTTAGCGGGTTCTCTAAGATCCCCTAACTCATGCTCCTCAGCATCGACGTATAAACACATTCGATCTGGGGAACGGCGTGTCCTAGAGGACTTACGAATGGGATTGATATCACTTTGAGGTTCTTCAATTTCTTGATCATCCTCATCATGATCTAAGCCAGTGTCATCAGAAGTATTTGTATCTTCATCTTGAATAATTTCAAGATCTTCTATACTCCCACTTGCTTCTTGATCTAAGAGATTACTCTCAAAGAACTAAGCATTCCGAGCAAAAATAACTTTCTTCTTAGGTGGGTAGTAGAAGGAATATCCCATCGTTTCCTTTGGGTATCCTACACAGATACACTTAATAGATCTAGGTTCCAGTTTGTCAGGTTTGGTCATCGTATCACGTTCAACCAAAGCTTCACAACCCCAGACTCTTAAGTAAGACAACTTAGGGGCTTCCCATGCCATACTTCGTACGGTGTCTTTTAAACCTTCTTAGTTGGAACCATGTTGAGTATGCGTGCAACAGACTCAAGGGCATAATCTCAAAAGGACTTTGGAAGAGTAGTTTGACTCATCATGGATCGAACCATGTCTAGAAGTGTTCGATTCCTCCTCTCAGACACCCCATTATGTTGAGGTGTGTAGGGAGGAGTTCGATGCGAAATAATCCCATGCTCCTTAAGATGATCCAAAAACTCTTGACTCATATATTCACCTCCACGATCAGATTGTAATGATTTTATGGTCTTACCGAGTTGATTTTCTACTTCCTTTTAAAACACTTTAAATGTCTCAAACACTTCATGTTTATACTTTAACAGGTAAACATAACCATACCGACTAAAGTCGTCAGTAAAAGTGACAAAGTAGTTAGCTCCTTGCCTTGACATGATTCTAAATGGGCCATAAACATCAGTATATATTAGTCCAAGTAGATCTTTAGCCCTTTCCACTTGATGTGAATAAGGTTTTCTTGCCATCTTCCCAGACGTACAAAAGACACACTTTTCAAATGACTTAATGTCAGTTGAGGTGAGAAGTCCATCATGTTGCAACTTCTCCATGCGTTTCTTGCTTATGTGTCCAAGACGACAATGCCACAAGAGAGTAGAGTCCAAAGTTAATTTGGCTCTTTTATTGCTAACAACAAACATAGAACTATCATTTGTTTTAGAACAAGACATATCAATTTCATAAATGCCATCCCCTCAGGGAGTAGCAGTAAAATAAACAACATTATTCCTAGAAACTGAAATTGCATTATTCGAATCAAAACAGTTTACAAAACCATCTTTAAACAAACCAGAAAGTGAAATAATCCCTCTAGTGATAGAAGGAGCATAATGAAAATTGTTCAAAACAATAACTAATCCACTAGGGAGACATAAATGATAATTTCCAATAGCTTCGACTCCTGCACGTTGATCATTGCCCATGTATAGATTCAAAGCTCCTGGATTTAGCTTCTTACTTCCCCTTAGACCCTGAGTATTATTACAAATGTGAGTACCACAACCAGTGTCATATACCCACGAATTACTCGGAAGGGAATATAGTTCTATAGTGAAAATACCTAAAGTGTTGGCTTCTTGACTCAACCTCTTCTTTTTCTGCAACTCGGCTAAGTGCTCGGGACAGTTCCGTTTCCAATGACCTATCTGACCACATTTGTGACAGGGGTCGTCCTTAGCAGGATTATCCTTTTTGGGTGGTGGAGGATTTCTGATCTTGGGAGCATAAAATGGTTTGTTCTCAGGAGCATAAGCCATCTTATTCTTTCCATTACCATAATTCCCCTTCGCAGCCTTAGGCGGTTTTCTACCTTGGTTTTTTTGGACCTTGCCTGCACGCAGATTATGAAGTGCAGGTGAAATAACCTTCTTGGGAAGTGTCTGCTCATGTTGTTTATGCATGGCATGCAGTTCATTCACCAAATTCACAGTCTTCCCCATGCCATGCATGTGGAAGTTTTGAACAAAACTGTCATACTCCTTGGAAGGCCTATCAAGATCAGGCTTATTCCATAGCTGACAGTCATCACGGGGTGACCAAGACGCTCCAAGTTCTCAATGTAGCCCTACATCTTAAGAACATATAAGCCTACATTTTGACCTTCCTCAAGCTTGCACGCGTGAAATTCACGCGCAGTTTGAAGAAGTTCCTGTTCTGCTTGCTGAGAAAACATGGTGTTAGTGCAAACATTACGATGCTTTGTCGATATAATCTCTTTGTGTTTTGTTGATGACAAACGTATAATTCGCAATACATTATGTAAAATGTTAAGGTACTCGTAATCACTCAAGAATACATTTGTATACTTCTCTCGACACCTTCAAGACCGCATTCGGCATGGATCACTCAAGGTATGTACAAACATGTCATTAATCTAACTAAGTGATCAAGGATTAATATTTTCTTAAAACTCACATTTTAATCAAATGTGACAAAAGATTTTAATTAACTTTATTTTTAAAAAAATGTTTTATTAAAAAGAAAATGGAAATTTGAATTTGGCATATTCCATATGCCAAAGGAATATCCTTTGAGGGTATAAACTACCTCAGATGGCATATCCCCACTAAAGGACAAATTTGCACGGACTCCGACGTGGAGGTTCCTTAAAGGAACCCGCGGTTCCTTATTGATAAGGTACCGCGGGTAGAGATAAGGAACCGCGGGTGTTTTTGACCGTTGCAATGTTGTCCTATAAATAGTGGATCATTTCCAGGTTTTCTTTTAACCCTTTTTGCACAGTTTCTTTCAAAAACCATCTTAGATCCTTGATTAGTTAGTTTTGATTAATCTTGTTGAAGATGTGATTCAATCTTCAATCTCCTCATCCTCTCAAGTGCAAAGAGAAGAACACTATCATTACCATGATGTGTTGGGTTCACTACATGATGAAGATCTTTCCTTCTATAGATCTAAGTTTTGTTTTTAGTCTTCCTACTATGTATATGTAGAAGATCCAAGTGTTAGGTACACTTGGATGTGTTTGTAAGGGTAGAATATCCAAGTGATGGGTATCCTTGGATTAGGTGTTAGTTGTGTAGATCCAAGTCTTGCTAGTACTTGGATATAGTGTTAGAGTTATAGATCTAAGTGATGTGTGCTTAGATCTATATGGTTTATATGTTTAGGCCATAAAACACAAGGTTTGTTATGTTGGGCCATAAAACATAACTAGTGGGTAGATTAGGTTGTGTCTTGGTAGTTCTCACTAAACTCTAAAGTGATGTGGTTGTGTCTAGGTAGTTCTCACTAAACTCTAAAGTGATGTGGTTGTGTCTTGTGAGTTCTCACTTAGCTTTAAAGTGATTAGTAGTTGTGTTGTGTGAAGTTCTCACTTAGCTTCAAAGTGAAGAGTCGTGAAGATTGGTTCTAGCTTTCGATTAGAACTCGACATCTAGCTTAGTGTCGGAAATGTGTAAGCGACGTTGTGTATGGTTTCTCCACCTTAAGGAGTTTGTTGACTAGTGAAGTAACTCTCGAGTAAGGTGTACTCGAGGAGTGGAGTAGGGCGAAGAGGAGCTTCGTGACCGAACCACTATAAATCATCGTGTCGGTAACTTCCTTTACATTTATGTCTTTACCTTTGTAGATGTATTTATAGTTGCATACTTGTGTTGTGTGTCTTTGTGTGCATCACATAATCTAAACATCTAAGTTGCGGAAAAGCTATGGCTTAGTACGTGTGTGCTTCATTTTTTGATTATGGTCAAGTGTACATCACTTAGTCTAAACATCCTAGTTGCGGAAAAGCTTGTGCTTAGTACGTGTGTGCTTAGTGTTTAGACTATTGCTTGATGTACTCTTGATTTGATGTGCTTGTGTGTTTTCTTACTTGTAGTATTTATCTCTCAATCAAACACATCTCACATCTAGTCAAGATTGATAAGGAATTTGATACAAAGGATTGTTAAGGTTTCAAATTAACAATGTTGCTACGTCCACTGTCGGCGGTTCGTTATTGGACCGGCGGTTCCTTATCAATAAGGAACCGCGGGCAGAGATAAGGAACCGCGGGCAGTGGATTGAGCCGAAATGTTTTGAAAATGAACTAGAAACTATTCAACCCCCCCCTTCTAGTTTCTACACATGGTTTAGCTCCTACAACATGTCATATGCTCAGAGATGGGTTAGATTTCATTGGATCTCTAAGTCCATAGTCATGAGCATAAGGGCAGCAATATCCTTTGACCCTTTGACCCAAGCAGCATGAGCTGCAAGAGCATCGGAAGGGACTTGGTGACCAGGAGTTGCAACAGGTGCAGCAGGAATTGGATATTCCAAGTATTGTTCCTTGTCTTCAGCTGATAGGATAATGCACAACTGGCGGTACCAATCAATGAAGTTCGGCCCAGTGAGTTTGTGTTTCTCGAAGAAACTCCTGAGTACCGAATTGTTTCTGACATTGGTAGTCATCTACAATTAAAAAGTTCAAACAATTAGTATTTTCGATAATTACATTCTTAAAAGAATTAACTACCCAATTAATTACTAATTAAGACTAAGATCAATCTTGCACTCCCACTCATTACAAAAGGACTGTCCAATATGTAAACACGTGGGGCAAGAGGTAAGCGACGAGCGTTAATTGCATAACATGCAACTCTTAGACTTTATGAGACTGTTCAAGACACTAGTAAAACGGTAGTAATGTCATGAGCATGTTTAGTCTCATCTTATGCCTCAGGTCCAGGGTCTGACCGTGCATACTCGAGTTAAGTTAACCAAGCAAGAACATGCAAATATCATACATGGTCTGACCGTCGTGAAAAATTTGCCATGGGTTTGACAAGGCCCTTAGGACTGTCCAGAGAAGCCAAATCAAATGCACGTTTTCTTAGTTGGCTGACATACACTTAAATTTCACATAGGGTATAACACATAAATGTGGTAAAACATGTGTACAAAGAAGCATGTAAACAACTTTGTAGCACGATTTTTAAAAACTTTTAGTAATGACACTATAGTGATCTACGATGGTTTACGGTAGATCCAATTGAACTCGCAAGCAAGCGCATGACCAGACCAGCACAAGGCAATAGTCGGATATCCTTTAGGTATGACTGTGCGCACCGGATTATACCCACCTTATAGTTTGTTCTAGTGGGTGACCCGTACATCTCATGAGTCCATAACGTCCAGTTTTTCTTTTCATGAAAGCGTGTTTCAATAGTGTTTAGGTCCTTTTATTTTATAAAACACTTTTCCACGTAACACATAACCGATCACAATGAGCATGTATTTAGACGTGTAAAATATTGACCAATTTTAATGTCATGTTTCTCTATAAGTATTTATTCATATTGCATGCAATTAGGTGTTTTGAAAAACATGTAACAATAATGCAATTAGGAAAACAAATACAATAAACATAAGACATTAAATACACGTATAAATTCGAGACCCCGAAGAGTCTTCCCCAAACGAAGAACCATAAGACTCTCATTAGGTTTTCATCAAGTACCTAAATCGCCCCATTCATCACATTACGTGATGTTAGGAATAAATATAAGAGTATAAGTTACCCCTACTAGTTGGTCAGAGTTTCCCCTGCTAGAGTAAGTCCCCCTGTTAAATAACAAAGGCAGGGGGATTGGTGCCACTGCTGGAAGTCAAAGACCCTGCTACTAGATAAACTTGGAAGAGATTATAACACGTTTCAGTTACTAATCCAAGATAGTTTCCTAGTTTTTTAGTAGTGATCTTGTACGTGGGTTCTTGTACTATAAAAGGACTCACTAGGTTGTCATGTAAAATACATCTTTCTCTGTTCATTTCATTTCACATTTTAAGGTATTGTAACCCTAATACCACTATTGGATATTCGTATATCTATGATATATTAAAGTTCAACGTTTGATTTAAACATTTGTTCTTGTGCTAAATATTATATTCCGCATCTTGTTTGGTTACTTTGTTGTTGCAAAGTTTCTCTAGTGTTAGATTGAGTTTACTCTTTCTATCACAACCCTTAAACAAGCTAAGGTTTAAGATCTGAGTTTGGGATCAACAAGTGGTATAGAGCTTGTTGAGAAACTTTGATTAAACCAAGAACAAAACATCTCTCACAACTAACACCAACCATGTCTTCAGATTCTCAGCCATCCTCAAACAACAATGCTCTCAAACTTCCCATTTTGGATCCTGAAAACTTTGAAATATGGGAATTTAGAATTCAGCAATATCTCAAGATGGAACACTATGTCCTATGGGAGGTCATAGAATTTGGTGATCATTTCACCAAAACAGTACCAGTTGAAGATAAGAAGAAAGACAATACCAAAATTGGTGAAAGATCCAAAGGTGATAAAACCAAGTCTGCTGCTATTGCAGACAAAGAGATTCAGGAAAGAAGGCATGATGTTAGGGCTCACAGCTCTTTGCTGTTGGCTTTACCTGATAGACATCAGTTAAGGTTCAGAAAATATAAAACTGCTAAAGAGCTTTGGGAAGCGATTGGTAAAACGTTTGAAGGGAATGAAGCTACTAAAAAGAAGAAAAAGAATCAGATGATAGACCAGTTTGCTTCCTGTAAGGCAAATTGTAACACCCCATTTTGGAAATGGAAATATCACAGTAATTATGGCGTGTCATCAAAGCATACAAGGTAAAATGTCTAAACATTACTTGACCATAAAAAAGGAAAATACCGGAATCAAACATCGAAAATCCAAAAGTAAAGCTCATCACACACAAACATAGTATAATAAAGGAAAAGGACTAAACAATGTCCAAGGCATAAGTATCAAAAGAAAAGAAATGCATA
Source organism: Glebionis coronaria (assembly GCA_025667525.1). Lineage (NCBI taxonomy): Eukaryota > Viridiplantae > Streptophyta > Magnoliopsida > Asterales > Asteraceae > Glebionis > Glebionis coronaria. The sequence continues at coordinate 568,469,598 of CM046881.1, forward strand.
ATGTAAAGAAGGCTAGACAGCTTCTAGTCCATATGCACGTACTCTTAGTGTCTACGAGCGTCCCTGAGTACCTGCCGTTTTGGGAACATAGAAAAGGAAAACGGCTGAGCAATACGCTCAGTGCACGGATGTACAATAAAGCATGAATAGGATAAGCATATAACATAATAACAACGGAAGAAACTAAGTCCCAAGTAACCTGGTTAAATCTTAATAAAACTAGTTTATAGTTTGAAAGTCTTATGTTTATCTTATAAAAACTGTTTGTCATATTTTACCATTAGCCAATATAGGTCATGAAAATCCACCGTGCATGAATAATTGGAGGGGTGACCTCATCATGCAAATTAGAGGGGCTGCCTCTAATTTAATATACTGGTTTATGGGTAGGAGGGATCAGCTCCTTGTGAAGGATGCAAGGCACACACCACATTCACCATGTAATCCTGAATAAAAACATGTAACTAGGATGCACCCATACGCCCCACATGATAAATATAAATAAATGGCCAAAGCTGAAGGGACGCCACGAGCAATTACTCCGCCGTGGTGAAGTCATAACATAAGTGCCTCTAATGTTATGGTTATGGTACCTCCATAACTAGGTGAAACTGGTCATGCATGTATATGGCTATAGGTAATCTTAATTAAACATAAGCAATCAAACTCATAACTTATACTACGGGAAAACAGTTGGCTGCATACGGGGAATCCTAAATAAGGAAAGAATGTCCATACTGAAAGGACGGGAATCCGTACCTTATGTCCAGTGAACGAGAATGACGAACTGCGAGAATCCTACTTCCGAATCACTAGTGCTACATAAATACGTACATGAATAAGTATCTGCTTACTAAATATATAGCTGGTTTTATGTCATGTCTTAGCTTATTTTATGTGTTCTTACCACGTTTTACTGTTTTAAAGCCTTAACTGTGTTAAATCTTATATTCTGTTTAATCTGATTAAGTATTCTTGGTATTTCATGTGTTATTATACTTACTGTGTAATAAAAATTAACTTTCCAAAAATAGCAGGTTTCCTAAAATAGAAAGTTTCCAAAAATAGAAAGTTTCCAAAAATAGAAAGTTACCAAAAATAGAAAGTTTCCAAAAATAGAAAGTTTCCAAAAATAGAAAGTTTCCAAAAGTAGAAAGTTTCCAAAAATAGATTTACTGCTTAAAATAGATAAGTTTCTAAAAATAGAAAGTTTCCATAAATAGATTAGCTGCCTTAATTAAATAAGTTTCCATAAATAGATTAGCTGCCTTAAATAAATAAGTTTCCAAAAAAAAGCTGGTTTCCATAAATAGATTAGTTGCCTTATTTAATTAAGTTTCTAAAAATAGAAAGTTTCCATAATTAGAAATAAGCTGGTTAAATAAGCTAAGTATATAAGCCTAAGTATTTTTCATGATTATTTTCTAAGTCATATGGTATATTGTATAGTTTAATAATTATTTCATGTAATTTAATTAAACTATATGTTATAATATTTAATTAAAGTATAACATGTTTTTAATTAAATAAGTTAAATACTTAGGTTAAAATATGTATTATTATATATTAATAATATAACCTAAGTCATGTTAATTAATTAATTATATCCATGGTTTTAAAATAATTAATTAATTATAAGTCTTAATATATTAATACTTAGGTTAAAATAATCTCATGATCATTAATAATTAAATAACCTAAGTCATGTTATTAAATTAATTACATCATTTTATTAATTTAATTTTAACATAAGTTCATAAACATAAAAAAACTAACATACACCATGAACCGGATCTAGGCTTAGAAACATGGACCGGACATGAATCGACACCGTACCCCGAACCAACTCGGGGTACCCCGTGTTTCCCCTTGCTGCCGTGGGACCCACACGCACCAACCAAGACCATATGGTCTTGGTGGTGGTCGGCTTGGCAAGCCGAGACCCCATTTGGGCTCGGTGAAGCCGGCGGCCAAAGCAAAACACCCCTTAAAACGACCCTTTGATTTAATTTAACAATAAAACATGTTAGATCTATGATTAATTATTATGTTTTTATAAAAACATCACATGTTCATAATTAATAAAAAGATTAAATTAAAAGAAAAGGTTTTAAAAGGTTTTACCGAAGTCGTGGATCATGAGAACGAAGAACCAACACGATAAATCACAAGAATTCTGAGATCCAAGATCAAGAACCACCTTGTATGGTGGTCGTAGGGTGGCGGCACAAAGAGAAGGAGGAAGGAGGGTTTTTAGGTTTTTTCTTAAAAATCTTCTGTAAGTTATTTTTGAGTAGTAAAAATAAACATAACCCCCTTTAGTAATTTGACAAATGGGCTTGGCCCATTTGTCCTTGTTTGGCCGCGGGTGGAGACCCCACATGGGGTTCCCGTACCTTTTTCCGTGTCTCGTTATTTAGTTACTCGTTTGTGTTTATTTATGTTCGTGTTTTAAATGTTCTCATTACGTAAATACCGTGATCTAATATATTTAATTACGCTCGTAATAAATATATATACGTAATTAATAATAGTTCGTGTTTTAATTACGTTCATGATTTCATGATCGCATGTTCGTGATTAATTATTGTTAAATAATTATTACGTGATCGTGCATATAAAATACTTATCGTGTTCTAACACGTACGTAATACGTAAACTCCTAACACGTAATCGTAATCATGCTATATTAGGAAAGTTTTAACTAGTACGTACGATCCTAAGGGTACTATGCATGGTAAAAGCATGCGGGTTTTACACAAATGGTGATGAAGCAATAGGTGTCATTTACAATATGCTCCAAGATCTGGTTGCTCAACTGGAATTCTTTGACATAGAGGTGTCAAGAGAACAGGTGAATGCAAGATTCCTCGACAGTGTTCAGAAAGAATGGTTTGTCTACAAAGCCATTTGGCAAAACAGAAATGACATTGATGACATCTACAACAACCTGAAGTTTTTGAGCCTGTGGTCAATGAGATGAAGACATCAGGAACCAATCCCACTAATTCAAGTGGAATTGCTGATTCCCCTGCCAACATGGCATTTATATCCCACAACAGTGGGATCTCTAAAAGCAGTGGGATTGAAGTTTCCCCTGCTAACCATTCCCCTGCTGCAAGGTCTGGACCATCTTATGATGAAGAAAGGCCTGCAACCTTCAGTCTTGATACTGCTTGTGCTTTCATAGCATCTCAAGGATCTCAAGCATCTACTGTGTTACATGAAGATCTAAGTCAAATAAGCAAGCAAGGACTGGAGGAGATGGACATTAAGTGGAACATGGCTTTACTCAGCATGAGAGCCAACATATTTTACAAGAAGTATGGGAAGAAGATTTCCATCAATCCTTTTGATGTAGCTGGATTTGACAAAACAAAGGTAGAATGCTACAACTGTGGCAAGAAAGGCTATTTTGCTAGGGAATACAAAGGGCCAAAGAATGGAAGCAGCTATAGGAAGGAAAGCAGGGATGATGATACTGGTGTTAAGGCTATGGTAGCCATGTAGGGGATATATGGAGCAGGTGGATGGGACTGGAGTGCTATGACAGAGAGTGTTGAAAGAAATCAAGCATTAGTTGCTGAGGAAAAAGAGGAAGATTTTGCTCTTATGGCCATGTCAAGCTCTAGTTCAGACAATGAGGTATATGATGATTCATATTGTACTAAAGCTTGTAGAAAAAATACTGAGTCATTGAATGATCAAATAAGAAAGATAAAAGTTGATTATATTAATTGTGATAATGACCTTGATAACTACAAATGTGCTTTAGAACAGCTAGAGTCCACCATAAGAGAGTATAAACAAAGAGAAAATGATTATAGAGATCATATTGTCATTTTAGAGAGAGATGCTAAAGAAAATAATGATTCCATTAAGGAATAAACTGCTGAATTAGAAGCTTTTAGATCTAATAAGAAGATAGATGAACAAACTGTTGAAAAATTTAGAAAAGCTTCTAAAGATTTAACAAAAGCAGTTGAAATTGGGCAGTCTCCTAGGGACAAAATAGGTTTTGGTGTCAAAAATGAGCATGCTACCATACCACCACCACCTGCCAATATACATACACCATTTCCTAGAAAAGATTTGTCTTGGACTGGTCTCTCTTGTTTCAAAAAGCATGAAGATATTGAATTTAACTTAAATGCATACATACCTAATAATCTAGAAACATAAGAACACTAGTGAAAACCAGTGCTGTTAGGGACTTTGAAAAGGAAAAAATTGCTTTAAAACAGTGGAAAATAGATAACCCTGTTCTCTTTTCAAGAGAAGGAATTTTTGGAAGTAATTCAAGTTCTAAGAGTAGTTCACCCAAATCTAAATCAGGATCAAAGCCCTCTAAGTCTACTGTTAAATATGCTGGTATGTATAAGTCTGTTAGAGGTAATCAGAGAAATTGGAACGACCAAAAGTCTCATCAATTAGGAGAGGACTTTGTGATAAACACCAAACCTTGTTTCACCTGTGGCAGTTTTGATCACACTTATCAAGACTGTCAGGCACCAATGGAAGTGGTGGCTAAAAATCCTTTAAAGGACATGCAACCAAAAGCCATTCTTCTAAATGCAGGGGCAAAATCCTTTTCCCCTGCTAAGTATGTTGCCCTTGCTTTGAGAAACAAGGTATCTGATAAGTATGTAGTTCCTGCTCTAAGAAAGGTGAATGATGCATGTCCCAAGTCTAGCTCTTACATGACCAAACCAGCACCTCATACTGCATATAAATCTGTCTATAGAACCTACCAGCACACCAATAGAGGCCAAAATAAAAGATGGATTCCCTCTGCTAAGCATAGGGATTCCCCTGCTAAGTCTAGGGTATCCTCTGCTAGCATAGGTTTGCCCTCTAGAAACATGGGCAGATGGGGAAAAGTTATGAAAGCCTCAGCTCATTGGGTTGGGTACCCAAAAAGGGTACTCAATCCAATGGTGTATCTCTAGTCTTTGACAAGCTATCTTATATTAATACACGAGGTAGATCCAAGTCTGTAATGGCTTGGGTCCCCAAGAGAAACTAAATTGTTTTTCTTTTTGCATGTGACAAAGCAGCCCAGGAATGATAAAGCCTATTGGGATTATGGATGCTCAAGGAGCATTACTGGACATAAATCCTATCTGTCTAACTTTGTTCCCTTGCATGACAATGATGGTGTTTCTTTTGGAGATGGGCATGGAACAATCACAGGAAAAGGAACTATTGTCACAAATGAGATGACATTTGATAATGTCTACTTGGTGAAAGAGCTTAAGTACAATCTCTTCAGTGTGTCCCAGATGACTGATAACAAGAACTTTGTCCTGTTTACAGATACTGAATGCATTGTGTTGGGGAAGGAGTTTGTTTTACCACCAAACACTCCTATTGTTCTCAGAATACTAAGACAAAAGAATATGTACACAATTGATCTCAAGGACATCTCTCTTCAAGACAATGAAACCTGTTTCATTGCCAAAGCTTCAGTTGATGAATGCAAGAAATGGCATAGAAGACTTGGTCATCTCAACTTCAAGAACATGAACAAACTGGTCAAGTATAATTTGGTTCATGGTCTTCCTTCCAAGTATTTTGCCAATGATCATACTTGTGCTGCTTGCCTGAAAGGGAAGCAACATAGAGCCTCTTGCAAGTCAAAAACAAGCCTGTCCACTACCAAGCCATTGGAATTACTACGCATGGATCTTTTACTTCTTTGGCAAGCATAATTGAAGAAATGGTACTCCCTGGTGATTACTGATGATTTTTCAAGATTCACATGGACATTCTTTCTGTTTGAAAAGAGTGACACAACAGATGTACTCATAGGGTTCATCAATCAGATTGAACTTTCCAAAAGTATGAGGGTAGTGACCATGAGATCAGACAATGGTGGTGAATTCAGAAACAAGAAACTGGACACTTTTTGCACAAACAAAGGAATAAAGAGGGAATACAGTATAGCAAGAACACCTCAACAAAATGGAGTTGCAGAAAGAAGAAATAGGACACTTATTGAAGCTGCAAGGACTATGCTACCTGATTCTAAGCTTCTAGTTATCTTTTGGGCTGAGGCTGTAGCCACTGCTTGTTATGTTCAAAACAGGGCCTTAGTGGTTAAGGCACACAACAAGACCCCTTATCAGCTGTTCAATGGAAGACACCCTTTGATTGACTTCTTTAGACCATTTGGATGTCATGTGATCATTCTGAACATAATTGACAATTTAGGCAAGTTCAACGAAAAAGGGGATGATGGGTACTTTATTGGTTATTCATTAAACATCGAGGGATATAGGGTCTTCAACAAGAAGACAAGCAAAGTGACAGAAAATCTTCATGTAGATTTTCTTGAAGACAAGCCTGAAGATGTACAAACAGGTCCTGATTGGTTCTTTGACATTGAATTTCTTTCAAAATCCATGAATTATGTGCCTGTTGCTTTGCAGAATACTAACATTTCAGGTATAAAAGAACCAACTACTGTGGAGAAGCCACCATTGAGGTACATGACTGTACCCTCACTATTTCCCATTGATGATGCTGCTACAAAAACAGGTGAAGAAGATGATACATCTCAAAGGAAAGAGCAGCCAATCCCTTCCCCTGCTAAGTCAACTTCTGAAAGCAGTGAAATGGCTGAAAGTGGTGGAATTCAGGATTCCCCTGCTAGACCAAATGCTTCCCCTGCTAACAAAGAACCAATTGTCAATAATGTTAATGATGAAGAAAGAGAATCCCCACTAATTTCCTCATCTTCACCTATCTCTGGTGGTTCACTCATTTCCAGCAGTGGAAGCAGAATAATTAGGAATGGAGGTCCAAGTTATTCAGAGCTGCATTCAGCTCATCAGCATCCATCCCTTAGTCATGCAGTATCAGTTGGAAGCTCTTTTGAGAAGTTCTTTCCCAATCAAGATAGTCCCATAAATCCTGATTTGGAAAAGGATGAAACAGAAGTAATCGTGAGCATCCAGCCTACCTACAAAATCAATAAAGATCACCCCAAATCAAAAATCATAGGTGATCCTGAAGCTCCCAGACAAACAAGGTATCCAGCAAAGGAACACAACTTCATTGCAAACATCACTATGAAGTTTAATCATGACAACATGCAATGTTGTCTGTTTACTGCCTTTTTGACACAAGAAGAGCCAAAGAAGATTTTTCAGGCTTTAAATTATCCAAGTTGGGTTGAAGCTATGCAAGAAGAACTCTTACAGTCTGACATCCAAGAAGTGTGGATTCTAGTAGATTGTTTAACATGGGCAAGGCCTATTGGGACAAAGTGGGTACTCAGGAACAAAAAGGATGAGAGGGGTATTGTAGTCAGAAACAAAGCAAGACTGGTGGCACAGGGATATACTCAGGAAGAAGGTATTGATTATGAGGAAGTCTTTGATCTAGTAGCCAGGATTGAAGCCATTAGATTGTTTCTGGCTTATGCTTCATTCATAGACTTCACAATATACCAAATGGATGTTAAGAGTGCCTTTTTAAATGACACCATTGATGAAGAAGTTTATGTTATGCAACCTCCAGGGTTTGAAGACCCAGAACACCCAGACAAAGTGTACAAGGTGAAGAAGGCTATGTATGGACTTCACCAAGCTCCTAGGGCCTGGTATGGAACTCTTTCTAAATACATGTTGGATAATGGCTTCAACAGGGGGAAAATTAACCAGACCCTGTTTATCAAGAAACAAAAGGGTGAATTTCTTTTAGTGCAAGTATATGTGGATGACATCATCTTTGGATCCACAAATTCTATGCATAGGAAAGAGTTTGCCAAGCTGATGCAGGATAAATTTCAAATGAGTGCAATGGGTGAACTCAACTTCTTTTTGGGATTACAAGTTCAGCAGAGGAAATATGGGATCTTTATGTCACAAGACAAGTATGTGGCTGAAATTGTAAAGAAGTTTGGAATGTGTGAAGGAAAGAAAGTTTCTACTCCAATGGATAAGGAGCATCCTTGGGGCGAATATGGCCCTGGCAAGCCTATTGATGTCAGGAATTATAGGTCCATGATTGGATCTCTCATGTACCTTACAGCTTCAAGACCTGACATCATGTTTGTAGTCTGCTTATGTGCAAGATACTAAGTGGCACCCAAAGAGTGCCATCTGTTTGCTGTTAAGAGAATTTTTAGGTATCTAAAGTGTCATCCAACTTTAGGACTTTGGTATCCCAAGGAGTCACCATTTGAGCTAGTATCCTATTTAGATAGTGATTATGCTGGTGACAACAATGATAGGAAGTCTACAACAGGTGGATGTCAATTTTTGGGAAGCAGGCTCATATATTGGTAGTGTAAAAGGCAGACTATTTTGGCCACATCCACAACCGAAGCTAAGTATGTAGCAGCTGCTGTATGCTGTGGACAAGTTCTTTGGGTTCAGAACCAGCTGCTTGATTATGGGTACAATTTTCTTAAAACCAAGATATTCATTGACAATAACAACACCATTTGCATTATTAAAAATCCTGTTTTTCATAGCAAGACTAAACATATTGAAATCAGACATCATTTTATTAGAGATTGTTTTGAAAAAGGGTTGATTGTCCCAGAGGCAATTGATACAGAACTTAATGTTGCTAATCTTTTGACAAAAGCTTTTGATGTGGGGAGGTTTTAGTACTTGGTTACAAGTATTGGAATGGTCACTCCCTAACAATTGATGTCCAATTTGTCTTGTATATTCAGGAGTGCCTTATTGCTGTTGTTGTACATATGTTAGTCACTTTTTCCATTATTCTTCATTCCACTGCTTTTAAACAAAGATTCACCTGTTGGGGTTCATCCCCCTTCTAAGGCATTGTCCCTTGCTAAGATATTTTCTCTTCAGTTGGGTTTGTTCTTTCTAAAGTGGTTATATGTTGTTTTTAGACTTACAATGCAGAGATCCAAATGGCGCATACTACCCTATGGGAGGATCAGGTATATGCTCTATGTTTTAGGGGAGGTTAGGTCACACCTTTAGGATTTAGGGTATCCTTAGGATACTCATATATGATTCTAGATCATATCCACTGGTGATTAGGGGTTCAGAATGATGAAGACTTGTTGCAAAGCTTGTTAGAGTTCTGAAACCTTGAGGCACTATAATGTGTACTTAAAATCTTTATTCACCAGCTTGCTTTCTAAATTAAGATTTCTCGTACATATTGCCAAGACCAATTAACCATAGGAAAGGAATGGTAGGGATGGAGACTGGGGTATGCTTATTTTCTTGGGTTGACCAGGTGTAGGGTTGCTTATGTGTTAACTCTTTTTGTTTAGAACTTTGCTGAATGGAGGACTCTTGAGTTTCTATGTATCCAACTTGTGTCTACAAGGGTGTGCATTAGAGCAGAGCTATTTAGCATTGATCTATTCATGATTAGTCTAATACCCTTAGAAGGTTTCCCCTACTTTCATTTTTGATACCCCTGCTTGTTCAACATCCCCCTGTTTGACCGTTGACCGACAATACCGTTGCCCTGCTTATAGCCGTTGGGCCTGCTTGCTAACTTTTTGGTTAGGGAATATTTTATTCTTTTTTAAAGATATTTAAGGCGCTTTCTTCACTGACTGGTAATCTTTTCTTTATTATTTCAAATAAATTACTTTCTTATCAAGATTTATTTCTGATATTTTTGCAATTTTAAAATTTGGTCCAATAGCTCTTCAATTCGCCTATATAAACTTTATTCCCTTAACCAGCATGCCTACCTCTCTCTTTCGACCAAATCCCACTAAACTTTCACAACTATAAACCTTCAAACGTTTTCAAAATTTATCATGTCTCTCAAAATTGCTGCTAATCATAATCAAATTGCTCTTTTACATGATGAAACAACAGAATTTACTGATGTAGTTGCTTTTCTAAAATCATCATATTTTAGAGTAGCTCTTCTCATTAATCCCAGGATTTATACCTCACACATCTAAGAGTTTTGGTCTAACTCAATGACCAAAACAGTGGATGGAGAGGTCACAATTCAGAGCATGATAGATGGCCATCCCAAGGTAATTATACTTGCCTCCATTAGAGACAAGCTTGTTTTGGATGATGAGGATGGGATTGCTAACCTACCTGATGCCGAAATTTTTGAGGGTCTTGAAAATTGGGGTACACTCTTGCTAAAAATCAAAAGTGTAAGTTTGCTAAAGGTCAGTTTTCCCCACATTGGAAATATTTGATTCATACAATTTTATAATGTTTGTCACCTAAAACCACTACTATTAATGAATTTGGAAGTGAGGTTGCTTCTGCCCTGATATGCTTAGCAACAGGGCAAAAATACAGTCTTTCTCAAATGATTTTCAAAAGAATGGTCAAAAATGTTACAAGCAGTTCTAAGTTTTGTATGTACCCAAGGTTTACACAACTTTTGCTGAATATGAGTGAACATGGTCCTATCAAACACAAACGCCATTTTTCAGCCTCCAAACATACTACTAAACTGTTTACTACACTTGCTGCACCATCTCCACAATTTTCTGGCAGGGCTGTTCCACTCACTCCAATCATGATGAAACAAATCAGACAAGAAGCAACTAAAACAAAAGTAGCCACACACAAACCATCTGACCCCCTGCCAAAACTGATGATACCCCTACCAGCTCACTACCCCCTGCTGATCCATAAAATGAAAGGAGAACCAAAACCAGGTTTGCCAGGTCTCCCTTTCCTAGTAAATCTTCAAAAGTAGCAGAGAGGAGAGTCTCCAAAAGGTTGGAGCACACTGAGGGTTTGGCTGCCACTACTGTCTCATCCTCAAGGGATGAGCAGGATAGTGACACCATAAGTAAGTCCTTTCCCTCACTCAGTGATACCCAAAGAGGGGACCAATCCCCTTCTAGGGTTGAGAGCAGAATGCAACCATTGTCCATTTTAGAATTGACGACTATGTGCATTAGCTTGAAAGAGAAAAATGTACAACTTGTACAAACTGTCAAAAAGCAAGGTCTGGTTATCAATAATCTGGAGACCAGACTTGCTACACTGGAGGGGAGGAGAAAGCCTAAGCTTATTGTATCCACAGATGAGGATGCTTCCAAAGGGAAGGAAGTTCTTAACACAGATGAATCTACTCAGTGATTTGCATTTCCTAGTGGACAGGATCTAGGACAAGAAAAGATGGCCAGTGATGAGAAAGGAAGTGATAAGGGGAGTGCTACAAAAGATATTGCCCAAGCCTTGCTGAATATGGAAAATCAAGGAGAAGCCCCTGCTTCTACAAAAGTTTCCCCTGTTAAGGTTGATCCCCCTGCTGTAAGTCCTTCCCCTGCTAAACCTATTACACAAACATTTGTTAGGAAGAACAGAAGGCAACCAGCTCATAAAGTAATAAGAATTGGAGAATCTGCACCAAAAGCAAAACCAGCAGTGGATCCAAAAGACAAGGGAAAGGGGATAATGGTTGAACAGCCCAAGAGAAAGTACAAACATAAAAAGTCTGAACAACTAAGGGCTCAGGAAGAATATAATGAACAGGTAGCTCTCAGACTTCAAGAAGAAGAGCTACACATGTAAGATCAGAGAATGCAACAGATGAGGCCCAAAGAAATGCTTAAAGAGATTGAAATCATGCATAGAGAGCTAGATGAAAGGGTGCCTCATGTTTAAGAATTTCAAGATCAATGGGAAAAGGAGTTGGTGAATGCTCCTTTGGAATACATGTATGAACTGACTCTTTTAGTGTTCAGTTATCAAAAGGAATATCTGGAAAGAAGGTGAGTCAGATTCAGAAGGAAAAATATTTAAGGTCTGAAAAGGGGAGGCTGGCACACTACAAAGTATTGCTCAAAAGACACAAGAGATGGACTGATGCTCACTTCACAAACATGTCTTTTGAGGATATAGAGAAGGCAGTCAGACCAGTTCTAAGAGAGACAAATGTGGATAACTTCATTGGTATAAACACTACTGAAGAGGTTGAGTATCTCAGGAGGCAAAAGGAGATGATGGAGAGAGCTAGGGACTCCAGAAAAAGAAAGGCTGAAGGAACAACAGTGGAAACAACTCTAGCAAGTACATCATCCCAAGCAGGTGCAACTTTTCCAGCAATTGAGAGATCTGTTCTCAATACACAGAGAGCAGCCAAAAGGTTAAAAAGGATGGAAAAGGTTGGTATAGTTACTAAGGAAACTCAACATCCCTCCAATGAAGAAATAGATAAGCAACTGATTGTGCAAGAGAATGATGAAATCTCACCCAGTGAGTTTGGGAAGAAGTATGCCATAGTGGAATATGCTGTTTATGAACACAGGGGGATGACTTGGTGGAAGCTTACAAGAGCTGACAATACAGCACATACATTTTTGAGTTTAGATCTCATGTTTCAAACTTTAGATAGTGAGGACTTAGATGATCTATGGAAGCTTTTGAAGAAGACATTTGCTGCAAATCCTCCTACCGTGGATGGTGTAGAGAAGGATTGGGTAATTTGGGAATGCATGCACAAGATGTATGAGCATGAGATGTTTGATCCCATATTTGATGCAGTAAATAGGGGAAATCTGCTGTATTGGAAGTTGTTTACCAATTCTAGGGTTTATGAGGTAGCCATGGAAGGTGTAAGTGTTTATTTGCTTAATCATCGTTATTATCCTTTCACTCAAGAGACCTTGAGGAAGCTGGCACAGGCTGATTTGATTGTAGATGCTAAAGCACCTGTTGCTTATGATTTGGTAAGGTTAATGTATAGTCAACTTTGGCCAGGCACTTTGTAAGCATCCTCATCAACTAGTATTTATTCATAAACTTGTCTTTAGGCTAAAGCACAAGTTTAGGGGAGGATTGTTGGTAATAAATATAAGAGTATAAGTTACCCCTGCTAGTTGGTCAGAGTTTCCCCTGCTAGAGTAAGTTCCCCCTGCTAAATAACAAAGGCAGAGGGATTGGTGCCCCAAGCTGGAAGTCAAAGACCCTGCTACTAGATAAACTTGGAAGAGATTATAACGAGTTTCAGTTACTACTCCAAGATAGTTTCCTAGTTTGTTAGTAGTGATCTTGTACGTGGGTTCTTGTACTATAAAAGGACTCACTAGGTTGTCATGTAAAATACATATTTCTCTGTTCATTTCATTTCACACTTTAAGGTTTTGTAACCCTAATACCACTATTAGGTATTCATATATCTATGATATATTAAAGTTCAACGTTGATTTAAACATTTGTTCTTGTGCTAAACATTATATTCCGCATCTTGTTTGGTTACTTTTTGTTGCAAAGTTTCTCTAGTGTTAGATTGAGTTTACTCTTTCTATCACAACCCTTAAACAAGCTAAGGTTTAAGATCTGAGTTTGGGATCAACACATGATTGTAGCGAGTCTTATAGCCGGATAACACATAAAATAATCATGGCAAAACAATTAACTATTTTTTTATGTATTATATTTAACCAATTAATTTTAATTATATGTTTCTAATTAATAATTAATTTTAATAATTACTATCTTGTTATTTTTTATAATTAATGACAAGTACACAATTTAATTGTCAAATAAAAATAAAACAAATAACTAAATTAGGTTTCATGCATGCGGTTTCGCCTGTTTATTTAAAACGTGTACCCGTAACCACCAAACGAGTATGACTCGTGATGCCACTGTTGGGAATTAATATCTAGTTAACGATGTAACTACGAGTACGCAGCGGAATGGATCTAGTTTGAGCAATTATGATTAACACATAATTAATAATAAACAATAAAGTACAGTCGAAAACTAACCTTCGTCCAAAAGCAATGAAACTAAAACGAGTGATAAAATATACCACCTATACGGTTGCTCACACAAACACGCCAAACGAACACGTCCGGATTGCTAGCCGAAATTCACGTATAACCAAACAACCAGTGTTGTAACTTGAATTGGATCAAAACCAAATCAAGTCCTCAACAGCTTTTTGTTCCAACTAAGAAGCCCAATACCTCTTTGTACAAAAGGAGTCCAATAACAGCTTATGCCTAAAATTATACTGGGAACAAGAACCGTCTGCTGCAACACTTTGACAACAGGAAACCACAATCTAAACCTTTAAATCAACAACCTGAGGATCAAATCAAAACCGGGTGACCTCCTCAGATTATTGCTGCAATTGAATTGAGCGATTCAAAGATCAAATCCCTAATTAGGGTTTATAAGTGAATCGTTTTGGAGAAGATCAAGAGGCAAATGTGAGTGAGCTCCTGTGATTTTCAATCTTGTGATTTCGTATGTTATTGAGAGTAGGGTATGAAGGAGTATTTATACTCCTCAAACCCTCCCTATTGATAAGCTCCAAGTTCAAGTTCTAGGCCTTATCAATTACCAAATTCTAGGCCTTATCAATAACCAAATCAGGTTCTATCGCAACTCTTACTTTCCTCTTATCCCAAACGAAATTCAAACACCCTCTAGATCCTTCTATAGCCTGCAAGAGACTTAGAATATCTAAGGACTTTGTACTAATCGTTTGTGTCCAAATGGTTCATAGTCAGAAGCTTTTATACGTGAAACACTAAACGCATTCTAGTATTTTCATGTGTGTGCCCCTAATAGGCTCACACGCCTCTAGCGACACTTGGCTCATTCCAACTAGCATGAACTAACAATCTATTAGTACGATCATTCAATGTCTAGTCTCTTTATATCTAGCTTCTTGCTAATTCTTTGTATAAAATTAATGACGTTCCAAAACTAAAAAAATAGTACAATTCTAAAGAACGAAACACCATAATGAGTTTACATCCTTTTAGACTTCTTTTCACATAAAAGACCAAAACTTTGCAATAAGTAGTGATTGTGATGTGGCCCTAGTAAGGAATGGTGTAGTGGTTCACAACCTGTTTGTGTTGCAAATTATTTAAAGGGTCCCAAACACAACTAAGCTTCATTCATTACATACCTCCTAGAGACCATACTATTACATCTTCATTATAAATAAGCTTGACTTAAGATCACTGTGTGTGAATGTGTCACAAGAGTGGTAGCTAGTTGTACTAGTTTGTGAAAGAAAATGCTAGTTTTCGCAGAGTTCGAATGCGTGATTTGCTAGGTGGGTGATGATCAAGATGGAGAAGCAGGGTACGTGCATTACTAACTCATCAAGATACCGAGCCCTAATCTTTGGTCAGGGCTCGTGTGTTTGGGATGAAATCATGCATGGTGTGGTTAGCAAACGACGTGATGCTAATCACACCAAATCAAGTGGGTTAGTGATTCATGTACCCGTCTTCACCATCATGACCACCTCAACCTTTTAACGTCGAAGATACCATAGTTTCAACATATGTAAGTCTTGCTGCTAAGGTTTGTGCATTGTTTTTCAAGGTTTATGCAAACATAAAAGAAACATAATATTTGTCACACTTATAACTGTTCACCCTTACATAAAATCTGTTCATATTTATAAATTTATGTATAGATGACTCATTTCGGGGCTAGTTGATTCCGCAAGTGAGTTGCTACACCATTTGGTTGGTATATATATGTGATCCAAGGTCTTTACCAATAAATCTAACATGTTTAATTTATCACTGAAATTAAAGGTATGCATGGCTCATTAGAATGTAAAAAATGATAAGTGTGTTGTATACATAAACTGTTATCAAGATGTATATATGATTTGGATCGAAAACTACATCAACTCTAGCGTCTCGCTTTTAGATGGAGCAATGCAAAACTATCCCGATCAAAGTAAACCCTGTGTCGTGGTCTCGTGGATCATCTAGCTAGATGATCGAGGTTGGAATTAACCTAGGTTCTACATGATGGCTCGTATGTGATGCCATACTTCCAACAACATATGTGGAGATCAGTAGATGTGTCTTTGAATTCATTTTTTTAACGGAAATGTGTATCAGTTTCTTGTTGCAACGTGATACACATTTCCGTTAAAAAATGAATGACATCAAACGACAGATTTTAAATCCATGAGCATATTGTTTATATATTTTTTACTTGTTCATGCAGGTTTACTTAAGCCTTATAAAGTTCGACCCGATGATATTAGTTGCAGGTTGTGATTGTGAATATCGTGCTCGTGGATTCGTCGGTGCTAAAATACTACCCTTGTCAATGAAAAGTTGAAAATATGGTTACTCGTAATGTTTTGTCATTATAAATACGGTTTTGAGTTTTCAAAATATTATGATTTACTTGTCAATTCATGTCCCTAGCAAAATAAGTGGTGATGATGACGGGAACCCCTTCGACACGGGCAAGGTTATAAGGACAAGGTCTCTTTTAACCTTTTTGTAAACCTGTCGCTAATCTTTAGACTTTTTGTGCCTTAAGTTCATGATGACGTTGGTGTCGTGGTGGTGGTAGTGGAAAAGTAGTACTGATTATATCACCGGCTACCATTAAGCGATGGTGGCGCCAATAACGACCTAAAAATATACTAAACGTAAACCAAACACCACTAAAAAGTACACGAACGAGCCAAATTAACCATATATATGCAACAAGCTGATCATAAGAAGAACCTTAAATATCCTTCTTCATTCATTTATGCACAAGACGATTATACTTTGCGCAAGTGGTGGCTCGAATGTGGTCCTTGCGAAGATTTAGTGGATCACAACCTGTTAGTGTGACCACTTTCTGAAGGTCCCAAACCCCAACCAAGCTTAATTATTCATCACACAATCACACATAGTCGCACGTGCAATAATGAGAACGGAGAACCCAATGACTTATAGAACGTTTAAGAGTTGAAAATTTTGAAAACATGTTGTTTGCTTCGAGTCTATGATCAGGAAGCAGCAAAGCCACGTGCACCCAACAAGTCATATTAAGCAAACAAGCACAACACATTTTGATCATTTGCCACCCATAAAGTGTTCACTAAATGGCGAAAAAGTTAGTTCGACGTCTTTTGAGGTATCAAAAGTCGTACCTAAAGGTCTTTTGTTTCTTTAAAGGCTGGTAGGTCATGATTGTTGTGGGGTAGTTATGTGCCTCATGCTTGTGTGGAGCATAGTTCAAAACCGAAATGAACCAAAAAAGATCTAAAATGTTCGATTATCGTTTCGGGTCGGTTTGATCTTTGATTTGTTTTGCTCAGCCCTACTTGTGTGTATACAGCCGATAGGTTTTTGTTGAACGACAACTAAGTACTCGCAATATTTACATCACAAACTATTCAACAGGTTGTAAGCAGGACTTGGGAAGTCTTCTCACACAATAAGAAGTACAATTGAGACACGAGCCGTTTGGTGTATTGAGCCGATAAATGATCTAAACACACTCAAACCGAAATAAAATGCGTTTCAGGTTAATGTCATTGGAGTATAGTGTTTACTATGCACCCATTATCACCGGGGCGACTTGGCTTACCCAAGATCCTCAGTCAGTCGAGTTAGCTAAGTGAAAACAGTATGTGTGTTAATGCTTCTTGTGACTAGCTCGGACAATGTACGTGGTGTGACCATCCCGACCCCTCCTCTGACCACCCAAGATATGTATTTAGTGAGCTTTGATCATGAGACCTTCTCAAGCAGACGAGTCTGCATGCAGGTCCATCGAATTTCGCTCTTGTCTCATATATATAGAACTTCATCGACAGTCCACCCGGCATCAGGGTGCAGTGTATAAAAAATTAAACTAGATGTTCCAAGCAAGTTTTTAAAAAACATTAAGGGAACACAATCATGGTTTTCAGTACTAAAAAAGTTAGGATATAGTCATTTCAAACCGTCAAAATGGGAGAAAGTGTCATGTGAAGCTAATATAATATGTTTCGATGTCACAAAGGACTTGCTAACTTTTCGTTGATGTGATACTATCATAATCGTACAACAAAACCTTATTCAATGTCTCATGATAATTCAGAAAGAAAATGATGTAATGTACGTAGTTTGGTAGCGATCCATCAGAATGATTTATCAACCGAGATCGCGACTGGAAGTGAATTTTCGAATGGGATAGAAAGACAAAGATCGGCTAAATACGTAGTATCAGATGGAATAACAAAGTATGAGATAGAAAGACAAAGATCGGCTAAATACATAGTATTACATCGGCTAAATATATATACTCGAAGTGAATTTTGGCAACTCGAAGTGAATTTTTTCGTTGGAATTTTCTTGTTTCGGGTCCAATCAAAGAGTATACGAGTTCTATTAGAGCTCACGGAATTTTATGGATACAAATAATTTATCGAGTGTTCTATGTGTGTAACATAACACTTGATCTTTAGTTGAATACACAATGCGATAATTCCCTCGGACATAGATCATCGGCTGTCAAACATTCTTACTTCTCTTACTAACAATATGGATGCGATTGCACGATCGTCTTTAGGAGAGCGGATATGATGCCATCGCACATGGTCACTGTTTGACGAGAACCATAATACACTTCTCTTGTAATATATACACCATAATACACTTCTCTTGTAATATATACACCATAATACACTTCTCTTGTAATATATACACCATAATACACTTCTCTTGTAATATATACACCATAATATACGATGCTCAAAATTTTCTCTTGTATACATCACACAAAAGGAATATACGAGGCTCAAATTTAATTAGTTCATGATATGCACTACTAATGCATAAATAATTTTCTGTGTTTAACGTCTGTTTGGTAATAGCACAAGATCATCAATATCCAGGACACAACGTTGCATAGTTGTGTGTTCCAAGCATGGTTATAAATAGCGAGGCGTGGCGTAGCGGCATATCCAAGCTACAAGCTTTAGCGTCTAAAGCGAAGCTTTAGCGTTTTTAAAGCGTGGCTTATGGCGGCAAAACCTATAAAAATATCTTTACGTTTTATCATATTTCAATGTTATATTTATATTCAGTTCATAATAAGTGTTGTACATAATAATTAAAGTTATAAAACTCTCCTTACATGTAATAATATTCATTTTTTAGAGTTGAATTCAAAAAATTACCGCACATCATGTCGTAGCGTGCCTTGACCTATAGCGTTGCGTGGAGGCCGCGCCTCAAGCTTTAGCGCGCCTTAAAGCGAGCTATAGCGGGCTGTAGAACCATGGTTCCAAGTTCTTGGTGCTTTCGTTTATTCCTACACGATATAACAAGTATCATGAATAAGGACAAAATAAAAGTTGGGCTTATTTGAGCCCATTTGTCATGTATGTACGATGGTCCATCTAGCCCAGAAGGATTTAGTTAAAAAATTACAAAAACACCCCAAAATTTTTTACCATTTAAACAAAAAATTAATTGCACACAACAGGTTTCGGAAATACAAATTCGTCACAAATGACCCTCTAACTTATATCAAAACTAGGGTTGATGCCCGCGCTCCACCGCGGGTTTTTTGGGACGTGGTTAGGTAAAAGGGTAATAATGAGACAAACTGATATGTAGCTATAGCATAATTCTAAAAATAGTTTTTACATAAGTATTGCACATGGCGCATGGGATCCAGCATAATTATTTACATATTTCATTCAGTAAGTTGTCATAGACACGTATCCGCCATGACATATAGTTATAACAGTAGCATAAGTACAATATTTGTTAATCTGGCTAGGCCGATTTTTTCTTCTTGTCAGTTGCTTCTATGTCAGGTAAGAGCGAACGCTTGGCAGTCGTAGTCTTTCTTTTCAGTTGTTTGTCTTTGGTTGGTCCAACAGTTGTTTTAGCATTGTTTAGCATAACGTCTTCCGGAGGAGTACCTACATATGATGAATAACATAATTAGTTCAAAATATAGTAATTACTTTAATGATATTTTTGTTAACAGTTTCTTAATAGTTAATAAAAGTTTGTGTGTGAATATATGCAGGAAGTATATAACTCCTTCCGAACACATAGCAGGCAGGTCAACGCAACAGCAAGGCGTTTTCATAAAAGACAATGTTAAACCAACTTTGGCCATGATACCTGTCAAATTCAAGCAAATGACATTAGATTTGGCCCACGATAACATTTACGGAAGTTTCAAAGCATGAGCAATTAACATTTTCAGCAATAGTTTTATGAACAATAGTCTCAGCAAGCAATCCAAACACCCCTATATATATTTGCCATCTAAAAGAATCCCACTCTAGGCATTCAGTTCAATCAATTCGTAAGCTACACTTTATAAGATAAAAAAGCCCATATCTTCTTGATGGTGTACCTAACTCTTAAGACTCGATCACCAAACTATACGATTAGATATATTAAGGACGGGAGTTTGATATCATATACTTACTCTCTTTTCTCCTGTAAATAGGCGTGATAGAAATTTCCTCTTCTTAGTATCAAATATCTTTAAACCAATATGAAAGAACGACCTTTAATTGCACAAATATCTGGTAATTTGACTTGCAAATTTAATGTCGTATAAATTAACAAAATGTACCTGCCAATTGCCAAATCGACCTAGTCTGGACAAACATCAAATTTGTAAATTTTTATTTATTTCAATAAAAGACCACATATTCATTACTAAAACTTGCAGAATCTAACGCCAGCAGATATTACTAATTTTGGCATTTTATGAGCAAAATATCCGTAGCATTCACCATTTAAGACTTTCAACCCATTTCCTTTATATCTGTTTTCTTTTCTAATTTCACCTTTCGGGTATGATCCATTAATTTTTAAAAGTTAGCCATGGTTCAGATAACGATCCAAAAGCTCATGGATAAAAAAATACCACTAGTTGGCCATGATCAGTACCTACATTGTGACTAATATCCACTGCAAGGATTACAACACCAACAGTAGCATCTCACTACATCATATTAGGAACATGTAAAAAGGTTAAAAATAGCTTATGCAAAAGGAATTATAAGTAATTTCAAACCTACCAATTTTAACTCATAATAGATTTGTAGTAATAACTTGTATCCAGCAAACTCACTTCCCGCCACTACATACATATATTGGTCGCCTAAGTAGCATACTTGCATCAAACTATTTTCAGCTAATGAGACATCAAAAGTAAAAGTAACCCATTTGGCTTTAACTAAACATCCAAAAGGGCTTAATAGTGTTACTAAAACAAAGCTACGTATCTATTATGTACGGCTAATAATAGGAGGAATCAAATAGTCTGGTTTCTGAACTTGCTACTGTAATGGCACAAGGAGTTCTTATTCATGAATGTCAATTTCTTATGGTTTATGTAGCTTCTTTACAGGTAAAAGACACTGTATTGTCATAACCATTGCTTGAAGAATTTTATTCTTTCAAATATCTTCCAGAGTACTAAACTTTAACTTTGTTTTTTAGAAAAGATCTGATAACTTTATGTGTTATAAAATGGCGTATCCTTTACAGGAAAACATACCTATCCTTCATATTTGCTTATTCTATCCTCAACACCTAACTTTTGACTCGACACACACTTCAATATCTAAAATGGCCTATAAGTATGACAAACTGGAACTTGTGACAAAAATCAAACTAAGTACTTATTAATGTCAAGTCAAGTGAGTTTCTAGAGCCAAATTAGCCAAGACAGATAAGTGGTCACGATGACGTATACAGCTTAATTTAATATATGAACTAAAATTTTGAATAGAGTGAGATCTAAGGTGATTGTCTATGGGATTATGCATGACTTCTTCGATGATCAACATAATAAAGAACCACCATTTCTCTTCTATAAAGTTTAAAATATCTGGCCATAATGCCGGACAACCTAAAAATAATTAGGGCCAATTTAAAACTCATAAAGAATGAGATCTTTGTTACCTTCTTGAAGACGGTCTCATAGCAGTCCCACGATAACTCAACGGTTCTGATATATTATTATCCTTCTAATCTGTTCTAATCTGGATACATTTGACCTAATTCAGATGAAAGCACGTTCTAATCTGGACACATTTAGACTTTAGAATAATCCATGTCATCACGTCAATGTCAGCTCTCATAAGTCAAATGTTTGAGAATCTTTCCTCTGTAAATTGGTTTCTTCAACATACATGAGTACATAAATAATGAGATGTAAAGCTGCAACACATAGATATTCTTATGATTATTATCTAAATAAAGGAAAACCATACCTTCAACATGGTGTCATCTGGTTACGTCCTTTTTGTGGCTCTTCCACCTGATTTAATCCTGATTTTTATTTGGGGTTTTTATTAAGCTTTTATGTTTGAGGATTTTCTGTGTGCAGGATTAATTGATCTGATAAACGGTTATATGGATAATGAGTAAGGGAATGATATAATTTTCAATAAAAATCAACTAAAATCATGGGAGTTTGTTATTCTAAATAAATTATTAAAACATTCCATATATTAAATCCTAAAATTTCAATTTTCAATAGATTAAATCCTAAAAATAAAATCCTTATGAATAATCCTTAAAAAAGAAGAAATGAAATTATCAACAGGACAACATAAATCTAAAAATCTGGTTATCATCATTATTAGTAATCACATATATTCTATAAAAAAATAATTATAACCGATTATAATTATCATTCTGAAAATACAAATCCAAGTATCCAAATAATCAATTCTATGCATAAGAACATACATGAAGTTAATTAAGAAACATACCTGTAAACGAATTCGATTATTTTTAGTTCCATATTAGCATTCGTGTATTGAATCATACACACACGAATAATTGAAAGATCAAACTTGTTGAAAACGGTTTTAGGGATCTGAAAAGTAACTAATTGATTGAAAATGATTTTAGGGATTTTGTTAAGTTCAGAATTAGGAATAAGGGATATCAAAGTTTTGATTGTGAATCTGGTTGTTGGAAACGGTAAAGTATTGATTGTGAATCTGGTTGTTGGAAACCGTAAAGTTTTGATTGTGAATCTGGTTGTTGGAAACCGTAAAACGTAAAAAGGCTATGTGAGAGAGGGGCGTTTTTTTTGTTTTTTTTAGTTCCAAAAATTACCATCTATTATTATAGTTATAATAACTTACACGTGTATTATAAGTTTATAACAATAGCTCATGAGCCGCAAGTCCGCAACACGTGAGTATTTTTTACCTCGTCTATGTACCACTTATGAATGAAACCAATTCATAATTGTTGTGTTTTTTATATGAAAAATGGATTCAAGGAGATGAATATTATAATTTATATTTTTTATTTGTGAATTTTCTTAAATCCATTTGGTGGATTCCGTATTGTTTATTATAGATTACGAAATACATAAAAAGTTACATTCTATTAAAAATATGCGTGTCGGTTATAAATCGGCTTAATCATAACGCGTGTGTATCCTCCCACTCGTTTAGAACAAATTGAATGAACAATGTGGTTTTGTCAAATTGCAGGCATGGTTATAAATTTGAAAGTGCATTCTATAATTATTTCACTTTTACGAGAAACATATTAATATTTGTTCTCGTAAAAGTGAAATGATTAAAACACCCTTATTTTTTATTCATTTGTTTTCTTCTCTTTTGTTATGTCAATTGCCGGATGTTAATGAAGATTATGTATTAATGATGATAATTGACAATTAAGATATGCAATTTAACTAACTATGGAACTTTACCTGTTAGGTCATCATATTGCTAATAATGAAACAAATTTGAAAACTTATATGATCAGTTGAGTATCTAAATGTGAAAACTTATACTGTATGATATATAGATTTAACCCTAGTTTAAATGGTAGCACCGAAAATAGAAATTAAAGGGAGCACTTCAATCATCAAGTTTTCGATAACTGAAAAGATGGATCAAGTCCGATTAAAATTTCCTGAATTGACCTTGCCCACTACTCCACTGGTCCATATCAATATTCTTCAAAGTTAAAAGTATAGAATAAGAACAAAATAATATCTCCACAACAAGAGGGAATTTATTGACTTATGGAATCACGAACTAGAACCTCACACTAAGTATACTATTCGAACTGTTATATCATAATGTGTGATAATGTGACATATGATTCTTCTTGCCTGGATAAATAAACTAAGAACATGTTTAAAACATGATAATCCTTTGTTTTGTAATCTTAACAATGCTAGGCGTCCTTCAATTCAACTATAACTTAGGGTATCCAAATGACGATTTCGGAGATGATTCAAGCCATAACTTTGGTGCGAGGCCCTATTGTTAGGGTGGGGGTGTCGTTCAGCGTTACCCGTCAGCATTATTGGCACCGGCCGGCCTTATAACCCCCGATACCTTGTGCTCTAAGTGGACGTGTTTAAATGTCTTTAACAAAATGGCACATCTTGAATCAGAAATCAAGTATTGCTAGACCTAATTCGAATAATGGAATGCCTCATGAAGATTCTAAATTATATTGGATAATTTGTCACGCTATCTAAAGTAGTGGGATTCTTTTTTAGTTATTCGGCATGTTCAATTTTAAAAAAATGTTTCGAATAATTCGACTAATAGCATAAATAGAGTACTGATGGTACCACACTGGACTCACAAGTTGCTAGAGAAGCTTGTTATTCGCAATAGCAATGGGGTTCGGAGAAGAAACAAACTTCTTGCCACAACTCAATAACCCGATATGTGTTGTAAGCCCACAATTTGTGTCGCCACACCCTATGGAGATGTTGAGCGGAAAGAAATTGTTAACTCTTAGCGATGGTAACTTTGGTGTCACTGATGTTAATGGTAACTTGATGTTCAAAATCAAAGGAAAGTTACTGAGTCTTAGCGGCAAACGTCTCTTAGTTGATGGTCTTGGCAACCGTATCCTCACTTTAAACAAAAAGGTTATGTTTCTTATGTTGCAACTAAGTTACTGATCCTAGGGAGTGTCCATATCCATGCGCCTTTAGACACAGTTTAATACTAAGTGCATACTCTAACATTTTTCTGCATAAAACTTATGACATATGGAGACTAATATGTTGTTTATGTGTTCAGCTATATAGTGGACGCAAAACATGGCAATGCTTTAGAGGTGATAGTTCAGACCCTAGAGATCACTTATTCACCGCTAAATCATCATATCGAACACAATTCAAGACTTCACTTGATGTCTTTTTGGCTTCCAACCGAAGACAAGATGTCGCTGACTTCAAAATCAAGGGCAACTGGTTTGAAAAACGTTGTTCTGTTTTCGTGGGAGAGAGTACTAATATCATTGCAGAGGTAACGTACATATGCTAATTTAGGTTCATGTTAATCGGGTACACTAATTAAGTTTTATGTCAAAAAATTTAGGTGAACAAGAAACAATCTGTTCCAAACATTGCCTTTGGAGTCGACGCATATAGTGTTAGGGTGGATCCAAATGTTGATTATGCGTTTATCGTTGCACTCGTGGCGATTCTCAATGAGATTAACGACGATAAATGTGACGACGATGTGAAGAAGTGAGCACACAAATGGCATATCTTTCTTAATAGTGTGATGTTATGTATGCTTAATAAATTGCGAAAGAAAAGTGTACTTATGTTTATTTGTGTGTTTGCTGTTCTATGACATTAGTAGCATCTCGTCAAATGTAAAACATTAGATGAAATGCATCAATAATACTATAACTTTCGAAAAAGCATTATATGTGTATTCTAGCATCTGCCCTTAATTAGATGCACAACCTTGCCAATCCTAGTCCGAGTTAGCCTGTTGATCTAATTACCATTTACGATCCAACCCATCATGCATGGTCACATCAAGTTAAACCCGAATCAATCAGCCCTTGAACTAGGAACCGTAAACCCCGAGAAGGCCAGGTTTCAAGTTGAACGGGTTAACTCGGACCAGATCCATTGTTATATAATTCATCGAACCACTTGCCTGATCATGTAAAGAAGCTGGTTTGAGTTCCAATTCAAATGCTAATAGTATAGTGCACGTTATCTCATGCAAAGTTTGTCGGGACAATTGCAAGTGAACCGTTGCATCTTGATGGAGAATGTTTATCATTTGCCCTTTAGAGTGATATATTTATGTAATTGTTGTGTTGCACAATCTGTAGTAGGAACAAAACTGAAACTGAAATTATTTTTATTTAAAGGTAATTATACTGTTAATAAATACATTTCGTTTGACTGTGTTAGTATTATGTTGTATTTTGTAAAAAAACATGAAATTATCGAAGCAAAATTGCCAAGAAAAATCCCGTAATTTGATCAAACTCTTGCTACAAAATTCAAACATGATTTGAACCTCTTTAGGTCCAACATTACTAGCTAGTGTTCGCACTTAAAACTAAAAAATCCGAGACTAAAACATGTCCTTCAATTTTGTAATCTTAACAATACTAGGCGTCCTTCAATTCAACTATAACTTAGGTTATCCAAGTGACGTTTTCGGAGATAATTCAAGCCATAACTTAGGTTAGGATACCAAATTCTCTAAGGCTTATATAACTTGGAAATGTATAATATAACCAGAAAACATTCTCCCGTCGCCACTTAATCACAGGACACCTCCTGACACACAATACTTAACTCGGTAAACAAAAATGCTAAAAATCAAAAAACAAAAAAACTATAACTAAGCTGTTAAGTTTGGTGCGAGGCCCTATTGTTACGGTGGGGGTGTCGTCCAGCGTTACCCGTCAGCATTATTGGCACCGGCCAGCCCTATAACCCCTGGTACCTTGTGCTCTAAGTGGCACATATTGAATCAGAAATCAAGTATTGCTAGACCTATTTTTGAATAATGGAATTGACATGCCTCATAAAGATTCTAAATTATATTGGATAATGTGTCACGTTATCTAAAGTAGTGGGATTCGTTATTACTTATTCGGCATGTTCAATTATAAAAAAATGTTTCGAATAATTCGACTAATAGCATAAATAGAGTGATGGTACCACACTGGACTCACAAGTTGCTAGAGAAGCTTGTTGTTCGCAATAGCAATGGGGTTCGGAGAAGAAACAAACTTCTTGCCACAACTCAATAACCCGATATGTGTTGTAAGCCCACAATTTGTGTCGCCACATCCTATGGAGATGTTGAGCGGAAAGAAATTGTTAACTCTTAGCGATGGTAACTTTGGTGTCACTGATGTTAATGGTAACTTGATGTTCAAAATCAAAGGGAAGTTACTGAGTCTTAGCGGCAAACGTCTCTTAGTTGATGGTCTTGGCAACCGTATCCTCACATTAAACAAAAAGGTTATGTTTCTCATGTTGCAACTAAGTTACTGACCCTAGGGAGTGTCCATATCCATGCGCCTTTAGACAAAGTTTAAGACTAAGTGCATAATCTAACATTTTTCTGCATATAACTTATGACATATGGAGAATAATATGTTGTTTATGTGTTCAGCTATATAGTGGACGCAAAACATGGCAATGCTTTAGAGGCGATAGTTCAGACCCTAGAGATCACTTATTCACCGCTAAATCATCATATCGAACACAATTCAAGACTTCACTTGATGTCTTCTTGGCTTCTAACCGAATACAAGATATCGCTGACTTCAAAGTCAAGGGCAACTGGTTTGAAAAACGTTGTTCTGTTTTCGTCGGGGAGAGTACTAATATCATTACAGAGGTGACGTACATATGCTAATTTTAGTTCAAGTTAATCAGGTACACTAATTAATGTTTATGTCAAAAATTTAGGTGAACAAGAAAAAATCTGTTCCAAATATTGCCTTTGGAGCCGACGCATATAGTGTTAGGGTGGATCCAAATGTTGATTATGCGTTTATCGTTGCACTCGTGGCGATTCTCAATGAGATTAACGAAGACAAATGTGACGACGATGTGAAGAAGTGACTACACGAAGGCACATGTTTATTAATAGTGTGATGTTATGTATGATTAATAAAATGCGAAAGAAAAGTGTATTTATGCTTATTGTGTGTTTGCTGTTCTGTGACAATAGTAGCGTCTCGTCAAATGTAACACATTAGATGAAATGCATCAATAATACTATTATAACTTTCAAAAAAGAATTATATTTGTATTCTAGTATCTGCTCTTAACTAGATGCACAACCTTGCCAAGCCCGGTCCAAGATAGCCTTTTAGGCTAATTACCATTTATGATCCAACCCACCATGCATGGTCACATCAAGTTAAAGCCGAATAAACCAGGAACAGCAAACCTCGAGAAAACCAGGTTTCAAATTGAAGGTGTTAACTCAAACCAGATACATCTTTGTTACGTTATTCATCGAAAGCACTTGCCTCATCATGTAAAGAAGCTGGTTTGAGTTCCAATTCAAATGCTAATAGTATAGTGCATGTTATCTCATGGTAGCTTGCATACTGGCACACTTTACCTAATTGTAATAAAAGCCATGTTACTTTTCATCATAAAACGACATTAAACTTTTCAGCTACCACAACAATATCAAATACCTCCTCACTCACACAAATCAAACACACTGTTGAATATATTAACCTATTGTGAAAACTTTATAATAGTTTAAAGGTTACTTTTGTAAATTTTTAGCTACTTTCTTTGTGTGTCAATTGTGCATGTCTTCAAGGGGTGTTTATGCCAAACCTACATAGTTGCTGTTGTATATATTCTTCGCTTCTCAGTTGTTAGGGTTGAATAACACATATCTTATCGCCGTTCTTCTTCTTTTTTCTCTCTCACTAAACCAAAAACATGTAAACATTTAATCATTTGACTCTGTTAATAGTTTTAGTAGTTTTAAGTTGTTATTCTCTTGTATTGTTGGGTTGCATCCATTTTGGGGACAACTCTTTTCTCTTGTATGTTGATAGCACCTGATTAGGGACTATCTGATTTGGATTATAAGTTAATATATCACGTGGGGAGGTTGGTTGAGTGCAAATACTTTGTGGTCTTACTTATTTTTACATGGTATCAGAGCTCCAGGTTGGATCTTTATTACAAAGTTTTTGGGAAAATCACTTAAAAATATAGTAAACTTACCACTTTTTATGGTTATGTGTACTAAACTATTTTTTCTCATTGTGTGTATTAAACTTTTAAATTCATATCATTGTATGTACTTTACGACCATTTTACCCCTACTTTTTTCAAATTTTGAAGGACAAAATGGTCACTTTACAAGGCAAATTCGTCTCAAAATACACGCAATGATCAAAATTAAAAAGTTTAATACACACAATGAGAAAAAAAATAGTTTAATACACACAACCATAAAAAGTGGTAAGTTTACTATATTTTTAAGTGATTTTCCCAAAGTTTTTTACTAAGAAAACTATTCTTGGGGGTTTCAAAAATTGTGTGGTTAAATCGGGTGTATATCACTGGATTCTCATTCTTTCTTGAAAAGTTTTCTATTTTGGGGTTTTTTTAAAGGTTTTTGGTTTATCTTGGTTGTGTACTCAAGATCTTTTTGTTTTAAAGTTGTTCTTTGTTTCTGGGTACTTATTACTTTGAAATATAAAACTTTTTTTGAAAACCCTAATTTTTTAAATTGGGGCTTTTGTGTTTTAATAGGTTTTCTGTTGAATTTTACCCTGCAGGTATCTAATTGGAAGCTAATATTAAACTTTTTTGAAAACCCTAGTTTTTTGAAAATTGGGGCTTTTGTTTTTCGAGAGTTTTTTGGTTGATTCTAACCTTGTAGGTAGGGGTGTAATCGAGTCGAGCCAAGCTCAAGCTTAGTGGGGCTTGAGCTTGGCTTGATACTAAAATTGTAGGCTTGAGCTTGGCTTGATAGCTTGTCAAGCTTTACCAATCCAGGCATGAGCTTGGCTTGATAAGGCTTGATAAAATCTTGAGCTTGGCTTGAAAAGCTTGAATGTGTATAAATTTAATTTTTTTATAATAAAACTCATAAATAAACATATTTACAAAAATAAAAAAACAAAAATTATTACTTAAAATAAATTTGATTTATTTAACATTAATAAAACCAATAACAAAATTATCGTACAATCTTGGTTTCTAAATGTGTTTTGCACTCTAATATGATTAAGGTCCCAAAAGCCATTGCATAATGTGAATGCGAGCACAATTTATATACGTTGCGTTTAGTATTAAAAAGAGTACAAATAATATTTATACACACATTGTATTTCACCAAGTACCGAGTAAATGCAATAATTAAATTAACAAAAATAAATAATCATTTAAAATACAAAGAACTAAAATATAAATGCAATCATATTTAAAATTTCTTCTAAAATATATTATTTATTTATGAAATTAGCCCTTAAAATTAGGTAAATACTCAAATTAGCAATTAGTTGCTTATATAAATTCATCATAAAAACATATTTTTGATAGAGCTTGAAAAAGCTTGATAAGAACTCGAGCCGAGCTATCAAAAGCTTGAGATTGAGCTTGATATAGTTTCGAGCTATTTTTAGGCCTTGAGCTCGGGCTTGAGCTTGATAAAAGCTTGGCTTGATCGAGCCAAGCTCGAGCTCAAGCTCGAGTTGCTTGATAAAAGCTTGGCTTGATTACACCCCTACTTGCAGGTACTTTATTGGAAGCTAATATTGCTTTATTAATTGATTTGATGGTTATTTAGACAAGGTTACTTCTAGACTTGAATCTAGATTGACTTTGTCTGTTGGCGTTGTTTGCTCTTGGTCACTTCTAGACTTGAATCTAGATTGATCTTGGGCCTCTCTTCCGCTGTTTTGTTGGTTGCTAATTGGTTGAGTAACACCTCTCACTCTTCTCTTTATTTATTTTTTTCTGTTCGCCGTCCTACACTTGCTCTTGACCTACCACCTTGAGTGGTTTGGAATCCTAAGAACTAAGTGGTGTAGGATCTTGAACAAGGGTTCTTTATTAAACACTTAGGGTTTTTTGTTTGCTTTTATCTGTTCATTGTTTTTGTGTTTGTTTTGTGTTTATGGCTCCTGAAGTTACTAAGACCAGTGATGGTGGTGGTAACAATGTTACTAATATTATTAATGGTCTTGATGCTAGTAATTCACTTCATTTAGAAACCAATGATAGTAACAGTGGTTCTTTGATTAGTTTTAAACTTTCTAGCTGTGAAAATTATAGGGTTTGGGCTAATGCATGAAAATTGCTCTTCATGCTAGAAATGAGATGAGTTTTGTTGATGGTACTTGTTTGAGAGATTCTTATGAGTCTAGTGGTCCTCTCACTTCCCAGTGGGATAGATGTAATGCTGTTATGTTGTCTTGGATTTTAAATAGCATATCTGAGTATCTTTATTTGAGTCTTGTTTATGCTAATAATGCTGCTGAAGTTTGGGATGAACTAAAAGAGACTTATGATAAGCTTGATGGGTCTATTTTGTTTAATTTGGTTCAAAAGATTAACAACTTCAAACAAAATGGTTTGTCTGTATCCGAGTACTATCACAAACACAATTCCATATGGAGAGAGTTTGATATGTTAACTAAATTGACTCCATGTACTTGTCTTGCTAAATCTGAGTTAGGTAAACATAATCAACTGATGAAACTCATGCAATTTTTAATGGGCTTAGATGAATTTTATCAACCTATTAGAAGCACTTTACTTACTCAAACTAAATTGCCTGATGTTAAAGATGCTTTTGTGATTGTTTGTCGTGAGGAGTCTCAAAGGGGTTTGGGTACTAATTATGTGGTTCCCAAACCACAAGTTAGTTCTTTTGCTGCCAAAGCTGTTAAATCTAGAGGTGCTACTCCTTACAGAAATTCTAGTTCTAATAACTTTAGTTATGGTAACCCTACAATATCACAATTTATAGAAGTAGCACTAATAGAAATAACAGCATTTTTGGTAGTAATGTGTAAAACCCGTATTTAAAAATTTAGAATATTAAATACGCAGTTTTATTTATTAAAAACTGTTCATATGATATTCAGTAAATACTTATTAATGTCAGAAAGAATATTCATGAAGATTTATTCAGAAAATAAATATAACACATTTCAGAGTTGAAAAGTAAAAAGAAAATACACAGTCTCAGTCTATTTAAATACTACAACAAAATAATTATTCAGAAAATAATTATTAAGTTTCAGAAAATATTAGGTATGTTTTATTTATTGTACAGGAATAATTAAATGTTAACAGTAATTACGCAACCTCTGTTTTTTTTATTTAAAACGTTACGCAATTAATTATTTCAGAAAAAAATAATTAATAGTAATTAGTCAAGTATTATGTAAGTAATAATTATTAGTGAATAAAGTTACTTACTAGTTATTCCATATTAAGTGTTTATTCATTTTAAAAAAAAATAAATAAGAAAAGTAAAGGAGCTATAAGGGCCGGTTATAAAAAGAGAAAGAAAAGGATCATGGGCTTTAACCCATTTTGGCTTCACAAAAGAAAAAAAAAACGGGACTTAAACCCCATTCTCATCAGTCGTAAAAAAAAAAAAAAGAGGAAGATTAGGGTTGAAGCTGTGGAGCCGCCGGCTGGGAAGACAGAAACGAAGGGAGGAAGAGTATTTCGATTCTATAATTTTGCTGGGTTCGTGTCGTCTTCTTTAATCACGTGGAATAGGTCGTGTCGTCTTCTTTAATCACGTGGAATAGGTAACGAGTACCTTTGGTTGTCCCTTTTTCTGTCAATCACGAATGCAAGATCGTTTACATCAAGAACATGTAAAACTAATGTGATATAACAAGCTTTAACCTAATATAAGGTGTTGTAGTTTCGGGTTTCAAGAAAACCGAGAGTCTTAGACTCTCGGTAAGGTTTTGGTTATGCAGCTCGTTGTTCTTTGGCCAGCCCCGATCAGAATTAACCCAATCAGGGGTGTTTGGCATTTCAGACAACAGACAGAAAAACCAAACAGGGGTGTTTGGGACTAAGTTTCAGAAAAGGGGGCGTTTGGGTCTGCCAAAAATGAAGGCAGTGGGAACCACTGCATAAGCAGTGGGAACCACTGCACAGGCGGTGGGAAATGTTAACAGACAGTGGGAAAAATAGACAGAAAAATGGAGATTCTGTTTTAAGAATTAGCGACAATTTTCTGTGACACTTTTTCTGTCACAGAATTGCTTTGCAGACAGTTTTTTTAAACAGCAATTTTAGCGACACTTTTAGTGACTCAGATTCTGTCGCAAATTCATATAGGCGGATTTAATTATAGTTTATTGATTTGTTAGTGCGACCGAGATGGGGTATCTCGGTAGGCTCGGGACATAATTATAATAAATAAAATGAAGATTTGTATATTATACCTTTTTAATCTAATTGTTTTATAAATGTTTAAAATATATTTTAAATGCGTTAAATTAAAATAGTGTATAATATTTTAAAGGGTATAATTTTATTATATGAATAAAATTATTTTAGAAACTATATTATATCGAAACTTTCTATTCTAACGGGATACGTAATATAGTACTACTATAGTGTCGGAAATACGTCGTACCGTAACTAATAGTAGTAAGATAGTACATTAAAATGAATTATTATAAGGTCAGATTTATCAGTTAATATACCTACGGAATTTCAGAAAATAAATAAATAAATGAAAGACCAATAAGAACATGAAATTAAATAAGCGAATATCAGTTTACTTATTCGCGTCCTTTATTCATGTAGCACGCGTGAAGCCGAGTAGTATTCGTTCAGTCTTCCATTCAGCCAGTTATTGGACTAGAGGTACGGATTTTCCGTCCTTTCAGTAAGGACTTCCTCTCTATGCATGATTAGGATTCCCCGTCTGCAGCCAAATGTTTTCCCCAGTATATGTTTAAGCTTATCAGTAATCATGTTGATAATAAAATAAATTGCCTGAGCATTATATACAAGCATGATTAGTTTATGTACTAGTTACGGAGGTACCGTAACCACGGCACTAGAGGCACCGGTGTCGTGACTCACATGCAGGTGAGTGATATCCTGCATCGTCCCACTCAGCTCAGCTTGGCCATTTTATCAGTATTATTAGTGGGGCGTATGGATGCATCCTAGGCTACAGTTTACAGTTTAGCAGGTGAATGTGGTGTGTGCTCTACATCCTTCACATTGGAGCTGATCCCTCCACCCAGCACAGTTATTTAGAGGTCACCCCTCTACAGCATGACGAGGTCACCCCTCCAGTTATTCATGCAATGTTGTTACAGCACATGACCTATATAAGCTCTGGCAATTAAAAATACAGTAAATGCATGTTATACAGATTTAACAGATAACAGTTCAGCTTCATTATTGATAAATCAGACTTTACAGATTATTTACAGATTTCCGCTGCAACTTTACTTGTCAGTCTTACAGCTCCAGTATTTTATCATCTGTTTCATTTTAGTAATTCCCTATCATGCTTTATATTCGTTCACTGAGCGTTATGCTCAGCCGTAGTTCCTTTCATGTTCTAACGGCAGGTACACCAGGACGCTTTTAGGATTCTGAGAGCATGTGCATTTGGATGGAAGCTATCCAGACTTCTTACTTTATGCAGTCTTACATTATTCTGCTTATTTGGAAATTGTTTGGTCCTTTCCTTCAGTATTTTATTTTTCATGTTTTGGGCTTATGTTTGGATTGCCGATGTTTGATTCCGGTATTTCCTTTATGGTCGGTTAATGTTTTAGGACATTTACCTTATGCTTTGATGACACGCCATAAATACACGTAACGGTCCACTTATCCAAGTGGGGTGTTACAATTATGGTATCAGAGCAATAGGTTCGACCTGTAGGCTCTAAAAATTGACCTGTGACTAGTGGGTAGTCACCAGGAACTTTCCAGATTTTGGCGTTGTTATCTTTCATGTTTCTCATGCATTTATCAGTCATTTTTCTTTAGTTATCAGTCGGTTTTCTTAAAGTTTTTGACTAAGTAAAAGGTTGGTACAGGACTGGCCATATTTAGTCGCATGTGCTTTTCTGCGAATTTTTGTTTTTGTGAACCGACCCATAGGCGTTCACCCTTGCCGTTCAGATTTTGTATTGGTAAACCGACCATAGGCATTTACCCTTACTCATGACAGATTCATGTTTTCAGTCAAATATCACTTGGTGAACCAGCCATAAACGTTCACCATTTCTCAAGTCAAATTTCATGCTTTCCAGTCCAATGATGTTTTGTGGACCGATCCACAGTTGTTCACCTTTGTCATATCAGGACATTTCATAAATTTTGACAAGTAGGGATTGGACTACAGCCGTCCATATTTAGTCCGAGATTATAAAAATTCCTATACATGACAGTTCTCAGAAAATTTTTACCAGTATGGATCGAACCAGGATGGCCCATACTTAGTCTCATGTTTTCTTCTTTGAATTCTGTGGATTGAACCATAGCCGTCCACATCAGTTGATATTACTCCTCAGTTGATTTGACTTTTATGTTCCTTATAACAGTCAAATTTTCATACCCTCACGTTGATGTCATCTACATGATGGTTTAGTTTCATGTCTCCTTACGAGGATTATGTTTTCAGCAAAGTAATGATGTTTTCATGTTAAGATACACAAGAACTTCAGTAAAACCCGTTTTCATGATAAATCATGACTGACCTTCATTAATCATGCTTCATGCTGACCACTGTTGGGACTCCGATTATATCATACTTTTCAGCCTCGAAACAACCAGCAGTAAGTCGACGCAGGAATTGTCAGTCTATTATGTTATTTATTTCAGATCAGTTTACTACCGTTTTAAATCAATTTATTTCTTTGATCATGTCAGACAGGCGACACCAGTATCGATCATCCCATAAAATTTTCCACCAGCTCCATGTACAGTATTCCATATGTACCCCATGTACAGTGTCTCAGTTATACTCCATGTACAGTATTTCACGTGTACTCTACGTACAATGTCTCAGATATGCTCCATGTGCAGTATTCATTTTGTACTTCATGTACAGTAGTCCAGGTGTACTCCAGGTACCCTACTCCACGGATATTGCTAATCGATCCTTAATCAACTCAGGCGTTTCCACTTGTCGATATTCTACCAGGTGCTGATGCTGCTCGTGAGTTGAAGATTTTACCAGATGCTGATGCTGCTAACAATCTGAAGACCACACAAATGCTGATGTTGCTGATACCTTGGAAATCTCTCAAGATGTTGATGCCGTTCATACTATGAAGACTCTGCAGAACAAGGACAACAAAAAATATAAATTTGAAATTTCCGACAAGAATAAATTTCAACCATCAGACACTACCATTCCATTCCATACTTTTACCTTCTCAGCTAGATGTCACACTTCACTCAGCTAACCGTTCATTCAGAAGAGTGGGAACCGGAACCCAACCGCCACTCAGCAGAATGGTTACACGAATCACAGTCATGATAATGATCGTCATAAAGTGACAGACAAAGCAGTAGTGAAAAACCATCGTACTTATTATTAATCAGCCAGTAACCATCAGAACTCCGGCACGGACGTGACCAGAAATACAAGAGGTCAGTAGTCTAACCGGTCCGCCAATCCTAGCAGTTACCAAATATTTTCCACCTTGTCCAGGTTCATCCATTAAAATACATGTCCAGACAACAGTCAAGACACATTTCTCAAGTATCGTTTTAGAAGACACTAGGACACCAGTCATTATACACGTCATACGAATATTTTCTCAGAGTACGAGTCAGAACTCCTAACTCTAGTATGTTTCCAAGCGAGACCCTCAGAAATTCAGGGTACCTTTCAGAAAGGGGTATAGCCGTTCTATTATACCACGCATGAATAAGATCAAAAAAAAAAATTCAGTCACCACCACTGGAGTATTATTCAGGTTAAACACACAGTATTCACTCTGTGAGGTTTCAGACGAACACATTCAGTGACAAGTCGCCATGTTTACTTCACGTATTCCTATGACAGTTTTATCTTAAATCAGGTAGTCCCCTACCTCTCAGCCGAAAAGGACTCAGCAGTATCACCATATTTATTAAAGCCTTATTTTTCAGTTAACGACGAGATCCATCTTACTAAATCCCAAATATATTCATAATACCTTCTATTAGAAAAATCAGTACAAATTATTTCTGCCTTACAAGCGCGTGACTTATCAGTCTATAGCAACGAAGACTTTTAGCTACCAGTTATGAATTCACTTCTAAAATTCCTCGAATACATGATCAGCAGATTATACTAAAGCTTCCAGATGTCATACCAGAAGGCTTTACAGAAATCCCTTCCTAACCACGAAACGGAGTTCAACATCGAGCTTGTCTCAAAGACAGAAACTATTTTCAGAACTCTTTATCGCAGGAATGCAACTAAGTTAAAAGAGTTGCAGTATTTGCTGCAAGAATTACCGGAATGAGGCTTTATTCTCCTTAGTGCACCGTCTGTCTATGAGATCATGTAGCGACCACTGAAAATCTTTACAAGATCACCATTCATAATCGATGTCATCTCACATATAGAAGGTTTATCTGACCTGCTACGACATCTTAAATATTTCCCAGAACAATTTCCGATCATGCTACCATCAATGGTGAGAGAAAGAACATGATGTTTTCCAGACTGCTGTTGCATATATTATAGTCTCTCTAAAGATTTTGATTTTATACTTCTGAACTCCCTAATACTCCAGCTATATTATGGAATTTATGAATAAATTTTTTTTATGATTCTCAGACAAAATCGTCAGCGTATTCATTGATCACATTTTGGTCTGCTAAATTCTAGAGAAGAATACGAGAGTCATCTTCTCACAGTTGTATAGAATCTTCGATAGGAGTTATTTTTATACACAGCTTTCCAGATATAAATCTCACTTGAACAAAGTGGCATTTCTGAGCCACCACATTTCAACAGAAAGAAATTTCAGACAACCATGCGCAGGGGAAGGCGATCACCTGATGGTCCCAACTGACGCCTATGAACGAAATTCCACCAGAAAGTACCAAAAT
The DNA here is from genome assembly GCA_025667525.1 of Glebionis coronaria. Classification (NCBI taxonomy): domain Eukaryota; kingdom Viridiplantae; phylum Streptophyta; class Magnoliopsida; order Asterales; family Asteraceae; genus Glebionis; species Glebionis coronaria. The sequence goes on from CM046881.1 coordinate 568,507,145, forward strand.
TCCAGGCAGAATTTTGATTGAAACAGTATAACGCGTTGAGGCATCTATGTTCATATCTAATACCTTCCATTCCAACAGGTTTAAGATAGAACGTCGTCATACTATCGAGTTATTACTGCCAGTAGAAAATCTGGACCGAAAGGAGACAAGACTCCATGGAGATTGTTATCAGTTTTACCACAGACTCTGAGAAAGTGTGATACTATCTAAGTTATCATTAACCATGTAATCAGCCTGCGCGTTTCTTTCATCCGAAAGGATCACGCAGTAGCAGATCTGCAGAAATTTTGAAATTTAGCAGTAAATTGTACGATGTCAAGTATTCCGGTGACCATCATATCAGACAGAATTCATGTTCACGATCAAGTGTATGTTTACGCCCATTTTAAGTTCATGTTTATTTGCACTTTCACGTTTACGTCTCATTCGCAGTATGATTCACTTATCATATTCTAATCCCACGCCAGCGCTCCTCATATAATTATGAACCATGTTCACAATTGTTCACGTAGTTCGTCTATATATATATATTCTCAGCAGCTTGCTCAGAGATATAAATGTTATCCTTTCAGGATAATTGTACGTACCGTTTCATGCATACTACATGCTATAGCTTATTCATTCAGGTTCAGAAAATCCATCTAAGTAGGGAACCTGAAAATATTTAGCATCATCAGGACAGGGTCATCAGGACCAAGAAATTTTTTTGTTATTTATTATGTTTGGACCTTTGAAAGAATCGTTTCGAGCGGGAGGCCACTCGAAACAGAGGAGTCCATCCGGACCTCTCATCCTTTTCCTTCAAAAGAATCCAGTTAAGTTCTTTCAGTTATGTTACGTTGCATATTCCATTCAGTTATGCCATGTTTTACCCTTTCAGCAACATTAGGTCCTAAATCAGGGAGGAATGATCTTTCAGCTCTTATGCCTCTTCAGCTTTCATGTCCTTTCAGCTTATATTTCCTTTCAGTCTTTTTTTATAAGCTTCACCAGCTTAATTACAGTTAATTCGAGGACGAATTTCTCCTTTTAGAGGGGAAGAATTGTAAAACCCGGTATATTGTAAAACCCGGTATAGTTGTATCTGTAATTCGGGGACGAATTATTCTTTTTAGAGGGGAAGAATTGTAAAACCCGTATTTAAAAATTTAGAATATTAAATACGCAGTTTTATTTATTAAAAACTGTTCATATGATATTCAGTAAATACTTATTAATGTCAGAAAGAATATTCATGAAGATTTATTCAGAAAATAAATATAACACATTTCAGAGTTGAAACGTAAAAAGAAAATACACAGTCTCAGTCTATTTAAATACTACAACAAAATAATTATTCAGAAAATAATTATTAAGTTTCAGAAAATATTACGTATGTTTTATTTATTGTACAGGAATAATTAAATGTTAACAGTAATTACGCAACCTCTGTTTTTTTTATTTAAAACGTTACGCAATTAATTATTTCAGAAAAAAATAATTAATAGTAATTAGTCAAGTATTATGTAAGTAATAATTATTAGTGAATAAAGTTACTTACTAGTTATTCCATATTAAGTGTTTATTCATTTTAAAAAAAATAAATAAGAAAAGTAAAGGAGCTATAAGGGCCGGTTATAAAAAGAGAAAGAAAAGGATCATGGGCTTTAGCCCATTTTGGCTTCACAAAAGAAAAAAAAATGGGACTTAAACCCCATTCTCATCAGTCGTAAAAAAAAAAAAAAAGAGGAAGATTAGGGTTGAAGCTGTGGAGCCGCCGGCTGGGAAGACAGAAACGAAGGGAGGAAGAGTATTTCGATTCTATAATTTTGCTGGGTTCGTGTCGTCTTCTTTAATCACGTGGAATAGGTAACGAGTACCTTTGGTTCTCCCTTTTTCTGTCAATCACGAATGCAAGATCGTTTACATCAAGAACATGTAAAACTAATGTGATATAACAAGCTTTAACCTAATATAAGGTGTTGTATTTTCGGGTTTCAAGAAAACCGAGAGTCTTAGACTCTCGGTAAGGTTTTGGTTATGCAGCTCGTTGTTCTTTGGCCAGCCCCGATCAGAATTAACCCAATCAGGGGTGTTTGGCGTTTCAGACAGCAGACAGAAAAACCAAACAGGGGTGTTTGGGACTAAGTTTCAGAAAAGGGGGCGTTTGGGTCTGCCAAAAATGAAGGCAGTGGGAACCACTGCATAAGCAGTGGGAACCACTACACAGGCGGTGGGAAATGTTAACAGACAGTGGGAAAAATAGACAGAAAAATGGAGATTCTGTTTTAAGAATTAGCGACAGTTTTCTGTGACACTTTTTCTGTCACAGAATTGCTTTTCAGACAGTTTTTTTAAACAACAATTTTAGCGACACTTTTAGTGACTCAGATTCTGTCGCAAATTCATATAGGCGGATTTAATTATAGTTTGTTGATTTGTTAGTGCGACCGAGATGGGGTATCTCGGTAGGCTCGGGACATAATTATAATAAATAAAATGAAGATTTGTATATTATACCTTTTTAATCTAATTGTTTTATAAATGTTTAAAATATATTTTAAATGCGTTAAATTAAATTAGTGTATAATATTTTAAAGGGTATAATTTTATTATATGAATAAAATTATTTTAGAAACTATATTATATAGAAACTTTCTATTCTAACGGGATACGTAATATAGTACTACTATAGCGTCGGAAATACCTCGTACCGTAACTAATAGTAGTAAGATAGTACATTAAAATGAACTATTATAAGGTCAGATTTATCAGTTAATATACCTACGGAATTTCAGAAAATAAATAAATAAATGAAAGACCAATAAGAACATGAAATTAAATAAGCGAATATCAGTTTACTTATTCGCGTCCTTTATTCATGTAGCACGCGTGAAGCCGAGTAGTATTCGTTCAGTCTTCCATTCAGCCAGTTACTGGACTAGAGGTACGGATTTTCCGTCCTTTCAGTAAGGACTTCCTCTCTATGCATGATTAGGATTCCCCGTCTGCAGCCAAATGTTTTCCCCAGTATACGTTTAAGCTTATCAGTAATCATGTTGATAATAAAATAAATTGCCTGAGCATTATATACAAGCATGATTTGTTTATGTACTAGTTACGGAGGTACCGTAACCACGACACTAGAGGCACCAGTGTCGTGACTCACATGCAGGAGAGTGATATCCTGCATCGTCCCACTCAGCTCAGCTTGGCCATTTTATCAGTATTATTAGTGGGGCGTATGGATGCATCCTAGGCTACAGTTTACAGTTTAGCAGGTGAATGTGGTGTGTGCTCTACATCCTTCACATTGGAGCTGATCCCTCCACCCAGCACAATTATTTAGAGGTCACCCCTCTACAGCATGACGAGGTCACCCCTCCAGTTATTCATGCAATGTTGTTACAGCACATGACCTATATAAGCTCTGGCAATTAAAATACAGTAAATGCATGTTATACAGATTTAACAGATAACAGTTCAGCTTCATTATTGATAAATCAGACTTTACAGATTATTTACAGATTTCCGCTGCAACTTTACTTGTCAGTCTTACAACTCCAGTATTTTATCATCTGTTTCATTTTAGTAATTCCCTATCATGCTTTATATCCGTTCACTGAGCGTTATGCTCAGCCGTAGTTCCTTTCATGTTCTAACGGCAGGTACACCAGGACGCTTTTAGGATTCTGAGAGCATGTGCATTTGGATGGAAGCTATCCAGACTTCTTACTTTATGCAGTCTTACATTATTCTGCTTATTTGGACATTGTTTGGTCCTTTCCTTCAGTATTTTATTTTTCATGTTTTGGGCTTATGTTTGGATTGCCGATGTTTGATTCCGGTATTTCCTTTATGGTCGGTTAATGTTTTAGGACATTTACCTTATGCTTTGATGACACGCCATAAATACACGTAACGGTCCACTTATCCAAGTGGGGTGTTACATAATGCCTCTTTTAATGGGAACTATTTTAAGAAGCCCTCTTATGATTCTTTGAAATGTGATAACTGTGGTATGAAAGGTCATACCATAGATAGGTGTTTTGAACTGATTGGTTATCCTAATGACTATAAAAAGAATCCTAAAAACAAGGGTTTTTCCCACAACAAAGGAAACAACAAGAGTTTTAACAGTAACAATGTTGATGTTCAAAATGTTAACAATCCTAATGGGTCTGCTAACAATGTCTTTACTCCTTTTTCCAATGAACAAATTGCTAAACTTATGAACTTAATTGGTGAAAGGAGTTCTTCTAGTAGTTCTGGTGTGCAGTCCAATATGACAGGTATTAGTTATACCTTTTTTAATGCTAATGTGTTTTTTAACAACAATTTCTACAAATGCTTTAATGCAAAAGTAAAAATTGGAGTTTGCGTGTTTAATTTTAGATGGATTATTGATTCTGGTGCTAATCAACACATCACTTCTGATACTAAAAATATGACTTATTTGGTTGATATTTCTGACTTAAACATAAATGTTGGTCACCCCAATGGTACTATTGCTAAAATAAGATATGTTGGGACATTAAGATTAACTAGTAATATTGTTTTGTTTGATGTGTTGGTTATACCAGAATACACTGTCAGTCTCCTATCTGTTAACAAAATGATTAAAGATAGTAAATTACATGTTGGTTTTAATGAATATGACTGTATCATTCAGGATTTGAAAAAAGAGAACATCATGGGGACTGGTAGAGAATGTGGTGGTTTGTACTTGTTTGACACTGATTGTAAGAATCCTAAGTCTAAGAGTAATTATTCTATTATGTGTTGTCATGTGTCTAAGAGTGTTTGGCACAACAGACTTGGTCACCCATCTGACCAAGTCCTAAGTGTTCTAAAACACTCTTTGAAAATTACCAAGCCTGACCATAATGAACCTTGTGATGTTTTTCATTTTTCTAAACAGACCAGGTAGCCTTTCCCTTTGAGTGATCATGTTTCCACAAGTCTAGGTGACCTCATTCACCTAGACCTGTAGGGTCCTTACAAGGTAACTACAAGGGAAGGTTTCAGGTATTTTCTAACTATAGTTGATGATTACAGCAGAGTTGTGTGGATTTACTTGATCAAAACCAAAGATGAAGTTTTTGATTTTGTGGTTGAATATCTTAATCTCATTTCTAATGAATTTCTTAAAAGAATTAAGGTCATAAGATCTGACAATAGGACTGAGTTCATTAATCAAAGAATGAATCTGCTTTTTAAGGAAAAGGGCATTATACATCAAACCTCATGTGCTTACACTCCTCAGCAAAATGGGATTGTTGAGAGAAAGCACGTGTATCTTCTTAATGTGGCTAGAAGTTTACTGTTTCAAGGGGGTCTTCCCTTATGTTTTTGGTCTGATTGTGTGCTTACTTCTGCTTACCTCATTAACAGGCTCCCATCTTCTGTTCTAGCTGGTAAATCTCCTTTTTGTATGCTTTATGATAGAGAACCTTCCGTTTCCCATTTACGGTCTTTTGGTTGTCTTTTTTTTCTACAATTTTAAATAATAATTATAAATTGTCCTCTAGGTCTGAAAAATGTGTTTTAGTAGGTTATTCTTCTTCCAAGAAAGCTTATAAGCTATTAAGTTTAAGTAATAAAAGTTATTCTTTTTCTAGAGATGTTATGTTTTATGAATCTATTTTTCCTTATAAAGTAAAAGCTTTTCAAAAGCCTCTTTCTATTTTTTATAACAATGATTTTGAAAATAAAAACTTTTTTAATTTTTATGAGTCTGACAATCAAAATGACCAAAGTCCCTATGATGATGGAAGGGGGTCACCTGATGAAGCAGGGGAGGTAAATATGGAACACTCAGATGATACTACAGAGGAGCAGTCATCTGATTATATTCATACTGCTTCATCAATGGGTGAGACATCTTGTTCTGAGGGAAACAACAACCTTTTTCAAAATCAGGTTCCTATTCCTATTTTTGATACCAGCCATGGGACAGATAATAAGGATGTTAAACCCTCTATTAGAAGGTCTAATAGGACTTCTAAGTTACCTGCTAAGATGAATGAGTTTGTGCTTGATAACAAAGTTAAATATGGCTTGAACAGATTTGCTAATCATACTAGGTTGTTTGCTTATAATGCTTGCTTTATTTCCAATTTGAAAAAGACATATGAACCTAGTTGCTTTAGCAAGGCTGTTAAAGATATTAATTGGGTTCAAGCCATGAACAATGAAATGGGATCCCTTTATCTTAATGATACTTGGACTCTCACTTTCTTGCCCCCACATAGAAAGGCTATTGCTAGCAAGTGGGTCTATAATATTAAGCATAAATGTGATGGTAAGATTGAGAGATACAAGGCCAGGCTTGTTGCCAAGGGTTGTGGTCAGAAAGAGGGCATTGACTATGATGAGATTTTTAGCCCAACTGTTATAATGGGAATATTTAGATGTCTTATTAATCTAGCTGTTCAAAAGGGTTGGAAACTTTTTCAATTAGATGTCAACAATGCTTTCTTGTTTGGTGAACTTGATGAGGTTGTTTATATGATTCCTCCTCCAGGTTTCTATGATAAAAATGAAAAAAGGGTTTGCATGTTAACCAAATCCCTTTATGGTTTGAAACAAGCTCCTAGACAGTGGAATAAGAAGCTTGTTGAAGTTCTTTGTGATGTTGGTTTTACTCAAAGTCAAAATGATTATTCTTTGTTTGTTAAAAGTAATGACAATACTTTTATTGCTTTACTTGTGTATGTTGATGATATTATTTTGACTCGTAACAACTTGCATGAGATTTCTAAAGTCAAAGCCCTTCTAAATGATAAATTTAAAATCAAATATCTTGGGGAACTGAAGTATTTTCTTGGTATTGAGGTATTGAATGTTCAAAATGGTTTAAGTATCAATCAAAGGAAATATTGCATTGAATTGTTGCATGAGTATGGGATCCTTGTTTGCAAGCGTGTTGTTACTCCTATGCCTGAAAATGCAATTCTAAACCATAAAGAAACTGTTGATGGTAGATAACTTAAGAATATTACTGCTATCAAAAGCTTGTTGGATTGATTTACCTGTGTAATATCAGGCCTGATATTTCCTATTATGTGCATTGTTTGAATCAGCATATACTACAAGAAAAAACACCTATAGTGACAAACCAGCTTTCGTCACTAACAGTACTAAAAATTCGTCACTAGTCAGTTAGTGGCAAAATTTAAAGTCGTCACTATAGCCCCGTCACTAATTTTTTTGTGACCAATTATAAGTCGTCACTGACCTGTGACGAAAATAGTCGTCATTATTTCACCCTGTCAGTGACAAATAATTTCGTCACAGATCCTAGAGTGACAAAAAAGTCGTCACTGTTTTTACAATAAGTGACGAAAAAGTCGTCACAGGCACTGGCCTCTGTTACATGTGAGATAATGTGGCTTGATAAGATCCTGAAGGATTTTAAGGTTGAGAATGTTATTCATGTTTCCCTGTTTTATGACAACAGCTCCGCCATACAGATTGTTGCCAATCATGTTATGCATGAGAAAACCAAACACTTTGATCTTGATGTTCACCTTATCAGAGAAAAGGTTGCCTCAAGTTTAATTAAAACTATCAAAGTTGATTATGAAAATAAAATTGCTGACATTTTGACCAAAGGTTTAGGTTCCTTTCAGCATAACAAGTTGCTTCATCGTTTAAAATTAAGTAATCTGTTTGGAGAAAAAATTTGAGGAGGGGTGTTGAATGTATTAACCTATTGTGCAAACTTTCTAATAGTTGAAGGGTTACTTTTGTAACTTTTTAGCTACTTTTCTTTGTTAGTCAATTGTGTAGGTCTTCAAGGGGTGTTTGTGCTAAACCTACATAGTTGTTGGAGTATATATTCTTCGCTTCTCAGTTGCTATGGTTGAATAACACATATCTTATCGTCGTTCTTCTTCTTTTTTTCTCTCTCACTAAACAAAAAAGATGTAAACATTTAATCATTTGATTCTGTTAGTAGTTTTAGTAGTTTTAGGTTGTTATTATCTTGTATTGTTGGGGTTCATCCATTTTAGGGACAACTCTTTTCTTTTGTATGTTGATAGCACCCGATTGGGGATTATCTGATTTGGATTATAAGTTAATATAGCACGTGGCGAGGTTGGTTGAGTGCAAATACTTTGTGGTGTTACTTATTTTTACACACATATTTACAACAAAAACTTACCACATACATTTGGTTTTTGATATTTTTAGATCTGGGACTCGGATTTTTCTTTCTCGATTGGTGATGAACATTTTTGTCAAGGGATGGTGTTATTCAGTATTTCTGCTTTTGCTATTTGATTCACAAGCAATTTTTTTTCTCTCTTTGTTGAAATAGGTTGTCTCGAAAATCAGGTAAAATTTGTTCTCTAGATCTCTCTTTGTGTAGTATTAATTGTTTTTCTATTCTTACATATGTGTTTGTCTTAAATCTGTCTTTGTGATAATATTATTTGTTTTTCTGTTTTTTTTACATTTGTGTTTGTGTAGATCTGTCAAAGTATTGAGGTCCTATCATATTTTGTTATCGACATATGCACTTGAGGTCATGATATTGTATATAATCAATACATTTCATTTGGAAAATAAAACCCGACTACAAGTAAGACTTCAACCTTTTGTAATTAGTAGTAAAATATTATATGCAACTTGTTACTATGTTATTAATGTGTCATTTACCAGTGTCTTGTGAAGTTTTTGGAGGAGTTTAACTCATTTGAGTGGCACAATTACCAAGTCACTATAAGTGGAAGAAAAAAATGGCATCAAAAGTCTTAGGTGTGTGTAAATCAAACAATAAATGTATATGTCCTTGTTCATTTTTAATAAAATTAATAACAATGCCTTATCGTATGTGTTGTGGACTCTATAGCCGATCCTGTCTTGGATCAAAAGTTTCGTTTTTTTAAACAAGGGGATATAATCATATGTAATCTGATGGATGCTCTCAATAACGTCTGTAAAAGCGTAAAGAAGAAGGACTTTTTTTTCGGGGACTGGTGAAGGGATACAAGAAGATTCACAAGATTGAAGCGACCACTGAAGTGATTAGTAGATGTCCGGCTTTCTTGAAATAGGTGGTATCGAAACATTTGTTGTCTAGATCTGTCTTGTGGTATTTTTTTATTTTTTTGGGTATTTTTAACATTTGTTTGTTGTTGAAAATGCATTTACTTTGATAATTTCTTACTAGTAGAGGATATATTGGTGGTTATGTTTTGGAGTGAATCCATTGAAGAGTATGTTGCTCTTTCCACCTGAGTTTTACTCTCATTTATGACAAAGAGTGTAAAAAATTTAATGTATATTGTAGTAGTAAATAAATGTATGATGAACTCATAAACACAAAAAAAAATATATTGTGAAAAACATGGACTGTGAAAAGCTCATAAACTTAGGATCTTTGGCCTGCTGATGATAATTTTTATGTGATAAGCATGAGTTATATACTTCTCTCACTGATGAGTTTTAGGTTGTTGCTAAGATCTTTAGCTTGTCTTATAAACATTTTTCTCAGAGATTAGAGGTATTTTCAAAGAAAGATCATTAAATTGTTATAATATTGTGACGCTTACGAGTTGAGTCACGAGTAAAAAACATTGGACTTTTGATATGAATGAATTCAATCGGGTCAATATAAGATATAGTTAGTCACAAAAAGCAATGACAACTTCAACAACAAATAATCTGGCAAGTAGTATGATGTTTGATTTTATACAACAAACTTCGTTGATTTTTTAAAAAAACATGAATTCATCGTAGCAGAAATTACCAAGAAAAAACCCCTTAATTTGATCAACGTACAAAATTCAAAAACATGATTTGAACCTGGTTAGGTCCAACATTACTAGCTAGTGTTCGCACTAGTCATGCCAATAAACATAAAAAATCTGAGACTAAGACCTTTCCAACCCAAATTAAAAACAGTTAACTCCCTCCATCTCTACTTAAAAATTCGGAGGGTAATATATTTGATTAACAAGTTTAACTTAGCTACTATAGCTTTATTCCGAGCTTTGATTTATCAAATGCGAGCGAGAAAACTATAAAGTATACATCTTATGAATATATCCGATCTCGATATAGGATTGGTGAATTCATTTGTATAAATCGATCTTTTGATTGTTTCGTGGGCATAGTTTTTTTTGTTTTGCTGAAGGAAATTAAAATTCAGGGTCGGCCATGCTAGTCATATAGGCACAATGGTCCCAAAAGGCATATAAGTTTTGTAGTTATGACTTGAGCACTACTAGTGCGATCGTTTTGGTTCATGACTAGAGGAATACTCGTTTCCATCATGAGTTCTACACTTGAACACATAAGGGTTTTGCTAACGAACCAATGCTCATAGAAGATATTAATGTGTAATATATAAATATGCAATATTCGAATATGACTCATTAAAGTTAATGTGTATCAAATGTATTTTAATGTTAATTGAAAAAAATTGTATTTTCTATTACACACTAACCTCTACTCAACAATCACTATTTAACAAAATAAAAACATAAAACCAAAATCACTATATATCTTGGTCTAATAAATGTGTCAATGATATTTCTAGCTACACTTTGATAAGATCGAAGTTTTAATACAATGACATACTGAATGGAAGGGTGCGAGAAGTTACATACCACCATTTATGTTTTACAATAAGATTTAAACGTCTTGAATTTCTTGAATATTAACTACCCAACCTTCTTAAATGTAACTAGAACTTTATTAATTATCTCCCAAATATTAAATTTTTTTTATATATCTAATTTAATCCGGCTACACTTTTAAATAAAATTTAACCTTATGACTAGATGTAGTAATCATGATAGGATTAACCAAAAAAGAAGTTCAAAGAACAAAAGTCATTATAAAACGACCTAATTTGAATCCGGACCATATTAAAAAATTTAGGGTTTGGTTAATCACATTAACAACTTGACCTAGTGTGTAACGTGAGGGTCATGCTTTGACGATGCTTTAGTGCTGACATGATGCGCTTTTTAGAATCATACTAACAATTAAGCATAGGATCTAAAATTTTAAAATGATACCTCATTACTTACATAACTTTCACCTACCTTATTAGTTCCGATCTCTTTCCCTCAACTACCTCATTAAACATTCTTCAAAATCCACCATTTCTCACTCTTTTCAAAATAGTTCGAAAAACATTTTCTTCATTCTAAGTGATGACTGTGGTTGCATTTACATTAGTATGTGATCTTGGACCAAAGTTTCTGGGAATATCATATCACACATGCACGCTCATAACCATTGTATATTTCGCTTATATTGAATGTCATATCACACTTGATAGAGTGCCCCTGAAAGCTCAACATCCATCTAAGTGTGTAAACATGAGAATACACATATGTAAAAAGATAGTTTTTGTGCCCAAAGAAACATATTTTATAGCTCAATTTTCGCGAAACTCAGTCTTATAGTATGTGACTGTTGTTAAAATATTGGTTGAAGATTTTCAATATCCACGACGGGATGAGTAACTCATTCTACTACTTTGAGTTGTATTAGGCGGTACCCGAAATAAGCAGTTACCAACGATTTGAGTCATGGTTAACTATTGTAAAAAACTAATCGAATCAAATCAAACGAATAATAACATACATCAAAACGTATTATATTGTTAAATCAAATAACATTAAAGAGTGTAAGTCATAGTAAAGTTATTTCATCGCAATAAAAACATTCAAGTTACGATATTCTATAATATGTAATTTACCTACGTTAGTAAATGGACACATTATATAAGTAAATATACAATATGTATAAAAGTATTACAACAATATAATTACTACTTGTATATATTAATCAATAGTTTCTTGAAATCTGCATATATTATACACGGTTCGATTCATGAAACTGCGAAAAACTAAAAGCAAAAACCATAACGGATTCGTGGTAAAAGGTTATTTCTTGTTTCGGATTTCTCGGTTCGTCGTTTCGGTTTTCAGTTCATTTTCTGGTTATCGGTTTTTCAGTTTCGGAGAGAGCGGATCGGCTCGGTTCATCGGTTTTGTCGGATATTTTATTAATCCAAATTATTAATAATATAATACTACTCTATCACGAATTAATCACGGAGTTACTTTTACCTATATTTCTTCCTAGCTAGCTACTGTAAAATATTAAAATGATTTATACTAAATACATAGCTTTAACAATAAGCAACATAACCCTAATGGACTCCAGCCCACAATCGAGTTTGGGCCCTAATCTAGCCGTCTAACATTCTCATGTAGTTTAAGCGACAGTTTTCGGGACGAACAAACTAGAATAAACGTTGAAAGTAACTTATTTTCCTCATCTTCTTTTTTGTTTGTTTGTTGTAGCCGAAACATAATTGTTTTGCCGGCATAGTTGCTTATTGCTTGCGACATCCTCCTTTGCGTCGGTTGCTATGCCTTTAGAAGGGAGCGACAGTTTGATGATCAACTTTTGTTGTCAACGACAATGATCTTTGAAAACGAACACAAAAGATGATGGAGAAAAAAAATGACCAAACATAAATTTTTTTCTTTTGACTGCTACGGTTTAGGGTTATGAATTGAATATAAGAAAAAAAATTCAAAAACAAATAAAACGGAAAATAATGATGATCCCTCCGAATCAACGACATGTAGGCCGATGACCGGATGAGAAATTTTGAGAATAGATCTTACCTACAGCTGTGATACCATGTAAAATATTAAAGTGTTTCATTGATTGAATCATAATTGTTTATACTAAATACATAACTTTTATAATAATCAACCTATCCCTAATGGATCCAAGCCGACAATCGGGTTTAGGCCCTAATCTAATCCAGTTTTCGGTTCATTTTTCTGGTTATCGGTTTTTCGGTTTCGAAGAGAGCGGATCGGCTCAGTTCATCAATTCTGTCGGATTTTTTTATTAGTCCAAATTAATACTATTCTATCACACATTAATTACGGAGTTACTTTTACCTATATTTCTGTCTAACTAGCTACCCTCCTCTGACTTGCATTTATACTCACTCGCTATTCTGTTTCAAACGTTGTACACCTACCTTATTTATTGGATCTTTCCTCTATCTGTTCTTACCCGCATTTACTTTTTACAGTATCTCAAGAACAGTTATAGTTAGTCATAAAAGCCATGACAACTTCAACAACAAATAATCTGGCAAGAAGTATGTTTGATATTATACAGGTGTGGAGTATACCAAAAAAAAAGTGTTCGAGAATAAAGGTTGTAATCTAACAACGATTCGTGATGAAGTACACATTTTAACGTTTTATTAGGCGACAAATGAAGGAAGGCAGTGATATCTTCATTGTTGGAGTGGACTCAAGATTCTAGTAAAACCTTTAAAATCTAAATTTTGTGTAAAAAAAAAACGAAAACCTTTGTGATTGTTTAAATGTCTTTAACAATACATGATCTCGTAAATAAAGTAAAACGTCTTTAAAACATGATTACGTTTGTTTTGTAACCTTCATGGTGTGTTCCCGAGTTTTATTTTTGAAAGAAAAGAGAAAAGAAGTGAGAAGAAAACAAAATTAATTTGTGTTCCAGAGTTATTTTCCGGAGAGAAGAGAAAAGAAGCGAAATGTAAGACCCTTTTTAGTTGGTCAAAATTTTCCCATTTTTCAGAAAAAATTTCATTTGAAAACTAAAAAACAGAAAAGCTGTTTAGTAACATCATTTATCGAAAATACTCTAAAATTCCAAAATTTTCATTTTCTAAATTTATATAGAAAATTGGAAAACCCCATATTATCATTTTCTAGATTTTGTACTCTTTTCTAAAAAAAGAAAACTCACCTCTTTCCTGAAATTTGAAAACAGAAAAATATGAAAAATTTTCCACAACTAAACACACCCTAAATTTGCCTATACTTCTCTTCAAAACTTTCTAGTGGGATGATTTGGAGAGAAATTATTAGAAAGTTTTCAATAAACATAATTACTTTAATGACCATGTTTACACGTCTTTAACAAAATGGAACATGTTTAAATCAGAATTTAAGTATTACTAGACCCACTTTTGAATTGACATCGCCTGATAAAAGACTAGATTATATTGAATTTAAGTAGTGGGGTTTGACTTCGTTATTATTTATTCGACATTTTCGAGTAAAAATGATGTTTGGAATAATTCGACTAATAGCATAAATAGAGAAAACTTTTTTTCTCGCAATAGCAATGTGTTCGGGAAGAAACAAACTTCTCGCCACAATTCAATGATCCGATATGTGTCGTAAGCTCACAATTTGTGTCACCGACGTTAATGGTAACTTGATGTTCAAAATCAAAGGAAAGTTACTGAGTCTTAACGGCAAACGTCTCTTAGTTGATGGTCTTGGCAGTTGGCAATCGTATCCTCACCTTAAACAAAAAGGTTATGTTTCTTGTTGCAACTATGTTATCGATCCTAGGGAGTACCATTTGCTTTAGACACAGTTGAACACTAAGTGCATACTACTCTTTCACATTTTTTTGCATATAAGTTATGATACATGGAGACTAATATGCTGTTTATGTGTTCAGCTATATAGTGGACGCAAAACATGGCAATGCTTTAGAGGCGATAGTTCAGACCCTAGAGATCACTTATTCACCGCTAAATCATCATATCGAACACAATTCAAGACTTCACTTGATGTCTTTTTGGCTTCCAACCGAAGACAAGATGTCGCTGACTTCAAAGTCAAGGGCAACTGGTTTGAAAAACGTTGTTCTGTTTTTGTTGGAGAGAGTACTAATATCATTGCAGAGGTAACATTCATATGTTAATTTAGGTTCATGTTAATCGGGTACACTAATTAAGTTTTATGTCAAAATTTTAGGTGAACAACAAACAATCTGTTCCAAACATTGCCTTTGGAGTCGACGCATATAGTGTTAGGGTGGATCCAAATGTTGATTATGCGTTTATCGTTGCACTCGTGGCGATTCTTAATGAGATTAACGAAGATAAATGTGACGACGATGTGAAAAAGTGAGCACACAAATGGCATATCTTTATTAATAGTGTGATGTTATGTATGATTAATAAATTGCGAAAGAAAAGTGTATTTATGCTTATTGTGTGTTTGCTGTTCTGTGACAATAGTAGCGTCTCGTCAAATGTAACACATTAGATGAAATGCATCAATAATACTATAACTTTCGAAAAAGCATTATATGTGTATTCTAGCATCTGCCCTTAATTAGATGCACAACTGCCAAGCCCAGTCCGAGTTAGCCTGTTGATCTAATTACCATTTACGATCCAACCCATCATGCATGGTCACATCAAGTTAAACCCGAATCAGCCCTTGAACTAGGAACCGTAAACCCCGAGAAGGCCAGGTTTCAAGTTGAACGGGTTAACTCGGACCAGATCCATTGTTATATTATTCATCGAAACCACTTGCCTGATCATGTAAAGAAGCTGGTTCGAGTTCCAATTCAAATGCACGTTATCTCATGCAAAGTTTGTCGGGACAAATGCAAGTGAACCGTTGGATCTTGATGGAGAATGTTTATCTGTAGTAGGAACAAAATTGAATCTGAAATTGTTTTTATTTAAAGATAATTATACATTTCGTTTGACTGTATTAGTGATTGGTTTCTAAAATGTTCTCAGTGAACAATATTTAGATAGTGAAAAATGAGAAATTCCCAACAACAAATAATCTGGCAAGTAGTATTATGTTGTATTTTGTTATACAACAAACTTGATTGATTTTGTAAAAAAAACATGAAATTATCGTAGCAAAAATTGCCAAGAAAAACCCCGTAATTTGATCAAACTCTTGCTACAAAATTCAAACATGATTTGAACCTCTTTAGGTCCAACATTACTAGCTAGTGTTCGCACTTAAAACTAAAAAATCCGAGACTAAAACATGTCCTTCAATTCAACTATAACTTAGGGTATCTGACATTTTCGGAGATGATTCAAGCCATAACTTAGGTTAGGATACCAAATGCTCTAAGGCTTATATAACTCGAAATGTATAATTTAACCCGAAAACATTCTCCCAAATCACAGGACAGCTCCTAACACACAATACTTAAGTCGGTAAACAAAAATGCAAACAAAACAAAAACCTATAACTAAGCTGTTGAGTTTGGTGCGAGGCCCTATTGTTAGGGAGGGGTGTCGTCCAGCGTTACCCGTCAGCATTATTGGCACCGGCCAGCCCTATAACCCCCGGTACCTTGTGCTCTAAGTGGCACATATTGAATCAGAAATCAAGTATTGCTAGACCTATTTTTGAATAATGGAATTGACATGCCTCATAAAGATTCTAAATTATATTGGATAATTTGTCACGTTATCTAAAGTAGTGGGATTCGTTATTACTTATTCGGCATGTTCAATAATAAAAAAATGTTTCGAATAATTCGACTAATAGCATAAATAGAGTGATGGTACCACACTGGACTCACAAGTTGCTAGAGAAGCTTGTTATTCGCAATAGCAATGGGGTTCGGAGAAGAAACAAACTTCTTGCCACAACTCAATAACCCGATATGTGTTGTAAGCCCACAATTTGTGTCGCCACACCCTATGGAGATGTTGAGTGGAAAGAAATTGTTAACTCTTAGTGATGGTAACTTTGGTGTCACCGACGTTCATGGTAACTTGATGTTCAAAATCAAAGGAAAGTTACTGAGTCTCAGCGGCAAACGTCTCTTAGTTGATGGTCTTGGCAACCGTATCCTCACATTAAACAAAAAGGTTAAGTTTCTCATATTGCAACTATGTTATTGATCTAGGGAGTATCGTTCATACTCTTTCAGCTTTATGTTGTGATATATGCAAACTAATATGTAGTTTATGGTGTTCAGCTATCGAGTGGACGAAAAACATGGCAATGCTTTAGAGGCGATAGTTCAGACCCTAGAGATCACGTATTCACTGCTAAACCATCATACCGAACACAATTCAAGACTTCACTGGATGTCTTCTTGGCTTCCAACCGAAGACAAGATGTCGCTGACTTTAAAATCAAGGGAAACTGGTTTGAAAAGCGTTGTTCTGTTTTTGTTGGAGAGAGTACTAATATCATTGCAGAGGTAACGTATGCTAATTGAGGTTCATGTCATAATCTAGGTTCATGTTAATCGTGTACACTAATTAAGGTTTATGTCAAAATATTAGGTGAACAAGAAACAATCTGTTCCAAACATTGCCTTTGGTGTTGACACATACAGTGTTAAGGTGGATCCAAATGTTGATTATGCGTTTATCGTTGCACTCGTGGCGATTCTCAATGAGATTAATGAAGAGAAATATGACGACGATGTGAAGAAGTGAGCACACGAATGGCACATCTATATTATTAGTGTGATGTTATGATTAATAAAAGGCTAAAGAAAAGTGTATTTATGCTTATTGTGTGTCTGTTGTTCTATGTCGATAGCGTGGCATCTCGTCAAATGTAACACATTAGATGAAATGCATCAATAATACTTTAACTTTACAAAAAGCATTATATGTGTATTCTAGCATCTGCCCTTAATTAGAAGTGCATAACAAGCCGGTCTTGTGCCCTGATAAATTACACAACCTTGTCAAGCCCAGTCCAAGCTAGCCTGTTGAGCTAATTACCATTTACGATCCAACCCATCATGCATGGTCACATCAAGTTAAAGCCGAATAAGCCCTTGAACCAGGCACCGTAAACCCCAAGAAGGCCAAGGTTCAACTTGAACGGGTTAACTCAGACCAGATTCATTGTTATGTTATTCATCGAAAGCACTTGCCTACTTTACCTACTCATGTAAAAAAGATGTATCTTTCGAGTTTGAAAAGATACATGCATATAAACACAACAAAGAGCACACTTTACCTACTCAAGCCTTAAACATAACACACCAACTAGGTCATAGTGCATTCAACATTTCAACTACCACACCAATATCAAATACCTCCTCACTCACACAAATCAAACACACATTTACAACAAAAACTTACCACATACATTTGGTTTTTGATATTTTCAAATCTAGGACTCAGATTTTTCTTTCTCGATTGGTGATGAACATTTTTGTCAAGGGGTGGTGTTATTCACTATTTCTGCTTTTGCTATTTGATGTACAAGTAATTTTTTTTCTCTCTTTCTTGAAATAGGTGGTCTCGAAAATCAGGTAAAATTTGTTCTCTAGATCTCTCTTTGTGTGGTATTATTTGTTTCTCTCTTCATACATCTATGTTTGTGTAGATATGTCTTTGTGTAATATTAATTGTTTTTCTGTTTTTTTCATTTGTGTTTGTGTAGATCTGTCAAAGTATTGAGGTCCTCTAATGTTTTGATATCGACATATGCACTTGAGGTCATGATATTGTATATAATCAATAAATTTCATTTGGAAAATAAAACCCTCTACAGGTAAGACTTCGACCTTTTGTATTTAGTTGTAAAAGATTATATGCAACTTGTTACTATGTTATTAATGTGTCATTTACTAGAGTTTTTGGAGAAGTTTAGCTCATTTGAGTGGCACAATTACCAAGTCACTATAAGTGGAAGAAAAAAAATGCATCAAAAGTCTTAGGTGTGTAAATCAAACAATAAATGTATATTTCCTTGTTCATTTTTAATAAATTTAATAACAATGCCTTATCGTATGTGTAGTGGAATCCATAGCCAATCCTGTCTTGGATCAAAAGTTTCGTTTTTTTGAACAAGGGGATATAGTCCTATGTAATTCGATGGATTCTCTCAATAACGTCGGTAAAATCGTAAAGAAGAAGGACTTTTTGTCCGGGGACTAGTGAAGGGATACAAGAAGATTCGTAAGATTGAAGCGACCACTGAAGTGATTAGTGGATGTCCGGCTTTATTGAAATAGGTGGTCTCGAAACATTTTTTTGTCTAGATCTGTCTTGTGGTATTTTTTTATTTTTTTGGTATTTTCAACATTTGTTTGTTGTTGAAAATGCATTTACTTTGATAATTTCTTACTAGTAGAGGATAAATTGGTGGCTATGTTTTAAAGTGAATCCATTGAGGAAGTATGTTGCTGTTTGGCCTGATTTTTACTCTCATGTGCTATATATTGTAGTAAATAACTTTATGATGAACTCATAAATGCTAAAAAAACATTTTACGAAAAACATGGACTTTGAAAAGCTCATAAACTTAAGATCTTTGGCCCATGATCAATTTTAGGTTGTTGCTAAGATCTTTAGCCTGTCTTATAAACATTATTCTCTCGGATTGGAGGTATTTTCATTTGAAGAAGGACCATTAAATTCTTCTAATATTGGACTTCACTGTTAGTTGTTGAACTTTTGTCATATTAATGAGTTGTGGGTAAGTTTTGAACAACCAAATTAACTCTAAAGTCTCAACCATATACACATAGTATCTTTAATTTTCATCTAACAAATTTACATCATCTAACTGTTAAAGTAAATATCTTTTGCTATGAATGAGGTCAATGGGTGAATAAAAGATATACTTAGTCATAAAAGCCATGACATTTCAACAACGAATAATCTGGCAAGTAGTATGTTGTTTGATGTTATAAAACCAATTTAGTTGATTTTGCAAAAAAAAGAAATCATCGTAGAAGAAATTACAAAAAAAAACCCTTAATTTGATCAACCTCTTTGTACAAAATTCAAATATGATTAGAACCTATTTAGGTCCAACATTACTAGCTAGTGCTCGTACTAGTCATGCCATTAAACATAAAAAGAAATCGAGACTGAAACCAGTCTAGCCTAAATTAAAGCCAATTACTTAAAAGCGGACGGTAATATAATTTCTTTATAATTAACAAATTTAACTTAGCTGCTATAGTTTTATTCCACTTTTAATTATAGAGATTTGATTTAACAAACACAAAAGAGAAAATAATAAAGTACACATCTTATGAATATTATCGGATCTCGATATAGGATTGACGAATTCAGTTATATAAATCAATCTTTTGATTGTTTCAGGGGCATATTTTTTTCGTTTCGCTCAAGGAACTCAAAACAATAGGCATATAAGTTTTGGTTGTGACTTGAGCAGTACTAGTGTCATCTTTCAGATTCATGACTAGAGGAATACTCGTTTCCATCATGAGTTTCAGATTTGAATACAAAAGGGTTTTGCTAACCAACCGATGCACACTGGCAGACGTTAGTGTGTAATAAATACATAAGCTATATTTGAACATGAATATTAAAAATAATGTGTATTAAATATATTTTTATATTAATTAAAAAAATTATATTTATTTATTACACACTCACGATCTACTCAGCGTGCATTATTTAGCAAAATCAAAATATAAAACCAAAATCACTATATATCTAAGTCTAATAAATGTGTTATTGAGATTTCTAACTAGATGATAAGATAGGAGTTTTGTTAAATTGACATACTAAATGAAAGGGTGTGAGTACCACAATTTATATTTTACAACAACATTTAAACATGAATTTCTTGAATATTAACTTTTTTTTAGAAAGGCATCTATAAAGCATTGTTCTAAATAGCTCGTTATAGCTCACCTTAAGGCGCGCTAAAGCTTGAGGCGTGGCCTTCACGCTACGCAATAGGTCAAGGCGCGCTACGACATTAGGTGCGGTAATTTTTTTAGTTCAACTCTAGGAAATGAATATTGTCACATGTAAGGAGAGTTTTCTAGCTTTAAATTATTATGTACAACACTAAATATGAACTTAATATAAATATAATATTAAAATACATAAAATAAATAAATATTTTTATATGTTGTGCCTCTATAAGCCACGTTTTAGAAATGCTAAAGCTTCGCCTTAGCCGCTAAAGCATGTAGTTTGGACATGCCGCCACGCCACGCTTCACGCTATTTATAAACTTGCCATAAACCAACCACAAACCAAACATTACAAACAAACGGCATTCCTCCTCTTCAAGCAAGACGATTAGAGAGCACGAAACCCGAACAAAACAAACGAACAAAAAAAACTTACAAAATACAACCAATACTACAATTTAAAACCAGACACCACCTGACCAAAGAAAAACATCCTAATTATCACAGCCAAGGGTATAGAACTAACAACTTGCTAATGTGAAGATAAAGTCTATGGAGAAGTATTCCCAAGATACAAGCATCCACATCGACATGCCCACCACACAAACTAAATCCAGCACAACACCAATACTCAAGAAAACCAACCAGCTGCGAGCCACCAACAAGAACACACATAAGAATACCGCAACCCCAACCTCAAAACAATGCCGACAACAGAAACTTCATAACTACCTAACCTTTTAAATACAACTAGAACTTTAAAAATTATCTCTCAAATATTAAAGAAACTTCATATATATCTAACTTAATTCGGGTTACAACTTTAAATAGAATTTAATCTTACGATTAGATGTAGGATTAAATTAAAAAGAAGTTTCAAGAACAAAAGTCAGTTAAAACACCCTAATTTGAATCCGGACCCGACTAAAAATTTTGAGGTTGGGTTAATCATATTAACAACTTGGCCTATTGTGTAACGTGAATGTCATACTTTGACGATGCTTTAACGCCGACATGATGCAGTTTTTATGACCATCCTACCCGTCAAGCATAGGATCCAAATTTATAAAATGGCACCTCATTACTTACACAACAACTTTCATCTACCTCATTCCTTCCAATCTCTTTCCCTCAACTACCTCATTAAACATTATTCAAAATCGACCATTCCATACTCTCTTTTTCAAACAGTTCGAAAAACATTTTCTTCATTCTAAGTGATGACCGTGATTGCATTGACATTAGGTGATCGTGATCCAAAGTTTTAGCGAATATCATATCACACATGCACGCTCAAAACCATTATATATTTTGCTTGTATTGAATGTCATATCACACTTGATAGAGTGCCCATCAAAGCCCAACATGCATCTGTGTAAACATGAGAATACACATATGTAAAAAGATAGTTTTCGTGGTCAAAGAAACATATTCTATAGCTCAATCTTCGCAAAACTCAGTCTTATAGTATATGACTGTTGTTAAAATATTGGTTGATGATTTTCAATATCCATGACAGGATGAGTAACTCATTCTACTACTTTGAGTTGTACTAGACGATACCCTAAATGAGGACTTACCCACAGTTTGAGTTATGGTTAACTATTTGTAAAAACAAATCGAATCTAATCGAACGAACAATAACATAAATTAAAACGTATTACATGGTTAAATTAAATAACATTGAAGAGTGTAAGTCATAGTAAAGTTTTTCATCGCAATAAAAACATTCAAGTTACCATATTTTATAATATAACTAAGAATTAAGTTCATTTGGATACCAAACTTATCTAAGATATGGGGGGACTCATCCCCACCCTTCATCTCTTTTTCATCCAATGACTAAGATTAAATCTTTAATTTACACTGCAAGGGTATTTCAGTCATTTCACCATCTACTATATAATGTTTTTTCTTCTTTCTTCTCTCACAAAAAACACACATCGGATCTCTCTTTCTCTCTCTACCCCTGATTTACTTTATCTCTCTACCCCCGATCTATAATCACGATCTACTATATCATGCATCCATCGAAACGCGATCATGATGAATCCATGACGAATTCATCACGAACATGTATAATCACGAATTGATTTATCCATCACCAGGTTTGATTAATATGTTTTTTTAGCTTATTTGGTTTAAATAAGCTTATTAATGTATTATCATTAGCTTTTAACCGGATTATTATGAATAAATCTTTTTGGATTGATTGTTCTTAATTATAAGCTAAGTTCTTAGATGAGAAGTTATGAATAAGTTATAAAGTTGGATTAATAAGCTAGTTAGTTTGAATAAGCTTATGAATAAGCTTTTTTTTAATAAGAGTAGAGTTATGAATAAGCTTTGTAAATTAAATGATTTGAATTCATTGTGTTGCATTATAAGATAGCTTATTAGATTATTTCAATGAGTTATACGTTTTTTGTGAATAAGATAGTTATGAATAAGCTTATTTTCATGTTAATAAGCTGTATTATTATGATTTTTTTTACTTTCTGATGTTATCATATATGATGTACATTTCTTATCATATATGATAGATATATCATATATGATAACTGATGATATATCATATATGATATATATATGATATATGATATATCAAATAAATCATATGAAAAAACAGATTTTGTATGAGTATCTTTTTAGAAAATATGTATAAACTCTTGAAACCTGCCTTCTATCATATATATATATATATATGTAATTCATTTTGGTATTAAATTTTTTGCATAATATGTTGTTTTTTTCTTTTATAAATGTAGTCAAATAGAGATGGTGTGATTGCCCTATTTGGAGCAAAGGAGAGAGGGATGATTATAACAAGAGGATGTGCACGGATGTGTTTTAAGGATCAAGACGAAGTATGCGTTGTTCATGAATCCATCATTTGATAATTTGTTTTAAGATAGTGTATTATTGAAAAAGAAAAGTAGTTTCAATAATAATGTTGTTAGCACCTTTTGATTTTGTATAAATGGTTATCATTCAGATGTATATCATATATAATTTTACATTAGGTTATGTTCTGTTTGAATTATCATATATGATTCTGTTCAAACGCACATTATTTTATGTTATGAACAAGTGTTTAGTTATTAATTATGCATACTTTTTGTTGTAATCATGAGTTCATCAGATTTTTTGTTTAATATATCCAAGTTTTCTTTGAGTATCATATATGATAATGCCTTATCATATATGATAGTGCATTATCATATATGGCTTAATTTATCAAACCATCATGAGATAATACCAAGAAAGTTAATCATATTAACAAGACGCTGTACCAGATACCAATGGATTATAAAATCGTCCATATACTTCAAAACTCCATTAGGAGATTACAAAGAAAAAACAAACAATAAACGTAAAAAATTCATGAGCTTCTTCACTAAGCTTCTTGGCCTTTTGGATGCTTGTGATATTCAACATGCCTTGTAAACAGCTTCCTCTACACAAAAAAAGAAGATTTAATTAAATTTTCAAGCACTAACCATATATGATATATTTTATCATATATAATATTATAGCTTATATCATATATGATATAGTATATCATATATGATATGTCACTAGCAAGTCATACTAAATATGTTCAACGAGATTAAGCCATAAAAAATAAGAGTTAATTCAGTTTTCAACCACATAATCATATATGATATATTTATCATATATGATACTTTAGCTTATATCATATATGATATAGTATATCATATATGATACTTCACAAACATGTCATACTAAATCTGTTCAGCGAGATTAAGCCATAAAACCTTATAATTCACGAAAATAAGCTAATAAGTTAGCTTATAATTCATCATAATAAAGATGATGATAATCTATAAGCTTATTCACATTAGTTAGCTTTCAATTCACGTAGTTTCTCAAATAAGTTATAAAAGAATAAGATGAATAATAAGCTTATTCACATCGAATAAGCTAAAAAAAGATGAATCAAAATAAATCGAATGAACTTTACCTTATTTATGAAGTGGATGATCGATTTACGAGGTGATGATCAACGGATTTGATGTTTGTGATGATTGATTACGACATGAATATGTGTATGTGTGTGTGTTTTTGTGTGTGTTTTAGAGAGAAGAAGAAAAAAGGAAACCTCGATCCAGATCTGAGATGTGGAAATGTTATTTGGTGTTAGGTGGGAGGGGTAAAATGACGAAAATACCCCTCCTTTTTTTTTTTTTAATTAGAAAACAAGAATTAATGTGAGCCTTTGATCAAGATTAGATGGAAGGTGGGGATTGGTCCCCTTGTATCCAAAGGATACAAGGGATCCACAATAACCGGACTCTATAACTAAATATGTGATATGGATAGAAGTAGAACCTCATACAAAGTATACTATTCGAATTGTTATATCTTAATATGTGATAACGTGACATATGGTTCTTCTTGCCTGGATAATTAAACTAAAAACATGTTTAAAACATGATAATCCTTTAATTTATTTTGTAATCTTAACAATACTAGGCGTCCTTCAATTCAACTATAACTTAGGGTATCCAAGTTACGTTTTCGGAGATGTTTCAAGCCATAACTTAGGTTAGGATACCAAATGCTCTACGGCTTATATAACTCGGAAATGTATAATTTAACCCGAAAACATTCTCCCGTCGCCACTTAATCACAGGACAACTCCTGACACACAATACTTAACTCGGTAAACAAAAATGCTAAAAATCAAAAAACAAAAAACCTATAACTAAGCTGTTAAGTTCGGTGCGAGGCCCTATTGTTACGGTGGGGGTGTCGTCCAGCGTTACCCGTCAGCATTATTGGCACCGGCCGGCCTATAACCCCCGATAACTTGTCCTCAAAGTGGACATGTTTAAATGTCTTCTAACAAAATGGCAAATCTTGAATCAGAAGTCAAGTATTGCTAGACCTATTTTTGAATAATGGAATTGACTTGCCTCATGAAGATATTCTAAATTATATTGGATAATTTGTCACGCTATCTAAAGTAGTGGGATTCGTTATTACTTATTCGGCATGTTCAATTGTAAAATAATGTTTGGAATAATTCGACTTTTGGCATAAATAGAGTGATGGTACCATACTGGACTCACAAGTTGCTAGAGAAGCTTGTTATTCGCAATAGCAATGGGGTTCGGAGAAGAAACAAACTTCTTGCCACAACTCAATAACCCGATATGTGTTGTAAGCCCACAATTTGTGTCGCCACGCCCTATGGAGATGTTGAGCGGAAAGAAATTGTTAACTCTTAGCGATGGTAACTTTGGTGTCACTGATGTTAATGGTAACTTGATGTTCAAAATCAAAGGAAAGTTACTGAGTCTTAGCGGCAAACGTCTGTTAGTTGATGGTCTTGGCAACCGTATCCTCACTTTAAACAAAAAGGTTAAGTTTCTCATGTTGCTACTATGTTATTGATCCTATCCAAGTGCCTTTAGACACAGTTTAATAGTAAGTGCATACTCTAACATTTTTCTGCATATAACTTATGACATATGGAGACTAATATTTTGTTTATGTGTTCAGCTATATAGTGGACGCAAAACATGGCAATGCTTTAGAGGTGATAGTTCAGACCCTAGAGATCACTTATTCACCGCTAAATCATCATATCGAACACAATTCAAGACTTCACTTGATGTCTTTTTGGCTTCCAACCGAAGACAAGATGTCGCTGACTTCAAAGTCAAGGGCAACTGGTTTGAAAAACGTTGTTCTGTTTTTGTTGGAGAGAGTACTAATATCATTGCAGAGGTAACATTCATATGTTAATTTAGGTTCATGTTAATCGGGTACACTAATTAAGTTTTATGTCAAAATTTTAGGTGAACAAGAAACAATCTGTTCCAAACATTGCCTTTGGAGTCGACGCATATAGTGTTAGGGTGGATCCAAATGTTGATTATGCGTTTATCGTTGCACTCGTGGCGATTCTCAATGAGATTAACGAAGATAAATGTGACGACGATGTGAAGAAGTGAGCACACGAATGGCATATCTTTATTAATAGTGTGATGTTATGTATGCTTAATAAATTGCGAAAGAAAAGTGTACTTATGCTTATTTGTGTGTTTGCTGTTCTATGACATTAGTAGCATCTCGTCAAATGTAACACATTAGATGAAATGCATCAATAATACTATTATAACTTTCGGAAAAGAATTATATTTCTATTCTAGTATCTGCTCTTAACTAGATGCACAACCTTGCCAAGCCCGGTCCAAGATAGCCTTTTAGGCTAATTACCATTTACGATCCAACCCACCATGCATGGTCACATCAAGTTAAAGCCGAATAAGCCCTTGAACCAGGAACAGCAAACCTCGAGAAAACCAGGTTTCAAATTGAAGGCGTTAACTCAAACCAGATGCATCTTTGTTACGTTATTCATCGAAAGCACTTGCCTCATCATGTAAAGAAGCTGGTTTGAGTTCCAATTCAAATGCTAATAGTATAGTGCATGTTATCTCATGGTAGCTTGCATACTGGCACACTTTACCTAATCGTAATAAAAGCCATGTTACTTCTCATCATAAAACTGCATTAAACTTTTCAGCTACCACAACAATATCAAATACATCCTCACTCACACAAATCAAACACACATTTACAACAAAAAGTTACTGTATATTATATTGTAGTAGTAAATAATTAATTGTATGATGAACTCATAAACGCTAAAAAAACATTTTACGAAAAACATGGATTGTGAAAAGCTCATAAACTTAAGATCTTAGGCCTGCTGAGGATAAGTTTTATGTGATAAGCATGTATTATAAACTTCTCTCGCTGATGAATTTTAGGTTGTTGCTAAGATTTTTAGCCTGTCTTTCCTTATAAACATTTTTCTCTCATTTCATTGGGTGTTTGTTTGTTTGTTTTTTTACCTAAAACTCGATTGGTGATGAACAGTCTTGGCTAGGGGTGGTGCCATTTATCATTCTTACTTTTACTTTATGATGCACAAACGAAATATATGATGATTTTTTGTTGAAATAGTTGGTCTCGGAAATTAAGGTATCATTTGTTTTTTTTTTTCAGAGTCAAGATAAATTGGTAGTTAGGTTTTAGAGTTTGAATCTATTAAAGAGTAGGTTTGTTTATTTAATTGAGAGTATTTTTTAATCGATAAGACTGAAATTAGTTTTTTTAGCAAGAAAAATGAAATTAGGGTTTTTTTAATTTGGGGTTTTAAAAGATTGTCTTGTTTGTTCAACACAGTACACAATTTTAGTTTTTGTAGTTCCTTACAGGATTTTATTTTTTTACCGAATACTAACGATTATTGTACTTTTTGTCTTTATTTATAGAGTTGTTTTTCTGTACTAGTGTAATAGTTTCAAATTTTAAGTCAAATTTGCTACTCGTATTAGTTTAGTCCAAGTATTGGAAGACAAATACAATCTGTTATGGTTCACATTTCGCAAACACTGTTCACGTGGATCATTTTTAAGTAGTCACTGTCTTGTTTTAGGAACATGGTTAGCCTGCTTTTTAGGAACACTTGATGCTGTATCTCGAAGACTTTGACACCTATGATTATCATGGACTATACAGGTATCCTGTACTGGTTCTTTCCCATTGAACACATATCTTCCTAGCGGAGATATGGATGTTACAATGGCGACATTTTCTGATCCAAGTGCGTGTATATCAAGCGTGAAGGCTTTTTTGGATAACTAAAGTGTCAACAATCCTCAAGCTTACCCACGTGATAATATCCGCACGGGTAAGGACTTCATCTTTGCTTTTTGTGTCTGAGTGGTATACTGAACTAGTATATTTTTTATACTTTTATCTTATTTATTTATTTGAAACAGGTGGATCTGAAAATTGGGAATGACCATTTTTTCAAGAGGTCAATCCTTCTCATGAAAGCTTGGCTTGAGCAGGAAAAGGATATTGAAATCACCGGCTCGTCCAACGGCCTATTGTCGTCCTATGCACTTGAGGTTATGATACTGTACATCATAAATCGATTCCATATGGAAAATAGGACCCCTCTTGAGTGTCTTGTGAAGTTTTTTGAGGAGTTTTGTGAGTTCGAGTGGCATGCTTATCAAGTCACTGTAAGGGGAAGAAAGAAAATGGCATCAAGCAGAGGTAAATACACATATATTTTCTCTCTTATATATGTGAGTTAATTGCATAAATCGTCCCTGTGGTTAACGAAATTGGTCCTTACAAACTTTTATTAACGGATTTTCTCCCCATGGCTTTTGACCCGTATCAGGTTTGGTCTCTTGACCACTACGCCCGTATCGGATTTGGTCCTTTGACACTAGTTTCTTTTAGATCTATGCACTGCAGATTTGGGTTTTTTTAATTGTTTTTTTTCTTTCAGGTGCCATTGCCGCAATGTTGATGAATGTAATAATTGGTCTTACACCCAGATTCCTCTGTTTAAAATAGTTGATCAGGTATAAAGTTCATTTATCTCTTTTCTAAAATCATAACTTGATAATCGATGGTCTCGGATTATTTGTTTTTTAAACATTTGTGTTTGAAATTGAGGTTTATTTAATTGAATTAATGTTTATTTAATTGAGAGTTTTTTTAATCGATTTAGATTGAATTGGGTCATTTTAACCTATTTGAATTTTTTAGGGGTTTTGAAGGATTGAAATTGGGGTTTTTTTGCAAAAAAAAAAAGAAATTACGGTTTTTCAACAAGTCTATTTTGTTGTATTAAATGATTATATGCAACTTTTTATATGTTATTAGAATGATTATTAAGCTTGTAAAGAGTCTAGTAAAAAACTTGTAAAACTAGGGAACTCGGTACCTGAATTGTCACTTTGATAGGATCGGACTCTGACTCGCGAAAGTCCGAGAATGATGACAAATCTCATGGAAAATTAGGGCCGAGTTATTATATAGGAACAATAAAAAGAAAACTTGACTAGAATTGGATGTAAGTCAGTGATTTAGACTTACCATTTACTATGCTACCTATTGCTAAAACTGTTTCTTGCCTATTTTATAGCTAGCTTTTGTTAGCTGCTGCCCTTCCTGGTTGTTCATATTTAGGAAAAAAATGGAGTCGAAGCTTCCCTACATGAAGGAAGTAACTCATTGTTTATATGTGTTAGTTTGTGTACCCATCATACTTGTTCTTGTTAGTTTTTGTGTTTGTAATTGTGTAGTTGGAAAAAAGCTTAGAAGTAGTAGATCCTTTATAAAGAATGTATACGTCGTTGTAGAGAAACAGAGTATTGAGGGTATAATGGTCATTATAAAACTGTTATGTATCTTAAGACTTTATTTATATAGAACATGAATTGTGAACACTCCCATTCATTATTGTCCTTTTGCTTTTAACGAAATAGCCTAATGTATATTTTTTTTGGCAGGTTCATCAATACTGAAAAAACTCTATTTCAAAGGGACGTCATGCTTCATCAATACTGAAAAATATCACTGAATGCATAATTGCTCCTCTGGAGTTTGGTGGCACAACTATCGGTTCTTGGACGTACGCTTATGTAAGTACCCCAAAAATGGTTTGTTTTACATTATAGTGTAGTATACCTCTTACAAGTTTCAAAACAATAAAAAGATTTTTTTTCTTTAGATTAGTATATTGCAGCCCATTTGTTTATGTTGTTATACACTAATAAAACATTTTTTTCTTTAGAAGGGAATAAATGGGCCAAACTCAAGAAAAATCCTTCACTTCTGGGCCCAAAAGGATATAGTGAAAACATAGATCAATGGGAAAAAGTAGGGGTGTTCAAAAAAACCGAGAAACCGATGAACCGAGCCGACCCGCTCAATCCGAAACCGAAAAAACCCGAAACCGAAAAAACCGAAACCGAAAAAAACCGAAACCGAAAATACCCGCTTATAACGGTTCGGTTACGGTTTTCATTTTTAGATATCCGTGGTTAACCGAACCGAACCGCACATATTATACATGAAACTTTTTAACTAAATATTCAAATTATAGTATATATATTAATTGTATTAGTACCCTACTTTTATTATACATGAAATTTTTTAACTAAATATTCAAACTATAGTACATATATTAAACATGTATGTGTAAATTTAATTAATGTGATCGTAGTTTATAAATATCGAATAAATATTTTTTAGTTAATATGTTATTTATGAATATTCTAATGCACTTTTTTGTAACGAAATAATTTTTATATGATTTTATCTATTTAATGTCGTTGAATTATACGAAAAGGACATTCTATGTTCTAAACCATGTTATTATTTATAAACTAAAACTTTATGAAACTTATATAATGGTTAACCGTGACCCGAACCATGGGTAACCGCTCATTTCGGGTAACCGTATGTCCGGTTAACCGCCTTATACGGTTCGGTTACGGATAGTAAATTTAACTAACCGAACCGCGATGGATAGTCAAAATCGTCTAACTAACCGAACCGACCCGACCCGTGAACACCCCTAGGAAAAAGAGAGAGCTTCTCAACAGCTTTGCACAGATGTCCATAGATACCCGATCTTATTGGGAGAAATTATTGCTTGGCAAGTAGAAAATACGATAAAGTAAAAGTATTAACATTAGCGCCTGAAATGCAAGTTATTGCGGACAAGCTAGGTAACGGCGGTTTAAAAGAAAAAATAAAGGAGACACTTGCAGAAATGAACCTGCGCATGTTGAGGAACTTGCAGAAATAAAGGCTGAGCATGCAAGAGCAATAAACGAGATGAAACAATAATAAGTAGTGACTTTGTGTCAATTTTGATGTATTGGACAATATACAGGTATACTTTATTCACTCAATTTATTTAACTCAAAACACACAGTTATTAATATGCATATAAATTTTGATGTTACATAACCCGCACATATTTATAATGTCAATGCCTTCATTTTTAATTCTTTTGAAAGGTGCTATTGCTACTGTTTTTGATGTCACATCCGTCATGGATTTGGATAACCAAATTAAAAAAAACAGAAAGTGTGTCAACCATGAGAGCACATACATACGGACTAAAATATGAAACAAAAATAGTGCCTTAAATGTGTTATAGTTGTGCTAAAATTAAGTACAACCTACGTATATACTAATCCATAACTGCACTTGTAAATCACTATTCAAATTTCTGCATGAATTTCATAGCACATTACTTGACTTTGCATAATACATCAGCAATAATAGGTTTGGAAGAATAAATGATACTAAATAGATAAATGTGAGAAAAAAGAAGCTGCATTTGACCTCTCTTTTTTCCCAAGATCTCACATCCACAAAGATGATTAGTCATGCTAGTGTTTCGGAAAGGTCGGCATTAGTGATATTAGTTTGTTTGTTAACTGGTATCAAACTGATGTGAAACTTATCTGTGATCTTAATGGATTTTTTATAACCTTCATGGTGGTTTTGTTATAAATTTATTTTTGTTTTTTACATTGTTCATGTCTCGAAGAGCCATGTTGTTAAACCCAAGAACCAGGCTCTAATCTAGGTTAAAAATGTTTTTTGGAATAATATAGAGCAAGGTTACAGTATGCAAAAAGTCGGGCTATATTAAATATCATAAACCCCGGCATTTTTAACCATTAAACCGGGCTCTTCTTTTGATTTTTGTAGCAGCGGAGCTCCTGAAACAATGACCTTTTTATGGGTTACCAACCAGCTCATAGGCCTCATCGATCGGCAATAGTAATATTTTGATGGTTATCTGCAAATGGTACTAAGCTTAGAGAGAAGGGTGTCACAGCGAGGTAACCCTCGTTGAGTCGACATGGCACCCTCTACACCCACCCCTTATTCGCCCCGAACCGACTAAGAGGAGAGAAAGGGAAGCTTTTGTTTTTCTTTCTCTTTTTTATTTATTTGTTTAA
The DNA here is from genome assembly GCA_025667525.1 of Glebionis coronaria. NCBI lineage: Eukaryota > Viridiplantae > Streptophyta > Magnoliopsida > Asterales > Asteraceae > Glebionis > Glebionis coronaria. Next base: position 568,539,436 of record CM046881.1, read on the forward strand.
TTTTTTCTGTATTTTGAAGATGATTTCCTGTGTGTGTGATGTTGAAAATGAAAGCAATTTTTTTTTAATTTATAAATATTATATTTACAGCTTTGATGCCTGTGGTTTAATGTTTATTCTTTTTGGGCTTAAAGTTTATAATTTTTGTAATTTTAATGAATATATATTCTCTCAATGTTTGACCTATACTTCTGACAACTTATTCATCAATCGACGGCAGATCAACTACTTTTGATCAACCAACTGCTACTTTATCTAAGGGAACACCATTTTTTTTCTTAAATCTTGTGTTTTGCTTTTTGATTGTACTTGTTTCTGTATTTTTTTATTAAAATGTTTATATTTGATTCATACTTGTTTATATTAGATTTATGTTATGTATTTTTAAATGCAATTTTCTGTCATGATTCCCTTAGTATGTTTTTTTTTCATAATCTCATCTATCATGTTCTTAAGTAATTGATTCATGATTAATCGTGGGTAGAGATTAACTGATTAATGGTTAATTGATTCATGATTAATTATTTACTAAATCAATTTGATTGATTTAATTGATTCATGATTAAGGATTTAATTGACTAATTTCCTAATTATTTTTTGATTTAATTGATTGAATTGATTCATGAATAAGGATTTAATTGACTAATTTGCTAATTAATTTTTTTGATTTAATTGATTGAATTGTTTCATGATTAATTCTTTGCTAAATTAGTGTAGGATTTGACTTTGATAGTCAACGATATTCAGTTTTCAGTAGGTAAGATTGTTGGTGGTGGTGTTGTATTAAGGGCTAGCATCACTGTAAGTTTGGGATACTAAAAAAGGATAAGACATAATCCTTTCTGTGCACAACTCTGGCTGGCCTAGTTAGTAGCATACATTAGGGCTAGCATCACTCTAAGTTTTTATTGTGAAAAAGTTTTGGCCATTTTAGACATAAGTTTTGGCCGTTTTTATTGTGAAAAGGTTTTACGTTTTGCTTAGATTAATGAGTACCCCTAGTGAATGGTTATGTGCTTATTTGGACTCCTTGTATGACTTTTAACCTTTATTTCAGCTTATTGTATCTTGTATGCTTGATTGCTTATTTGTAAATGTTTATTTGGTGTTATTATCTCTTTGTATTTGATTAATTTTTGCTTGTCTTGAGTACTTTGTTTATTTACTTTCATTGTGGTGTTAAATCCCTGCTGGTCATAGTTATACTCTCCACTTTCTAATTTTACAAGGGCGTTTGGATTAACTTATTTCGTTTTTAAAAATCTTATCTTTAGACGTTAAGATCATTTGTTTGAGGAATATTATAGCTAATATGAGTTTTTATTTCACTTTGAAACATCAAAACAAAAAAATAGTGCGAGATCTTTTTCTCTGTCATTACAGCTAAGTAGGATTACAATTAGTGAGTAGGTTGTTTTATCTCCAAAATTAATGGTATCTATTTTTTCAAGCCTTGTTCGTTTTAGAGGTTAAGTGTGACAACATCATTTATTTGAGGAATATTATAGCTAATCTCAGCTTTTATTTCACTTTGAAACATCAATACAAAAAGAATAGTGCCAGATCTTTGTTTCTTGTCATTGCAGCTAAGTAAGATTAAAATTAGTAAGTAGGTTGTTTTAGCTACGTAATATAGGCCTTAATATATTTGTACTGATGTTATTCATTGTTTTAGAATGAAACTTGTACCACTTCATCAATGGCGCTAGTTCCCAGGAGTATTTGCCAAAGTAGATAAAATGCTGTAGGCCTTTTGCTATCCATACGATAGGGAAGTCGATCAATCACCACTACCTTTCTTGTGAATAATTAGTCTTCTTGCCCAATAATTGAATCTAATATAACATTGATAGAACAACAACATCTTTTCGTTTACTCTTTTTATGTAAGAAGCTCTTATTTTGCCCCTCGCCTTCACTTTTTCATGGCTATCAATATCATCAATAAAATGATCCTTTTCAGTCTTTACTGAGTGAGCCTTTTATTTTCTGTTGAATGGTCAAATTTTTTCTACCTATTTGTAACTTCAGGCGCTTATTGGTGTATCAAAATCACTCTGAATACTCTCACTTTAAGTATCAATTTCAATATCTGAATACTCTTTTTTAGTTTTGAGTATTTGGATTCATATGTGTGGATTATTTCATGCATTTAGTATCTTGATTGGTCCAAGTGCGGATTATATTCAGATACTCAAACTCAAAGTGAATGTTACAGTATTTAGATTGATTCAAAATATTTGCTACCCAAAGAATAGCCAAAAGTTACAAATGGCTAGGAAAAAGTTAGAGCAATCAACAGAAAAAAGGTTTGCTTAGTAAAGATCGAAAAGGATCATTTTATTGACGAAATTGATACGCATGAAAAAAAAAGAAAGTGAGTGGCAAAATAAGAAGTCCTTACATAAAAAAGGGTAAACGAATAGATGTTGTTGTTCTATGGATGTTATATTTGATTTAATTATAGGGCAACAAGACTAACTTTTGCAAGTCAAAAAACCTATGAATCATTACATTTTGACTCATGCTAGTCATCTTTTTTGTCTGTTTGTTACATTTTTCCATGTCTCCAACACTGTCTAACCTTTTTAATAATTCTTCTGTGATTAGGAGTATCACGCTACGGTGCACGTTGAGCAATCTCTATTATTTCCCTATGATTAAGGATAGGTTAGGAATTTATCATAGTGAATTATTTCGTTCTACATGCTTTGATCGTTGGTTGAATTTAACTTATGTTGACTACGAGGAAGGTCTCATCCATTATATGATACATAAGCAAAAGTTCTCTGATACTCATCACTACAATTTACCACTCATTTATAATGTCAACAGACATACCCTACATTTTGGTCGTCGTGAATTCTGTCTCATTACTGGATTTAAATTTGGGACATTTAGCTTTCGTAAGTTTAAGGAGGGTGAAATCAGTTTCCGTGATCGAGTATTCCCTGAAATTTTATGGGAGGGTGTTAAGATCCTAGACCTTTTAGCATGGATTGAGGATGAAGAGCATTTTTCCAAGTTGTCTGATGAAGACTCTATACGAGTTTGTCTACTATTATCTTTGGAAGTGATTTTATGGGTCATGAGCTAAAATCAGCTATTAACGATGTTTTCCTTAGAATGGTTGATAATCTGGGTGAGTGAAACGCTTTTAATTAGGGTGAATACATCTGGCGCGAGTTATATGCTTCCACCAGAAATGTGCACTCAAAGAATCAAGATTGTCACATGAAAGCCTTACAAAACCCCCCAACTTCCGTCATATACTTCATTTGGATTTCTTTTGTGTTTCAAGATTAGTATTTTTACATTAACAGTTATATTGATATTTAAAGAATTATTGTTATTTTCATGTTGATCTATAATTTTTATACTTTTTAGATCTGGATTCGAGAGTCTTCAAGTGTGTGTGATCGTTGGTTTAGGAAATCTTGTCAAGAGATCCCGAGAGGCTGTTTCTGGTCAAAGCACTTAACCTTTCAACAGTGGGAGTAGTTTGGCGAACTTTTTCCACAAGTTACTTATTCTTTGTACATTATTAGTTTTACCGATGATTAGTCATAAACTATGTCATGTCACAATTAGATATCTCACGTGAATTATTTTATTGTTAGGCCAAAAAACCAAACAGTGACCTATACCCTACAAGAGCTGCGGGCCAACCAGATTGGTATACATGCAACAATCATTTTTTTAAGTGGTATACACCTAGAGTGCCACCTGTTGAATATGGATGTCTTTTTGGCGAGTATCTAAAAAATTGAAAGCATCTCGCTTGGCTAGTGAAGAGTTTCAAGCCAGCCAGAGTTGTAGTAAAGAGGGGGCCCTTGTTAATCTAGTTATTACGTTGGAGAGCTTATGTGAGAGTTTGATGATTCTACCCAAAGAGATAAAAAGTTTGAATGTCCGGATTTACAAGATTGAGACTATCCTTAATGTAATCTTTGAACCCAAGCAATATTTACTTCAAATTTTTTCATTAAGTATTCTACTAACATTTATATTAGTAACAGTTTATGACTCGTAAACAGAAACCCTGTATTCAGAAGCCCAAAGTAATTCCCGTTTTAATATTTATTGTTCATGTACTTATTATCTTGCCTACTTGGTCAATTTTTAGTTTACTTTGTTAAATTACGTTGACCTACTACATTAATTGGTGTCTGGGATACTAAAAAAGCAAAAGCTTTGGTCTATTGTTTGTATTTTTTGGATTTTCATGTTATTAGTCGTTTAGACCTAAAACAAGTTATGATTTTTAATTTTCTATTGTTACAAGAGATAGCGGAAAGTGTTGCTAAGGAATGTGATCTAACTGCTAAGTATTTGAGTGACGAAGACAGTGTCTTAAATGATTTGGTTGATCATTTACATGATTTTGTTGGCATGGTTAGTGAACGCTCTACCATTGAAAATTTAAAAAATTGTAATTTTAATGAGTACTGATATTTGTAAGTGATTTTTTACACGCAGAAAGGTGATGTTTAAGGGTCCCAATCAAGCAATGAATGTTTGAAAGCTGAGAAGCTAGTTGCTAAACAGAACAAGCTTGCTGACGTTAAGAGAGTGGGGAACAAAATGTTGTTGGAAGAACAAAAAAGCATGAAAAGTATATATTCAAACACGCAATCACATTAAACTTGCCTTAGAGAAATATGGAACAAACAAGAGGCGATATGTTAATGTCCGCATGCTATTGTTTGTAGAAGTTTCAGACCACAAAGTCCCAAGCTTTTATACACTGAGAAATCAAAAGAATTTGCTTGATACAGATATTCTTGAAAGATGTCAAGCACTTGAACCTTGGATAGAGGTATGTCGCACACTACTTTATTTGTATTTGTTTTTGTTCCCATTTACTTACAGTAATTGGTTTTATTTCTGCTGTTTAGAATCTAAAGCGACCATCCAAAGCTATTGACAAAGTTTTTTGTTATTACTACTTGGAGAAGTTTTTGCTTACCACTGGCTGGCGTAATTGCAAGTTTCCTTGGTCCAGTGACATTGTGGTTGATCGTAGTTTCTGGGACAGTTTTATTGGGGAGGATGAAAATCGTATAGGTTGGTTTCTTGACGAGGTAAGCTAGATTATCATAAACTGTACACAGTTTATTGTGATTATATAGTATGGGTATGTTTTTTTGACAAAGTGTTTTTGATTGCCATACAACACATTGACTTAAGATCGTGGTACATCTGGCGATTTAGGAAATCTTCTCATGACTGGTCAATTGTTAGTTGTTACTTTCTTACGTTTCTACTTCAAGACTCGATTCCTTTGTTCTATGCAACCATTGAAATACACCATTTGGCATGGACTGATGTTGAGCAGGTAATTTTTTTACACAGTTGTTTGGTTAATTATTATTGTCATCGAAATAGGTTAATTATAAATGTAAAAAATTTATAGTTCTTCATTCAAATAAATGAACCAAAGACACACTGGTCTCTTGGGCAGTTTGAAATCAGAACCGGTAATGTGACATTCTATGATAGTCTAGTGCCACAAAGTCTAGTGGCTTATGGAGAAGAAATCCGTCCATGGTACGTTAACATGAGGAAGTGTCTAGAGACTAATTGATGGTGGGAAGTGGTATGGGGATCCCATAAAATCTTTTTTTTCAACGTCTCGAAAACCACCGCCAGTCTTTTGTTTACCTCATATGATTTTGACTTGTTTAATTATGACTATTATTAACCAACTGAGCTACCTCAGTTGGCCACCAAGGGTAACCTTGGAGAGGTTTTCTTGGAGAGTTCTCGAGTTCGAGTCTCACTAAGTACCTTTAGGGGCTCGAATTAAATAGAATCAGGTTTGGGGTTTATCCCCTAAGGAGAAGGTTCGAGGCTTGCATACTGCCCAATTAGATGTCACTGTAAGCTCGAATTACTAACTACTAACCCGCCGTTCAAAAAAAATAATGACTACTATTACAACTCCATATTTGTTACCTTATCAGAGAAAAGGTTGCCTCAGGTTTAATTAAAACTATCAAAGTTGATTCTGAAAATCAAATTGCTGACATTTTGACCAAAGGTTTAGGTTCCTTTCAGCATAACAAGTTGCTTCATCGTTTAAAATTGAGTAATCTGTTTGGAGAAAAAGTTTGAGGAGGGGTGTTGAATGTATTAACTTATTGTGCAAACTTTCTAATAGTTTAAGGGTTACTTTTGTAACTTTTTAGCTACTTTTCTTTGTTTTTTAATTGTGCAGGTCTTCAAGGGGTGTTTGTGCTAAACCTACATAGTTTTAGAGTATATATTCTTCGCTTCTCAGTTGCTATGGTTGAATAACACATATCTTATCGTCGTTCTTCTTCTTTTTTTCTCTCTCACTAAACAAAAAAGATGTAAACATTTAATCATTTGATTCGGTTTGTAGTTTTAGTAGTTTTAGGTTGTTATTATCTTGTATTGTTGGGTTTCATCCATTTTAGGGACAACTCTTTTCTTTTGTATGTTAATAGCACCCGATTGGGGACTATCTGATTTGGATTATAAGTTAATATAGCACGTGGCGAGGTTGGTTGAGTGCAAATACTTTGTGGTGTTACTTATTTTTACACACACGTTTACAACAAAAACTTACCACATATATTTGGTTTTTGATATTTTTAGATCTAGGACTCGGATTTTTCTTTCTCGATTGGTGATGAACATTTTTGTCAAGGGGTGGTGTTATTCACTATTTCTGCTTTTGCTATTTGATGCACAAGCAATTTTTTTTCTCTCTTTATTAAAATAGGTTGTCTCAAAAATCAGGTAAAATTTGTTCTCTAGATCTCTCTTTGTGTAGTATTAATTGTTTTTCTATTCTTACAGATGTGTTTGTCTTAAATCTGTCTTTGGGATAATATTATTTGTTTTTCTGTTTTTTTACATTTGTGTTTGTGTAGATCTGTCAAAGTATTGAGGTCCTCTTATGTTTTGTTATCGACATATGCACTTGAGGTCATGATATTGTATATAACCAATACATTTCATTTGGAAAATAAAACCCGACTACAAGTAAGACTTCAACCTTTTGTATTCAGTAGTAAAAAATTATATGCAACTTGTTACTATGTTATTAATGTGTCATTTACCAGTGTCTTGTGAAGTTTTTGGAGGAGTTTAGCTCATTTGAGTGGCACAATTACCAAGTCACTATAAGTGGAAGAAAAAAATGGCATCAAAAGTCTTAGGTGTGTGTAAATCAAACAATAAATGTATATTTCCTTGTTCATTTTTAATAAATTCAATAACAATGCCTTATCGTATGTGTTGTGGAATCCATAGCTGATCCTGTCTTGGATCAAAAGTTTCGTTTTTTTGAACAAGGGGATATAATCATATGTAATCTGATGGATGCTCTCAATAACGTCGGTAAAAGCGTAAAGAAGAAGGACTTTTTTTCCGGGGACTGGTGAAGGGATACAAGAAGATTCACAAGATTGAAGCGACCACTGAAGTGATTAGTAGATGCCCGGCTTTCTTGAAATAGGTGGTATCGAAACATTTGTTGTCTAGATCTGTCTTGTGGTATTTTTTTTGGTATTTTTAACATTTGTTTGTTGTTGAAAATGCATTTACTTTGATAATTTCTTACTAGTAGAGGATAAATTGGTGGTTATGTTTTAGAGTGAATCCATTGAAGAGTATGTTGCTCTTTCCACCTGAGTTTTACTCTCATTTATGACAACGAGTGTAAAATTTTTAATGTATATTGTAGTAGTAAATAAATGTATGATGAACTCATAAACACTAAAAAATATATTATGAAAAACATGGACTGTGAAAAGCTCATAAACTTAGGATCTTTGGCCTGCTGGTGATAATTTTTATGTGATAAGCATGAATTATATACTTCTCTCACTGATGAGTTTTAGGTTGTTGCTAAGATCTTTAGCTTGTCTTATAAACATTTTTCTCCGAGATTAGAGGTATTTTCAAAGAAAGATCATTAAATTGTTCTAATATTGTGGCGATTACGAGTTGAGTCACGAGTAAAAAACATTGGACTTTTGCTACGAATGAATTCAATCGGGTCAATATAATATATAGTTAGTCATAAAAAGCAATGACAATTTCAACAACAAATAATCTGGCAAGTAGTATGATGTTTGATTTTATACAACAAACTTCGTTGATTTAAAAAAAAACATGAAATCATCGTAGCAGAAATTACCAAGAAAAAACCCCTTAATTTGATCAACGTACAAAATTCAAAAACATGATTTGAACCTGGTTAGGTCCAACATTACTAGCTAGTGTTCGCACTAGTCATGCCAATAAACATAAAAAATCTGAGACTAAGACCTTTCCAACCCAAATTAAAAACAGTTAACTCCCTCCATCTCTACTTAAAAATTCGGAGGGTAATATATTTGATTAACAAGTTTAACTTAGCTACTATAGCTTTATTCCGAGCTTTGATTTATCAAATGCGAGCGAGAAAACTATAAAGTATATATCTTATGAATATATCCAATCTCGAAATAGGATTGGTGAATTCATTTGTATAAATCGATCTTTTGATTGTTTCGTGGGCATAGTTTTTTTTTGTTTTGCTGAAGGAAATTAAAATTCAGGGTCGGCCATGCTAGTCATATAGGCACAATGGTCCCAAAAGGCATATAAGTTTTGTAGTTATGACTTGAGCACTACTAGTGCGATCGTTTTGGTTCATGACTAGAGGAATACTCATTTCCATCATGAGTTCTACACTTGAACACATAAGGGTTTGCTAACGAACCAATGCTCATAGAAGATATTAATGTGTAATATATAAATATGCAATATTTGAATATGACTCATTAAAGTTAATGTGTATCAAATGTATTTTAATGTTAATTAAAAAAATTGTATTTTCTATTACACACTAACCTCTACTCAACGATCACTATTTAACAAAATAAAAACATAAAACCAAAATCACTATATATCTAGGTCTAATAAATGTGTCAAAGATATTTCTAGCTACACTTTGATAAGATCGAAGTTTTAATACAATTACATACTAAATGGAAGGGTGCGAGAAGTTACCTACCACCATTTATATTTTACAATAAGATTTAAACGTCTTGAATTTCTTGAATATTAACTACCCAACCTTCTTAAATGTAACTAGAACTTTAAAAATTATCTCCCAAATATTAATTTTTTTTATATATATCTAATTTAATCCGGCTATACTTTTAAATAAAATTTAATCTCTTGACTAGATGTAGTAATCATGATAGGATTAACCAAAAAAGAAGTTCAAAGAACAAAAGTCATTATAAAACGACCTAATTTGAATCCGGACCATATTAAAAAATTTAGGGTTTGGTTAATCACATTAACAACTTGACCTAGTGTGTAACGTGAGGGTCATGCTTTGACGATGCTTTAGTGCTGACATGATGCGCATTTTAGAATCATACTACCAATTAAGCATAGGATCCAAAAATTTAAAATGATACCTCATTACTTACACAACTTTCACCTACCTTATTACTTCCGATCTCTTTCTCTCAACTACCTCATTAAACACTCTTCAAAATCCACCATTTCACACTCTTTTCAAATAGTTCGAAAAACATTTTCTTCATTCTAAGTGATGACTGTGGTTGCATTTACATTAGTAGGTGATCTTGGACCAAAGTTTTAGGGAATATCATATCACACATGCATGCTCAAAACCATTGTATATTTCGTTTGTATTGAATGTCATATCACACTTGATAGAGTGTCCATGAAAGCTCAACATCCATCTAAGTGTGTAAACATGAGAATACACATATGTAAAAAGATAGTTTTTGTGCCCAAAGAAACTTATTTTATAGCTCAATTTTCGCGAAACTCAGTCTTATAGTATGTGACTGTTGTTAAAATATTGGTTGAAGATTTTTAATATCCACGACGGGATGAGTAACTCATTCTACTACTTTGAGTTGTATTAGGCGGTACCCGAAATGAGCAGTTACCAACGATTTGAGTCATGGTTAACTATTGTAAAAAACTAATCGAATCAAATCAAACGAATAATAACATACATCAAAACGTATTATATTATTAAATTAAATAACATTGAAGAGTGTAAGTCATAGTAAAGTTATTTCATCGCAATAAAAACATTCAAGTTACGATATTCTATAATATGTAATTTACCTACGTTAGTAAATGGACACATTATATAAGTAAATATACGATATGTATAAAAGTATTACAACAATATAATTACTACTTGTATATATTAATCAATGGTTTCTTGAAATCTGCATATATTATACACGGTTCGATTCATGAAAATGCGAAAAACTAAAAGCAAAAACCATAACGGATTCGTGGTAAAAGGTTATTTCTTGTTTCAGATTTTCTCGGTTCGTCGTTTCGGTTTTCAGCTCATTTTCTGGTTATCGGTTTTTCAGTTTCGGAGAGAGCGGATCGGCTCAGTTCATCGGTTTTGTCGGATTTTTTATTAATCCAAATTATTAATAATATAATAATACTCTATCACGAATTAATCACGCAGTTACTTTTACCTATATTTCTTCCTAGCTAGCTACTGTAAATATTAGAATGATTTATACTAAATATATAGCTTTAACAATAAGCAACCTAACCCTAATGGACTCCAGCCCACAATCGAGTTTGGGCCCTAATCTAGCCGTCTAACATTCTCCTGCAGTTTAAGCGACAGTTTTCGGGACGAAAAAACTAGAATGAACGTTGAAAGTAACTCATTTTTCTCATCTTCTTTTTTGTTTGTTTGTTGTAGCTGAAACATAATTGTTTTGCCGGCATAGTTGCTTATTGCTTGCGACATCCTCCTTTGCGTCGGTTGCTATGCCTTTAGAAGGGAGCGGCAGTTTGATGATCAAATTTTGTTGTCAACGACAATGATCTTTGAAAACGAACACAAAAGATGATGGAGAAAAAAATGACCAAACATAATTTTTTTTCTTTTGACGGCTACGGTTTAGGGTTATGAATTGAATACAAGAAAAAAAAGTTCAAAAACAAATAAAACGGAAAATAATGATGATCCCTCCGGATCACCGACATGTAGGCCGATGACCTGATGAGAAATTTTGAAAATAGATCTTACCTACAGCTGTGATACCATGTAAAATATTAAAGTGTTTTATTGATTGAATCATAATTATTTATACTAAATACATAACTTTTACAATAATCAACCTATCCCTAATAGATCCAAGCCGACAATCGGGTTTGGGCCCTAATCTAATCCGGTTTTCGGTTCATTTTTCTGGTTATCGGTTTTTCGTTTTAGGAGGGAGCGGATCAGCTCAGTTCATCAATTCTGTCGGATTTTTTTATTAATCCAAATTAATACTATTCTATCACACATTAATTACGGAGTTACTTTTACCTATATTTCTGTCTAACTAGCTACCCTCCTCTGACTTGCATTTATACTCACTCGCTATTCTGTTTCAAACGTTGTACACCTACCTTATTTATTGGATCTTTCCTCTATCTGTTCTTACCCGCATTTACTTTTTACAGTATCTCAAGAACAGTTATAATTAGTCATAAAAGCCATGACAACTTCAACAACAAATAATCTGGCAAGAAGGATGTTGTTTGATATTATACAGGTGTGGAGTATAACAAAAAAAAGTGTTCGAGAATAAAGGTTGTAATCTAACAACGATTCGGGATGAAGTACACATTTTAACGTTTTATTAGGCGACAAATGAAGGAAGGCAGTGATATCTTTATTGTTGGAGTGGACTCAAGATTCTAGTAAAACCTTTAAAATCTAAATCTTGTGTAAAAAAAAAACGAAAACCTTTGTGATTGTTTAAATGTCTTTAACAATACATGATCTCGTAAATAAAGTAAAACGTCTTTAAAACATGATTACGTTTGTTTTGTAACCTTCATGGTGTGTTCCCGAGTTTTATTTTTGAAAGAAAAGAGAAAAGAAGTGAGAAGAAAACAAAATTAATTTGTGTTCCAGAGTTATTTTCCGGAGAGAAGAGAAAAGAAGCGAAATGTAAGACCCTTTTTAGTTGGTGAAAATTTTCAGAAAATTTTTCATTTGAAAACTAAAAAACAGAAAAGCTGTTTAGTAACATCATTTTTCGAAAATACTCTAAAATTCAAAAAATTTCATTTTCCAAATTTATATAGAAAATTGGAAAATCTCATATTATCATTTTCTAGATTTTGTACTCTTTTCCAAAAAAAAGAAAACTCACCTCTTTCCTGAAATTTGAAAACAGAAAAATATGAAAAATTTTCCACAATTAAACACACCCTAAATTTGCCTAAACTTCTCTTCAAAACTTTCTAGTGGGATGATTTGGAGAGAAATTATTAGAAAGTTTTCAATAAACATAATTACTTTAGTGACCATGTTTACACGTCTTTAACAAAATGGAACATGTTTAAATCAGAATTTAAGTATTACTAGACCCACTTTTGAATTGACATCGCCTGATAAAAGACTAGATTATATTGAATTTAAGTAGTGGGGTTTGACTTCGTTATTATTTATTCGACATTTTCGAGTAAAAATGATGTTTGGAATAATTCGACTAATAGCATAAATAGAGAAAACTTTTTTTCTCGCAATAGAAATGTGTTCGGGAAGAAACAAACTTCTCGCCACAATTCAATGATCCGATATGTGTCGTAAGCTCACAATTTGTGTCACCGACGTTAATGGTAACTTGATGTTCAAAATCAAAGGAAAGTTACTGAGTCTTAACGGCAAACGTCTCTTAGTTGATGGTCTTGGCAGTTGGCTATCGTATCCTCACTTTAAACAAAAAGGTTATGTTTCTTGTTGCAACTATGTTATCGATCCTAGGGAGTACCATTTGCTTTAGACACAGTTGAACACTAAGTGCATACTCTAACATTTTTCTGCATATAACTTATGACATATGGAGACTAATATGTTGTTTACGTGTTCAGCTATATAGTGGACGCAAAACATGGCAATGCTTTAGAGGTGATAGTTCAGACCCTAGAGATCACTTATTCACCGCTAAATCATCATATCGAACACAATTCAAGACTTCACTTGATGTCTTCTTGGCTTCCAACCGAAGACAAGATGTGGCTGACTTCAAAGTTAAGGGCAACTGGTTTGAAAAACGTTGTTCTGTTTTTGTTGGAGAGAGTACTAATATCATTGCAGAGGTAACATTCATATGTTAATTTAGGTTCATGTTAATCCGGTACACTAATTAAGTTTTATGTCAAAAAATTTAGGTGAACAAGAAACAATCTGTTCCAAACATTGCCCTTGGAGTCGACGCATATAGTGTTAGGGTGGATCCAAATGTTGATTATGCGTTTATCGTTGCACTCGTGGCGATTCTCAATGAGATTAACGAAGATAAATGTGATGACGATGTGAAGAAGTGAGCACACGAATGGCATATCTTTATTAATAGTGTGATGTTATGTATGATTAATAAATTGCGAAAGAAAAGTGTATTTATGCTTATTGTGTGTTTGCTGTTTTATGACAATTGTAGCGGCCCGTCAAATGTAACACATTAGATGAAATGCATCAATAATACTATAACTATCGAAAAAGCATTATATGTGTATTCTAGCATCTGCTCTTAACTAGCTGCACAACCTTGCCAAGCCCGGTCCAAGATAGCCTAATTTTAGGCTAATTACCATTTACGATCCAACCCACCATGCATGGTCACATCAAGTTAAAGCCGAATAAGCCCATGAACCAGGAACAGCAAACCTCGAGAAAACCAGGTTTCAAATTGAAGGCGTTAACTCAAACCAGATACATCTTTGTTACGTTATTCATCGAAAGCACTTGCCTCATCATGTAAAGAAGCTGGTTTGAGTTCCAATTCAAATGCTAATAGTATAGTGCACGTTATCTCATGGTAGCTTGCATACTGGCACACTTTACCTAATCGTAATAAAAGCCATGTTACTTCTCATCATAAAACTGCATTAAATTTTTCAGCTACCACAACAATATCAAATACATCCTCACTCACACAAATCAAACACACATTTACAACAAAAAGTTACTGTATATTATATTGTAGTAGTAAATAATTAATTGTATGATGAACTCATAAACTCTAAAAAACATTTTACAAAAAACATGGACTGTGAAAATCTCATAAACTTAAGATCTTAGGCCTGCTGATGATAAGTTTTATGTGATAAGCATGTATTATAAACTTCTCTCGCTGATGAATTTTAGGTTGTTGCTAAGATTTTTAGCTTGTCTTTCCTTATAAACATTTTTCTCTCAGATTGGAAGTATTTTCAAAGAAAGACCATTAAATTGTTCTAATATTGTGGCGCTTATGAGTTGAGTCACAAGTTAAAAACATTGGACTTCACTCTCTTAGTTGTTGAACACTTGTCATGTTAATGAGTTGTGGGGACGTTTTGAACCATCAAATTAACTCTCAACTATATTCACAGAGTATCTTTAATTTTCATCTACCAACATTTACATCATCTATCTGTCAAAGTAAATATCTTTTGCTATAAATGAGTTTAATTGGGTCAATAAATGATATAGTTAGTCATAAAAGCCATGACAATTTCAATAACAAATAATCTGGCAAGTAGTATGTTGTTTGATGTTATATAACAAACTTAGTTGATTTTGTAAAAAAAAACAAGAAATCATCATAACAGAAATTGCCAAAAAAAAACCTTAATTTGATCAACATCTTGGTACAAAATTCAAACATGACTTGAACCTGTTTAGGTCCAACATTACTAGCTAGTGTTCGCACTAGTCATACCATTAAAGATAAAAAAAATACGAGACTATAACATGTCCAACCCAAATTAAAAGCAATTAACTCCTTTTTGCCCTAATTAAGAACGGGCAGTAATATATTATCTTCATGATTAATAAGTTTTACTTAGCTGTGATATTTTTATTCCACTTTTTGATAGTTTTATTCCACTTTTAATTATAGAGCTTTGATTTAAGAAACGCTAAGAGAGAAAACTATAAAGTACGATGAATATTATCGGATCATGATGATTGTCGAATTCATTTATATAAATCAATCTTTTTATTGTTTCAAAGGGCATATTTTTCCTTCCGTCCCGCTCAGAGAATAAAAAATTCACGGGTCGGCCCTGCTAGTCATATAGGCACAATGGTCCCAAAAGGCATATAAGTTTTGTAGTTGTGACTTCAGCAATACTACTTCCTCGTTTCGGTTCATGACTAGAGGAATACTTATTTCCATCATGAGTTCAAGACTTGAACACGAAAGGGTTTTGCTAACTAACCAATGCTCATTGGCTAACGTTAGTTTGTAATAAATAAATATGTTATATTTAAACACTACTCATTATAATGTATATCAAATGTGATTTAATGTTAATTAAAAAATTTGTGTTTATTTACACACCGATCTTCGGTGAGCATTACTTAGCAAAACAAAAACATAAAACCAAAATCATTATATATCTATGTCTAATCAGAGCTCCTCGTATGATGATTTATCACTCAAGTCATAGACAAAATGCTAATCTCGCGGCACCAAAACCATACTCTTGCTCGTGTTATAAGTCTGGCGCCGTATTTGCTAGCCTAAAATTGTGGCCATAACACGAGCCCACGGCGCGAGAACTGTACCATGGCTAGCATTGTGGGCTCGTGCTGTGGGTTTTTATTTTTTAATTTTTTATTAAAAGTGTGACCATAATAACACCAAATCTTATTTTAACCAATGAGCGTGCTATGAAGATTCTGTTATGGAGTTGGTAGCTGACGTGGTGGCATGCACTTTTTTCACGATACACTGCACCTTGTGCTGTAAATGTGTTATTAATATTTCTAACTACACTTTGAAAGATAAAAGTTTTGATTTATTGACATACTAGATGATACTTTGAAAGATACTTTGATACATTGACATATTAAATGAAAGAGTGTGAGACTACCTACCACAATTTATATTTTACAACAATATTTAAACGTGTTGAGTTTCTTGAATATTTACCACCTAACCTTCTTAGATGTAACTAGTAAACTTTAAAAATTATCTCTCAAATACGGAAGAAAATTCATATATATCTAACTTAATTCGGATTACAATTTTAAATAGAACTTAATCTTACGACTAGATGCAATAATCATGATAGGATTAACCTAAAAAGAATTTTCAAAAACAAAAATCAGTATAAGAGACCAAACTTGAATCCGGGCCCGACTAAAATTTTTGGGGTTGGGTAAATCATATTAAAAACTTGCCCTTCGACGATGTTTTGACGCCAACATGATGCGGTTTTAAAAACCATCCTACCTAGGGCTGAGCATCAGTCCGGGACCGAACAGGACCGGTTAAGACTGGATCAGACCGAGGACCAAAATGATTCAAAACCCTGGACCGAGATCGGACCGAAATAGTCCGGTCCGGGTTGGTCCAGCCTGGTTCGGTCCGATCCTATTAGGTATAATCGACAAAATTTTGATAAGACCGAACCGGACTGATCGGACCAAATAAGTCCAAAACCCGGACCAAGATCCGACTAAAATTATTCGGTCCAATTCGATTCGATCCAATCTGATCCAAATTAATTTTGGGTATGCCGTGCTCATCATTAATCCTACCAATAAAGTATATGATCAAAATATTTGAAATGATACATCATTACTTACACAACAACTTTCATCTGCCTCATTACTTCTCATTACTTCAGATCTGTTTCCCTCAACTACCCTTGAAACACTCTTCAAAATTGACCAAAACACACATCTCATGATATAAATGTCACATTTAAACACTCTTCAAAACTGCATCCACCTACTCTATCTCACATATCTCTCTCAAACACACACATCTACACCATAAACTTTCCACACACATTTTTCTCTCATTTTATTGGGTGTTTGTTTGTTTGTTTTTTTACCTAAAACTCGGTTGGTGATGAATAGTCTTGGCGAGGGGTGGTGCCATTTATCATTCTTACTTTTACTTTATGATGCACAAACGAAATATATGATGATTTTTTGTTGAAATAGGTGGTCTCGGAAATTAAGGTATCATTTGTTTTTTTTCCGAGACAAGATAAATTGGTAGTTAGGTTTTAGAGTTTGAATCTATTAAAGAGTAGGTTTGTTTATTTAATTGAGAGTATTTTTTAATCGATAAGATTGAAATTAGTGATTTTTGCAAGAAAAAAGAAATTAGGGTTTTTTTAATTTGGGGTTTTAAAAGATTGTCTTGTTTGTTCAACACAGTACACAATTTTAGTTTTTGTAGTTCCTTACAGGATTTTATTTTTTACCGAATACTAACGATTATTGTACTTTTTTCTTTATTTATAGAGTTGTTTTTCTGTACTAGTGCAATAGTTTCAAATTTTGAGTCAAATTTGCTACTCGTATTAGTTTAGTCCAAGTATAGGAAGACAAATACAATCTGTTATGGTTCACATTTCGCAAACACTGTTCACGTGGATCATTTTTAAGTAGTCACTGTCTTGTTTTAGGAACATGGTTAGCCTGTTTTTTAGGAACACTTGATGCTGTATCTCGAAGACTTTTGACACCTATGATTATCATTGACTATACAGGTATCCTGTACTGGTTCTTTCCCATTGAACACATATCTTCCTAGCGGAGATATGGATGTTACAATGACGACATTTTCTGATCCAAGTGCGTGTATATCAAGCGTGAAGGCTTTTTTGGATAACTACAATGTCAACAATCCTCAAGCTTACCCACGTGATAATATCCGCACGGGTAAGGACTTCATCTTTGCTTTTTGGTTCTGAGTGGTATACTGAACTAGTATATTTTTTATACTTTTATCTGATTTATTTATTTGAAACAGGTGGATCTGAAAATTGGGAATGACCATTTTTTCAAGAGGTCAATCCTTCTCATGAAAGCTTGGCTTGAGCAGGAAAAGGATATTGAAATCACCGGATCGTCCAACGGCCTATTGTCGTCCTATGCACTTGAGGTTATGATACTGTACATCATAAATCGATTCCATATGGAAAATAGGACCCCTCTTGAGTGTCTTGTGAAGTTTTTTGAGGAGTTTTGTGAGTTCGAGTGGCATGCTTATCAAGTCACTATTAGGGGAAGAAAGAAAATGGCATCAAGCAGAGGTAAATACACATATATTTTCTCTCTTATATATGTGAGTTAATTGCATAAATCGTTCATGTGGTTTGTTCGATTTAACGAAATTGGTCCTCACAAACTTTTATTAACGGATTTTCTCCCCATGGCTTTTGACCCGTATCACGTTTGGTCTCTTGACCACTACGCCCGTATCGGATTTGGTCCTTTGACACTAGTTTCTTTTAGATCTATGCACTGCAGATTTGGGTTTTTTTAATTGTTTTTTTTCTTTCAGGTGCCATTGCCGCAATGTTGATGAATGTAATAATTGGTCTTACACCCAGATTCCTCTGTTTAAAATAGTTGATCAGATATAAAGTTCATTTATCTCTTTTCTAAAATCATAACTTGATAATCGATGGTCTCGGATTATTTGTTTTTTAAACATTTGTGTTTGAAATTGAGGTTTATTTAATCGAACTAATGTTTATTTAATTGAGAGTTTTTTTAATCGATTTAGATTGAATTGGGTCATTTAACCTATTTGAAATTTTTTAGGGGTTTTGAAGGATTGAAATTGGGGTTTTTTTGCAAAAAAAAGAAATTAGAGTTTTTCAATAAGTCTATTTTGTTGTATTAAATGATTATATGCAACTTTTTATATGTTATTAGAATGATTATTAAGCATGTAAAGAGCCTAGTAAAAAACTTGTAAAACTAGGGAACTCGGTACCTGACTTGTCTTTTTGATAGGATCGGACTCTGACTCGCGAAAGTCCGAGAATGATGAGAAGTCTCATGGAAAATCAGGGCCGAGTTATTATATAAGAACAATAAAAAGAAAACTTGACTAGAATTGGATGCAGGCCAGAGATTTAGACTTAGCATTTACTATGCTACCCATTGCTAAAACGGTTTCTTGCTTATGTTAAAGCTAGCTTTTGTTAGCCTGGTTGTTCAAATTTAGGAAAAAAATTGGAGTCGAAGCTTACCTACATGAAGGAAGTAACTCATTGTTTATATGTGTTAGTTTGTGTACCCATCATACTTGTTCTTGTTAGTTTTTGTGTTTGTAATTGTGTAGTTGGAAAAAAGCTTAGAAGTAGCAGATTAAACAAAGGCCTGTATGCATCTTCTTTGTAGATCCTTTATAAAGAATGTATACGTCGTTGTAGAGAAACAGAGTATTGAGGGTATAATGGTGATTATAAAACTGTTATGTATCTTAAGACTTTATTTATATAGAACATAAATTGTGAACACTCCCGTTCATTGTTGTCCTTTTGCTTTTAACGAAATAGCCTAATGTATATTTTTTTGGCAGGTTATATACAAAAACTCTATTTCAAAGGGACGTCATGCTTCATCAATACTAAGAAATATCACTGAATGCATAATTTCTCCTCTGGAGTTTGGTGGAACAACTATCGGTTCTTGGATGTACGCTTATGTAAGTACCCACAAAAATGGTTTGTTTTACATTATAGTGTAGTATTATATAACCTCTTATACAAGTTTCAACCCATTTGCCTGCAATTTCAAAACAATAAAAAGTTTTTTTTTCTTTAGAATAGTATATTGCAGCCCATTCGTTTATGTTGTTATACACTAATAAAACATTTTATTCCTATTTCAAGGGGAAGCTTGCAGAAGGGAAGAAATGGGCCAAACTCAAGAAAAATCGTTCACTTCTGGGCCCAAAAGGATATCGCGGAAATATAGATCAATGGGAAAAAGAGAGAGCTTCTGAACAGCTTTGCACAGATGGCCATAAGATACCCGATCGTCGTGGAAGAATTTATTGCTTGGCAAGGAGAATACACGATAAAGTAAAAGTATTAACATTAGCGCCTGAAATGCAAGTTATTGCGGACAAGCTAGGTAACGGCGGTTTAAAAGAAAAAATAAAGGAGACACTTGCAGAAATGAACCTGCGCATGCTGAGGAACTTGCAGAAATGAAGGCTGAGCATGCAAGAGCAATAAATGAGATGAAATGCTGAGCATGCAAGATCAATAAACGAGATGAAAGGCTGAGCATGCAAGAGCAATAATAAGAAGTAGTGACTTGGTGTCAATTTTGATGTATTGGACAATATACAGGTATACTTTATTCACTCAACTTTATTAACTCAAAACACACACTTATTAATATGCATATAAATTTTGATGTTACATAACCTGCACATATTTATAATGTCAAATCCTTTATTTTTAATTCTTTTGAAAGGTGCTATTGCTATTGTGTTTGATGTCACATCCGTCAGGGATTTGGATAACCAAATAAAAAAAACAGAAAGTGTGTCAACCATGAGAGCACATACATACGGACTAAAATCTTAAACAACAATAGTGCCTTAAATGTGTTATAGTTGTGCTAAAATTAAGTACAACCTACGTATATACTAATCCATAACTGCACTTGTAAATCACTATTCAAATTTCTGCATTTTGTGTATGTTCTTTGTATCTTTTACAGGAAGTTAACTGGAAGGTAAAAAAGAAGTCTAGAAGTTAAAAGATATTTTAAACATCAAATATCTATCTAGTGTGCTATTGATATTCATGTTTGTATGTAGATTTTTAGATCGTACTTGGAGCTATCGTAGCGTATGTACTAGATTGCTCATTGGTAATAATTTTGCATTATATGTTTTGTAGGAGGCAAGCAAATGCAAGTTGTTTGTGTAAGATACCAGCTAGCACACTCGATCTCACTAAACTCACCGGTATCACAACTCACTGATATAGATGTGATGTATGACAAAGTGGAGAAAGTATTCTACTGATATGCTTATTCTATTCAACAAAATAAAAGGCTTTTTATAGCCATACAAAACCTACAAGATACTAACAGAAAAGTAGAAACGTGGTACACAAAACTCTCCTAAAGAACTGGTACTCTTATTGACCACTATCCCATAAAACTCGGTCTACTTAGACTACCAAATTCCAATTATGAGTTGCTTTTCTTTACTGCAGGAATATGTCAACTATAAATCGAAACATAATCATGCAACTCAAGACATTCATACGTGAACATAACCGATTAAATCCAACAATCACCCCCTTAATCGGTTATTCATGGCACCTCGGTCACGTCCTGAACACCTTCTTTCGAAACATCTCGTTTCTCGACTTTTCCGGACACATCCTGATTATCCGCACACCAAATCAAAGTCACCTGCTTTGATGTCTTCCTGTTCCACGAGACCTACATTAGATGCAACTTCCATGCTCTTGTTATTTCTCACTCACTAGTATACTGCTTTAGAAAACAGTCCTACAGTCCTTGCTACGTTCTCTTTTTTTTCTTTCTTGTGATCACCATACATGATCAACTTGTTTCGGTCTTTCTGTGAATCTTCGGCCATTTGATTCAACCGTTCGGTCATTAGCTATTAAAGCTTCGGTCTCGACAACCTGCCGGTCATGGTCATCTCTTTCGGTCTTCGGTCTATTCTTTCTCAGGTGAGCCTTCGGTCTTTTCCCACCTGTGTCGGTCTAGGTGCTGCCCGGTCTTTTGCAGCTCCTCGGTCTTTTCGGTCTTTCGGCCTTTCGGCCGTCGGTCTTTCGATCTTTCGATCTTCGGTCTTTTGAATCAACAGTATCATTCGGTCTTTGCTGTTGAAACTCGGTCTTCCTTTCTTTCTCGGGCAACACGCGGTCACGGTCTCGGTCTTGGTTGCCTCGTTCGGTCTCGGTCTTGACTTTTTCAGTCTCGGTCTCGGTCTTGATTTTCTCGGTCTAGACATTTCTAGATCGGTCTCGGTCTAGGTACCTTCGGTCTTTTAGGGTAGGTCGGCCCTCTCGGTCTCGCTAAGTTTGCTGCATACTTCGTCTTTCACTGCCTTAATACATAAAAAAGGCATTCCGTCTGTTTTCAAACAGTCCCCCGCTGTCCGAACCTTCTCAACACCTGCCCGCCCTCCACCACCGACACACCCGCCGATGGCGGAGGCTTCCCCGGTACGAGCCTAGCGCTCTGATACCAAATGTAAGATACCAGCTAGCACACTCGATCTCACTAAACTCACCGGTATCACAACTCACTGATATAGATGTGATGTATGACAAAGTGGAGAAAGTATTCTACTGATATGCTTATTCTATTCAACAAAATAAAAGGCTTTTTATAGCCATACAAAACCTACAAGATACTAACAGAAAAGTAGAAACGTGGTACACAAAACTCTCCTAAAGAACTGGTACTCTTATTGACCACTATCCCATAAAACTCGGTCTACTTAGACTACCAAATTCCAATTATGAGTTGCTTTTCTTTACTGCAGGAATATGTCAACTATAAATCGAAACATAATCATGCAACTCAAGACATTCATACGTGAACATAACCGATTAAATCCAACAGTTTGTCCCCTACGGGACTGAGAAGTTTTTTTGTGTCCGGCTAAGCAAGTACATGGAAAGTCAGTGCTACAAGGGCATGCGAAGGTGCATGTAAACAATGTTGAAGCCGATAACAAGAATAGAAGTAACAAAAGATAGAAGTTATAATTTGATTAAAAGGGTTACAAAGGAAAAGCCACTCTTTTGTTGATAGGAGGATTCCGAATGAGGTGTGCCGAGCCACATATTGATATTTGAACTTTATTCAAGGAACAAAAGATAAATGTAACTACTTAGTTAAACTTGTACATAGCTATTTTCTGAAGTGATGAGCACACGTTTTTACAGCTGAATAAAGACACTAACTTTCTATTATGCGTCTCGGCACTTACCATGTTTTCACACTCCAATATTGATATTAATCATGCAATCTTACCCAGTTTGGACTTAATTTGATTCGTGTCTTGGTAATGTCTTTGTAACTGCTGTCATACTCCACCAGAAATGTCACAGCGTGTAACTTTTCTTTATAATGCAATGTAACTCTTACATTAGTGGTCCCTCGTTTGTCTCTTATCTCGGTTAGGGTACTCTCCACCTCCATGAATTTCATAGCACATTACTTGACTTCGCATAATACATCAGCAATAATAGGTTTGGAAGAATAAACGATACTAAATAGATAAATGTGAGAAAAAAGAAGCTGCATTTGACCTCTCTTTTTGCCCAAGATCTCACATCCACAAAGATGATTAGTCATGCTAGTGTTTCGGAAAGGTCGGCATTAGTGATATTAGTTTGTTTGTTAACTGGTATCAAACTGATGTGAAATTTATTTTTGTTTTTTACATTGTTCATGTCTCGAAGAGCCATGTTGTTAAACCCAAGAACCAGGCTCTAATCTAGGTTAAAAATGTTTTTTGAAATAATATTGAGCAAGGTTACAGTATGCAAAAAGTCGGGCTATATTAAATATGATAAACCCCGGCATTTTTAACCATTAAACCGGGCTCTGCTTTTGATTTTTGTAGCAGCGGAGCTCCTGAAACAATGACCTTTTTATGGGTTACCAACCAGCTCATAGGCCTCATCGATCGGCAATAGTAATATTTTGATTGTTATCTGCAAATGGTACTAAGCTTAGAGAGAAGGGTGTCACAGCGAGGTAACCCTCGCCGAGTCGACATGGCACCCTCTACACCCACCCCTTATTCGTCGTGCACATTTCACAAAAACAACGAACCGACGAAGAGGAGAGAGAGGGAAGCTTTTGTTTTTCTTTCTCTTTTTTATTTATTTGTTTAATTTTTTCTGTATTTTGAAGATGATTTCCTGTGTGTGTGATGTTGAAAATGAAAGCAATTTTTTTTTTAATTTATAAATATTATATTTACAGCTTTGATGCCTTTGGTTTAATGTTTATTCTTTTTGGGCTTAAAGTTTATAATTTTTGTAATTTTAATGAATATATTCTCTCAATGTTTGACCTATACTTGTGACAACCTATTCATCAATCGACGGCGGATCAACTACTTTTGATCAACCAACTGCTACTTTATCTAAGGAAGAAACACCATTTTTTTTTCTTAAATATTGTGTTTTGCTTTTTGATTGTACTTGTTTCTGTATTTTTTTATTAAAATGTTTATATTTGATTCATACTTGTTTATATTAGATTTATGTTATGTATTTTTAAATGCAATTTTCTGTCATGATTCCCTTAGTATGTTTTTTTCATAATCTCATCTATCATGTTCTTAAGTAATTGATTCATGATTAATCGTGGGTAGAGATTAACTGATTAATGATTAATTGATTCATGATTAATTATTTACTAAATCAGTAAAGAATTTGATTGATTTAATTGATTCATGATTAAGGATTTAATTGACTAATTTCCTTATTATTTTTTGATTTAATTGATTGAATTGATTCATGAATAAGGATTTAATTGACTAATTTGCTAATTAATTTTTTTGATTTAATTGATTGAATTGTTTCATGATTAATTCTTTGCTAAATTAGTGTAGGATTTGACTTTGATAGTCAACGATATTCAGTTTTCAGTAGGTAAGATTGTTGGTGGTGGTGTTGTATTAAGGGCTAGCATCACTGTAAGTTTGGGATACTAAAAAAGGATAAGACATAATCCTTTCTGTGCACAACTCTAGCTGGCTTAGTTAGTAGCATACATTAGGGCTAGCATCACTCTAAGTTTTTATTGTGAAAAAGTTTTGGCCATTTTAGACATAAGTTGTGGCCGTTTTTATTGTGAAAAAGTTTTACGTTTTGCTTAGATTAATGAGTACCCCTAGTGAATGGTTATGTGCTTATTTGGACTCCTTGTATGACTTTTAACCTTTATTTCAGCTTATTGTATCTTGTATGCTTGATTGCTTATTTGTAAATGTTTATTTGGTGTTATTATCTCTTTGTATTTGATTAATTTTTGCTTGTCTTGAGTACTTTGTTTATTTACTTTCATTGTGGTGTTAAATCCCTGCTGGTCATAGTTATACTCTCCACTTTCTAATTTTACAAGGGCGTTTGGATTAACTTATTTCGTTTTTAAAAATCTTATCTTTAGACGTTAAGATCATTTGTTTGAGGAATATTATAGCTAATATGAGTTTTTATTTCACTTTGAAACATCAAAACAAAAAAATAGTGCGAGATCTTTTTCTCTGTCATTACAGCTAAGTAGGATTACAATTAGTGAGTAGGTTGTTTTATCTCCAAAATTAATGGTATCTATTTTTTCAAGCCTTGTTCGTTTTAGAGGTTAAGTGTGACAACATCATTTATTTGAGGAATATTATAGCTAATCTCAGCTTTTATTTCACTTTGAAACATCAATACAAAAAGAATAGTGCCAGATCTTTGTTCCTTGTCATTGCAGCTAAGTAAGATTAAAATTAGTAAGTAGGTTGTTTTAGCTACGTAATATAGGCCTTAATATATTTGTACTGATGTTATTCATTGTTTTAGAATGAAACTTGTACCACTTCATCAATGGCGCTAGTTCCCAGGAGTATTTGCCAAAGTAGATAAAATGCTGTAGGCCTTTTGCTATCCATACGATAGGGAAGTCAATCTATCACCACTACCTTTCTTGTGAATAATTAGTCTTCTTGCCCAATAATTGAATCTCATATAACATTGATAGAACAACAACATCTTTTCGTTTACTCTTTTTATGTAAGAAGCTCTTATTTTGCCCCTCGCCTTCACTTTTTCATGGCTATCAAGATCATCAATAAAATGATCCTTTTCAGTCTTTACTGAGTGAGCCTTTTATTTTCTGTTGAATGGTCAAATTTTTCCTACCTATTTGTAACTTCAGGCGCTTATTGGTGTATCAAAATCACTCTGAATACTCTCACTTTAAGTATCAATTTCAGTATCTGAATACTCTTTTTTAGTTTTGAGTATTTGGATTTATATGTGTGGATTATTTCATGCATTTAGTATCTTGATTGGTCCAAGTGCGGATTCTATTCAGATACTCAAACTCAAAGTGAATGTTACAGTATTTAGAGTGATTCAAAATATTTGCTACCCAAAGAATAGCCAAAAGTTACAAATGGCTAGGAAAAAGTTAGAGCAATCAACAGAAAAAAAAAGGTTTGCTTAGTAAAGATCGAAAAGGATCATTTTATTGACGAAATTGATACGCATGAAAAAAAAGAAAGTGAGTGGCAAAATAAGAAGTCCTTACATAAAAAAGGGTAAACGAATAGATGTTGTTGTTCTATGGATGTTATATTTGATTTAATTATTGGGCAACAAGACTAACTTTTGCAAGTCAAACAACCTATGAATCATTACATTTTGACTCATGCTAGTCATCTTTTTTGTCTGTTTGTTACATTTTTCCATGTCTCCAACATTGTCTAACCTTTTTAATAATTCTACTGTGATTAGGAGTATCACGCTACGGTGCACGTTGAGCAATCTCTATTATTTCCCTATGATTAAGGATAGGTTAGGAATTTATCATAGTGAATTATTTCGTTCTACATGCTTTGGTCGTTGGTTGAATTTAACTTATGTTGACTACGAGGAAGGTCTCATCCATTATATGATACATAAGCGAAAGTTCTCTGATACTCATCACTACGATTTACCACTCATTTATAATGTCAACAGACATACCCTACATTTTGGTCGTCGTGAATTCTGTCTCATTACTGGATTTAAATTTGGGACATTTAGCTTTCGTAAGTTTAGGGAGGGTGAAATCAGTTTCCGTGATCGAGTATTCCCTGAAATTTTATTGGAGTGTGTTAAGATCCTAGACCTTTTAGCATGGATTGAGGATGAAGAGCATTTTTCTAAGTTGTCTGATGAAGACTCCATACGAGTTTGTCTACTATTATCTTTGGAAGTGATTTTATGGGTCATGAGCTAAAATCAGCTATTGACGATGTTTTCCTTAGAATGGTTGATAATCTGGGTGAGTGGAACGCTTTTAATTAGGGTGAATACATCTGGCGCGAGTTATATGCTTCCACCAGAAATGTGCACTCAAAGAATCAAGATTGTCACATGAAAGCCTTGCAAAACCCCCCAACTTCCGTCATATACTTCATTTGGATTTCTTTTGTGTTTCAAGATTAGTATTTTTACATTAACAGTTATATTGATATTTAAAGAATTATTGTTATTTTCATGTTGATCTATAATTTTTATACTTTTTAGATCTGGATTCCAGAGTCTTCAAGTGTGTGTGATCGTTGGTTTAGGAAATCTTGTCAAGAGATCCCGAGAGGCTGTTTTTGGTCAAAGCACTCAACCTTTCAACAGTGGGAGTATTTTGGCGAACTTTTTCCACAAGTTACTTATTCTCTGTACATTATTAGTTTTACCAATGATTAGTCATAAACTGTGTCATGTCACAATTAGATATCTCACGTGAATTATTTTATTGTTAGGCCAAAAAACCAAACAGTGACCTATACCCTACAAGAGCTGGGGGCCAACCAGATTGGTATACATGCAACAATCATTTTTTTCAAGTGGTATACACCTAGAGCGCCACCTGTTGAATATGGATGTCTTTTTGGCGAGTATCTAAAAAATTGAAAGCATCTCGTTTGGCTAGTGAAGAGTTTCAAGCCAGCCAGAGTTGTAGTAAAGAGGGAGCCCTTGTTAATCTAGTTATTACGTTGGAGAGCTTATGTGAGAGTTTGATGATTCTACCCAAAGAGATAAAAAGTTTGAATGTCCGGATTTACAAGATTGAGACTATCCTTAATGTAATCTTTGAACCCAAGCAATATTTACTTCAAATTTTTTCATTAAGTATTCTACTAACATTTATATTGGTAACAGTTTATGACTCGTAAACAGAAACCCTGTATTCAGAAGCCCAAAGTAATTCCCGTTTTAATATTTATTGTTCATGTACTTATTATCTTGCCTACTTGGTCAATTTTTAGTTTACTTTGTTAAATTACGTTGACCTGCTACATTAATTGGTGTCTGGGATACTAAAAAAGCAAAAGCTTTGGTCTATTGTTTGTATTTTTTGGATTTTCATGTTATTAGTCGTTTAGACCTAAAACAAGTTATGATTTTTAATTTTCTATTGTTACAAGAGATAGCGGAAAGTGTTGCTAAGGAATGTGATCTGACTGCTAAGTATTTGAGTGACGAAGACAGTGTCTTAAATGATTTGGTTGATCATTTACATGATTTTGTTGGCATGGTTAGTGAACGCTCTACCATTGAAAATTTAAAAAATTGTAATTTTTAATGACTACTGATATTTGTAAGTGATTTTTTACACGCAGAAAGGTGATGTTGAAGGGTCCCAATCAAGCAATGAATGTTTGAAAGCTGAGAAGCTAGTTGCTAAACAGAACAAGCTTGCTGACGTTAAGAGAGTCGGGAACAAAATGTTGTTGGAAGAACAAAAAAGCATGAAAAGTATATATTCAGACACGCAATCACATTAAACTTGCCTTAGAGAAATATGGAACAAACAAGAGGCGATATGTTAATGTCCGCATGCCATTTTTTGTAGAAGTTTCAGACCACAAAATCCCAAGCTTTAATACACTGAGAAATCAAAAGAATTTGATTGATACAGATATTCTTGAAATATGTCAAGCACTTGAACCTTGGATAGAGGTATGTCGCACACTACTTTATTTGTATTTGTTTTTGTTCCCATTTACTTACAGTAATTGGTTTTATTTATGCTGTTTAGAATCTAAAGCAACCATCCAAAGCTATTGACAAAGTTTTTTTGTTATTACTACTTGGAGAAGTTTTTGCTTACCACTGGCTGGCGTAATTGCAAGTTTCCTTGGTCCAGTGACATTGTGGTTGATCGTAGTTTCTGGGACAGTTTTATTGGGGAGGATGAAAATCGTATAGGTTGGTTTCTTGATGAGGTAAGCTAGATTATCATAAACTGTACACAATTTATTGTGATTAGTATAGTATGGGTACTTTTTTTTTGACAAAGTGTTTTTGATTTCCATACAACACATTGATTTAAGGTCGTGGTACATCTGGCGATTTAGGAAATCTTCTCATGACTGGTCAATTGTTAGTTGTTACTTTCTTACGTTTCTACTTCAAGACTCGATTCCTTTGTTCTATGCAACCATTGAAATACACCATTTGGCATGGACTGATGTTGAGCAGGTCATTTTTTTACACAGTTGTTTGGTTAATTATTATTGTCATCGAAATAGGTTAATTATAAATGTAAAAAATTTATAGTTCTTCATTCAAATAAATGAACCAAAGACACACTGGTCTCTTGGGCAGTTTGAAATCAGAACCGGTAATGTGACATTCTATGATAGTCTAGTGCCACAAAGTCTAGTGGCTTATGGAGAAGAAATCCGTCCATGGTACGTTAACATGAGGAAGTGTCTAGAGACTAATTGATGGTGTGAAGTGGTATGGGGATCCCATAAAATCTTTTTTTTCAACGTCTCGAAAACTACCGCCAGTCTTTTGTTTACCTCATATGATTTTGACTTGTTTAATTATGACTATTATTAACCAACTGAGCTAGCTCAGTTGGCCACCAAGGGTAACCTTGGAGAGGTTTTCTTGGAGAGGTCTCGAGTTCGAGTCTGACTAAGTACCTTTAGGGGCTCGAATTAAATAGAAGCAGGTTTGGGGTTTATCCCCTAAGGAGAAGGTTCGAGGCTTGCATATTGCCCAATTGGATGTCACTGTAAACTCGAATTACTAACTACTAACCCGCCGTTCAAAAAAAATTTATGACTACTATTACAACTTCATATTTGTTACCTTATCAGAGAAAAGGTTGCCTCAGGTTTAATTAAAACTATCAAAGTTGATTCTGAAAATCAAAATGCTGACATTTTGACCAAAGGTTTAGGTTCCTTTCAGCATAACAAGTTGCTTCATCGTTTAAAATTGAGTAATCTGTTTGGAGAAAAAGTTTGAGGAGGGGTGTTGAATGTATTAACCTATTGTGCAAACTTTCTAATAGTTGAACGGTTACTTTTGTAACTTTTTAGCTACTTTTCTTTGTTTGTCAATTGTGCAGGTCTTCAAGGGGTGTTTGTGCTAAACCTACATAGTTGCTGGAGTATATATTCTTCGCTTCTCAGTTGCTATGGTTGAATAACACATATCTTATCGTCGTTCTTCTTCTTTTTTTCTCTCTCACTAAACAAAAAAGATGTAAACATTTAATCGTTTGATTCGGTTAGTAGTTTTAGTAGTTTTAGGTTGTTATTACCTATTTGTAACTTCAGGCGCTTATTGGTGTATCAAAATCACTCTGAATACTCTCACTTTAAGTATCAATTTCAGTATCTGAATACTCTTTTTTAGTTTTAAGTATTTGGATTTATATGTGTGGATTATTTCATGCATTTAGTATCTTGATTGGTCCAAGTGGATTCTATTCAGATACTCAAACTCAAAGTGAATGTTACAGTATTTAGAGTGATTCAAAATATTTGCTACCCAAAGAATAGCCAAAAGTTACAAATGGCTAGGAAAAAGTTAGAGCAATCAACAGAAAAAAAAAGGTTTGCTTAGTAAAGATCGAAAAGGATCATTTTATTGACGAAATTGATACGCATGAAAAAAAAGAAAGTGAGTGGCAAAATAAGAAGTCCTTACATAAAAAAGGGTAAACGAATAGATGTTGTTGTTCTATGGATGTTATATTTGATTTAATTATTGGGCAACAAGACTAACTTTTGCAAGTCAAACAACCTATGAATCATTACATTTTGACTCATGCTAGTCATCTTTTTTGTCTGTTTGTTACATTTTTCCATGTCTCCAACATTGTCTAACCTTTTTAATAATTCTACTGTGATTAGGAGTATCACGCTACGGTGCACGTTGAGCAATCTCTATTATTTCCCTATGATTAAGGATAGGTTAGGAATTTATCATAGTGAATTATTTCGTTCTACATGCTTTGGTCGTTGGTTGAATTTAACTTATGTTGACTACGAGGAAGGTCTCATCCATTATATGATACATAAGCGAAAGTTCTCTGATACTCATCACTACGATTTACCACTCATTTATAATGTCAACAGACATACCCTACATTTTGGTCGTCGTGAATTTTGTCTCATTACTAGATTTAAATTTGGGACATTTAGCTTTCGTAAGTTTAGGGAGGGTGAAATCAGTTTCCGTGATCGAGTATTCCCTGAAATTTTATTGGAGTGTGTTAAGATCCTAGACCTTTTAGCATGGATTGAGGATGAAGAGCATTTTTCCAAGTTGTCTGATGAAGACTCCATACGAGTTTGTCTACTATTATCTTTGGAAGTGATTTTATGGGTCATGAGCTAAAATCAGCTATTGACGATGTTTTCCTTAGAATGGTTGATAATCTGGGTGAGTGGAACGCTTTTAATTAGGGTGAATACATCTGGCGCGAGTTATATGCTTCCACCAGAAATGTGCACTCAAAGAATCAAGATTGTCACATTAAAGCCTTGCAAAACCCCCCAACTTCCGTCATATACTTCATTTGGATTTCTTTTGTGTTTCAAGATTAGTATTTTTACATTAACAGTTATATTGATATTTAAAGAATTATTGTTATTTTCATGTTGATCTATAATTTTTATACTTTTTAGATCTGGATTCCAGAGTCTTCAAGTGTGTGTGATCGTTGGTTTAGGAAATCTTGTCAAGAGATCCCGAGAGGCTGTTTTTGGTCAAAGCACTCAACCTTTCAACAGCGGGAGTATTTTGGCGAACTTTTTCCACAAGTTACTTATTCTCTGTACATTATTAGTTTTACCAATGATTAGTCATAAACTGTGTCATGTCACAATTAGATATCTCACGTGAATTATTTTATTGTTAGGCCAAAAAACCAAACAGTGACCTATACCCTACAAGAGCTGAGGGCCAAGCAGATTGGTATACATGCAACAATCATTTTTTTCAAGTGGTATACACCTAGAGCGCCACCTGTTGAATATGGATGTCTTTTTGGCGAGTATCTAAAAAATTGAAAGCATCTCGTTTGGCTAGTGAAGAGTTTCAAGCCAGCCAGAGTTGTAGTAAAGAGGGAGCCCTTGTTAATCTAGTTATTACGTTGGAGAGCTTATGTGAGAGTTTGATGATTCTACCCAAAGAGATAAAAAGTTTGAATGTCCGGATTTACAAGATTGAGACTATCCTTAATGTAATCTTTGAACCCAAGCAATATTTACTTCAAATTTTTTCATTAAGTATTCTACTAACATTTATATTGGTAACAGTTTATGACTCGTAAACAGAAACCCTGTATTCAGAAGCCCAAAGTAATTCCCGTTTTAATATTTATTGTTCATGTACTTATTATCTTGCCTACTTGGTCAATTTTTAGTTTACTTTGTTAAATTACGTTGACCTGCTACATTAATTGGTGTCTGGGATACTAAAAAAGCAAAAGCTTTGGTCTATTGTTTGTATTTTTTGGATTTTCATGTTATTAGTCGTTTAGACCTAAAACAAGTTATGATTTTTAATTTTCTATTGTTACAAGAGATAGCGGAAAGTGTTGCTAAGGAATGTGATCTGACTGCTAAGTATTTGAGTGACGAAGACAGTGTCTTAAATGATTTGGTTGATCATTTACATGATTTTGTTGGCATGGTTAGTGAACGCTCTACCATTGAAATTTTAAAAAATTGTAATTTTTAATGACTGATATTTGTAAGTGATTTTTTACACGCAGAAAGGTGATGTTGAAGGGTCCCAATCAAGCAATGAATGTTTGAAAGCTGAGAAGCTAGTTGCTAAACAGAACAAGCTTGCTGACGTTAAGAGAGTGGGGAACAAAATGTTGTTGGAAGAACAAAAAAGCATGAAAAGTATATATTCAGACACGCAATCACATTAAACTTGCCTTAGAGAAATATGGAACAAACAAGAGGCGATATGTTAATGTCCGCATGCCATTTTTTGTAGAAGTTTCAGACCACAAAATCCCAAGCTTTAATACACTGAGAAATCAAAAGAATTTGCTTGATACAGATATTCTCTAAAGATGTCAAGCACTTGAACCTTGGATAGAGGTATGTCGCACACTACTTTATTTGTATTTGTTTTTGTTCCCATTTACTTACAGTAATTGGTTTTATTTCTGCTGTTTAGAATCTAAAGCAACCATCCAAAGCTATTGACAAAGTTTTTTGTTATTACTACTTGGAGAAGTTTTTGCTTACCACTAGCTGGCGTAATTGCAAGTTTCCTTGGTCCAGTGACATTGTGGTTGATCGTAGTTTCTGGGACAGTTTTATTGGGGAGGATGAAAATCGTATAGGTTGGTTTCTTGATGAGGTAAGCTAGATTATCATAAATTGTACACAGTTTATTGTGATTAGTATAGTATGGGTATTTTTTTTGACAAAGTGTTTTTGATTTCCATACAACACATTGATTTAAGGTCGTGGTACATCTGGCGATTTAGGAAATCTTCTCATGACTGGTCAATTGTTAGTTGTTACTTTCTTACGTTTCTACTTCAAGACTCGATTCCTTTGTTCTATGCAACCATTGAAATACACCATTTGGCATGGAATGATGTTGAGCAGGTCATTTTTTTACACAGTTGTTTGGTTAATTATTATTGTCATCGAAATAGGTTAATTATAAATGTAAAAAATTTATAGTTCTTCATTCAAATAAATGAACCAAAGACACACTGGTCTCTTGGGCAGTTTGAAATCAGAACCGGTAATGTGACATTCTATGATAGTCTAGTGCCACAAAGTCTAGTGGCTTATGAAGAAGAAATTCGTCCATGGTACGTTAACATGAGAAAGTGTCTAGAGACTAATTGATGGTGTGAAGTGGTATGGGGATCCCATAAAATCTTTTTTTCAACGTCTCGAAAACCACCGCCAGTCTTTTGTTTACCTCATATGATTTTGACTTGTTTAATTATGACTATTATTAACCAACTGAGCTAGCTCAGTTGGCCACCAAGGGTAACCTTGGAGAGGTTTTCTTGGAGAGGTCTCGAGTTCGAGTCTCACTAAGTACCTTTAGGGGCTCGAATTAAATAGAAGCAGGTTTGGAGTTTATCCCCTAAGGAGAAGGTTCGAGGCTTGCATACTGCCCAATTGGATGTCACTGTAAGCTCGAATTACTAACTACTAACCCGCCGTTCAAAAAAATTTATGACTACTATTACAACTTCATATTTGTTACCTTATCAGAGAAAAGGTTGCCTCAGGTTTAATTAAAACTATCAAAGTTGATTCTGAAAATCAAATTGCTGACATTTTGACCAAAGGTTTAGGTTCCTTTCAGCATAACAAGTTGCTTCATCGTTTAAAATTGAGTAATCTGTTTGGAGAAAAAGTTTGAGGAGGGGTGTTGAATGTATTAACCTATTGTGCAAACTTTCTAATAGTTGAACGGTTACTTTTGTAACTTTTTAGCTACTTTTCTTTGTTTGTCAATTGTGCAGGTCTTCAAGGGGTGTTTGTGCTAAACCTACATAGTTGTTGAAGTATATATTCTTCGCTTCTCAGTTGCTATGGTTGAATAACACATATCTTATCGTCGTTCTTCTTCTTTTTTTCTCTCTCACTAAACAAAAAAGATGTAAACATTTAATCGTTTGATTCGGTTAGTAGTTTTAGTAGTTTTAGGTTGTTATTATCTTGTATTGTTGGGTTTCATCCATTTTAGGGACAACTCTTTTCTTTTGTATGTTGATAGCACCCGATTGGGGACTATCTGATTTGGATTATAAGTTAATATAGCACGTGGCGAGGTTGGTTGAGTGCAAATACTTTGTGGTGTTACTTATTTTTACACACACGTTTACAACAAAAACTTACCACATACATTTGGTTTTTGATATTTTTAGATCTAGGACTCGGATTTTTCTTTCTCAATTGGTGATGAACATTTTTGTCAAGGGGTGGTGTTATTTACTATTTCTGCTTTTGCTATTTGATGCACAAACAATTTTTTTTCTCTCTTTGTTGAAATAGGTTGTCTCGGAAATCAGGTAAAATTTGTTCTCTAGATCTCTCTTTGTGTAGTATTAATTGTTTTTCTATTCTTACATATGTGTTTGTCTTAAATCAGTCTTTGTGATAATATTATTTGTTTTTCTGTTTTTTTACATTTGTGTTTGTGTAGATCTGTCAAAGTATTGAGGTCCTCTCATGTTTTGTTATCGACATATGCACTTGAGGTCATGATATTGTATATAATCAATACATTTCATTTGGAAAATAAAACCCGACTACAAGTAAGACTTCAACCTTTTGTATTCAATAGTAAAAGATTATATGCAACTTGTTACTATGTTATTAATGTGTCATTTACCAGTGTCTTGTGAAGTTTTTGGAGGAGTTTAGCTCATTTGAGTGGCACAATTACCAAGTCACTATAAGTGGAAGAAAAAAATGGCATCAAAAGTCTTAGGTGTGTGTAAATCAAACAATAAATGTATATTTCCTTGTTCATTTTTAATAAATTTAATAACAATGCCTTATCGTATGTGTTGTGGACTCCATAGCCGATCCTGTCTTGGATCAAAAGTTTTGATTTTTTGAACAAGGGGATATAATCATATGTAATCTGATGGATGCTCTCAATAACGTCGGTAAAAGCGTAAAGAAGAAGGACTTTTTTTCGGGGACTGGTGAAGGGATACAAGAAGATTCACAAGATTGAAGCGACCACTGAAGTGATTAGTAGATGCCCGGCTTTCTTGAAATAGGTGGTATCGAAACATTTGTTGTCTAGATCTGTCTTGTGGTATTTTTTTTATTCTTTTTTGGTATTTTTAACATTTGTTTGTTGTTGAAAATGCATTTACTTTGATAATTTCTTACTAGTAGAGGATAAATTGGTGGTTATGTTTTAGAGTGAATCCATTGAAGAGTATGTTGCTCTTTCCACCTGAGTTTTACTCTCATTTATGACAAAGGGTGTAAAAAATTTAATGTATATTGTAGTAGTAAATAAATGTATGATGAACTCATAAACACTAAAAAATATATTATGAAAAACATGGACTGTGAAAAGCTCATAAACTTAGGATCTTTGGCCTGCTGATGATAATTTTTATGTGATAAGCATGAATTATATACTTCTCTCACTGATGAGTTTTAGGTTGTTGCTAAGATCTTTAGCTTGTCTTATAAACATTTTTCTCTGAGATTAGAGGTATTTTCAAAGAAAGATCATTAAATTGTTCTAATATTGTGGCGATTACGAGTTGAGTCACGAGTAAAAAACATTGGACTTTTGCTATGAATGAATTCAATCGGGTCAATATAAGATATAGTTAGTCATAAAAAGCAATGACAATTTCAACAACAAATAATCTGGCAAGTAGTATGATGTTTGATTTTATACAACAAACTTCATTGATTTTTTAAAAAAACATGAAATCATCGTACCAGAAATTACCAAGAAAAAACCCCTTAATTTGATCAACGTACAAAATTCAAAAACATGATTTGAACCTGGTTAGGTCCAACATTACTAGCTAGTGTTCGCACTAGTCATGCCAATAAACATAAAAAATCTGAGACTAAGACCTTTCCAACCCAAATTAAAAACAGTTAACTCCCTCCATCTCTACTTAAAAATTCGGAGGGTAATATATTTGATTAACAAGTTTAACTTAGCTACTATAGCTTTATTCCGAGCTTTGATTTATCAAATGCGAGCGAGAAAACTATAAAGTATACATCTTATGAATATATCCAATCTCGATATAGGATTCGTGAATTCATTAGTATAAATCGATCTTTTGATTGTTTCGTGGGCATAGTTTTTTTTTGTTTTGCTGAAGGAAATTAAAATTCAGGGTCGGCCATGCTAGTCATATAGGCACAATGGTCCCAAAAGGCATATAAGTTTTGTAGTTATGACTTGAGCACTACTAGTGCGATCGTTTTGGTTCATGACTAGAGGAATACTCGTTTCCATCATGAGTTCTACACTTGAACACATAAGGGTTTTGCTAACGAACCAATGCTCATAGAAGATATTAATGTGTAATATATAAATATGCAATATTTGAATATGACTCATTAAAGTTAATGTGTATCAAATGTATTTTAATGTTAATTAAAAAAATTGTATTTTCTATTACACACTAACCTCTACTCAACGATCACTATTTAACAAAATAAAAACATAAAACCAAAATCACTATATATCTAGGTCTAATAAATATGTCAATGATATTTCTAGCTACACTTTGATAAGATCGAAGTTTTAATACAATTACATACTAAATGGAAGGGTGCGAGAAGTTACCTACCACCATTTATATTTTACAATAAGATTTAAACGTCTTGAATCTCTTGAATATTAACTACCCAACCTTCTTAAATGTAACTAGAACTTTAAAAATTATCTCCCAAATATTAAATTTTTATATATATATCTAATTTAATCCGGCTACACTTTTAAATAAAATTTAATCTTATGACTAGATGTAGTAATCATGATAGGATTAACCAAAAAAGAAGTTCAAAGAACAAAAGTCATTATAAAACGACCTAATTTGAATCCGGACCATATTAAAAAATTTAGGGTTTGGTTAATCACATTAACAACTTGACCTAGTGTGTAACGTGAGGGTCATGCTTTGACGATGCTTTAGTGCTGACATGATGCGCTTTTTAGAATCACACTACCAATTAAGCATAGGATCCAAAATTTTAAAATGATACCTCATTACTTACACAACTTTCACCTACCTTATTACTTCCGATCTCTTTCCCTCAACTACCTCATTAAACATTGTTCAAAATCCACCATTTCACACTCTTTTCAAATAGTTCGAAAAACATTTTCTTCATTCTAAGTGATGACTGTGGTTGCATTTACATTAGTAGGTGATCTTGGACCAAAGTTTTAGGGAATATCATATCACACATGCACGCTCAAAACCATTGTATATTTCGCTTGTATTGAATGTCATATCATACTTGATAGAGTGCCCATGAAAGCTCAACATCCATCTAAGTGTGTAAACATGAGAATACACATATGTAAAAAGATAGTTTTTGTGCCCAAAGAAACATATTTTATAGCTCAATTTTCGCGAAACTCAGTCTTATAGTATGTGACTGTTGTTAAAATATTGGTTGAAGATTTTTAATATCCACGACGGGATGAGTAACTCATTCTACTACTTTGAGTTGTATTAGGCGGTACCCGAAATGAGCAGTTACCAACGATTTGAGTCATGGTTAACTATTGTAAAAAACTAATCGAATCAAATCAAACGAATAATAACATACATCAAAACGTATTATATTGTTAAATTAAATAACATTGAAGAGTGTAAGTCATAGTAAAGTTATTTCATCGCTTTAAAAACATTCAAGTTACGATATTCTATAATATGTAATTTACCTACGTTAGTAAATGGACACATTATATAAGTAAATATACAATATGTATAAAAGTATTACAACAATATTATTACTACTTGTATATATTAATCAATGGTTTCTTGAAATCTGCATATATTATACACGGTTCGATTCATGAAACTGCGAAAAACTAAAAGCAAAAACCATAACGGATTCGTGGTAAAAGGTTATTTCT
Source organism: Glebionis coronaria (assembly GCA_025667525.1). Taxonomy (NCBI): domain Eukaryota; kingdom Viridiplantae; phylum Streptophyta; class Magnoliopsida; order Asterales; family Asteraceae; genus Glebionis; species Glebionis coronaria. The sequence goes on from CM046881.1 coordinate 568,577,892, forward strand.
TGTTTCAGATTTTCTCGGTTCGTCGTTTCGGTTTTCAGTTCATTTTCTGGTTATCGGTTTTTCAGTTTCGGAGAGAGCGGATCGGCTCGGTTCATCGGTTTTGTCGGATTTTTTATTAATCCAAATTATTAATAATATAATACTACTCTATCACGAATTAATCACGGAGTTACTTTTACCTATATTTCTTCCTAGCTAGCTACTGTAAAATATTAAAATGATTTATAATAAATACATAGCTTTAACAATAAGCAACCTAACCCTAATGGACTCCAACCCACAATCGAGTTTGGGCCCTAATCTAGCCGTCTAACATTCTCATGCAGTTTAAGCGACAATTTTCGGGACGAACAAACTAGAATGAACGTTGAAAGTAACTCATTTTTCTCATCATCTTTTTTGTTTGTTTGTTGTAGCTGAAACATAATTGTTTTGCCGGCATAGTTGCTTATTGCTTGCGACATCCTCCTTTGCGTCGGTTGCTATGCCTTTAGAAGGGAGCGGCAGTTTGATGATCAACTTTTGTTGTCAACGACAATGATCTTTGAAAACGAACACAAAAGATGATGGAGAAAAAAAATGACCAAACATAATTTTTTTTCTTTTGACGGCTACGGTTTAGGGTTATGAATTGAATACAAGAAAAAAATTCAAAAACAAATAAAACGGAAAATAATGATGATCCCTCCGGATCACCGACATGTAGGCCGATGACCGGATGAGAAATTTTGAAAATAGATCTTACCTACAGCTGTGATACCATGTAAAATATTAAAGTGTTTTATTGATTGAATCATAATTATTTATACTAAATACATAACTTTTACAATAATCAACCTATCCCTAATAGATCCAAGCCGACAATCGGGTTTGGGCCCTAATCTAATCCGGTTTTCGGTTCATTTTTCTGGTTATCGGTTTTTCGGTTTCGGAGAGAGCGGATCGGCTCAGTTCATCAATTATGTCGGATTTTTTTATTAATCCAAATTAATACTATTCTATCACACATTAATTACGGAGTTACTTTTACCTATATTTCTGCCTAACTAGCTACCCTCCTCTGACTTGCATTTATACTCACTCGCTATTCTGTTTCAAACGTTGTACACCTACCTTATTTATTGGATCTTTCCTCTATCTGTTCTTACCCGCATTTACTTTTTACAGTATCTCAAGAACAGTTATAATTAGTCATAAAAGCCATGACAACTTCAACAACAAATAATCTGGCAAGAAGTATGTTGTTTGATATTATACAGGTGTGGAGTATACAAAAAAAAAAGTGTTCGGGAATAAAGGTTGTAATCTAACAACGATTCGTGATGAAGTACACATTTTAACGTTTTATTAGGCGACAAATGAAGGAAGGTAGTGATATCTTCATTGTTGGAGTGGACTCAAGATTCTAGTAAAACCTTTAAAATCTAAATCTTGTGTAAAAAAAAAACGAAAACCTTTGTGATTGTTTAAATGTCTTTAACAATACATGATCTCGTAAATAAAGTAAAACGTCTTTAAAACATGATTACGTTTGTTTTGTAACCTTCATGGTGTGTTCCCGAGTTTTATTTTTGAAAGAAAAGAGAAAAGAAGTGAGAAGAAAACAAAATTAATTTGTGTTCCAGAGTTATTTTCCGGAGAAAAGAGAAAAGAAGCGAAATGTAAGACCCTTTTTAGTTGGTGAAAATTTTCCCATTTTTCCAGAAAATTTTTTATTTGAAATCTAAAAAACAGAAAAGCTGTTTAGTAACATCATTTTTCGAAAATACTCTAAAATTCCAAAATTTTCATTTTCCAAATTTATATAGAAGATTGGAAAACCCCATATTATCATTTTCTAAATTTTGTACTCTTTTCTAAAAAAGGAAACTCACCTCTTTCCGGAAATTTGAAAACAGGAAAATATGAAAAAAATTTCACAACTAAACACACCCTAAATTTGCCTAAACTTCTCTTCAAAACTATCTAGTGGGATGATTTGGAGAGAAATTATTAGAAAGTTTTCAATAAACATAATTACTTTAATGAACATGTTTACACGTCTTTAACAAAATGGAACATGTTTAAATCAGAATTTAAGTATTACTAGACCCACTTTTGAATTGACATCGCCTGATAAAAGACTAGATTATATTGAATTTAAGTAGTGGGGTTTGACTTCGTTATTATTTATTCGACATTTTCGAGTAAAAATGATGTTTGGAATAATTCGACTAATAGCATAAATAGAGAAAACTTTTTTTCTCGCAATAGCAATGTGTTCGGGAAGAAACAAACTTCTCGCCACAATTCAATGATCCGATATGTGTCGTAAGCTCACAATTTGTGTCACCGACGTTAATGGTAACTTGATGTTCAAAATCAAAGGAAAGTTACTGAGTCTTAGCGGCAAACGTCTCTTAGTTGATGGTCTTGGCAGTTGGCAATCGTATCCTCACTTTAAACAAAAAGGTTATGTTTCTTGTTGCAACTATGTTATCGATCCTAGGGAGTACCATTTGCTTTAGACACAGTTGAACACTAAGTGCATACTACTCTTTCACATTTTTTTGCATATAAGTTATGATACATGGAGACTAATATGCTGTTTATGTGTTCAGCTATATAGTGGACGCAAAACATGGCAATGCTTTAGAGGCGATAGTTCAGACCCTAGAGATCACTTATTCACTTGATGTCTTTTTGGCTTCCAACCGAAGACAAGATGTCGCTGACTTCAAAATCAAGGGCAACTGGTTTGAAAAACGTTGTTCTGTTTTCGTCGGGGAGAGTACTAATATCATTGCAGAGGTAACGTACATATGCTAATTTAAGTTCAAGTTAATCGGGTACACTAATTAAGTTTTATGTGAAAAAATTTAGGTGAACAAGAAACAGTCTGTTCCAAACATTGCCTTTGGAGTCGACGCATATAGTGTTAGGGTGGATCCAAATGTTGATTATGCGTTTATCGTTGCACTCGTGGCGATTCTCAATGAGATTAACGACGATAAATGTGACGACGATGTGAAGAAGTGAGCACACAAATGGCATATCTTTCTTAATAGTGTGATGTTATGTATGATTAATAAAATGCGAAAGAAAAGTGTTTGCTGTTCTGTGACAATAGTAGGGTCTCGTCAAATGTAACACATTAGATGAAATACATCAATAATACTATTATAACTTTCGGAAAAGCATTATATTTGTATTCTAGTATCTGCTCTTAACTAGACGCACAACCTTGCCAAGCCCGGTCCAAGATAGCCTTTTACGCTAATTACCATTTACGATCCAACCCACCATGCATGGTCACATCAAGTTAATGCCGAATAAGCCCATGAACCAGGAACAGCAAGCCTCGAGAAAACCAGGTTTCAAATTGAAGGCGTTAACTCAAACCAGATACATCTTTGTTACGTTATTCATCGAAAGCACTAGCCTCATCATGTAAAGAAGCTGGTTTGAGTTCCAATTCAAATTCTAATAGTATAGTGCACGTTATCTCATGGTAAGCTTGCATACTGGCACACTTTACCTAATCGTAATAAAAGCCATGTTACTTCTCATCATAAAACTGCATTAAAACTTTTCAGCTACCACAACAATATCAAATACATCCTCACTCACACAAATCAAACACACATTTACAACAAAAAGTTAGTGTATATTATATTGTTTGTAGTAGTAAATAATTAATTGTATGATGAACTCATAAACGCTAAAAAAACATTTTACGAAAAACATGGACTGTGAAAAGCTCATAAACTTAAGATCTTAGGCCTGCTGATGATAAGTTTTATGTGATAAACATGTATTATAAACTTCTCTCGCTGATGAATTTTAGGTTGTTGCTAAGATTTTTAGCCTGTCTTTCCTTATAAACATTTTTCTCTCAGATTGGAGGTATTTTCAAAGAAAGACCATTAAATTGTTCTAATATTGTGGCGCTTATGAGTTGAGTCACAAGTTAAAAACATTGGACTTCACTATGTTAGTTGTTGAACACTTGTCATATTAATGAGTTGTGGGGACGTTTTGAACCACCAAATTAACTCTCAACTATATTCACAGAGTATCTTCAACTTTCATCTACCAACATTTACATCATCTATCTGTCAAAGTAAATATCTTTTGCTATAAATGAGTTCAATTGGGTCAATAAATGATATAGTTAGTTGATTTTGTAAAAAAACAAGAAATCATCATAACAGAAATTGCCAAAAAAAAACCCTTAATTTGATCAACATCTTGGTACAAAAGTCAAACATGACTTGAACCTGTTTAGGTCCAACATTACTAGCTAGTGTTCGCACTAGTCATACCATTAAAGATAAAAAAAAAATACGAGACTATAACATGTCCAACCCAAATTAAAAGCAATTAACTCCTTTTTGCCCTACTTAAGAACGGGCAGTAATATATTATCTTCATGATTAATAAGTTTTACTTAGCTGTGATATTTTTATTCCACTTTTTGATAGTTTTATTCCACTTTTAACTATAGAGCTTTGATTTAAGAAACGCTAAGAGAGAAAACTATAAAGTACGATGAATATTATCGGATCACGATGATTGTCGAATTCATTTATATAAATCAATCTTTTTATTGTTTCAAAGGGCATATTTTTTCTTCCGTCCCGCTCAGAGAATAAAAAATTCACGGGTCGGCCCTGCTAGTCATATAGGCACAATGGTCCCAAAAGGCATATAAGTTTTGTAGTTGTGACTTCAGCAATACTACTTCATCGTTTCGGTTCATGACTAGAGGAATACTTATTTCCATCATGAGTTCAAGACTTGAACACGAAAGGGTTTTGCCAACTAACCAATGCTCATTGGCTAACGTTAGTTTGTAATAAATAAATATGTTATATTTAAACACTACTCATTATAATGTATATCAAATGTGCTTTAATGTTAATTAAAAAATTTGTGTTTATTTACACACCGATCTTCGGTGAGCATTACTTAGCAAAACAAAAACATAAAACCAAAATCATTATATATCTATGTCTAATCAGAGCTCTGATTTATCACTCAAGTCATAGACAAAATTCTACTCTCGCGGCACCAAGAACCATACTCTTGCTCGCGTTATAAGTCTGGCGCCGTATTTGCTAGCTTAAAATTATGGCCATAACACGAGCCCACGACGCGAGAACTGTACCATGGCTAGCATTGTGGGCTCGTGATGTGGGTTTTTATTTTTTAATTTTTTATTAAAAGTGTGACCACAATAACACCAAATCTTATTTTAACCAATGAGCGTGCTATGAAGATTCTGTTATGGAGTTGGTAGCTGACGTGGTGGCATGCACTTTTTTCACGATACACTGCACCTTGTGCTGTAAATGTGTTATTAATATTTCTAACTACACTTTGAAAGATAAAAGTTTTGATTTATTGACATACTAGATGATACTTTGAAAGATACTTTGATACATTGACATATTAAATGAAAGAGTGTGAGACTACCTACCACAATTTATATTTTACAACAATATTTAAACGTGTTGAGTTTCTTGAATATTTACTACCTAACCTTCTTAGATGTAACTAGTAAACTTTAAAAATAATCTCTCAAATACCGAAGAAAATTCATATATATCTAACTTAATTCGGATTACAATTTTAAATAGAATTTAATCTTACGACTAGATGCAATAATCATGATAGGATTAACCTAAAAAGAATTTTCAAAAACAAAATTCAGTATAAGAGACCAAACTTGAATCCGGACCCGACTAACATTTTTGGGGTTGGGTAAATCATATTAAAAACTTGCCCTTAGACGATGTTTTAACGCCAACATGATGCGGTTTTAAAAACCATCCTACCTAGGGCTGAGCATCATTCCGGGACCGAACAGGACCGGCTAAGACTGGATCAGACCGAGGACCAAAATGATTCAAAACCCTGGACCGAGATCGGACCGAAATAGTCCGGTCCGGGTTGGTCCAATCTGGTTCGGTCCGATCCTATTAGGTATAATCGACAAAATTTTGATAAGACCGAACCGGACTGATCGGACCAAATAAGTCCAAAACCCGGACCAATATCCGACTAAAATTATTCAGTCCAATTCGATTCGATCCAATCTGATCCAAATTAATTTTGGGTATGTCGTGCTCAGCATTAATCCTACCAATAAAGTATATGATCAAAATATTTGAAATGATACATCATTACTTACACAACAACTTTCATCTGCCTCATTACTTCTCATTACTTCAGATCTGTTTCCCTCAACTACCCTTGAAACACTCTTCAAAATTGACCAAAACACACATCTCATGATATAAATTTCACATTTAAACACTCTTCAAAACTGCATCCACCTACTCTATCTCACATATCTCTCTCAAACACATACATCAACACCATAAACTTTCCACACACATTTTTCTCTCATTTCATTGGGTGTTTGTTTGTTTGTTTTTTTACCTAAAACTCGGTTGGTGATGAACAGTCTTGGCGAGGGGTGGTGCCATTTATCATTCTTACTTTTACTTTATGATGCACAAACGAAATATATGATGATTATTTGTTGAAATAGGTGGTCTCGGAAATTAAGGTATCATTTGTTTTTTTTTTCAGAGACAAGATAAATTGGTAGTTAGGTTTTAGAGTTTGAATCTATTAAAGAGTAGGTTTGTTTATTTAATTGAGAGTATTTTTTAATCGATAAGACTGAAATTAGTGATTTTTGCAAGAAAAAAGAAATTAGGGTTTTTTAATTTGGGGTTTTAAAAGATTGTCTTGTTTGTTCAACACAGTACAAAATTTTAGTTTTTGTAGTTCCTTACAGGATTTTATTTTTTTACCGAATACTAACGATTATTGTACTTTTTGTCTTTATTTATAGAGTTGTTTTTCTGTACTAGTGCAATAGTTTCAAATTTTGAGTCAAATTTGCTACTCGTATTAGTTTAGTCCAAGTATAGGAAGACAAATACAATCTGTTATGGTTCACATTTCGCAAACACTGTTCACATGGATCATTTTTAAGTAGTCACTGTCTTGTTTTAGGAACATGGTTAGCCTGTTTTTTAGGAACACTTGATGCTGTATCTCGAAGACTTTTGACACCTATGATTATCATTGACTATACAGGTATCCTGTACTGGTTCTTTCTCATTGAACACATATCTTCCTAGCGGAGACATGGATGTTACAATGGCGACATTTTCTGATCCAAGTGCGTGTATATCAAGCGTGAAGGCTTTTTTGGATAACTACAATGTCAACAATCCTCAAGCTTACCCACGTGATAATATCCACACGGGTAAAGACTTCATCTTTGCTTTTTGTGTCTGATTTATTTATTTGAAACAGGTGGATCTGAAAATTGGGAATGACCATTTTTTCAAGAGGTGATTGCCTTCTCATGAAAGCTTGGCTTGAGCAGGAAAAGGATATTGAAATCACTGGCTCGTCCAACGGCCTATTTTCGTCCTATGCACTTGAGGTTATGATAATCATAAATCGATTCCATATGGAAAATAGGACCCCTCTTGAGTGTCTTGTGAAGTTTTTTGAGGAGTTTTGTGAGTTCGAGTGGCGTGCTTATCAAGTCACTGTAAGGGGAAGAAAGAAAATGGCATCAAGCAGAGGTAAATACACATATATTTTCTCTCTTATATATGTGAGTTAATTGCATAAATCGTCCTTGTGGTTTGTTCGATTTAACAAAATTGGTCCTTACAAACTTTTATTAACGGATTTTCTCCCCATGGCTTTTGACACGTATCAGGTTTGGTCTCTTGACCACTACGCCCGTATCGGATTTGGTCCTTTGACACTAGTTTCTTTTAGATCTATCACTGCAGATTTGGGTTTTTTTAATTCTTTTTTTTACTTTCAGGTGCCATTGCCGCAATGTTGATGAATGTAATAATTGGTCTTACACCCAGATTCCTCTGTTTAAAATAGTTGATCAGGTATAAAGTTCATTTATATCTTTCTTAAAATCATAACTTGATAATCGATGGTCTCGGATTATTTGTTTTTTAAACATTTGTGTTTGAAATTGAGGTTTATTTAATCGAACTAATGTTTATTTAATTGAGAGTTTTTTTAATCGATTTAGATTGAATTGGGTCATTTAACCTATTTGAAATTTTTTAGGGGTTTTGAAGGATTGAAATTGGGGTTTTTTTGCAAAAAAAAAAAGAAATTAGTGTTTTTCAATAAGTCTATTTTGTTGTATTAAATGATTATATTGCAACTTTTTATATGTTATTAGAATGATTATTAAGCATGTAAAGAGCCTAGTAAAAAACTTGTAAAACTAGGGAACTGGGTACCTGACTTGTCTTTTTGATAGGATCGGACTCTGACTCGCGAAAGTCCGAGAATGATGACAAGTCTCATGGAAAATCAGGGCCGAGTTATTATATAAGAACAATAAAAAGAAAACTTGACTAGAATTGGATGCAGGCCAGAGATTTAGACTTAGCATTTACTATGCTACCCATTGCTAAAACGGTTTCTTGCTTATTTTAAAGCTAGCTTTTGTTAGCTGCTGCCCTTCCCGGTTGTTCATATTTAGGAAAAAAATGGAGTCGAAGCTTACCACATGAAGGAAGTAACTCATTGTTTATATGTGTTAGTTTGTGTACCCATCGTACTTGTTCTTGTTAGTTTTTGTGTTTGTAATTGTGTAGTTGGAAAAAAGCTTAGAAGTAGCAGATTAAACAAAGGCCTGTATGCATCTTCTTTGTAGATCCTTTATAAAGAATGTATACGTAGTTGTAGAGAAACATAGTATTGAGGGTATAATGGTCATTATAAAACTGTTATGTATCTTAAGACTTTATTAATATAGAACATAAATTGTGAACACTCCCTTTATTAATATAGAACATAAATTCACTATAAGAGACCAAACTTGAATCCGGATCCGACTAAAATTTTTGGGGTTGGGTAAATCACATTAAAAACTTGCCCTATTGTGTAATGTGGAGGTAATGCTTTGACGATAGCCTTATTGTGTAATGTGGAGGTCATGCTTTGAAGTTATCAGGTATCCATCGCCGCATTACGTGAGTACCCAACTAGACATCATTACTTACACAACAACTTTCATCTACCTCATTACTTCTGTCTTTCCCTCAACTACCCTTGAAACACTCTTCAAAATTAACCAAAACACACATCTCATAATATAAATGTCACATTTATTTACTTAAAACTGCATCCACCTACCACAATAATATCTCACATATCTCTCTCAAACACACACACATTTACACCATAAACTTTCCACACACACACACATTTCCTCTCTCATTTCACTGGGTGTTTGTTTTTTTTTTATCTAAAACTCGGTTGGTGATGAAGAGTCTTGGCGAGGGGTGGTGCCATTTATCATTCTTACTTCTACTTTATGATGCACAAACGAAATATATAATGATTTTTTGTTGAAATAGGTGGTCTCGGAAATTAAGGTATCATTTTAGCGTTTATCTAAATTTTTACAGTAATATTTTATGTCTTTGCGTGTAGTATCATTTGTTTTTTTTTTCAGAGACAAGATAAATCGGTGGTTAGGTTTTAGAGTTTGAATCTATTAAAGAGTAGGTTTGTTTATTTAATTGAGAGTATTTTTAATCGAAAAGATTGAAATTTGTGGTTTTTGCAAGAAATTAGGGTTTTTTCAACAAAATGATTTTGAAATTTGGGGTTTTAAAAGATTGTCTTGTTTGTTCAACGCGGTTACACAATTTTAGTTTTTGCCGTTGCTCACAGGATTTTATTTTTTTGTTCGAGTCAAATTTGCTTCTAGTTTAATCCAAGTATAGTTAGACAAATACAATCTGTTATGGTTCACATTTCACAAACACTGTTCACGTGGATCATTTTTAAGTAGTCACTGTCTTTTTTTAAGAACATGGTTAGCCTGTCTTTTAGGAACACTTGATGTTGTATCTCGAAGACTTTTGACACCTATGATTATTATTGACTATACAGGCATCCTGTATTGGTTTTTTCCCATTGAACACATATCTTTCTAGCGGAGATATGGATGTTACAATGGCGACATTTTCTTATCCAAGTGCGTGTATATCAAGCGTGAAGGCTTTTTTGGATAACTACAATGTCAACAATCCTCAAGCTTACCCACGTGATAATATTCGCACGGGTAAGGACTTCATCTTTGCTTTTTGTGTCTGAGTGGTATACTACACTAGTATATTTTTTATACTTTTATCTGATTTATTTATTTGAAACAGGTGGATCTGAAAATTGGGAATGACCATTTATTCAAGAGGTCAATCCTTTTGATGAAAGGATATCAAAATAACCGGCTCATCAAATGGCCTATTGTCGTCCTATGCACTTGAGGTCATGATATTATATATCATAAATCGTTTTCATATGGAAAATAAAACGCCTCTTGAGGTAAAACTTAGTAGTGATTTTCTTTTTTTGTATATAGTACTATTGCGTTATTAATGTGTCATGTACCAACAACAGTGTCTTGTGAAGTTTTTTGAGGAGTTTAGCAAAGCATGCTTATCAAGTCACTATAAGTGCAAGAAAGAAAATGGCATCAAGCAGAGGTAAATACACATATATTTTCTCTCTTATATATGTGAGTTAATTGCATAAATCGTCCCTGTGGTTTGTTCGATTTAACAAAATTGGTCCCTACAAACTTTTTTAACGGATTTTCTCCCCATGGATTTTGACCCGTATCAGGTTTGGTCCCTTGACCACTACGCCCGTATCGGATTTGGTCCTTTGACACTAGTTTCTTTTAGATCTATGCATATTATCTGCAGATGTGGGTTTTTTTAATTGTTTTTTTTTCTTTCAGGTGCCATTGCCGCAATGTTGATGAATGTTATGATTGGTATTACACCCAAATTCCTTTGTTTAAAATAGTTGATCAGGTATAAAGTTCATTTATCTCTTTTCTAAAATCATAACTTGATAATCGATGGTCTCGGATTATTTATTTTTAAACATTTGTGTTTGAAATTGAGGTTTATTTAATCGAATTAATGTTTATTTAATTGAGAGTTTTTTTAATCGATTTAGATTGAATTGGGTCATTTTAACCTATTTGAAGTTTTTAGGGGTTTTGAAGGATTGAAATTGGGGTTTTTTTGCAACAAAAAAAGAAATTAGGGTTTTTCAACAAGTCTATTTTGTTGTATTAAATGATTATATGCAACTTTTTATATGTTATTAGAATGATTATTAAGCTTGTAAAGAGTCTAGTAAAAAACTTGTAAAACTAGGGAACTCGGTACATAACTTGTCATTTTGATAGGATCGGACTCTGACTCGCGAAAGTCCGAGAATGATGACACGTCTGATGGAAAATCAGGGCTGAGTTACTAAAAACTCATTGTTGTCCTTTTGCTTTTAACGAAATAGCCTAATGTATATTTTTTTGGCAGGTTATATATAAAAACTCTATTTCAAAGGGATGTCATGCTTCATCAATACTAAATATCACTGAATGCATAATTTCTCCTCTGGAGTTTGGTGGCACAACTATCGGTTCTTGGACGTACGCTTATGTAAGTACCCCAAAAATGGGTTGTTTTACATTATACTGTAGTATATATTGTGGGATTCAGCCCCTTTACCCCGAGAAACGCAACTCGGCAACACACCAATCAAAACAGCGATTGGGTTTCAATACTTGCTTGTTATATAAAAAAGGAAACTGAATACATATAATGAGAAACATACTAACTATTTATAGATAAAGTAACATCTACTCTATAAAATATGGAACGTGGGTACCATGATCTGCTAAATAGTAGGTAACCAAAAGAACTAGTAAAACCCAACTTGTAAACCCCTGTTCCTTTGCCATGTATTTCGGTACCACATAAACACACCTTAGACCAAACAACAAAGTTTCCACAGGTGACTAAACTGAGTCGTACCATGATATGTCAAGATTATCCAACATTCACCCCCATAATCTTGATAATATCGACCCGAGCCTTTTACACGGTTCTTTTTTCACGTTCAAGACCTCTTCCCCGGACACATCCGAATCTATCTCTGTTTGAGCTTGCAATGCTAGTTCACCAGCTTGTTCTCCGACACCCCGACTATTGTTTGTCACCACACATCACCCACCTAAGTTTTTTTCCATTGACTTCTTAAACGATACTCCCATTCTTCCTATTTTTTTTTATGGATTCTTGCTTCTTCTCTTACTTTCTATTGTGCCTTCCTTGCTCTTACTGCTCGTCAAACTTTTCTACTTGCTTTGTTTCTTGCTACTTGCTAATCGATGCTTGGTAATCGATTCTTTCTATTTAACTCTTGCTTGTCTTTCTCGACTCTTGCTTGTCGAGAATCTTGCTTGTCGGCCCTTGCTTGCCGACCCTTGCTTGTCGACTCTTGCTTATCGACCCTTGCTTGTCGATCCTTGCTTGTCGATCCTTACTTGTCGACCCTTGCTTGTCGAATCTTGCTTGTCGACCCTTGCTTGTCGACTCTTTCTTGCTTGCTACTTGCTATAAACATAAAACATTCAACTTGCTTTGGTTGCCTGCCTGCTACTTGCTACAAACAAAGTGGCTACCTTTTTCACTTGCTACGGTTGTTTTGCCTGCTACTTGCTACAGGCTATGCGACAACGTTCTTGCTTCCTAACTTGCTGCTCCTTTCTTGCTTTTGATCACCAAATGATCAATCTTGCATCTTGCTTTCTTGCTATCCTTCTTGCTACATTCCTTGCTAATTTTATTCTTTCACACAGTCCATGAGACTGCGTTCTTGTTGCATTCTTCTCGTCACTCGCTGTGATCAAGAAACTTGCCACCTGCCTATAACTTCTGATGCCTGATTATATAAGATGTAATCATCCCGTTCTTGCTCTCCATACATCGAGGTATGAGCCCCATAGCTCTGATACCAAGTGTGGGATTCAGCCCCTTTACCCCGAGAAACGCAACTCGGCAACACACCAATCAAAACAGCGATTGGGTTTCAATACTTGCTTGTTATATAAAAAAGGAAACTGAATACATATAATGAGAAACATACTAACTATTTACAGATAAAGTAACATCTACTCTATAAAATATGGAACGTGGGTACCATGATATGCTAAATAGTAGGTAACCAAAAGAACTAGTAAAACCCAACTTGTAAACCCCTGTTCCTTTGCCATGTATTTCGGTACCACATAAACACACCTTAGACCAAACAACAAAGTTTCCACAGGTGACTAAACTGAGTCGTACCATGATATGTCAAGATTATCCAACATATATAACCTCTTACAAGTTTCAAAACAATAAAAAGATTTGTTTTTCTTTTGAATAGTATATTGCAGCCCATTTGTTTATGTTATACACTAATAAAACATTTTATTCCTATTTCTAGGGGAAGCCTGCAGAAGGGAAGAAATGGGCCAAACTCAAGAAAAATCCTTCACTTCTGGGCCCAAAAGGATATCGTGGAAACATAGATCAATGGGAAAAAGAGAGCTTCTGAACAGCTTTGCACAGATGGCCATAAGATACCCGATCGTCGTGGAAGAAATTATTGCTTGGCAAGGAGAATACACGATAAAGTAAAAGGATTAACATTATCGCCTGAAATGCAAGTTATGGCGGACAAGTTGGTAATGCATTGCTAGCTACATGTTGAAAAAAAGAGAAGTATCTAGGTAACGGCGTTTTGAAAGAAAAAATAAAGGAGACACTTACAGAAATGAAGGCTGAGCATGCTGAGGAACTTGCAGAAATGAAGGCAGAGCATGCTGAGGAACTAGTAGAAATGAAGACTGAGCATGCAAGAGCAATAAACGAGATGAAAGGCTGAGCATGCAAGAGCAATAATAAGTAGTGACTCGGTGTCAATTATGATGTATTGGACAATATACAGGTATACTTTATTCACTCAACTTTATTAACTCAAAACACACTTACATAACCTGCACATATTTATAATGTCAAATCCTTCATTTTTAATTCTTTTCAAAGGTGCTATTGCTACTGTTTTTGATGTCACATCCTTCATGGATTTGGGTAACCAAATAAAAAAACAGAAAGTATGTCAACCATGAGAGCACATACGGACTAAAATCTTAAACAACAATAGTGCCTTAAATGTGTTATGGTTGTGCTAAAATTAAGTACACCCTACATATATACTAATCCATAACTGCACTTGTAAATCACTATTCAAATTTCTGCATTTGTGTATGTTCTTTTTATCTTTTGTTAGGATTTTACAGGAAGTTAACTGGAAGGTAAAAAGAAGTCTAGAAATTAAAAGATATTTTAAACATCAAATATCTATCTAGTGTACTATTGATATTCATGTTTATATGTAGATTTTTAGATCGTACTTAGAGCTATCTATGTACTAGTTTGCTCATTGGTATTAATTTTGTATTATATGTTTTGTAGGAGGCAAGCAAATGCAAGTTGTTTCTCCCCTACGGGACCGAGAAGTTTTTTTTGTGCTATAGGGATGGTCTATCCGGCTAAGCAAGTACATGGAAAGTCAGTGCTACAAGGGCATGCGAAGGTGCATGTAGACAATGTTGAAGCCGATAACAAGAATAGAAGGAACAAAAGATAGAAGTTATAATTTGGTTAAAAGGGTTACAGAGGAAAAGCCACTCTTTTGTTGATAGGAGGATTCCGAATGAGGTCTGCCGAGCCACATATTGATATTTGAACTTTATTCAAGGAACAAAAGATAAATGTAACTAGTTATTTAAACTTGTACATAGCTATTTTCTGAAGTGATAAGCACACGTTTTTACAGCTGAATAAAGACACTAACTTTCTATTATGTGTCTCGGCAATTACCATGTTTCCACACTCCCCATTGTAGTTGGCTTATGAAATATTGATATTAATCATACGATCTTTGGACTTAATTTGATTCGTCTCTTGGTAATGCCTTTGTAACTGCTGTCATACTTCACCAGAAATGTCACAGCGTGTAACTTTTCTTTGACTACATTTTCACGTGTTAGGTTCACTGGTAATGCCTTTGACAGGGTTCTTTGTTGTATGCAATGTAACTCTATTACATTAGTGGTCCCTCATCTGTCACTCTTATTTCGGCTAGGATACTCTCCACCTCCATGAATTTCATAGCACATTACTTGACTTTGCATAGTACATCAGCAATAATAGGTTTGGAAGAATAAATGATGCTAAATAGATAAATGTAAGAAAAGAAGAAGCTGCATTTGACCTCTTTTTTTCTTCCCAAGATCTCACATCCACAAAGTTTGAAACCTTCTTGCATCTTTGTACAATCTGAAATTTGTAGTTTTGTATTGCAATAATCTTTTTCTTTATCTAACATCGCTTATGGATGTTTTTTTATAGATGTTGTAGAATGATAAGAAGCCTTTTACTACTAAGGAGTTGGACGACATCGTGGGCGACGGCATGTGGTCATGTCATTTTGCGAAACTGTTGTGATCATTAGTGATATTAGTTTGTTTGTTAACTGTATGAAACTTATCTTTGATCTTAATGGATTTTTAATGACCTTCATGGTGGTTTTTTTATAAATTTGTTTTTGATGGTTGTTTCTGTATTGTTCATGATTGAAGAGTCATGTTTTTAAATCCAAGAACCGGGCTCTAATCTAATTAAAAATGTTGCCATTTTTAGCCTTTAAACTGGGCTCTTTCGATTTTTGTAGTAGTAAAGCTCCTGGAACGATGACCATTACCAACCAGCTCATAGGCCTCGTCGATCGCCAATAGTAATATTTTGATGGTTATCTGCAAAAAGTTGGTGCAAATGGCACTAAGCTTAGTGAACAGTTGAAGGTGAAAGTATGTGAATTATACTTTACATGTATTGGTGAAAGTCGGCACCTTGAGCATCGGGTTGGACCGAATCGGACCGACTAAGACGGACCGAAGACCGAAATGGTCTGACACCCCAAAACGAGGACCGGATCAAAACAGTCCGGTCGACGCCTTGTTGTGTTAGACAATCTGTAGTTGGTCATAAAAGCTATGGTGTGGAGTATAAAAAAAAAGGTGTTTGAGAATAAAGGATTAAAGGTTGTAATCTAACAATGCTTCGTGATGAAGTACACATTGTAACGTTTTATTAGGCCACAAATGAAGGCAGTCTATATATTGTTGGGATATGGACTCAGTAAAAAAAAAAAACCTTTGCGCATGATTAAACGTCTTTAACAATACAGGATGATCTCGTAAAGTAATACAATCTTTAAAACATTATTACGTTTTTTTTTTTAAATAACCGTAATTTTCGACACATTAACCGGCTAATATATGGGGTTTGAGCATACCGCCACACAAATTCAAACCAGATAAAGCCTTCCATTTTCATGAGGTTGGCATCAAAGACGGAGGTACGTGTGTATCTGGGCGGGCCAAAACCAACCCCAGAATTTGTAAAAGTTCTAGTTATGGAATATGTTTCATATGAAATTGTACGTAAAATATTATATGGCCCACCCTAAGAAAAAAGTCTAGTCAAACACATAATCATATTTGAGATAACCGCATGAAAATTAAGAGAATATGAAAAGTTTGATCAAAATTTTTACATTCACCTCCATTCGTAACATTCAAAACTTCAATCTCAGATTGATTATATAACTAATTAGAGCAAACGGTGTCATGGTGAGGGGACTTCGCCGGTCCTAGGTGGCACCCTTGCCGGTGCTCGCCGTGACACCGGGGTCCTCTTCGCCGGTCCCTATTCGCCATATTTCAACGAGGTGAAAAGGAAAAAAGGTGGGCCCCACTCATGTTTATACCGTTTCACAACGGATACTTTTTTAAAAAAAAAATTATTTATTTATTTTTCTATATATACACACACTACATTCACAATATACACACACAATACATTCACAAATTTACACCTACAATCACAAAAAAATGTCAAACTTCCCAAACGATTACCTCTCCTACTCGCAACTTCTTAGCCAAAGAACGGATCCGAATCAATCGTCGTCCTCTTCTCCGGCGACGCAGTCCGGCCAAGGCTCCGGTCAATTCGCAGCCCTCCCACCATTTTCGCATCAATACTTTCCAAACTTGTCACCCCAACAAATCTACTATAATCAACTACTAGCTTTGCAACAATATCAATTTAACCCATCTCAGTTTAATCCTAATCCATCTCAAAGTCAACAAGTCCCTGAAACACAATTCAAAATACCAGCACCGCAACCTCCACCACAAAAAAAGTAGTAGTTCGTAAAGGAAAACAGGGGTCAAAAAAATCTATCGCGGTTGATTTGTCCGTAGACGAAGACGACATCGATGACGAAGCCGATGTTTTGGTGGAGTCGACACCCCAACGGTGGACACCTGCTGAGGAGGTTATACTGGCCGAGTGTTGGGTCGGCGTTTCAGAAGACAAATATCGGGGGACTGATCAAACTGAAGAGTATTTTTGGAACACGATTTATGACGATTTCAATGGTCGTAACGCAAATCGTCGTACCAAGAATATGTTGACCGTGAAATGGTCAAGGATGCACCCCGATGTTCAAAAGTTTCACGCTATCTTCAAAGGTCTTAACAAGAAAAGCGGTCAAAACGAAGATGACGTGATTCATGGTGCAAAACTTGAATTTTTGGCTTGTAACAGGGGGAGAAAATTTACGCTTGCCATGTGTGGAGGGTGCTTAAAAACTACTCAAAATGGGACGCACCCGAGGGTCTTGACGAAAATGATCATACCTCCGTATTCGGTCCAGATCCTCGAGCTCGACCAGCCGGCAAACAGAGACCCGCCAAGAAGACTCGATCAGAAACAACTGGCAGCAGCACGGGTAGTGGTTCGAACACTTCGAAGGGAGAAATAAACGAGGCTTTACTCCTCAAAATACATGCCGGTAGAGACATGTACCACTCGAGGAAAGCTAGAGCCGAAGTCGAGAAAGCTAAAGCCGATGCCGAGAAAGCTAAAGCCGATGCTAAATTGGAGTTCAAAGAGATGGAGTTTCTCTCGATCAGAACCGACACTTTGCCTGAACGAACAAGACGATTATCGAAAGAAAACAGGCAAAAATTACGGCGAAATATGCAGTCGATGATTAGGATGTTTTTTTCTGTATTTGTATTTTTTTCCGTATTGTTTTTTTTCCGTATTTTTTTTAAGTATTTGTATTTTTATTTGAAGTATTTGTAATTTTTAATTTTATGAAATAAATTTTTATTTTGTGTGAAAATGAAAAAAGAAATAAAATGGTGAGTGATGGGACCCAAGTGAAGAGGAGAGAGACGAGTTGTGAGTGAGGGGGTGTTTAGTTGGTTTTTTGTTTTGGTTAGTTGAGATGATGTGACGCTGAGGTGTCACAAGTGAAGAAGTAATACCTCTTCGTGACATCTTTTGCTCTTAGGTATGTAGCTTTAAAATCTTTCACATTTTCTTTATTATTATACTTGATGTATTTGTTGTTTTACTTTTATTAAATACGCATCTTGTTTATGTTTAGAACTAGGGATGAGCTCGGGACCAATCTTCTCCCGAACCTGTCTCGGTTTAGTGCTTTTTATTTTTTACCGATGTAAAAAATGTATCGATCTCGTACCGAATTAGTGATCCTGAATTTTTTTCACTTTATTTTGTTGTTCCGGTCCTGTACCGAACAGGATTTCGGTACCGAAAATCGGTACGGTTTCAAGAATGATTCGAGTTTAAAATTGGTATTCGGGTCAAAGCGCTCATCCCTATTTAAAACTTAATTACTATACATGATACTATGATTAATAATATACATTAACACATATATCTGAGTAGTTATATGTTTTTCTAATTTTAGCGTTTTAGTCATTTAGTGGTTAATATTATTAGTAAAAGATATCAGATCATCTAGTCTCACTATGACAATATGACTTAGGATCTCATAGAAAGATCAACCAATAGCTGTGATTTGTTGTATGAATGTAGTAGATATCGTTTATATTGAAAAAGATATAATAAATATTTTAGTTTAGATAGCGTTTTGGATGATTTTTGTGCTACAAAACACTGTGTTCGGTTGAAATAAAAAGCACTTATTGTATGACTTTTAAAATTTTTATCATAATTTTTGGTATGTTTTTTCGTTTTTTTTTTGTTTCGGCCTACCCGGTTGAACAATCCTGCCTCCGTCACTGGTTGGCATGGTCACTTCAAGGTTGTTTGCATCTAGCAGAGATTTAACTTGAGACCTCACACACTTAAGGGGTGTTTGGTACGACATAATCAATGAGAATAGAATTACATTAGAAAACGAGAGTTAGAAGAATCATAATATACATAACGAAAGAGGATTGATTCCGTTGTTTGATTGATGCAAACCGAGAATCTACATGAAAAATGATCGATGATACATATCATATTAAACTGAAAGAACAATCTACAAAGGTAAAAAGCTTGTAATTTGATGATGATCATCATAAATCAATGATCAAACATTGAAAAATAAGGAACAAATTAAAATCATAACAAGTGATGTAAAGTTTTTATTTTATCAAAAAAAACAATATACAATTTGTAGTACATATGAGAATGTGACCTTGGTTATTGAAAAAAAAGTTTAAAAAAATTGAAAGTTAAATTAACGATGATGATTATTTGATAAATATAACACCACAAAATGGATATTAAGAGATTGAACATTTAGAAAATGGAGACTTATCGTCACTAACTTAGCTAATGCTTTTTTCTAACGGTCGTTAGTGCAACAAAGTTTTATCGTGTCACCTTGTGCACCAAAGCACGACACTTCGAATTCGATTGTTTGAAAGGAAAACTCTAGTTATATGAGTTACTCTAAAGACTGCTTGGACATTTGAAAATAAACCATCAATGGTGCAATTAAGTTTAGTAATTGACCAAAAGGTTACATGGTCACTAGTGAACATTTTGATGTTCAGAGTTATGTTCATTATTTATAAATAATAACAATAATAATAATTATTATAATTCTAATAATGATAATAGAAAAATAATTATTAATCAAATTATTACAAATTTTTTATTAATAATAAAATATATATTATTAATAACAAAATATTTATTATTTAATAAAATAAAAAAATTATTATATTAATAAAAATTAATATAATAATATTAATAAAATAATTATTAAATATTTATATATATGATTAAAAATAAAATATTTTTTATTAACAATATAATTATTAATAAAATATTATTACTTATAGAATAAAAAGATATAATAATTAAAAATATAATTGTTAATAAAAAATATTATTTGATTAATAAAGTATTAAAAATATTATTCATAAAATAAAAATTTAGAAATTAGTTTTTAAAAAACATTATTATTAAAAAGAAGTTAATTTCAATAAATATTTTAATATTAAAAATACTATTGTTAATTAAATAATTATTATATATTAGTAAAATATTAATAAATAAATAATAATTAATAAAATAAGAATTATTTGAAAATAAAAATAGAAAGTGAAAAATAGTAATAATTAATATTTTTATTGTTATAATATATTATAGTTTCAAGAAAGCTAGAGAATTGTGTTTTGTTTTTTATTAATATTTACAGTATTATTTAATATTATTATATTATTATTTATTATTTTGATTATTATATTATATTAATTTATTTATATATTTTTTTATCGTAATTATTAATTATTTATTATTTATTATTGTTAATTTTTATATTACTATTATTTTATAATTATGATTTTGATTAATATTTTATTTTTGTTTTAGTTTTTTAACATGACTTCATTATCACACCTCACAAACGGAGGAATTTAGAACACAACAAGTTACATCAAACACCAAGGGCAAAATTAAAAGTGATTTGCCAAACAAAGTACACAAAGTAACAAGTTGAAACAAACCAAGACATACAATATAAGGATTGTGAGACGGAAGCAGCAACACAATACAAGGGTGATGGAGAATCACGGATGTGAGCTTTTCTCAAACACAACCATATGAAGGTGGTGTAGCCTAGAGCAAAACTACAAAAGCGATCACGAACCATACAAGGAAAATAAAGCCTAACATCCTTAAAGAAGCCAAACCTAAACCAAACAAATCTAAATCTAAATCCTAAGACTGCAGCAAAGCATCCTGTAGCAGCAGCAAACCATTTGGTGGAGTAGAAGCTAGGAAGCGCAACAGATCTAAAATATCTGAGATAGTAGCAGCACATCAGATGGTGTAGCGACTGTGGCAGATGAAAAACGGTAATCGGAGATGACTGATCTGATGGCACGGTATTATTATTATGGAATGTAGTAGAAAAGACTATGCACAAGAGGGGATCCGAGCGGCCAGTCGAAACCGACCGTCGGAAATGATTTTGGTAAATGCCGGTGAGATGTGTGTGGGGGTGGGGAGAGAGTTCTATATTTTATTTTTGTTATTATTTTTATTATTATTAAGTATTATTTAATATTATTTATATATTATTAATATTTTATTAAAATCATTAGTATTACTCTTTTATTATTATATTTTATATTATTTTAAATGTTAGTACTTTTTATTAGTTTTTCATATTTTATAAAAAAAATTACATTAGTTTATGAGTGTATTCAAACACATCAACAACACATTAAAATTAAAACACATTACAAAACATATTTCATTTTATTAAATTATAATCCCTACTACATATAAAGGGTTTATGACTTTTACTTTAACTAATCTATTTGGGGAAATATAAGAAACGTATATGGAAATATAGGAAACCTATATGAAAATATAGGAATCTTTTTGTTGACATTGCAAGGAAGTAAATGAGCCAGAGAAATATAGGCGGGGAGATTTGAAAATCTCATTAATGCTAATAGGTGTCACATTTTTATATAAACAAAACCCTAATCCTTTCAAACATAAAAAAAACACCGACCCTTTCTCTTTCTCTCTAAATCACAGCCGCCACCACCACAACCACCATATCCGCTATCGCCACCATCTTCGCCATCACCGATGGTTGATTGATGTGTCTGGTTGATGGTTTGAGCTATCTAGGAGGTTTTGGGTGCGGTTGTTTTTATTTGAAAACAAAAAAGGTTTCCCTCTTTCTCTAAAACACAATTATCCAACGGTGCTATCGTATTGGTAGCCATGCTATTGTGTTGCGATTCTTTATTAGGCATCTGATTATTTTTTTAGCATTTTTTAATGGTGGTTTTGGTGGTTCACTGATAGTAGGTAGAAGATGCTGATTTTGAAGATAATAATGACGAACAAGAATATGGTAACTTGATGTTTTTTTTATGATAAAATCTTGTCAATCGGCTATGAGATGACTTGTGTTTGTTTTTTCATTTGCTGCAGAAGATAATGCCGCTGATGCAGATTTTTATCCCGACTCAGTCGTTCAAAGTGTTGCAGGGAATGAGGTTATTGGGTCTACTTTATTTTTATGAAACCCGGCCGTTTCCATTAACTACAAAACCTCACCAACAAACAATACAAGCGAAGTGGAAAGAGACAGGAATTAGGTTCTAAATTTTAGTGATCCTCTTTTCTTTGGAAGACAAAACAAAGAAGTATAATTTTTTTTTAATTATCATTGATTTTAATCACAAATCGTAATCGTTGGTTTCGGTAACGTTTTTATTATTCATACGAGGGTTGTACTATACATGGTCACATCAAGTTAAATCCGAATCAGCCCTTGAACCAGGCACCGTAAGCCTAGAGAAGGCCAAGGTTCAAGTTGAACGGGTTAACTCGAACCAGATTCATTATTCTGTTATTCATCGAAAGCACTTGCCTACTTTACCTACTCATGTAAATAAGCTGTATCTTTTGAGTTTGTA
This sequence comes from Glebionis coronaria, assembly GCA_025667525.1. NCBI lineage: Eukaryota > Viridiplantae > Streptophyta > Magnoliopsida > Asterales > Asteraceae > Glebionis > Glebionis coronaria. The sequence continues at coordinate 568,600,642 of CM046881.1, forward strand.
AAGATACATGCATATAAACACAACAAAGATCACACTTTACCTACTCGTGCCTTAAAAATAACACACCAACTAGGTCATAGTGCATTCAACATTTCAACTACCACACTAATATCAAATACCTCCTCACCCATATAAATCAAACACGCATTTACAACAAAAACTTAGCACATACATTTGACTTTTGATGTTTTCAGATCTAGGACTCGGATTTTTCTTTCTCGGTTGGTGATGAACATTTTTGTCAAGGGGTGGTGTTATTTACTATTTCTGCTTTTGCCATTTGATGCAGAAGTAATTTTTTTTATCTTTTTGTTGAAATAGGTGGCCTCGGAAATCAGGTAAAATGTGTTCTCTAAATCTCTCTTTGTGTGGTATTATTTGTTTTTGTGTTCTAACATATGTGTTTGTCTAGATATGTCTTTGTGCAATATTATTTGTTTTTCCGTTCTTTTACATTTGTGTTTGTGTAGATTTGTAAAAGTATTGTAGTCCTCTCATGTTTTGTTATCGACATATGCACTTGAGGTTATGATATTGTATATAGTCAATACATTTCATTTGGAAAATAAAACCCCACTACATGTAAGACTTCAACCTTTTGGTTTACTAGTAAAAGATTATATACAACTTGTTATTGTATTATGTTATTAATCATTTACCAACAATAGTGTCTTATGAAGTTCTTGAAGGATTTTAGCTCATTTGAGTGAAACAATTACCAAGTCACTATAAGTGGAAGAAAAAAATGGCATCAAAGGTCTTAGGTGTGTGCAAATCAAGCAAATCAAACAAAAATGTATATTTCCTTGTTCATTTTTAATAAATTTAATAACAATGTCTTATCATATGTATAGTGGACATGGTGGCCGATCCTGTCTCGGATCAAAAGTTTTGTTTTTTTAACAAGGGGATATAATCATATGTGATCCGGTGGATGCTCTCAATAACGTCGGTAAGAGCGTAAAGAAGAAGGACTTTTTATCTGGGGACTGGTGAAGGGATACAAGAAGATACACAAGATTGAAGCGACAACTAAAGTGATTAGTGGATGTCCGGCTTTATTGAAACAGGTGGTCTCGAAACACTTGTTGTCTAGATTTGTCTTGTGGTATTTTTTTTGCTATTTTCAACATTTGTTTTTTGTTGAAATGCATTTACTTTGATAATGTCTTACTAGTAGAGGATAAATTGATGGTTTTGTTTAGAGTGAATCCATTGAAGAGTGTTGCTCTTTGGACCTGATTTTTACTCTCACTTATGACACAAAGTGTAAAACATTTACTGTATATTCTAATACTAAATAACTGTATGATGAACTCATAAACCTTAAAAAAACATTTTACGAAAACATGGACTGTGAAAAGCTCATAACCTTAATATCTTTGGCCTGCTGATGATGAGTTTTATGTGATAAGCATGTATTATAAACTTCTCTCGCTAATGAGTTTTAGGTTGTTGCTAAGATCTTTATCATGTCTTATAAACATTTTTCTCTCAGATTAGAGGTATTTTTAAAGAAAGACCATTATATTGTTCTAATACTGTGGCGCTTATGAGTTGAGTCACGAGTTAAAAACATTGGACTTCACTCTGTTAGTTGTTGAACACTTGTCATATTAATGAGTTGTGGGGACGTTTTGAACCACCAAATTCACTCTCAACTATATTCACACAGTATCTTCAATTCTAATCTACCAATATTTACATCATCTATATGTCAAGGTAAATATCTTTTGCTATAAATGAGTTCAATTGGGTCAATAAAAGATATAGTTAGTCATAAAAGCCATGACAATTTCAATAACAAATAATCTAGCAAGTAGTATGTTGTTTGATGTTATATAACAAACTTAGTTGATTTTGTAAAAAAAACAAAGAAATCATCATAGCAGAAATTTCCAAAAAAAACCTTAATTTGATCAACATCTTGGTACAAAATTCAAACATAATTTGGACCTGTTTAGGTCCAACATTACTAGCTAGTGTTCACACTAGTCTTGCTATTAAACATAAAAATAAGAGACTATAACATGTCTAACCCAAATTAAAAACAATTAACTCCTTCCTGCCCTACTTAAAAACGGGCAGTAATATCATGATTAACAAGTTTAACTTAGCTGCTATAATTTTATTCCACTTTTAATTATAGAGCTTTGATTTAAGAAACGCAAGAGAGAAAACTATAAAGTAACACTACAACAAATTTAGTCTTTTTCACACGTTTTTCTTCACACTTTAAAAAGTGTAAACTTTATTTGTAAAATATTCACACTTATAAGTGTGAAGTATTAAAAATTGTGAAGTATTAAAAAGTTCACACATAAAAATATGAAATTGTTAGGATCATTGGAATAGTTAATTGTAATAGGTAGACTAGGAGGTATATAGTTCCTCCTGGTCCTAGTAGTAGTAGGAGCAAGTCGTGCTCCTGGTCCTAGTTAAAGTCAAACTTTATTATTTATCTATTATTCTGTTAGGATATGCATGAGATATGTTAGGAAAGGATATGCATATCAGTTCTACACGTTTTGTTTAATGATGTATTAGGGTTTCCTTGTAGTATAAAAGGAACCTTAGGCAGAAGGGTTAGACACACCTTCATCAAGCGTAATTCTAGTCATTATCAATATTAGAAATCCTTAGAAAGGATCAAGTCTTTATAGTTATTCTGTTCTTCTTTGTAGTATTTGTATTCCGCACTTATATTGTGTATAGAGTCTCTCTGTGAATAGACTTGTGATTACAGAAGTCGTTCACCGTTCCTGACAGGGTGCAAGATCCACATCTAGTAGACCCAACAAGTGGTATCAGAGCCTGGGAGAGTCTCTGTACAAGAAGAATCAATTTTTTTATAACTAACATTTTTGTTTTATCATGTCTGCCTCAAGTTCTACTCAAACAAGAGAAGATAGCACTCCTAAAACTGTGCAACCTCAGCAGATCGTTGCTACGGTTTCCAACACAAATGGGAAATTCCCTCTTCTGAAAAAGGACGAGTATGATAGTTGGGCAATCAAGATGGAATGGTGGATCACTAACATTGATCAAGACCTTTGGAAGGTTATTCTGAATGGCAACAGCAGGAAGTTGACTGGAAGAGACAAGAATGGTAATATTACTCTTCTTGACCCTAAAACTCATGAAGAAATCATAGCCATTCAGAAGGAGGTCAAAGCAAAAACTATTTTGCTTCAATCTCTTCCTGATGATCACATGGGTGACTTCTACCATTTGGATGATGCTAGAGAGATCTTGAATGGAATAAAAGCAAGGTTTGGTGGGAATGAGGAGTCAAAGAAAATGCGAAGATCCATGCTGAGAGATGAATTCACAGAATTCAAAATCTCAGAAACTGAAGGTATTCATCAAGGGTATGACAGGTTCCAAAAGATATTGAGCCAATTGAATCAACTTCGGTCAAAGCCTAACGATGGTGATATTAATGCAAGATTTCTTAGAGCCTTACCATACTCATGGAATCAGGTGGTGATCTCTCTAAAAGCAAAAGGTGGGCTTGACTATCTCAACTTTGATGATTTATTTCATAAGCTCAAAACTTTTAAACCTCATGTGAGAGGATACTCAAGTGATTCTTTTCCCACTCCTGCTAATTCTGCCTTTGTGAGTTCTATGGCATCCAGTCCCATGTCTTATGCTAGTAGCCCAAGCAATACTGTGTCTTCTCAACATACTTTTCAGCATACTTCTGCTCCTGATCCTACAGCCAAGTCTGGTAGCATGGTAGAAGTCGTTCTTCATTCTTTTGTGGCTGATGTTGATGCTCAACAACAACTTGCTTTTGATGACTTCAAACAGGTCGATAAACTTGACCTGGATGAAATGGATCTTAAATTGCAGATGGCCATGCTCACTCTTAGGGTTCACAAGTTTGAAAAGAAAGCTGGTCGAAAATTCAATTATAACCCAAGGGAGCCAGCAAGGTTCGACAGAAGCAAGGTTCGATGCTATAACTGCCAGCAGCAAGGTCACTTTGCAAGGGAATGCCCTAGCAAGAATGACCAGGAGAAGAGCAGATACACTGCCTTTAAGGTTCAGGAGGTAAAAGATGACAAGAAGGCATTGGTATCTGTTGACTCTATGGTCAACTGGAATGATCATTAGACTACCACATTGGAATCAGCTGAGTCCTCGACTGACGTGTTTGCAATGATTGCTGGGAATCTATCTGATGCAGAGGAAGCAGACGAGTTTGATCTTATGGGCATCTCACCTCAGGTAAAACATTGTCCTCTTGGTTGTCATGATAAATATTCAGAATTGTTGTCTCAATATAATGACGTAAATGATCAGAATGATAAGTATTTTTTAGACGTTCAAGCCTATAAGGCTTCTTTAAACACATTGGAACAACAAAAGAGGTGGCTTCAAGATACTCAACGTGAGTATGAGGATAAAATTAGGATACTGAGCATCGATTTAGAAAACACAACAAATATGCTTAAATATACAGAAAAGGTAAAAGATGACAGTATCAAAGAAAAACAGGAGATGAAAGAAAGACTAGATGCTACAATGTTGAGATTTGAAAAATGGCAAAAGGCACCTAAAAATCTTTCAAAATTAATCAATAGTAGCATGTCTGGTAGGACTAAAAGAGGGTTAGGATTTGATAAATATATTGATTCAGAAGATGTGTTTGATTTATCTTTTACGAGTGTCTTTGATGCCGACAAAGTGGAAGAGGGAGAACCTAGTTACAATAGGTTTAAACCAGCAGCAGAAATGCATGCTGTCCCTCCACCTCTTACTGGAACTTTCATGCCCACTTCTAGGCATATTGACTTGGATGGATCGCAGATGCATGAGTCCCCAAAAAGTTCTACTAATTCTAATGACTTTGTCTCGTGTACTTTCAGTGACAAAGCTAGTGACTCTGTATCAAGTGGTTCAAGTGAAGAGTCGAGATCTACAAGTTCCAAGTCGAATGATCATGCTCCTACTGGTGCTAGGAAGTGTGAAGAGAGAGTTACTTTTAATTCAACTGTGTCTAGTCCTGGTTTATTGAGTCCTAGGAAGATTGATTCTCCTAGAATTATATGTAATAAAGTTAACAGTATGAAACAATGTCATTCTAATAAAAGGTCGATTAAAACATGTTTTGTTTGTGGAAGTGCATTTCATTTGATTAAAGATTGTGATTTTTATGACAAACATTCTTCTGTTCATCAAGCATTTCCTGCTCCTGGTCCACCAGGAGTTGCTCCATATTCTTCTAGAAGACTCAATCCTAGTGCTCAATCGTTTTCTTCTTCTAGAAGGACCTCTCCATTAGCTTCTGATCATTGGAGAAATATTGGATTAACAACAAATAGAACCTCCAATAACTATTTTCAGAATTTTAATCCAATTTATCCACATAATTTTGACCTCATGTATTTTGGTTTGGGAAATTGGGGAACTGCTGTTAAGCCCTCAGCAGGTTGTTCTTGGCCAAACAGTGATACCAATATGATGCATAGGCTACCAAAGAACAACGGTGGATCTCATCAATCTTCTTGGCTCTCTACTAAAGATCCACAAGGCAGGCTCAAACCTGAAAAGGTTTGGGTCCCCTTAAGACACTAACCTTTGCATCTTTATTATCTTGTTGTTGTAGGTTACTCCATACCAAGATCCTACTATAGGAATTGGTGATAGTGGATGCTCTAGGAGCATGACAGGAAATAAAAGTCTTCTCTCTAACTTTGTACCATTTCAAGGCGGCAAGGTCTATTTTGGTGGAGGTGAAGGAAGGATCACTGGCAAAGGAACAATTCAGACGCCCAATCTTAATTTTGAGCAGGTCTACTATGTGGAAGCACTTCAGCACTTCAACTTGATATCTGTCTCTCAGATTTGTGACAAGAAGCAGTTTGTTCTCTTTACGGATACTGATGCACTTGTGCTATCCAAAGACTTTAAACTTCCGGATGACTCACAGGTTCTGCTCAGAATCCCTAGAAGACACAATCTCTATAGCATCAAGCTGAATGAAGTCAACCCTACTGGTCAACTAGCATGTTTGGTTGCTAAATCCTCAGAAGATGAAGCCACTCAATGGCACAGAAGGATGGGGCATGTGAACTTCAAGACCATTTAAAAACTAGCAAATATGAACCTGGTCTCTGGTTTACCTCCCAAGTCATTTAGAAATGATATTAATTGTATTGCTTACAGCAAAGGCAAATAACATAAAGCATCCTTCAAGGCCATTCCTGCTCTCAGCCTTATAACTGAACCATTGCAGCTACTACACATGGATTTATTTGGTCCTACCTCTATTAGGAGCATTGAGCACAAACAATTCTGTCTGGTGGTAACTGATGGATATAGCAGGTTTACATGGGTGTTCTTCATGGCTGCCAAGAGTGAGACCTACTCAATTCTTAGAGATTTTCTTACCCTTATAGAGAACCAGTTGTCCAAGAAGGTTAAAGGTATTTGGTGTGATAATGGAACCGAGTTCAAAAATAAAGACCTCATCGCACTTTGTAATTCTAAAGGCATCAAAAGAGATTATAATGCAGCAAGAACTCCTCAACAGAATGGCGTGGCAGAAAGAAAGAACAAGACTCTAATAGAAGCAGCAAGAACAATGCTTGTCGATTCCAAGCTTCCAACCATGTTCCGGACAGAAGCTGTTAATACTACAAGTTATGTTTTGAATAGAGTTTCTATTACAAATCCTCACAAGAAGACTCCTTATGAGCTACTAACAGCCAAAGTTCCAAATATTGCTCATTTGAAGCCATTTGGGTATCATGTCACCATTCGGAATACTAGTGACTATTTGGGGAAGTTTGATGGCAAGGCAGATGAAGGATACATTGTGGGATATTCAGCTCACTCTCGGGCTTATCAAGTCTACAATCTCCAAGCCAAGCGAGTAATTGAAACTATAAATCTCAGGTATTTTGAGGAGAAGTCAAACATCCAAGGCAAGGGTCTTGAATGGTATTTTGATCTTGCTTATCTTAGTGATTCATTAGGATATTTTCGTTTCAAAACTAACCATGATGCAGGTCCACAAGTGTTTGCAACTTCTAGTACAGATGCTCAATCTAGTCTTTCCGACTCAGATGACGAGGATGATATTTTTGTTGTTCCATCCTACTCCACCACAGTCTCTCCTACTCCTCCTAGTGATGCAACTCCATTGGATGTATTGGATTCACAAGTAGATCTTGACACCCTACTCAAACAACAACAGGAAGCTACTACAGCAGCTGCTCAAGGTGGCTTTGAGTTTCCCTTAAATACGCCTGCTGACAAAGCTGCTCCTAGTACCCCAGCTACTACTCCTAGTGCTAGTGTAACACCTATTGGTAGTCCGGCTAGTGAGTCTGCTTCCCATACTCGATTCTCCAGTCCTTCTGATCTGGGGAACCATCAAAAGAAGTCTTCTACCAAGCTGGATGATATTCATAAACAACCAATAGATGGCATTTTCAACACTGCTTCATATGATGGTGACTTTGTTGGGGAACTTAATAACTTGGCACCAGAAGTGGAGGTAGCTTCCAATCCAGTGTTGCAATCACACAAAGATCACCCTACTACTCAAATCATTGGAGATCCTGGTTCTACTGTCAAGACACGCAGAATGCATAAGAAGGCCTCGTCTGATCATCATGCTCTTGTGAGCTATATTGAAGATCAAAAGCGTAATAATCATACGGACTTTCAACACTGTTTGTTTGCTTGTTTTCTTTCACAGGTGGAACCTAGATCAGTCACTCATGCTCTTGAGGATCAAAGTTGGGTGGAGGCTATGCAGGAGGAGATGCAGCAATTCTTGTTTCAAAATGTTTGGATTCTAGTTGACTTACCAGATGGAAAGACCGCAAACAATACCAAATGGATTCTCAAGAACATGAAAGATGCACGGGGAATTGTAGTAAGGAATAAAGCTAGGCTTGTCGCACAGGGCCACACTCAAATTGAGGGCATTGACTACACTGAAGTTTTTGCTCCGGTTGCTAGGATTGAGGTTATTCCTCTGTTTTTTGGCTTTTGCTTCTTATGTGGGCTTTACAGTTTTTCAGATGGATGTCAATAGTGCATTTCTCTATGGAAAGATTGATGAGGAAGTTTATGTCACTCAACCTAAGGGCTTTGTTGATCCACTTCATCCCAAGAAAGTTTACAAGGTGGTCAAGGCTCTTTATGGACTACATCAGGCTCCTAGAGCTTGGTATGAGCGTCTCTCAACTTTCTTGTTAAAGAATGGCTATAGAAGAGGTACAATTGATAAAACACTATTTCTTAAGAGGAACACCAAGGACATTATCCTTGTTCAGGTTTATGTGGACGATATTATCTTTGGTTCTACTAAGAAGGAATGGTGTGATGAGTTTGAACAACTAATGAAAGGCGAATTTCAGATGAGTGCTATGGAAGAGCTTTCCTTCTTCCTTGGTCTTCAAGTCAAGCAACAGTCGGATGGGATCTTCATAAGTCAAGATAAGTATGTTCAGGAGATTCTTCAGAAGTTTGACATGGATCCTCTTAGACCAGCAGCAACACCTTATGAAGTTGCTAAAGTCAAACTCAAGAATGAGCCAGATCCCCCAGTAAATGTTCACATGTACAGGTCTATGATTGGCTCACTCATGTATTTGACTGCATCACGTCCGGATATCATGTTTGCAGTAAGTGCTTGTTCTAGACATCAGGTGGCTCCAACGGTTTCTAACTTGAATGCAGTCAAGAAGATTTTCAAGTACATCAAGGCTCAACCCAAGCTTGGCTTGTGGTATCCTAAAGAATCACCTTTTGTTCTTGAAGCATATAGTGATAGTGACTATGCAGGTGCTAATAATGACAGAAAATCTACTACTGGTGGTTGTCAATTTTTGGGTCGAAGACTTATTTCATGGCAATGCAAGAAACAGACGATCGTAGCTACTTCTTCAACAGAGGCTGAATACGTTGCTGCTGCTAGCTGTTGTGGACAAGTTTTGTGGATCCAAAATCAGATGTTGGATTATGGGTTCAATTTTATGAACACCAAAATTTTCATTGACAATCAAAGCACTATCTGCATTGTGAAGAATCCTGTTTTTCATCAACGTACAAAGCATATTGAAATTCGGCACCATTTTATACCCGATGCCAATGAGAAGAGGTTGATACAGGTTCTTAAAGTTCATACGGATGATAATGTTGCTGATTTGTTGACAAAAGACTTTGATGGTCCTCGGTTCAACCACTTGGTGGTTCACATTGGGATGGTCAATCCTTGAGATCTAGGATTGAGGGGAGGCTAAGCCTAAGGGGAGGCTTAGTTTACATATTTATTTGCACAGACTAACATATTGGTAGATTTTAACAACATATTGAATGGGTTCTGGTGGTGTGTGTTACTCCTGGTGGAGGTTTTTGCTCACTTCTGATGGTTATATTCATTCATGACTGGCTTCTAGTCCTTATTGGTTAGATTCTAGTCATTCTTGGTTGGCTTCTAGTGGATAAAAATCCTTCTTTGTCAAGTGATGGTTGACTTCTGATACTGGTTTGGGACATTGTTCACTTTGTTGACTTCTGTTGACCATATTCTGCTTCTAGTATTGACCATTGTGTGCTTTGACTTTTAATCAACGCATTCAAATTCTGGTATATATCCTCTTATTTACCTTTGGTAAATTGGAATTTGCAATTGGTGTTAAAAGGGGCAAGTGGTTACTTTGCATTAACTGCCTAATTTGAAAGGGCAACCCCCATTATTAGGGGTCAATGAACAGTTACTCCCACCATTATTTATGGTCAATTAACCTTCCTTGACTCATTCATCTCACTCATAACACACACACATCCGATCCTACTCGCTCAAACCCTAACAAATCATCTTCTATTCCTACTAATCAACATCCATGGCTGCCCTAGTATACCAACCTGCTCATAATAAGGTCGCTTTTCTAGGAGATGGTCCACATCGTGATGATTTCACTGACATTCTGCACTTTATTGAGGCTTCCAACCTCAGGTATGCTTTTTACTGTATGTCCCATTGTTTATGATAGTGTCATTCGTCAGTTTTGGGCTTCTGCTCGTCTTGTGGTTGTGGTTGGTCGTCCACGTGAACTCCATGCTACCATATATGGACGTTCATACGTGGTTTCTAAAGCTTCTATTTGTAGTTCCCTTCATCTTCAAGATGAAGGTGGTGTTGTTTCCATCCCCAATGCGGAGGTGTTGGAGGGGATGGCTGCTATTGGGTATAATCATGGGGGGAAGTTTAACTTCCAAAAGAATCGGTTTTCCCCCAATGGAAGCTTCTAGTGCACTTTCTGATTCATTGTTGAAGCCCCAAGTCTCGGAGTTGGGATGCTTTTCCTACTCCTTTGGCTACTGGTCTAATATGCTTAGCACAGGGTAGGGTATTTAATTTCTCTCGTTATTTGTTTGATGGGATGGTTAGCAATCTGTCTAGTGCTGGTTCTAGGAAGAAGTTTCTGATGTATCCTAGGTTTTTGCAACAGATACTTGTTTGTATACCTAGTGATAGGGCGGAACATGAGCCTTCTAAGCTTACTGCTAAAGTATACTATAACATGGCCCATGGGTTTAGCGGGGAGTGGAGGCCCCTTACTGATGCCATGTTGGGCCTTGCTCAGGGTCCTCCTGATGTTGTTGTTCCTCCGGTTGAACAAGCCGAGGAGGAACCTCAATTAGGTGATGACCCAATAGAGGAGGAGGATCATGCTGGTGGTGCACCTCATGTGGTTGAGGAAGAGCCGGTTGAGGAGGTGGTGGTTGAAAGGCCATCCACTTCCAAGGTTGCTCCTTCTTCATTGCCACATTCGTCTCCACTTGTGGAGACTCCCCCTCCTAGTCCTGCTCCACACTCTTCTGATAAGCCTTCTGGTGCTGGTGCTCATAATGATGACCCCTTTATTGCTTCTGGTTCCAATGAAGCCTTCCCAGACCCAAGTCCTCTTGGCGGGAAAGCGGAGGAGCCTATTACACTTACTTCTTTACTTGATCTTATGCACATGTATCATGCACGGATTCTTTCCTTGGAAGCCGATTTAAATCAACACCGTAAGCTTACTCGGGAATTTTTTCTTCCCATGGCTGACCGGATTAAAGCCTTGGAAACACGGCAAAGGCGAAGGAAGAAGCATGTGGTTCACTCTGATTCTGATGAGGAGGTTAAGGATCGTGTTGAGGATGGTTTGACTTTGTTGGCAAAGGCTGCCTTTGATGATAAGTTGTATGATGATCTGCCGATTCCTCCTACTTCCTCCGGCATTCCTTCTTCTGCTGTTGTTCCCACACCAATGGAAGGTGTTGCTGGTCCTACTCCTGGTTCCACTGCTGGTCCATCTCATGATCCAAAGGGGAAGGCCCCCATGACTGATGCTCCCTCACCACCTCGCAAGCGTACACGCAGACAACTTGAGGAGGATAGGTTGGGTGAGGAGGCTGCTCAAAGGATGCAAGCAGAAATTGATCAAGCTGCTCGGGCTGAGGAGGAAGCGCTTCAACAGAAGAGACGTGAACAGGTGCAGCATGATGCTATGCATTGGAATGATAGCGATTGGATGCGGGTGTTGACTATTCTGACCACGGATTATTCCCAGTTCACTGATCTTTTGGGTTCTGATGTGGATGAGCATAACTGTATTCCTCGAGCCATGGTGTTAATGCGCAAGCAGCAGTTGGCGCTTGCTGCACAACTTTGTGAGAAGCGTAAGAACAGACCTTTGTCGAAAGCTGAGGAGCGAAAGCAGATGCAGCGATATGTGAAGTATCAGTCGGCTGCCTATTTCACTTCTGGTTGGACGTGGGACCGGGTTCGGGCATTGTCCTTTGATGAGCTTAAGGCGCTCTATGAACGAATGATCAAGCATCAGAGCACCCCGATTCTAGAGCGATTCATTTATCGTCCTTCTCCACGTGTGGTGCCCGTTTCTCAACCTGCTGTTACTACTGGTCCTCCATCTGATACTACTCCTGGTTCTGCTGCTATTCCATCGGTTGTTGATGCTTCTACAGTTGGTACCACCCCTACTCCTTCGGTTGCTCCTCCGGTTTCTTCTCTAGGTCCTACTACCACCACCACATATGCTACCACTACCACCACCACTGCTACACCTGCTATGGCATCACCATCACCACCCGTGCCTGGTCCTCAATCTATTCCTTCTTCTGGTGCAGCTCCTGTTGATCCTTTGGGTGGGAAAACTATTGATTCTACTTCTACTGCGCCCACTCCTGCTGCTCAGGTAAAGGTAAAGGTTGAACCCTCGCCTAGTGATCCCACTCCTCGCCGTTCCATTCGCAAGAAATTGGCTCGACGTGCTCGACGTGGCAAGACTGTTCCCTATGAGAAGCGTGCTCCCGAAAATCTTATTGATGCAGCTTCTGATAGTGACTCCGATTTGCCTTTGGGTAATGGATATATTACTGGTTGGACGGTTACGCATTCCACGACTCTCCCTGGTACTGTATCTCATCGGATTACTCTTAGCGATGGTTCTGTTCGGTTTGCTTCGGGTCTGCAAGGTATTTTGTCCTGGGCGGATCGTAAGGATCTTATGGCTTTATATGGGTTTGTGGATGCTGGCATGCCTGTTCATCCTAATGATGTGCCCTCCTGGCCTGGTCTGCGAGTATGGGCTGATTTGAAGATGATGCTTGATGCCCCTCCTCATGCTCCTGTTTCTGGTGTCTGGAAGGATCAACCACAATGGGTTATTCAGCGATGGAAGTTATATGCTGGCTGTGGTGTGCATATGTTAGAGTTGGAGTCTGGTCTTATGGTGTTCATGCTCACAGACTTGGATTATCCGTTGACGATTGCTTCGATGGAGGCTATGCTTGCTTGTCACTTGCAGATTTCTAATGCCCCTTCCGGGAATGAGTCTTCTATGGCCACTACACTAGTGGAAGGGATTCAAGCTCGTTCGCAAGCTGATAAGGTGGCTGCTTCTAGTCTGTGATATGGTTGGTTTGTAAGTCTTTATGTTTTGTGTTTTTGATCCTTTGTTAATATTGACATTCTTTTCACCAATATGTAAAGTGACTGGTGACTTTCATTCATTATACTTAAAAAAAACATTAATAAAAAAAGAGAAAAATATACTTTTTATATAATATCTGCTTATACTTTAAACAAATCATGGATTTTACACTTGTGAATACAATACCATCTGTTGATTCAAACTTTGGGTTCTGGTTGATGATTCATACTTGTGCTGGTTACTGGTTTCATCTCGTGTTAGACTTGGTCCTCACAACAAATGGTTCTCAACTCACCATGTCTAACCGACAAGAAAGAGTTGATTCACCTTAAGGGTACGGCTCCTGGTGTGATTCTCAAATCCGTTGATGGTTGCCAGGTTACCCGAAACTGGATGGTTTTCACTTGCCATGGTCCTAGACTGAAAAGTGGCTAATCCAAGGGGGTACGGCTCTTGGTAAAGATTTTATCAAATCCGTTGATAGCTGTAATAGCTTGCTTAAGGCTATAGGGTTTTCAACTCACCGATGCTTCATTGCTAAGAGTTGGCGAGTCTAGAGGGGTACGGCTTATGGTAAAGACATATCAAATCCGTTGACGGCTGTGATGGTTTGCCTAAAATTATCAGGGTACCCCCACTCACCATTGATTCACGTTCTAAGAGTTGGGTTGGGTTCTGGTCTCCCAGGGTAATGATTATTCCACCAGAAAGACTGGCTAGCCCAAGAGCGAGCAGCTACTTGGTAAAGGCTCATCAAATCTGCTCATGTTGCTGAAAAGATTTAACATGATGCTCATTTGTTTCAAGCTTTGGAGAAGCTTCTAGTGTTCCATGTTGCGGTAGTTCTTGTGTTTCTTATCTTGTTGCTGCTGTTGTTTCTTTTGTTGTTTCAATCCTCAAGCTTTATTGCACGTTTTACCAGGAAACTTGAACTCAACAGGTCAAATTCAATTTTAGGGGAGGATTGTTAGGACCATTGGAATAGTTAATTGTAATAGGTAGACTAGGAGGTATGTAGTTCCTCCTGGTCCTAGTAGTAGTAGGAGCGAGTCGTGCTCCTGGTCCTAGTTAAAGTCAAACTTTATTATTTATTATTCTGTTAGGATATGCATGAGATATGTTAGGAAAGGATATGCATATCAGTTCTACACGTTTTGTTTAATGATGTATTAGGGTTTCCTTGTAGTATAAAAGGAACCTTAGGCAGAAGGGTTAGACACACCTTCATCAAACGTAATTCTAGTCATTATCAATATTAGAAATCCTTAGAAAGGATCAAGTCTTTATAGTTATTTTGTTCTTCTTTGTAGTATTTGTATTCCGCACTTATATTGTGTATAGAGTCTCTCTGTGAATAGACTTGTGATTACAGAAGTCGTTCACCGTTCCTGACAGGGTGCAAGATCCACATCTAGTGGACCCAACATAAATATTAACCACCATCAAGTGGCCTAGTGGTAAGGTCCTTGACTCTTAAAGGAGAGGTCAAGGGTTCAAACCTCACTAGGTGTGTACACTTGGGGGTGGCCACGGAGGTTCACCTGCGACGACTCCGGGCTATCCAAAAGGGTAGTCGCCCTAGGATTAGTCGGCTCGCAATGTCGAGTCGGAAACCAAGGTATACTAAAAAAAAATAAAAAAAAATAAAAATATGAAATATTAAAAAGTTCACACATAAAAGTGTATTTTATTATGAATCTTCATCTTTAAAGTGTGAAATTATTTGTTACACATAATTTGTTCACACTAGAAGCACTAATAATAGTGTGAACTTTTCAAATTACCCATTTTAAAGTAAGAAGTATCATAATAAGTGTGAAAATCAACATATTTATTGTAGAGTAACAATGGTCCCAAAAGACATATAAGTTTTGTAGTTGTGACTTGAGCACTACTAGTGTCATTGTTTCAGTTCATGACTAGAGGAATACTCATTTCCATCAGGAGTTCCAGACTAGAACACAAAAAAGTTTTGCTAACTAACTAATGCTTATTGACAGACGTTAATGTGTAATAAATAAATATGTTATATTTAAACATGACTCGTTAAAATTAATGTGTATCAAATGTGTTATAACATTAATTAAAAAATTGTGTTTATTTATTATGCATCGATCTTTACTCGGCGAGCATTATTTACTTATTTAGCAAAACGAAAACATAAAACCAAAATCATTATAGATCTATGTCTAATAAATGTGTTATGGATATTTCTAACTACACATTGATAATATAAGTTTTGATAACTGACATACTAAAGGAAAGGGTGTGAGAAGTTACCTACCACAATTTATATTTTACGTCTTGAATTTCTTGAATATTAACTACCTAACCTTCTTAGATGTAACACGTAAACTTTAAAAATTATCTCTCAAATACCAAAAAAACTTCATATATATCTAACTTAATTCGGATTACAAGTTTTAAATAGAATTTAATCTTACGACTAGATGCAATCATGATAGGATTAACCTAAAACCGAATTTTCAAGAACAAAATTCATTATAAGAGACCAAACTTGAATCCGGACCCGACTAAAATTTTTGGGGGTGGGTAAATCACATTAAAAACTTGCCCTATTGTGTAATGTGGAGGCCATGCTTTGACGATGTTTTAATGTCGACATGATGCGGTTTTAAAAACCATCCTACCTAGGGTTGAGCATCAGACCGGACCGAAGACCGAAATGATCCGAGACCCAGAACCCAGACCGGACCGAAATAGTCTGATCTGATTCGATCCGCATCAATTTTGAAGTCTGTCGTACTCAGCCCTAATCCTACCAATCAAGCATATGATCCAAATATTTGAAATGGTACATCATTACTTCCACAACAACTTTCATCTGCCTCATTACTTCCGATCTGTTTCCCTCAACTACCCTTGAAACACTCTTCAAAATTGACCAAAACACACATCTCATGATATAAATGTCACATTTAAACAATCTTCAAAACTGCATCCACCTACCACAATAATATCTCACATATCTCTCTCAAACACACACATTTACACCATAAACTTTCCACACACATTTCCTCTCTCATTTCATTGGGTGTTTGTTTGTTTGTTTTTTTACCTAAAACTCGGTTGGTGATGAACAGTCTTGGCGAGGGGTGGTGCCATTTATCATTCTTACTTTTACTTTATGATGCACAAACGAAATATATGATGATTTTTTGTTGAAATAGGTGGTCTCGGAAATTAAGGTATCATTTGTTTTTTTTCTGAGACAAGATAAATTGGTAGTTAGGTTTTAGAGTTTGAATCTATTAAAGAGTAGGTTTATTTATTTAATTGAGAGTATTTTTTAATCGATAAGATTGAAATTAGTGATTTTTGCAAGAAAAAAGAAATTAGGGTTTTTTCAACAAAATGATTTTGAAACTTGGGGTTTTAAAAGATTGTCTTGCATTGTTTGTTCAACACAGTACACAATTTTAGTTTTTGTAGTTCCTTACAGGATTTTAATTTTTTACCAAATACTAACGATTATTGTACTTTTTGTCTTTATTTATAGAGTTGTTTTTCTGTACTAGTGCAATAGTTTCAAATATCAAGTCAAATTTTAGTCCAAGTATAGGAAGACAAATACAATCTGTTTTGGCTCACATTTCACAAACACTGTTCACGTGGATCATTTTTAAGTAGTCACTGTCTTGTTTTAGGAACATGGTTAGCCTGTTTTTTAGGAACACTTGATGCTGTATCTCGAAGACTTTTGACACCTATGATTATCATTGACTATACAGGTATCCTGTACTGGTTCTTTCCCATTGAACACATATCTTCCTTGCGGAGATATGGATGTTACAATGGTGACATTTTCTGATCCAAGTGCGTGTATATCAAGCGTGAAGGATTTTTTGGATAACTACCATGTCAACAATCCTTAAGCTTACCCACGTGATAATATCCGCACGGGTAAGGACTTCATCTTTGGCTTTTGTGTCTGAGTGGTATACTAAACTAGTATATTTTTTATACTTTTATCTGATTTATTTATTTGAAACAGGTGGATCTGAAAATTGGGAATGACCATTTATTCAAGAGGTCAATCCTTTTGATGAAAGGATATCAAAATAACCGGCTCATCAAATGGCCTATTGTCGTCCTATGCACTTGAGGTCATGATATTATATATCATAAATCGTTTTCATATGGAAAATAAAACCCCTCTTGAGGTAAAACTTAATAGTGATTTTCTTTTTTTGTATTTAGTACTATTGCGTTATTAATGTGTCATGTACCAACAACAGTGTCTTGTGAAGTTTTTTGAGGAGTTTAGCAAAGCATGCTTATCAAGTCACTATAAGTGCAAGAAAGAAAATGGCATCAAGCAGAGGTAAATACACATATATTTTCTCTCTTATATATGTGAGTTAATTGCATAAATCGTCCCTGTGGTTTGTTCGATTTAACAAAATTGGTCCCTACAAACTGTTTTAACGGATTTTCTCCCCATGGATTTTGACCCGTATCAGGTTTGGTCCTTGACCACTATGCCCGTATCGGATTTGGTCCTTTGACACTAGTTTCTTTTAGATCTATGCATATTTGGGTTTTTTTAATTGTTTTTTTTATTTCATTTGCCATTGCCGCAATGTTGATGAATGTAATGATTGGTCTTACACCCAGATTCCTTTGTTTAAAATAGTTGATCAGGTATAAAGTTCATTTATCTCTTTTCTAAAATCATAACTTGATAATCGATGGTCTCGGATTATTTGTTTTTTAAACATTTGTGTTTGAAATTGAGGTTTATTTAATCGAATTAATGTTTATTTAATTGAGAGTTTTTTTAATAAATTTAGATTGAATTGGGTCATTTTAACCTATTTGAATTTTTTAAGGGGTTTTGAAGGATTGAAATTGGGGTTTTTTTGAAAAAAAAAATTAAGGTTTTTCAACAAGTCTATTTTGTTGTATTAAATGATTATATGCAACTTTTTATATGTTATTAGAATGATTATTAAGCTTGTAAAGAGTCTAGTAAAAAACTTGTGGTGATCGTATTATGATGACAAGTCTGATGGAAAATTAGGGCTGAGTTACTATATAGGAACAATAAAAAGAAAACTTGACTAGAATTGGATGTAGGTCAGTGATTTAGACTTAGCATTTACTATGCTACCCATTGCTAAAACGGTTTCTTGCTTATTTTGAAGCTAGCTTTTGTTAGTTGCTGCCCTTGCCGGTTCATATTTAGGAAAAAAATGGAGTCGAAGCTTACCACATGAAGGAAGTAACTCATTGTTTATATGTGTTAGTTTGTGTACCCATCATACTTGTTCTTGTTAGTTTTTGTGTTTGTAATTGTGTAGTTGGAAAAAAGCTTAGAAGTAGCAGATTAAACAAAGGCCTGTATGCATCTTCTTTGTAGATCCTTTATTTATATAAAACATGAATTGTGAACACTCCCGTTCATTGTTGTCCTTTTGCTTTTAACGAAATAGCCTAATGTATATTTTTTGGCAGGTTATATATAAAAACTCTATTTCAAAGGGACGTCATGCTTCATCAATACTAAGAAATATCACTGAATGCATAATTGCTCCTCTGGAGTTTGGTGGCACAACTATCGGTTCTTGGACGTACGCTTATGTAAGTATCCCACAAAAATGGTTTGTTTTACATTATAGTGTAGTATTATCATATAACCTCTTACAAGTTTCAACCCATTTGGCTGCAATTTCAAAACAATAAAAAGGTTTTTTTTCTTTAGAATAGTATATTGTAGCCATTCCTATTTCTAGGGGAAGCATGCAGAAGGAAAGAAATGGGCCAAACTCAAGAAAAATCCTCCACTGCAAGTCTGCAATGCCCAGAAGGATATCGTGGAAACATAGATCAATGGGAAAAAATAAAGTAGACACTTGCAGAAATGAAGGCTGAGCGTGCTGAGGAACTTGCCGAAATGAAGGCGGAGCATGCTGAGGAACTTGCAGAAATGAAGACTGAGCATGCAAGAGCAATAAACGAGATGAAAGGCTGATCATGCAAGAGCAATAATAAGAAGTAGTGACTCTGTGTCAATTTTTGTATTGGACAATATACATGTATACCTTATTCACTCAACTTTATTAACTCAAAACACACCGTTATTAGTATGCACATAAATTTTGATGTTACATAACCTGCACATATTTATAATGTCAAATCCTTCATTTTTAATTCTTTTGAAAGGTGCTATTGCTACTGTTCTTGATGTCACATCCGTCATGGATAAAAAAACAGAAAGTGTGTCAACCATGAGAGCACATACATACGGACTAAATTCTTAAAACAACAATAGTGCCTTAAATGTGTTATAGTTGTGCTAAAATTAAGTACAACCTACATATAACTAATCCAGAACTGCACTTGTAAATCACTCTAAAAATTTCTGCTTTTTGTGTATGTTCTTTTTATTTTCATTAGGATATTACAGGAAGTTAAAAGATATTTCAAACATCAAATCTCTATCTAGTGTGTGCTACGTACTGATATTCATGTTTCTATCTAGAAGTTAAAAGAATAGGGCATGCAGGATGATAAATAAACCCAGTTAAGTAGTTCATTCATGTACTTCTAGAAATGGTAAGATCACACACATGCTCCTGTACATTATTGGCCTTAAATATATGTCGTTTTGACACGTTTTTGGCACAAATTGTATAAGTAAAACATGGACAAGTAAGAAGTTATGTTTTGATTAAAAGGGTTACAGAGCAACCGCATCACACAAATCTTGGCACTAAAGAAGTTTTAGTAAATCGGAGAGGTAAAACCACTCTTTTGTTGATAGGAGGATTCTGAATGAGGTCTGGCAAGCCACATATTGATATTTGAACTTTATTCAAGGAACAAAAAATAAATGTTACAGACTTACAGTTGTACATAGCTATTTTCTGAAGTGATGAGCCGAATAACAAACGTTTTTACAGCTGAATCAAGACACCAACTTTCTATTATGCGTCTCGGAAATTACCATGTTTCCACACTAACTTTCTATTATGCATCTAGGTAATTACCATGTTTCCACACTACCCACTCGGAAATTACCAGTTTGGACTTTAATTGTTTGATTCGTGTCTTGGTAATGCTTTTTTAACTGCTGTTATACTCCACCAGAAATGCACAACGTGTAACTTTTCTTTGACAAAGTGTTGATATATTTTCACGTGTTAGGTTCACTGAATATGCACAGGGTTCTTTGTTGTATGCAATGTAACTCGATCTATTACATTAGTGGTCCCTCATTTGCCACTCTTATCTATTTCATAGCACATTACTTAATTTTGCATAGTACATCAGCAATAATAGGTTTGGAAGAATAAATGATATGCTAAATAGATAAATGTAAGAAAAGAAGAAGCTGCATTTGACCTTTTTTTTCCCGAAGTTTGAAGCCTTCTTGCATCTTTGTACAATCTGAAATTTGTAGTTTTGTATTGCAATAATCTTTTTCATTTATTTAACATGGCTTATGGATGTTTTTATATAGATGTTGTAGAATGATAAGAAGCCTTTTACTAGTAAGGAGTTGGACGACATCGTGGGCTTGTGCATTTCATCTCTGGTATCTGATGATTAGTCATGCTAGTTTTTCGGAAAGGTCGGCATGTGGTCATGTCATTTTGCGAAACTGTTGTGATCATTAGTGATATTAGTTTGTTTGTTAACTGTATGAAACTTATCTTTGATCTTAATGGATTTTTAATGACCTTCATGGTGGTTTTTTTATAAATTTGTTTTTGATGGTTGTTTCTGTATTGTTCATGATTGAAGAGTCATGTTTTTAAATCCAAGAACCGGGCTCTAATCTAATTAAAAATATTTTTTGGAACAATAAAACGAAAACTTTACTAGAATTGGATGTAGGTCATAGATTTAGACTTAGCATTTACTATACTACCCGTTGCTTAAACAATTTCTTGCTTATTGTAAAGCTAGGTTTCTTTAGCTGTTGTCCTTCCCGGTTGTTCATATTTAGGAAAAAAATGGAGTCGAAGATTACCTAGATGAAGGAAGTAACTCATTTTTTATATGGTTTTTAAATTCATGCATTCATTCAGCTTTGTGCATTCCTCTACCAAATTTATCAAGAGTATATCTATCACATTATTTTCAAATTCATGATCTTGCAAACACATCCATTTCTGGTTATCTGAAAGATAGAGCACCAGTTCCCGAAAGTATATGGATTTTGTGTGTGCACTTGTTAGTTGTTAAACTCAGGTTAGTTTGTGTAGCTGCTAGTTATTTCTTGAGGAAATATAATTATGTTTATGGTGTTCACTGTCTTTCGTTTTCTAATCTCTAATTCTATATGTGTTAGTTTGTTTACCCCATCATACTTGTTCTTGTTAGTTTTTGTGTTTGTAACTGTGTAGTTGGACACCTGTATGCATCTTCTTTGTAGATCCTTTATAAAGAATATATACGTAGTTGCAGAATTTAGAATATTGAGGGTATAAATTGTTACAACCCATGTGGCTGCAATTTCAGAACAATAAAACTTTATTGCAGCCCATTTGTTTATGTTGTTAACCTCATGCAAAGTGCTATGTGAACATTTAGTGTTTCTGTTTCGATTCAAGCCCTTTCTAGTTATCTGATTTGTTCAGTTCTTATTGCATTGTTCTAGTTTCTACAACTGAATTTTGTTGATATGATATGATTTATTTTCCACCTCACTCGTTGCAATTCAATTTGTTTTAGTGTTACTGATTAGTTTACTTATCTTTTGTAGGATCCTGCTTTTTGTGATAGGTTTCGGCCTCCCTACAAAGTTGTTCCACAAGAGGGACCTCATAAGGCTACTCAAGGCTGGCTGTAAAAACGACTTGCAGGACCTGTTCACTGCTTTCATAGGTTATCCCGTGGAAGTGATTTACACAAAGTACGTTTAGAATAATTTACTATAGTTCACTCCTGTATACACTAATAAAACCTTTTATTCCTATTTCAAGGGGAAGCATGCAGAAGGGAAGAAATCCACCACTGCTGTGCCCAAAAGGATATCGTGGAAACATAGATCAATGGCAAAAAGAGAGAGCTTCTGAAAAGCTTTGCACAGATACCCGATCGTCGTGGGAGAAATTATTGCTTGGCAAGGTGAATACACGATAAAGTAAAAGGATTAACATTATCTCCTGAAATGCAAGTTATTGCGGACAAGTTGGTAAGGCATTGCTAGCTGCAACCTTTATTGTTAATAGTTGATTTAAGTTTTAATTATTTCTGAGTATTGTATTACTTGCATAAATTACAGATTGAGGCACTCACACGATTAGCGAACAGTTCTGAAGTCGAAGATGGTGTAGATACACTAGCTATGGTGGAAGGACATGATCATGGTGGTCGAATGATACGACCCTGGAATTATTAGTTATGACATTATTATTAAATAAATATTTATTTAATAATAATGTCATAACTAATAATTCCAGGGTCGTATTATTGAACTAGGGGGTGGGACACCTTGTGGGCTTTAAACAGGGGATAGAGGGGTATGTTGCGAAAAAGAGAAGGTATCGCGACATACAAAGGTAACGACGATTGTAAAGAAAAATCTAAAGGAGGCACTTGAAGAAATGAAGGCTGAGCATGCAAGAGCAGTAAACGAGATGAAGTCCAGGCAAGAGAATGAAAACCCGGAGAGCCCGCTAACCAGGAAAAGTAGTTGTGACTCGGCGTCAATTTTGATGTATTTGACAATATACAGGGACATGTATTTACTTTTTTAACTCAAAACACAGTTATTAATATGCATATAAATTTTGATGTTACATAACCTGCTCATATTTTTAATGTCAAATCCTTCATTTTTATTCTTTTGAAAGGTGAGCCATGTCAAATTTTCAAAAAGATGTATATTTCTATAAGAAATTGTTTTATTTTTGGAAGTTTTGATCAGACGATGGTATAGGTAAAACCAACTGAAGTGTGTATTCAGTTACATGATTCTGATAAAAAAATAGGGTATGTAGGACGAGAAATAAACCCAGTTAAGTAGTTCATGTGCTCATAGAAATGGTAAGATCACACACGTGCTCCTGTACATTAACTACTCATTGGCCTTAAAAATATGTTGTGACACGTTTTTGGCACAAGTTGTATAAGTAAAACATGGACAAGATAGAAGTTATAATTTGATTAAAAGGGTTACAGAGCAGCCGCATCACACAAATCTTGGCACTAATGAAGTTTTAGTAAATCGGAGGATTCTGAATGAGGTCTGGCAAGCCACATATTTATATTTGAACTTTATTCAAGTAACAAAAAATAAATGTATACTCCCCACTGTAGTTGGCTTATAAAATATTGATATTAATCATACGATTTTTACCCAGTTTGGACTTTAATTATTTGATTCGTGTCTTGGTAATGCTTTTGTAACTGCTGTCATACTCCACCAGAAATGTCACAGTGTGTTAATATATTTTCACGTGTTAATATATTTTCACGTGTTAGGTTCACTGAATATACACAGGGTTCTTTGTTGTATGCAATGTAACTCGATCTATTACATTAGTGGTCCCTCATTTGCCACTCTTATCTCGGCTAGGATACTCTCCACCTCCATGAATTTCATAGCACATTACTTGACTTTGCATAATACACCAGCAATAATCGGTTTGGAAGAATAAATGATATACTAAATAGATAAAATGTAAGAAAACAAGAAGCTGCATTTGACCTCTTTTTTTTCCCAAGATCTCACATCCACGAAGTTTGAAGCCTTCTTGCATCTTTGTACAATTTGAAATTTGTAGTTTTGTATTGCAATAATCTTTTTCTTTATCTAACATCGCTTATGGATGTTTTTTTATAGATGTTGTAGAATGATAAGAAGCCTTTTACTACTAAGGAGTTGGACGACATCGTGGGCTTGTGCATTTCATTTCTGGTATCTGATGATTAGTCATGCTAGTTTTTCGGAAAGGTCGGCATGTGGTCATGTCATTTTGTGAAACTGTTGTGATCGTTAGTGATATTAGTTTGTTTGTTAACTGTATTAAACTTATCTTTGATCTTAATGGATTTTGAATCATCTTCATGGTGGTTTTTTTATAAATTTGTTTTTGATGGTTGTTTCTGTATTGTTTATGATTGAAGAGTCATGTTTTTAAATCCAAGAACCGGGCTCTAATCTAATTAAAAATGTTTTTTGGAATAATATAGAGTAAGGTTAAGGTACACAAAAAACCGGGCTATATTAAATATCATAAACCCGGGCATTTTTAGCCTTTAAACCGGGCTCTTCTTTCGATTTTTGTAGTAGTAAAGCTCCTGGAACGATGACCATTAGGCGTTACCAACCAGCTCATAGGCCTCATCCATCGCCAATAGTAATATTTTGATGGTTATATGCAAAAAGGTGGTGCAAATGGCACTAAGCTTAGTGAACAGTTCAAGGTGAAAGTATGTGAATTATATTTTACATGTATTGGTGAAAGGACACCTTGAGTATCGGGCCGGACCGAATCGGACCGACTAAGACGGACCGAAGACCGAAATGGTCTAACACCCCAGAACGAGGACCGGATCGAAACAGTCCGGTCCGGACTTCGTTCTAGTCCGGTCGACGCCTTCTTGTGTTGGACAATCTGTAGTTGGTCATAAAAGCTATGGTGTGGAGTATTAAAAAAAAAGGTGTTTGAGAATAAAGGTTATAATCTAACACAGTTCGTGATGAAGTACACAGAGACGGAGCTAGGAATTGATGTTGAGGGGGTCAAAAAAAATTTAGGCAATACTGTAGTAGATTTTTTTGGGCATCGAACTACAAAATGTGGTGTTCTTTTTATTTATAAAAAACATAATTTTTGAAGCATAACTCAAATTGAGAAATTATAAACTTCAGGACAGAATTAGACTTTATAAAAAAAGTACCCCACTAAGTAATTAACTAGAATATAAAAATTCACACTATATCTTTTTGTCTTGTCTATGAGATCATCTTCTTTACTGGTTCCAAATCTCCATCAATAAATACTTCAATTGCTTGTCAAATTGCCTTTTTCTTTCTTCCTTTTCACCTTGTCATAAGGTATGTCCGCCATTGTTGGCGGGGGCACAGCACCCTCTGGCCCCCTCCACTGGCTCCGTCGCTGGAAGTACAAATTCTAATGTTTTATTAGGCTACAAATGAAGGCAGTCTATATCTCCATTGTTGGGATGGACTCAAGATCCTAGCAAAACCTCTCAAATTTAAATCTTAGTGTCTGTAAAAAAAAAAAAAAACCTTTGCGCATGTTTAAACGTCTTTAACAGTACATGATGATCTCGTAAAGTAAAACATCTTTAAAATATTATTACGTTTGTTTTGTAACCTTAAGGGGTGTTTGGTACGACATAATCGATGAGAATAGAATTGCACTAGAAAATAAGAGTTAGAAGAATGATAATATACATAAAGAAAGAGGATTGATTCCGTTTGACTGATGCAAACCGAAAATCTATATGAAAAATATCGATGATACATATCATATTAAATTGAAAGAACAATCTGCAAAAGTAAAAAGTTTGTAATTTGATGATCATCATCATAAACCAATGATCAAACATTGAAAAATAAGGAACAGATTAAAATCATAACAATTAATGTAAATTTTTTATTTTATCATGATTTACAATATATAATTCGCAATACATATGAGAATGTGACTTGGGTTATTGAAAACAAAAAAAAAGTTAAAAAAATAAAAGTAAAATTAACGATGATGATTATTTGATAAATATAACACCATAAAATGGATATTAAGCCAGTGTTTGGTAGCAAGCATTTGAGAGCGTTTAAGAGCGACAAGCGATAAGCGACACGTGGTAAGTAGTTTCGATGAAAAGTTTGTTTGGTAATACCTCAACAAGCATTTGAATATTATCTAACTACTCCAATATCAAATGCTTGTTGAAGAAGCATTTCAGAAATGATTTCAGTAATTTGTTTATAAAATTATATTTATGCCCTCAAAGATAACATTTATACTTTATTAAGTGGGTTATATGACCTTTAAAGTAATTTTACACTTTATAATTATATCTTACACCTATGTTACCAAACACCTTTTTAAAACAAACAACTACTGCTTACTGTTTTTCCTAACTGCTGCTTCCTACTCCTGCTCCTACTACTGCTTACTCCTATGTATCGCCAAACACAGAGATGGAACATTTAGAAAATGGAGACTTGTCGTCGCTAACTTAGTTGATGTTTTTTTGAACGGTTGTTGGTGTAACATAGTTTCATCGTGCCATCTTGTGCATCAAAGCACGACACTTCGAGTTCGATTGCTTGAAAGGAAAACTATGAGTTATATCTATATGGTTTACTCTAAAGAATCCTTGGACATTTGAAAATAAACCATCAATGGTGCAATTAAAGGATTTTCTCGAAGGTTTAGTTGCCTAGTAAATCTTCGTATGGCTAAGAGGTTAAATGATTTTTTTGAAGGGGTTTGCTATTATGGTGGCTCGTTTGGAGATACAGAAATCAATTACTTTTCAGTACTGATACTCCGCGGCTGGGTTCTCTTTTGACGATATAGTTCAAATTTCCTTTTTTTGGTGAATAGTCGTTCTAAGTTTAGGATAGATTGGGTTACTTTGCTTAAAGCTCCTTTTTGTATTAATATATAGCTTTTTCTAGCTCCTTGCAAGTTTTTAATAAAATTTGTGTCGTTAAAGAAAATTAATGGTGCGATTAAGTTTAGTAATTGACCAAAAGATTACAACAAGATCACTGGTGAACATTTTGTTGTTGAGAGTTATGTTCATTAGTTATAAATAACAACAATAAGAATAATTATTATAATTCTAATAATGATGATAAAAAATAATTTCTAATCAAATTATTACAAAAACTATTATTAATAATAAAATATATATTATTAATATTAATTATTTAGTGTTATTAATTATATATATATAATTTAATAAATAAAACAAAAATTTTTATATTAATAAAATATTAATTTAATAATATTACAGTAGTAAAATAATTATTAATATTTATATATATGATTAAAAAAAAATTTTATTAATAACATAATTATTAATAAAATATTATCACTTATAAAATATAAAGATATAATAACTAAAAATATAATTATTAATAAAAAATATTATTATATTAATAAAATATTAAAAAAATATTATTAATAAAATAAAAATTAAGAAATTAATTATTTAAAAAATAATATTATTAAAAAGAATTTAATATTAATAAATCTTTAAATAATAAAAATACTATTATTAATTAAATAATTATTATATATTAGTAAAATATTAATAAATAAGTAATAATTAATAAAATAATAACTATTTGAAAATAAATAAAAAGTAAAATATAATAATAATTAATATTTTTATTTTTACTATTCTATTTTATTTACATTATTACTTATTAATTATTTTATTGGTATTATATTTATTTACATATATATTTTTTATTATAATTATTATTATAGTTTTTTATTATTATTATTTATTTATTATTGTTAACTTTATATTATTAATATTTTATGATTATGATTTTGATAATATTTTATTAAAATAATAGTGTTACTCTTTTATTCTTATGTTTTATATTATTTTAAATGTTAATACTTTTTATTAATTTTTTATATTTTATAGAAAAAATTGAATTACATTAGTTTATGAGTTAATTCAAACACGTCAACATATTTAGTCAATTACAATTATAACATACTACAATTATAACACATTATTATTACAACACATTACAAATTAAAATATATTTTATTTTATTAAATTATAATTATATCAAATTATAGTTCATTCTAAAACTTACAATTCATTCAAAAGCATTATAACAACCCCTTATTATGCGTTTGTCATGTCTCATGAATATGAATGCCCATAAAAATACCCCTTGCTAGTCTTGTGTTTACTTCGTGTTTCACTATTTGAACACCTTTTATGTGCATTCATCGTCTAATAATAATTAGAAGGGAGGTGATTTGCACACTTCACAAAATGATTGGTACACTCAAAATGTGTGTGTTTTGCCATTTATACCCTTAATACTTGTGTTAAAAGTTGCCCACATTATTTAATGGAAGGGTACAAATGGCAAAACACACACATTTTGAGTGTGTCAATCATTTTGTGGAGTGTGCAAATCATCTTCCTAATTAGAATGATGTTGATGCGGTTGTAATTGAAACATTTGTTATTTGTCATGTTTTTTTTTCAAAATGTAGTGTTATATTTCTTATTCTAAAAGGCTAAGTATGGTTGAGCTTTGGGCTCAAGCCCTGGGCAAAAAGTGATACAACATCACCATTTTTCCCATAACACCAAAACACCTCATAACCCCACAAACACCCTCTCTCGTTAACATCATAAATTCTCGTCTTATCGTGATCCCACCTTTTTTATATTTTTAATATTATTTTTAGTTAATAAGAAAAAATATAGCTTAAACTTTCATTAATAAGAAAAAATACATCTTAAAAAATACACTAATAAAAAAACAAATAAATTAAAAAAAGACAAAATTTTGGGCTGCACCATTATCACAAAAGGAACATCACAAGCTTTTAAAAAAAACATCTTTCAACTTCCATCTAAAACATCCATATCATCTTCCCCGGTCATCTTCCAGCTTAAAAAAACATCACAAATAATTCAAATATTCAAAAAAATAAAAAATAAAAATGATAACGCAAGCCATGGCGCGAGCCACGATGTGGTTGGCTGCGCCATGACCTCGCGCCATCGTTGATAAAGTCGGCTGGCAAATTGACAGCCGAACCTCCATAACGCAACACGTGGTGTGGTTGGCGGCGTCATGACGTCGTGCCATAGTGGCCAGCCGAATCCTCTAGCCACCGTACCCTGCCCTCTAATAGTTTTTTTAGTAACTTTTATTTTCGTCCTTTTGTTCTACACACTCCTTAATTCAAACTAAGTACATCAATCTTCTATGTGGTTGACAAATCTTGCATGTTTCATCCTTGGTATTACCGGCTATAAGTAGACTAAAGTTAATAGTTACACGTTCGCCTTTTTGGTCAATGAACGTTTGCATCGTTTGTCCTTTATACTAACAGACTAAACCCACCACGCCCGTCACCATCCCAGCACAACCATTCCATTTTTACTACGACCATCCACCATTGCAGCCACCTTAATTTCCACAACCACTCACCTCTGGAGTCCTCCTTATTTTCTCGAGGCTAGTATGCAACAACTGCTTCAAACATAAATCCCCTCTCATGCTTTGATGCCAATAAGCTAGCCGGTAGTTTGTTACGGTGATGCTCTTTTGAACATCTGTTTTCCCATTAAAATTTCACTAGTTTTAGAAGATACCATAATACAACTCCAAATATCATAACATTGTTTTAGAAACTAACATTCTCCAACATCATCATGATTATCCCTTTATTACTTCATAAGTTTCATAACCTAGGATATATTCATAACTTGATCATCATATTTAGTTTCTGAACATATCACAATCAAAATCTGATAAACATTTTTCGCTTAACAACTTCATCATATTTAATATAAATAACATTCAAAATCTGATCGTTATATTCCCCTTGTAAACTTCCTAAGTTCAGAACATATCGTATTTAAATCTAATCATCTCCCTACTATTTCACAAGCATCAGAATGTAACCTATTCAATTTTTTATCGTCATCTTCCTTTCAGCTTCATCATTTTAAAATATAACAAGTTCAAATACTTGCATCATGTGGAATTTGACTTTTCTTTTGCATTTCACAATGGTCTTTTGATTTGTGTACACAAGATAAATCTTTCATCTGATCACCGTACATTCTTGCATAAACATAAAAACTAATAAGTGTGTAAACACTTATCCTTTTGCCACTAAAATCAAGGAAAAACAAGACCTAATCATGTGTTTAATATCGTAAAAGTCGGAATTACGCGTGGTTTTGTGTTTTTGTGTTAAAATAGGTACAAATGATCAAAAGAAGAGAAAACACGGGATTTCACGGTCAAATGTTGAAGAAAAGTCCAAGAAAGAGACAAAGACAAAGTCGAAATACCAAAAGTGTGTCAAGATCACGAAAACCGTCAAAATCAACAAGGAATTGAAGAAAATATCGAGAAAGCCAAAATCGAGCTCGTTTTAGTGAAATTAATCATTTACGAAGATTTTGGGCCATGTAGGTCCCACCTTTTCTTAATGGGCCCACAAGCCCATTTAAGGGATGGTTAACCTAAACCAAACGGATCAAAAAGTTATTCAAATGGCCTAAGCCCATTTGATAACTACCTTTTGTGGGACGGATTGGAAGATATTGGGCCAAAGCCCAATTACACTAAACAATGAAACGGATGAAAATGTTGATTCACATCCTTGGTCAAGAGTTCGGTCAACATTCACCAAAGAAATAAACAATCACTCACCACACACCTGTAACACGCATTTACCTCACCCCAATACACGAAATAAATAAAACAATTTTACCCATATCCCACTTTCATTTGTGACGTTACAAACAAAGTTGAAACTTTCACCCACTTCTCTTTCTTCCCCAAAACTCGCAGCCAATCTCAAACCCTAATTTTTACCTTCACATAAATTAACCAACAAAAATTGGGGGTTTTACCCTCAAAGGTTAATTCACACCTATGGGGATTAAATCCCCATGAAAAACGGATGATCCACTCACTTGTGGTCCTCTCCCATCTCCTGACGTGGCCAATCTCTCCTTTGTGATTGGTTATCCCACATCACCACAAACCCCTCATCCAATAAGATCATTCCACCTCACCCTCAAACAAACACAACAAACACAACTTTTGCCATGCTGGCAATCCAAGTGATGCAAGAGTGATCCTCCACCGTAGATTGAAGAAAATGAAGAGAGAGAAGAAGAAAGATGGATTCTACGGCTCGGATTGGATGCTTAATATTGAAGCTAAGAAGAGGGTTTCTAGGGTTTTGCCTATAAAAACCCCTTCACATCTGTAATTTGAGGGTGCCTTTTTCTTTGTTTTAATTTTTATTTCTGAAAAGTAGAATTAGGGTTTTTAATGTAATTTCCTTTTTAAGTCATGTAATCAAAGTTTTATATTAATGAAATTTCAGTTTTATTAAATTCTTGGTCTCGTTTAATTTTATTGCAATTTATTTTAATTTTATTTGGATTAAATAATTGTTAAAGTAAATTAAAAAGGTAAGAGAACTTTCCCCACTGGAAAGATAAAATTATAAAAAAATAAAAATAAATATATATATATATATATATATATATATATATATATATATATATATATATATATATATATATATATATATATATATATATATATATATATATATATATATATATATATATATATATATATATATATATATATATATATATATATATATATATATATATATATATATATATATATATATATATTCGATTACTGTTGATGTTTTTGATGATGTTCTCGGGTTGATAAACGGTAGTGCTTGTTGGTCTCGGTTTCGATTAATAGGGGGTACAGCGCCCACCCTACTGCTCAACGGAAATCGTCATAAGGTTTGTTCTTCCTTTTTTATTTTATTGTTAAAGTTTATCTAGTTTGAAGTTTTTGTTAAATCTGCTTGTTCGGCCTCATATGTCTGATTGATAAGGTTCTGTTTGGATTCTGTATTGTTAGGATCTGCTTGTTTAGTTTTCATTTGGATTTGGTGTGGTTTGTGTCTGCTTATTTTGGCTGTTTTATCTTTTTATCTGCTTAGTTAAAGTGTAATATTGTTGTCTACTTATCAGTTTCGGTTTAAGTTTTTATTTGGTATTGATAGCTGATTTGGATCAGCTTATTTTGGTCTTTTATATTTCTTGATTAGTTAGTAGTACTGTTGGAATTTTATTTTATTAGGACTGATTAATTAGTTCTGCTTATTTAAGTTTAATCTGCTTATTTTATGTGTTTGTTTTATAGTTGTTTAGATTTGCTTATTTGAATTTGCTTTTGACTCAGCTTATTTGGTTCGTCTAATTGATTTCTTATAGTTTTAAGTTTTACTGATAATCTGCTCTTTTGTTTTAAGCTTAATCGAGTTTCATTAGCTTATCTAGATTATTCGCTATTTAGCTTATTGTTGCTTGCTTATTTGGTTTAGCCTCTTAGCTTATTTTGGTTTACTAATATTGCTGTATATGTCTCTGCCTAGATTCGAACCCTGGACCTCCTGTTCAAGGGTCATACGACATAACCACTAGCGCTAGCACTCTTTTTGTGTTCTATTCTTTCAAGTTTAATTAATATAAGGTTCTTAAGTCTTGCCATGTTTTTATTAAATAATTTAATTAATACAAGTTTAGTTTAAATTAGATTTTAATTAATTATTTTATTTAAATTTCGTTTTAATTCAGTTTTTATAAAAAATAAAAAGATAAAAAAAAATATTTTATTTACTTTTATAATTTTAATTTAGTTTTCAATAGATTTTTAATTAGTTTATTTCAATTAATTATTTTAAAATAGATTTTATTTAAAGTTTTTAAAAGTCTTTAGTTTAAAATTAATTAGATTTCAATTTAGATTTAAGTTTTATTTTTAAATTAGTTTTATTTAAATTGTTTTAATAGTTTTTAATATTAAATAGATTTTAGTCTAAAAATACTAAAAATATAGTTACCAAGAACAAATTAGTTTTACGTTAAACCGGATATCAATTCGAGTCGAGTCGAGGAAAAACGAACATTAATTGTTTAAAAGGACTAAAAAACCTAGTATTAAAATGGCGCCGTTGCCGCTTCGCTCGTACGATTGACGATTTTTCGTGAAGACGTTTGGATTTTGGGATCTGTTCGCTTTGAACGTTATGTCTTGTTAACAAAATCAAAAACACAAAAAAAAATCAAAAACTTAAAAATACAAAAAATTAAATAAAAAATCACAAAAAGCAAACTCTTTCCTAAGATTTGCACCAAAAAAAAATTAAAAAAATCAAAAGTAATACTTTTTCCTAAAAGTATTACACCAAAAATATTACGTATTAGTGTTATTTCTTAGTTCGATTTCTTTCGATTTTTCTTGTGAATATATATTTTTCTAAAAAATACAAAAAGATTTTTCTTTTACTATAGTATATTACGTAGCACAATAATTTACCTACTTTTCAAATAAGCCTTAGTTGGGATTTCATCACCTAACTATTGTATTCGCATCTATAACAAAATAAAAAGGAAAAATAGATAAATACTAGTAAGACGTTTGAACTCGACATATACAAACTATAAGGTGGATATAAGGCGACGCGCTATAAAAGGCCGTCTAAGGAAAAAGTTTTTTAAGTGCTTTGTGCCACCTCGTTTCCCCGCTTGCTTGTGCGTATATTGAGAGGGACGACCGATTATTGGTTTGCCAACTCAATTAGTACTTAAGTATATATTTTTGTAGCTTTTTTATATTGTTCCTCGAGAGGGAAAATCCTTTTCCTCTCAAAGTCGACCGAGGTCACCTACCTCATTCCAAAGTTTTAATTATATGCGCACTCGCGCACATACATACATACCGATTGGTGTACCAAACTCTTCCAATTCTTCCAAAAAGAAGAAGAAGAAGAAAAACAAAAAGACCATCATTAAAGCCGATCCCGAGAATCGAGCTTTCGACAATACGATGGCAACGGATAATCGACCAATGATTGAGATTCTACAATCTCACGTTGAAGGAAACGATGACGCGATTGTGGTGGAGCTAATAATTTTGAACTTAAAACGGGTTTTATTCAAATGGTTTCCGCTATACCATTTTTAGGCCGTACTAATGATGACCCACACGCTCATATCAAACGTTTCATACAATTAGCCAACACCGTCAAATACAATGGGGTGCCACAAGAGGCTATTCGTTTGCAACTCTTTCCTTTTTCCCTCGAGGGACAAGCCCAGATTTGGCTTGATAAGGAACCACCCCAAAGTATTACCACATGGATCGACTTAGAGACCAAGTTCATAAACTACTTTTTCCCACCATCACGGACTACTTCTTTAAGGAATGAGATCATCACCTTTGAGCAACAATATGGGGAAACGTTTAGTGATTCTTGGGATCGATTTAAAGAACTTTTGAGAAAATATCCACAATACGGTTTCACTAAAGTGCATCAAATTAATACGGTTTACAATGGTTTAACTCTAAATTACCAAGACTCACTTAATAGTGCCGCGGGGGGTAATATTCTTGTGAAATCAATGAACGAGGCTTGGGCCATAATTAAAAACAAGGCTAAAGTGCAAACCAAGAGTGTTAGGGCCACTATGGCAAGTGCTAGTTCTAGTGAGAGTGACAAAAGAATCGATAAACTCACTTCGCTTGTTGAAACACTTTCTCTAAAAACCGACGCCCTCACTACACATGTGAATGCCGTGAAAGAAAATTGTGAAACGTGTGAGACTTGTGGTAGACCGCATTCATACTTTAATTGTGACAAGGTTTACAATAATCAACAAGAAGTTTATGCTTATAACAACAATGAAAATGAGCGGATTCATTTCAAACCAAATGTTGATGTTAACCATTTGTCTTACAAGTCTAATAACTATTTGGCTCCCCCGGGTTTTGTAGCACCACAAAGACCACCCCCACCCGCACAAAATAGGAACCAAGGTCCTCAACGGGGTAATTTTCAAGGAAATTCTAATCAACGGGGTTTTAATCAAAATCAAGGGATTTTTCAAGGGCAAAACCAAGGGTTCAATAACCAAAATCAAGGATTTAATAACCAAGGTTTTCAAAATCAAGGATTTAATCAAGCTTATAATCAATATCAAAACCAAGGTTTTCCTAATCAAGGTTTTCCTAATCAAGGTTTTAACAATCAAGGGTATAATCAAATGAACATGCATAAACCTCAAATGGACTTGGTTCTACAAAAATTGACCGACCATGAACGAATTATGAGAGAGATGCAAGAATCGACCGATAAGAAATTTTTAACTATGATTCAAAACTTTCGTCCCCAAGGTGCCCTCCCTTCGAACACCGTGACCAATCCTAGGGCTAATGTTAATGCTATCACTACTAGGAGAGGTAAGACCACCGTAGAACCTTCCTATCCCCCACCTAACCAAGGACCCGAGATACCTTCTTCTTCTACACAACCTCCTTCTTCTTCCACTTGTGACATACCACCCGTTATGCATTCGTCTACACCTTATGTTCCACCGATACCTAAATTTTCTACCACACCTTCGGTTCCCAAACCGGTTCCTTCACCTTCCATTTCTATTCCTCCTCCTCCACCAAAGGATGTGAGTGAGCCATCCACTCCAAAGCCTTCATCTCAACCCAATATACCTTATCCCTCAAGGTTGCGGAAAGAGAAATTGAAGAATTAGGATGATATTCAAGTTTCGAACTTCCTAAAAATGTTCAAACAATTGAATTTTAATATCACCTTTGCCGAGGCACTCGCTCACATGCCTAAGTACGCTAAGATGTTTAAGGATCTTTTAAGTGATAATGAGAAGTTGCTTGATATTGCCAATACCTAATTGAATGAGAATTGTTCCGCGGTTCTTTTGAGAAAATTACCGGTTAAGTTAGGAGATCCCGGTCGATTCCTTATTCCTTGTAATTTTCTGGGTGTTGAGAATTGTATGGCCTTGGCGGATCTCGGAGCGAGTATCAATCTTATGCCATTGTCCGTGTGGAAACAATTATCTTTACCCGAGCTAGTCCCCACTCGTATGACATTAGAATTAGCTAACCGTACGGTTGCTTATCTGGTGGGGATAGCCGAGGATGTTTTTGTAGGAGTCGACAAATTCACTTTTCCCGCTGATTTCGTCGTAGTCGACTATGAAATGGATCCCCGTGTTCCCTTAATTATGGGATGACCCTTCTTGAGAACCGGGCGTACATTGATTGATGTAGCCGTGGGTGAACTTATCATGAGGGTCGGGGATGATAAAATCGTCTTTAACATGGGTAAACTTTCCAAACTTCCCGATGAGCCCGAATCTGTGAGTTACATCGATGTGCTCGACGAAGCATGCGAAGAACATTTTCACGAGGCTTGTACGAGCGGGATTTCTCCTTTACCTCATGTTGAGACCGTAGCTTCTATTGCTCCTTCATTGACTCCATTTGGAGAAAGTGACTTTCTTTTACAAGAATTTGAAGCGAGTTTAGGGGATGTGGATTTAAAATATGACGATTCTCCCACCGATTGGGAAGAAGACATTCGTACCATTGAGAGACTTCTCAATGAGGACCATATTTCTCCACCTACTCCTAAGGAAGTTACAAACGATGATCCTAATTTGACTAAGCCTTCCACCGACAATCCATCAGATTTAGAGCTTAAGGATTTTACCGTCTCATTTAGAGTACATTTTCTTAGAGGAGGATAATAAGTTACCCGTCATTATTGCTAAGGACTTAAAAGAAGAAGAAAAATCCCGACTTATCGATGTGCTTAAGAATCATAAGAAAGCAATTGCTTGAAAAATCTCCGACATTCGCGGAATTGATCCTAATTTTTATACTCATAAAATTCTCATGGAAGATGACTTTAAACCCGCAATTCAAAATCAAAGAAGGGTTAATCCAAAAATTCATGAAGTCATTAAGAAAGAAGTTATTAAACTTCTCGATGCCGGAATGATTTACCATATCTCGGATTCGCCATGGGTTAGTCCCGTCCATTGTGTGCTGAAGAAAGGCGGAATCACCGTTGTTCCCAATGAAAACAACGAGTTGATTCCTACTCGACTCGTTACGGGTTGGCGA
This sequence comes from Glebionis coronaria, assembly GCA_025667525.1. NCBI lineage: Eukaryota > Viridiplantae > Streptophyta > Magnoliopsida > Asterales > Asteraceae > Glebionis > Glebionis coronaria. Next base: position 568,637,347 of record CM046881.1, read on the forward strand.
GTTTGCATCGACTATCGTAAGCTCAATGATGCCACTCGTAAGGATCATTTCCCTCTTCCTTTCATGGATCAAATGCTCGAGCGTTTAGCGGGTAATGATTTCTATTGCTTCTTAGATGGTTTTTCCGGATATTTTCAAATCCCTATCGATCCAAAAGACCAAGAGAAAACCACATTCACTTGTCCCTATGGAACATTTGCTTACAAACGAATGCCTTTCGGCTTATGCAATGCTCCCGGGACTTTCCAAAGGTGTATGATGGTGATATTTCATGACATGGTTGAAGAAACTATGGAAGTCTTTATGGACGATTTCTCGGTATATGGTGATTCTTTCTCTTCTTGCCTTGCTAATTTAGAACGTATGCTTAAACGGTGTGAAGACACTCGTCTCGTTCTTAATTGGGAAAAATGCCATTTCATGGTAAAAGAAGGCATCGTCCTCGGTCATAAAATTTCCAAAGCCGGTATCGAAGTCGACCGTGCTAAAGTTGACGTCATTGCTAAGTTACCTCCACCTACCACCGTCAAAGGAGTTAGAAGTTTTTTAGGCCATGCGGGATTTTATCGACGTTTCATCCAAGATTTCTCCAAAATAGCTCGTCCAATGACTCATCTCTTAGAAAAAGATGCTCCTTTCATCTTCTCTCAAGAATGTCTCGACTCTTTCGAGCTTCTTAAAGGTAAATTAACTAAAGCACCGGTCTTAGTCTCTCCAAATTGGGAGTTACCTTTCGAGCTCATGTGCGATGCTAGTGATTTCGCGGTAGGAGCGGTTTTAGGTCAACGAGTTAACAAACATTTCCAACCCATTCATTATGCTAGTAAGACAATGACGGGGGCTCAATTGCATTATACCACTACCGAAAAAGAGCTTTTAGCCGTAGTGTATGCTTTTGAGAAATTCCACCCCTATCTTGTGCTTTCCACCACCATCGTTTACACCGACTATTCCGCCTTGAAATACTTGTTAACCAAGCAAGATGCTAAACCGAGACTCCTTCGTTGGGTTTTGCTCCTACAAGAATTTAAAATCGAAATTCGTGATAAAAAGGGAGCGGAAAACCTAGCCGCAGATCATCTTCGTAGACTTGAGGATCCTTATCAAGGGGAATCTCCAAATCAAGAGATTAATGAATCCTTTCCCCTTGAGACCTTAATGTCTATTAATTCCAATCTTTATGATACCCCATGGTTTGCGGACATTGCAAACTATTTGGCGGGTGGTGTTCTTATCGAAGGGTTATCGTCCCAACAAAAGAAAAAATTCTTCAAGGACGTTAAAACGTACTATTGGGACGACCCTTATCTTTTCAAGCAATGTGCGGATTTAATCATTCGTAGATGTGTTGATGGGCCGGCGGATTTACAAATCCTTGAAGCTTGCCATAAAGGACCCACCGGTGGTCACTTTGGTCCTAATTACACCGCTAAAAAAGTTTTCGACTCCGGATTCTATTGGCCCTCCATTTATCATGATGCACATGAAATGGTTAAGCATTGTGATGCTTGCCAAAGGCAAGGCAAGATCACACATAAAGATGAGATGCCTCAAAATTTCATCCAAGAGTGTGAAATATTTGACGTTTGGGGTATCGACTTTATGGGGCCGTTTCCATCATCCAAAGGAAACAAGTACATCCTCGTAGCCGTTGACTACGTATCAAAATGGGTTGAAGCAAAGGCTTTACCTACTAACGATGCGAGGGTGGTTGTTAACTTCTTGAAACAATTGTTTGCTCGATTCGGTGTGCCTCGTGCTATTATTAGTGATCGTGGGACTCATTTTTGAAATGATCAATTTGCACGAGTCATGGCTAAGTATGGTGTCAATCACCGACTTTCCACCGCGTATCATCCTCAAACTAATGGTCAAGCTGAGGTTTCCAACCATGGTCTTAAGAGAATCTTAGAGCGAACCGTGAGAGAGCATCATGCCTCATGGGCCGATAAATTAGACGATGCTTTGTGGGCTTTCCGTACCGCTATAAGACACCTATAGGTTGTACCCCTTATCGCCTTGTGTACGGAAAGGCGTGCCACCTCCCTATTGAGTTGGAGCATAAGGCTTATTGGGCCTTGAAATGGGCTAATTTTGATATAAACAAAGCCGGTGATCATAGGAAAATCCAACTCAATGAACTCAATGAACTTAGGAATGAGGCTTATGAAAATTCTTTAATCTACAAGGAGAAGACTAAGCTCATTCATGATTCCAAGATTAAAAACCGAGAGTTCCATGTTGGTGATCAAGTTTTACTCTTTAACTCTCGGTTGAAAATCTTTTCGGGTAAACTTAAGAGCCGTTGGTCCTGTCCATTCACCGTGACCCAAGTCTTCCCTTATGGCACCATTGAGTTATCCCAACCAAATGGGCCCAACTTTAAGGTGAATGGCCAACGGGTTAAGTTGTACTATGGAGAGGACATCTCTCATGAGATGATTCCATCCCTCTCCACATTTCCCTTGAATTAATTCGGGAAATCGAGTCGAGCTAGAGACTCGTGATAAATAAATCAAGCATCGTTTAACTAGGTTAGATTTTTACCTTTACCATCATTTCCACCCTTTTCCACCTTCATCCATTTCCACCAATAAGTGTAGGGGGAGCCAAGTAGGTTGTTTGTATGTTGTGATGTTGTGCAGGGACATGTGCTTTGATGATCCACTTTTGGTACTTTTGACGCGACCCGCGATCCCGTGTTCCAGTGTACCCGGTTCTATCAAAACTATTGTGATTCATACTTGTATATAAATAAAACGAATAAATGTAATCACTTTAGTTATCCATTCATTAGCTCGATTTTAAACAACGTACTCAATGTCCTAAGTGTAGGGGAGTTTATTCTCCCACATGCTTAAACATTGAGGACAATGTTTATATTAAGTGTAGGGGGGACTTCTATTGAATTTTAGTGGGCTTTTCCATGAATTTGACCCCATTTAACCGGAAAATTTAAAAAAAATTCAACGTTTTTTAAATTTTTGATCTATTTTGGCCTAGTAGTATTTTTCATTTATGTCTTTCCTTTTATCATCGCATCTTATTTATATTTTCCGTTTCAAGAATAAAAGTCAAAAAAATAAATAAATGAATAAAATGGTTTTAACAAGTTTAGATGTATTTGATATATTAGGCCCGTCGTGAATATTTTGACTCAACCCGAGTTTACTTATCCAAGTTTACTCTAGCTAGTATCCTTAACCATATGGACCTTAATTGGTTTATTAGGCTAAGCATCCACGAGTCTCATTCCTTGAGATTTTAAATTATGGAGAACGAGAGATGATAGAGTTGATAATAAGTTTAAGGGTTAATTTTTGCTTATATGGTTTTTGTGGCTCTTTCTTCCCGCGTGTATATTTAATTGCTTAATAAATGAGGATTCTTGCGGTGTAGATTCGATATCTTAACTCTTAGCCAAATCTTTATTCTCCTTGTAATTAAAGCATGAACACATTGAGGGTGCCAGCGTTGTGGACTTCCGACTAAGGTGGCTCATAACCACTAAGTAGGAGGTATTCAGACCATGGGACCGCGGAATTTGGCCTACTATATATATCATAAATAAAGAAAGAATAAGATTAAAACATGATCTCAAGGAGCCTTAGGGTGTGGGGCATGTAGCACGAACCTTGTCATTAGAGCCTTAAGGTGTATGGCATGGTAAGTGTTGAATAAAAATTGATTAAAAAATCAATTCCCTCGTTTATCGTTCAAGGAGCCTTAAGGTGTGGACAATAGACGGGGAGCATTTTTACATCTTAAAGAGCCTAAGGGTATATGATGTGAATTTGCTAAACTCCACATAAAGTCTACATTACTTTGGAGGAATAATTAATAAGTAGTACTATTTGGCCAAATTTTGGGTCCGGGAATTTATTCCCCAAATCGTGTTAAATCATCCTTGATGTGGCCTTACTTTAGTGACAACGTTTTTTAGGACGAGGTTAGGTTTTAAGTGTCGGGTTTGCACCGTTTGGCTTTCATTTTTGGAATAATAATTATCAAATAAGTCAAATGAGCCTACGGGTGAATGACAATCAATAAAATCTAGAGATACAAAGTAGGAATTGGAGAAAAAGTATTACACAATTGTCTTATATAAGTGGTTTTAACCTAAGGACTTATGGTAAACAATGATCTCGTTTTTAAGCTTGGTATGGGGAACGTGAAACTTGAGGGTGATTAATATTCATGACACTAATGCCCTAATTCAAGTCTTAGATTTCTTTACGAGTTTCTTCCGTCAAATAATTTCCAAGTTAATAAATCATTATAACTTTTGTCTTCTTTTAAATTTTTATCTTTTTATCGTAGTAGTAGTAGTAATAGTAATAAAGGCCAAGATGGATTAATTATGAGAAAAATGTAACTTAATGCTTTAAAACTATGCATTGCATGGGGTCATTGCAATGGTCAAGTGTAGGGGATTTAATAAGTGTGTAAACACTTATCCTTTTGCCACTAAAATCAAGGAAAAACAAGACCTAATCATGTGTTTAATATCGTAAAAGTCGGAATTACGCGTGGTTTTGTGTTTTTGTGTTAAAATAGGTACAAATGATCAAAAGAAGAGAAAACACGGGATTTCACGGTCAAATGTTGAAGAAAAGTCCAAGAAATAGACAAAGACAAAGTCGAAAGACCAAAAGTGTGCCAAGATCACGAAAACCGTCAAAATCAACAAGGAATTGAAGAAAAGATCGAGAAGGCCAAAATCGAGCTCGTTTTAGTGAAATTAATCATTTACGAAGATTTTGGGCCTTGTGGGTCCCACCTTTTCTTAATGGGCCCACAAGCCCATTTAAGGGATGGTTAACCTAAACCAAACGGATCAAAAAGTTATTCAAATGGCCTAAGCCCATTTGATAACTACCTTTTGTGGGACGGATTGGAAGATATTGGGCCAAAGCCCAATTACACTAAACAATGGAACGGATGAAAATGTTGATTCACATCCTTGGTCAAGAGTTCGGTCAACATTCACCAAAGAAATAAACAGTCACTCACCACACACCTGTAACACGCATTTACCTCACCCCAATACACGGAATAAATAAAACAATTTTACCCATATCCCACTTTCATTTGTGACGTTACAAACAAAGTTGAAACTTTCACCCACTTCTCTTTCTTCCCCAAAACTCGCAGCCAATCTCAAACCCTAATTTTTACCTTCACATAAATTAACCAACAAGAATTGGGGGTTTTACCCTCAAAGGTTAATTCACACCTATGGGGATTAAATCCCCATGAAAAACGGATGATCCACTCACTTGTGGTCCTCTCCCATCTCCTGACGTGGCCAATCTCTCCTTTGTGATTGGTTATCCCACATCACCACAAACCCCTCATCCAATAAGATCATTCCACCTCACCCTCAAACTAACACAACAAACACAACTTTTGCCATGCTGGCAATCCAAGTGATGCAAGAGTGATCCTCCACCGTAGATTGAAGAAAATGAAGAGAGAGAAGAAGAAAGATGGATTCTACGGCTCGGATTGGATGCTTAATATTGAAGCTAAGAAGAGGGTTTCTAGGGGTTTGCCTATAAAAACCCCTTCACATCTGTAATTTGAGGGTGCCTTTTTCTTTATTTTAATTTTTATTTCTGAAAAGTAGAATTAGGGTTTTAATGTAATTTCCTTTTTAAGTCTTGTAATCAAAGTTTTATATTAATGAAATTTCAGTTTTATTAAATTCTTGGTCTCGTTTAATTTATTGCAATTTATTTTAATTTTATTTGGATTAAATAATTGTTAAAGTAAATTAAAAAGGTAAGAGAACTTTCCCCCACTGGAAAGATAAAAATTATAAAAATATATATATATATATATATATATATATATATATATATATATATATTCGGTTACTGTTGATGTTTTTGATAATGTTCTCGGGTTGATAAACGGTGGTGCTTGTTGGTCTCGGTTTCGATTAATAGGGGGTACAGCGCCCTCCCTACTGCTCAACGGAAATCGTCATAAGGTTTGTTCTTTGAAGGTCTACGATTTCTTAGGATTTGGTAAATGATGGATTGGATCTATTGATTTAATGGTGGAAGGAGGAAGATGAAGATGAATATAGAGAGAGAAAGGAGAGAAAAGAAAAAGTAGAGAGAGAAAGTGAAATTAGATAAATGAAATGTTGTAAAATGAGAAGAACCACCCCTCCTAACATGCTAGGAGGGGTATATATAGCCCACCCTACATGTGGGCTATATGGACTATATTTACTACAAACTGGATCACGAGCCTAATACAATAATATATCGTTGGAGCAACCGATCCTTCATAAATACGTAAAAACGTATTTCCAACAATCTCCCCCTAAGGGAGGTCGCTCCAAGTTACAAAGTTCTAAATATTCTATAGCTCGTGATCTATGCTAATAATGATGTGACCGAGACTTTCTTTGGGAAAACACATTTCCAACAATCTCCCCCTAAGGGAGGTCACACCATTTTACAAAATCTTAAACCTAGCATACTATTCTTGAGTCTTCGATCTTGTTCTTGTGAATATGCTTGATGTTATCTTTGACTTTAGTCTTGAGCATGTTTCCTTGCCTTGACCTTGTGCATTCATCACTTGTGAAATTTGCCTCTTCGTGACTTCATGTTCCACATACTTATACCTTTAAATTCTTGAAAGCTTCAGAGTTTGATACAGCGGAAGACTTAACCTTCGGGCTTTCTTGAATTTGTTGAAGTACTAATTGTATGTAGTATAAGCATGTGGTGACGACTTCTTCTGGATTGTACACCGCAATGCCACCTTCTTGTTACGCTGCATAAGACAGTTAGCAACAAACAATATACACGGATGAAATGGCCTTGAACATTTCATTCTAATTCGGTAGCATTTTACCTCCGGTCGGTGAAGACCGTTGGAAGATATTAAATATCGTACTTGTGGCAGGTAGTTTCAATTAAGAACCTCCTTGACAAGATTTCGCGGGTAAACCCGTTCTCTTTACTCGACCGTCCAAAGCTGACTGCGAACGTAAAGAGTGAATCATTTGGATAATATTATCCGCATGATTTGAAGCCGTCAATTCATGTTCCTGGAACAAGTGAAGTTCAATTAAGAACCGCATCATCGTTGCTTTCCAGTTGTCACTAGCTTGATTCATATAGAATCTTGCAAGTTACCTACCAAGTGCTGTTTGATGTTAACACTAGAAGGATTTCCATTCGTCACTGTAAATACTTAATAGTATTACTCTGAATGTTCTGGCAAGATCACTAAGATATTGCGTAGAGGCCTGGAACGTGTTTAAATTCATTTAAGAATTAAACAGCTGTTGCTTTCCAGTTATCACAAGTTTGATTCATAAAGAATCGCACAAGTCACCTACCATGAGCTTTTTGATATTCGCTCAAGAAGGATTTCCATCTTCATTGTAAATACTTTCGTATTACTCAGATGTTCAGGCAAGATCATGAAGATTTTGCGTAGGACTCTTAATATCTTTCTTACTTTTCACATTGTGTGAACAAGCAAGGAATAATGAAAGTGTGTCCTAATGAGATATTTGATGATCTCAAATGGCTCTAGACTCGATCGTGCATTTTGGATTTTTAGTGATCGGAGGCTGGAGAGGAGTGCCACCTTTTCAATACCAATTTATTCGGAGTGAATAAATCAATAGATAATGTGTTGTCTCTGTGTGATTAAAACAAATATCTTTTAAGAGATATCTGAGTTAGCTGGGATGGGTTGTGCCTTGCATCACTGGGTCCATGATGTCTATCTTCAATATCAAGAATCATTAAAATGATCTCAATAGCATATGAATTGACCCGGTTTCTGCCTAAGTTGTAAGGAGGGCTTCTTTCTTTACACCCTTTATCTTTACAATTCTTTTTCATTCTTCAACCCCTTCAATGCTTACCAATACGTCATCACTAGCACCTTGTTGTGATTGTTCCAGTGCTAACTTAAGTACTTGGTCGGCATTCAGCTACGTTCACAATCTTTCTCCATCTTTCCTAAGGACTACTATTTCTAGCTATGGAATGTCCTTGGGAAGATTCCTCCGGTTCTAGAGGAATCATTGGACTTTAACCTATCCTACCATCCTTATGTCACCACAATCTTCATCATCGTGAATAGAGATGTTTTAGGTAAGTGTATGTCACCATAAAATCCATTTTGAAGTGCAAATCCATTTTGCTCCCCCTTAACATATGCAACGATATCCGAAAACATTTCGCACATGTCGGGATGAGCTAGCACGTTAAGTCAAACCATATGTGATTAATCATTTCCCATATTAAATCACATTTTCTCCCCCATATTAAAAATATTAACCCAATCGATGTTTTTAATATCAATTGATTTAATAGCATTTTAAGAAAATTTGGGAAGAAAAATGCAAATCCAATTATCTTCGTGATTTTAACAAGCTCCCCCTCAAATTAATGAGGGTGTACTTGAAACGTAAATTAAATACCTTTTAAACACAAGTGTAAGGTATTTATCACGTGCAAAGATCATATATGATAATGTATTCACAAGATTAGCAATTTACGAGGTTGGACCTGAATAATGGAGAACAGCATATGAAAGAAGCACATGGTTCTTGTTCACGAATGTTGGTCACCTCGTCACGTCCCCGAGAAAATTAATTCCCGTTGTTGAGTCAAAGCTTTCCGGTGAAATGCTTGACTTGATTATGAAAAGCGGGTTGCTATCTGAAATAATAGCAAACCATTTTGAGCATGTTTTAAAAGTTTGAACTTCTGCTCGAACTTTATTTACAACCTCGTGTCATTATTGAATGACATTTCTAGGTTCGTAAATATTATCGATTCCAGAAGACATGCTCTTTTTATCAAAACATTTTTGAACACACAATTTTGAAAGATTTAGAAAAACCTTTTGAGAAATTCTCGAAAAATTGTGTTCAAAGTTTTGAAAACCAATTACTTGAGCTTAAGATGTTGAATATCTTAAAAGCGAGCTCAAGTCCGAGAAGTTGTGAACTTCCCGTTGTTAAGGATAAGTTACCATCGGCGATAAACTTTCCTTTTATCTGAAGGACGAGTCCTAAGCTGACATTTACTTAGAAGTCGTTTTCATGAGCTTGAAAACTTTGACTGTTTTAACGGAAAGCTCATGACCGAGAAAGGTTAATTTCTCGTTACGAGTAAAAGTTATCTTAGTTAAAAGATACACTTTCCTTTCTGAGCTTAAAACTTCGAATGTTTGAATACAAGCTCATGACCGAGAAAGGTGAATTTCTCGTTAAGAGGATAAGTTATCATAAAAGATAATCTTTCCTTTATTTTAAGTTCGAGTTACAGTCTGACATTTAACTGTAAGTCATTGTGCATGAGCTTAAAAACTTCGAATGTTTTTATTATTAGCTCATGCCCGAGAAAAATTAATTTCTCGTTGTAAGGATAAGTTTATCATCGGCGATAAACTCTCCTTTCTTTGAAGCATGGGTTACCATCTGATATTTAATGATAAACCATTGTGCATGAGCTTAAAAACGTGGAATGTTTTTAACATAAGCTCATGCCCGAGAAAAATGAATTTCTCGTTTTTAGGATAAGTCATCATCGGGATGAACTTTCCTGTCTTTTGAGATCGAGTTACAGTCTGTTATGTGACTGTAAGTCCTTGTGTAAGCTTTAACCATGAATCCCCTGAGATACTAGTTTCTCTGATATCTGCTTCTTCAGCAACCAAACTCTGAGAGTGTCCTTAGTTGAACGGTATACAATGATTGGACCGCTTCGTTCTTTTGGAACATCAACTTTGGCACCTGCATTCTCATTAGGAGGTTGTATACTTTTGCATGGGTTAGAGATATCTATTTTAGAAGCACGTGGGGGTTCACGGTTTTATTTTCTTGTGTCAGAGGTGGCCTGAGGGGATGATTCACTTGTCTTAGTTGGCAGACGTTTCCTTTTATAGAAAATCTTAAGTTCAGGCTTAAGTGATGTGTCATCCTTTGCAATTTCCTCCCTAGTAGTCTTTGTAGAATCAGAGACTATCCTAGTTAAAGGGCACTCGTTTCCTACAAGAGTGAAAGTTCTACCAGTGGGGCGCCAAACTTTACCAAAGGGTTTGATTTTAGCTATCCACTGGGACTTAATTCTAGCACGGGAGTTCACCTCATCAAGTAATTTCTTGACACAAGCATCATGATTTGCCGTAAAGACACATTTTCTACATGTTTTACAAGTAGCATATTTAATGTCTGAATAATTCCTAGATGATTGATCGATGCTCCTAGAAGATGGCATGCTACGGTTAGCAGTGTTGGGTAATCTAGAAGGCATCTGACTAGGTTGGACATTGCTATCTCTTACATGTGTCTGTTGAATAGTTTCCCTTTGACCAAAATCATGACGCACATTAGTTGAACTAGTTCTAGACGTGTTCATTGAACTATTCTTAGAGAAACTAGGGGCAATCATGTGATGAGGTATTGCTAAAGCTGATTTAGTCACATTAGGCCTAGTTGGTGGAGTGACTGTTCTTGAAATATGACCCACATCAACTTGGGAGGCAAACCGCGGTCTCGAGGATTGTGGTCGCTCGGATCTAAATGCAGTAGGTTGTCTGACGAACTGATTTGTAGGCGGTTTCCCCAAGATTGATGGTTTTTCAAGCTTAGTGTCCACACTAGATCCTTTAGTTTTCCTTAACTCGTTTTTCAACGCAGCTATAGCAAAAACCTTTTCCTGTACTTGAGCCTTTAACGTCTCATTCTCTTTGAGCAGTACATCTTGGGATGCCAACTTAGATTCTAGCAGTTGAATTTGTTTCAAAAGATTATCCTTTTCAGCTTTAGAATCTAAAACTTTTTGATCCAATTTTCTTTCAAGAACAACGTTTGACTTTTCAAGTTTTTCAAAGTATGTTTCAAATTTGTTCGTTTTCTTAGAAAATTCAAGTTTGGCATCCTCAAGATCTTTAGATTGTTGAGCTATAATCGTTTCGAGCTCTCTAATCTTAGAATCAGAAGCAGTTAAAAGACAATTATCATGATGTTTAGCATTCTGAACACTTTCTCCCCCATTATGACTCACATCGGATGAATCAGAAGTGGTATTTCTATCACTCTTTTCCATCCCATGGTTGGCATAATTAGGTTCAGAATGCTCAATATGCGGCATGTCATCAGCATATACATCATAAACAACATTACATTGTACCATGTTTGCTGACTCTTCGTCATAAATGGGTGAGGTGTCATCAGAAGAGATCTCGTGAACATTCCCTGACGTGCCACTGGTATCATGTTGTCCTCCTGATTCCGTGCTCTTGGCATCGTTAGGCTCCAAGTTATCAACCGTATGACCAGTTTCCTTTTGCATCGAAGAGTCTTGCATTCCATTATCATACCCTTGCTGAAGTCGAGATCTTTCATAAATCGAAGACGATACCGATGTCATGAGTTTCAATATTGTACCACGGAAATCTCGAAGCTCGGTATGTGTATCTCGAATAAATGATTGGCAAATTACTGAACTTTCAGACTTGATGATATTGAATTGGAGGAAAGGCGTGAGTTGTGTCACAAGAGTCTGATATGCAAGTGTCGATGCAGAGTGATTAAAGTTTTCATTGTTGAGTTCCTCGGCGAGTTGGGTCAACGTGAGGAATATTGATTCGATGAATATATGACGAGCTTGACCAAAGATTGTCACAAATTCGCTCCCTCCTTGAATCCGTGAAAGAGTGACAAGATGAGACTGAAGCATTCGAAAGGAAGTGATGCCATTTTTTCTAACTTTGTCTTTCATTTTATGCAAGTCCCCCTCTTGAAACTTCGAATTCCACGACTCCATTGAATTTCGAGATAAAAAAATTAATAAAAAATAAAATAAAAAATTCTTCGATCCTTGTTTGGTAAAATTGAATTCACGGGATTTTAGAAACCAACGAAAAAACCGTAAAAGTTCTTGGAAAAAAAACCAAATAAAAATAAACCCGAGTTTTTCCAAAAACGATACCCGTAAATTATTTTAAAGAAAATAATAGTTAAAAATACCCCACTAAGTATCCATCCTCAAACTTTTATGAAAGTTTTGCTATTTTTAAACGAATTTTTGCTATTTTTGAGATTGGTAACTAGAATATTTGCTAGAAAAAGAGAGTAAAATCGACGTGTAAAGAAAATAGAAATAAAAGGAAACTCTTCCAAACGTGTTCTCAAAAAAAAAGAGTAGTGAACCATGTGGCTAATACCACTTCGTAACCTCCGCCCTATATTTAAAGGAATCCCTATCTTAACAGTCTTCTTTCTCCTCAAACAAATCGCCTCCCAAATTTCTTGTATACTCCGACTCTCTCTCTCTCTCTCTCTTCTATACCTTCAATATCTGCTTCTCTCAAACACAGATCACCCACACACCCACCCCTAAATCTATCTCTCTCTCCTCACTACATATACCAAATCATAACCCCATATGATCAAAACCATCATGAAACACTTAATTGAAACCACTGCCAATTCTAGGGGATATATGTCATATCAGATGAACCCATTTGATGATTCGTCGAAAAAGAAACGATCTTCAAGATCATGCGTTTGATCTCGGGTAGGTATTGTTTTATGTTTTCGGGTTGTTAATCTTGAGATCAATCGAGTCTATCTTTCATCTGTTCGAGTCTTTCTGTCGATAAATCGAGTCTGGGTGAAAGTGGAGATTGGTACGGTTGATTTGTGTTAGGGTCGAGTGTGTGAGTCTTGTTTGATGGTGTGGGTAGTCGAGAGAGGGTGGGTGGGTATATTGTGTGAGTCGAAGTCGAAGTTTTGGGGATGCGAGTCTTTTGGTGATGTGTGGAGTTTGGTCGATACAGGTTCGAGTTTGGTCGTGGGTCTGTCTGGAAAATCGAGTATTGTTAGTGGTTCGATTCAATTGTGTCTGTGGTAGGAGTCGAGTGAGATGAGTGTTTGTTGGTTGATTTGAGTGAGTCTAAAATGTGTTTCGTGTTTCGAGGCTGTGTAGATTCGAGGGTGTAGTGTGGAGTGTGGTGTTCTTGGTTTGGTTTTGAGTTAGACGAGGGTGTTTAGGTGTCCGAGTGTTTTGGGGGAGGGTTTGTGGGTGTCTGGGTTGTCTTGGTCTAGTTCGAGAGGAGTGGGTGAGACCGTTTGGTGTGCGAGTCTTGAGTCGAGTCGTGAGGGTGTGAGGGGGAGTCTGTGAGTTGAGTCTTTTGACTATGTCGAGGTCTTGGTGGATTCAAGGGTCGAGTTTTGAAACCAGTTTTGAGTGTGTTTGCCGTTATGTTTGAATGGAGAGTATTGTGAGGGTGGGTCAGTCCAGAGTCTGTCAATTCCAAATAGTCTATGCGAAAAACCTATGCGGAAAACCTATGCGGAAAACCTATGCGGAAAACCTATGCGGAAAACCTATGCGGAAAACCTATGCGGAAAACCCATGCGGAAAACCCATGCGGAAAGTCTATGCGGAAAACCTATGCGGAAAGTCCATGCGGAAAGACGGAAATCTGATACAAAAACTGATAGCTTCGGATATGTTTGGACAGATTTATGGGATATGGATTATTGGACTGATTTGACCAAAAAACCTGAGACTTTGGACTGATATGAAAATGAAGAAGAAAACTGATTAAAAATGACTCATTAAAAAAAATGATTAAAAAATGACTGAATAAAAAAATGACTGATTAAAAAAATTATTAGACAAAGTAGTACCAGAACTGATAAACGAAAAAAAAACAAATAAAAAATTAAAAAAAAAACTAATTAGTTTAAAAATTTGATAAAACTGATTAATTTGTAAAAATGCAACACGATCCAAAAATAACTTTATAAAATTGAAAAAAAACTTTATAAAATTGATAAACTTGATAAATAACATTATAAAATGGATAGATAAAAAGATGATAAAAATAGAGAGACAATAAGAAAAGAAAAGATTTTTACCACCAAATCAAAAGATAAAAAGAAATATGCAAATCCTAAGATTCAACCATGGCTCTGATACCAATTGAAGGTCTACGATTTCTTAGGATTTGGTAAATGATGGATTGGATCTATTGATTTAATGGTGGAAGGAGGAAGATGAAGATGAATATAGAGAGAGAAAGGAGAGAAAAGAAAAAGTAGAGAGAGAAAGTGAAATTAGATAAATGAAATGTTGTAAAATGAGAAGAACCACCCCTCCTAACATGCTAGGAGGGGTATATATAGCCCACCCTACATGTGGGCTATATGGACTATATTTACTACAAACTGGATCACGAGCCTAATACAATAATATATCGTTGGAGCGACCGATCCTTCATAAATACGTAAAAACGTATTTCCAACATTCTTCCTTTTTTATTTTATTGTTAAAGTTTATTTAGTTTGAAGTTTTTGTTAAATTTGCTTGTTCGGCCTCATATGTCTGATTGATAAGGTTCTGTTTGGATTCTGTATTGTTAGGATCTGCTTGTTTAGTTTTTGTTTGGATTTGTTGTGGTTTGTGTCTGCTTATTTTGGCTGTTTTATCTTTTTATCTGCTTAGTTAAAGTGTAATATTGTTGTCTGCTTATCAGTTTCGGTTTAAGTTTTTATTTGGTATTGATAGTTGATTTGGATCAGCTTATTTTGGTCTTTTATATTTCTTGATTAGTTAGTAGTACTGTTGGAATTTTATTTTATTAGGATTGATTAATTAGTTCTGCTTATTTAAGTTTAATTTGCTTATTTTATGTGTTTGTTTTATAGTTGTTTAGATTTGCTTATTTGAATTTGCTTTTGACTCAGCTTATTTGGTTCGTCTAATTGATTGCTTATAGTTTTAAGTTTTACTGATAATCTGCTCTTTTGTTTTAAGCTTAATCGAGTTTCATTAGCTTATCTAGATTATTCGCTATTTAGCTTATTGTTGCTTGCTTATTTGGTTTAGCTTTTTAGCTTATTTTGGTTTACTAATATTGTTGTATAAACACTCAGACCCTATTGGTCTGAGCAAGTTAAAAATCCAAAAATATTAAATAGCATAATATGTCTCTGCCCAGATTTGAACCCTGGACCTCCTGTTCAGGGGTCATACGACATAACCACTAGCGCTAGCACTCTTTTTGTGCTTTTCAGTTTAATTAATATAAGGTTCTTAAGTATTGCCAGTTTTTATTAAATAGTTTAATTAATACAAGTTTAGTTTAAATTAGATTTTAATTAATTATTTTATTTAAATTTCGTTTTAATTCAGTTTTTATAAAAAAATAAAAAGATAAAAAAAAAATTATTTACTTTTATAATTTTAATTTAGTTTTCAATAGATTTTTAATTAGTGTATTTCAATTAATTATTTTAAAAAAGATTTTATTTAATGTTTTTAAAAGTCTTTAGTTTAAAATTAATTAGATTTCAATTTAGATTTAAGTTTTATTTTTAAATTACTTTTATTTAAATTGTTTTAATAGTTTTTAGTATTAAATAGATTTTAGTCTAAAAATACTAAAAATATAGTTACCAAGAACAAATTAGTTTTACGTTAAACCGGATATCAATTCGAGTTGAGTCGAGGAAAAACGAACATTAATTGTTTAAAAGGACTAAAAAAACCTAGTATTAAAAACCTTCACCTAAAGTCGTCCTCGTGTGCTTATTTAAAACCCCCAACTACTATATTGAAAATGCTAGGGCAGTAAGTCTCTTCTCATAGTAAAAACAAGAGTTAAGTGCTTTTTTGGTCCTCATGGTTTGGTCCATTCTTCACTTTTGGTCTAATTTTTCAAACAGTTTCGTTCTTGACCAAAAAACTATAAACGTTACTCACTTTTGGTCCATTTTTAACAATTCCGTCAAATTGGTCAATCACGTGTTTCGCACGTGAGGGCATTATTATCTTCCTATTAATATGTAAGGGTATTAATGTCTATTACTATTTCCCGCTTATTAATCGTATCACCTCATCCCAATAGTCAAAAAACCGATCATTTTCATATCTAAAAAAACACACCATGTTCCAGTCATTTGATTGATAAAAAATTAATCAACCCTAAAATGCTTGTTAGTGAATGGTCCTTGAGACCTCCTGGGATTCCGTTTGATTCCTATTCCACATACAGTATGTAAATCATTAATTTATGTTTAATTAAAATTAGGGTTTTTTTTATATTTGGGGGTTTTAAGAAAATGTATGATTGATGATCAATTTACATTAATTAACCTTTGATATCATTGCAATAGGTCAATTACCCACTGTTTTTTCATTGGAGATACACCATGGTGGTGTGCTTAGTAAAAAACCTAATCGGGTTTACGAAAATGGGAAGGTTAGTTGGTTTGATAAAATAGATTCTGATGGTTTTTCTGTAGTTGAAGTTTTGAGTATGTTAGCTTGCTTATGCTATAAAAATCAGAAAATGAAGTTTTGGTATAGAATCCCAAACAAGGACTTAGATAGAGGTCTTGTTCCTTTAAGGAATGATAGTGATGTCTTGAAGTTTAATAAGTATGTTGATAGGTTTAAACTGATGAGGTTGTATGTCCTACACCCAATTGATGAACCTCAACCAGTTGATCTAGAACAAAATGTAGGAGATGACTTTGACCCATTTTTTGTGACTTAGACCCAGATGGTGTAGAACAAAATGAAAGTGTAGTTGAGGAGAATCCAAATGTAGGGGATGGGTCTGACAATATGAAGGGTAATGAACAGAGTGAAGAGAGTGAAGAGGGTGATGGAAGTGAAGATAGTGATGACAGTGATTTTGATATGGAATTAGAGGATAAGATTAATGATGTTGAGGTAGATATGGATGAGTTTAGGAAGAACATTCATAAAAATGTTGAATGGTTGGGATGTAGTGAATCCCCTGTTGAAGAAAATGATCCAATACAAGTAGGGGTGGAAGATGTAGATTTGGAGGATTTTGATAGTGCTAGTGACCTAGATGATGTTGAAAGCAATAGGAATAAGGCTTTAAAGAAGTTAGCTAAGCAACATAAACCTGTAGATAGGCAAATCTATTCTGAAAATTTCTATTGTGGACAAACCTTTCCTAACAAAGAAATGATAAAGAATATGGTTACCAAATTGGTTGTATCTACTAGGAGACAATTGAAGTTGATAAAGAATGATAAAGTGAGAGTTAGGGCTGAGTGTGTAGGGGTTGTGCCAACTTTTGGTAGTGAAAGTGGATCACTCAACCAGTTTGGGCCAAATGGGCCTAGTGGTCCAAGTGGAAAGTCAAAAGGGAATAAAGGTAAGTCTTTGGCAGATGATACAAGTCAAAAGAAGAAACAAAAAGTTGCTAATGTTGTTGTAAAAGATTCTCAATCTTGTCCATGGGTTGTCCACTGTTCTAAATCAACAAAAGAAGCAACTTGGAGGGTTAAGATCTTTAATGATGAGCATACATGTTTGCAAACTAGGTTTGTGAAGAAATGCACTTCTAAGTTTTTATCATCAATTGTTGAAGAAACAATTAAACCAAATCCCAAAATACCCTTAAATACTTTAAAAGACCAATTACAAAAGAAGTTTGAGGTGGGGGTGTCAGACAGTAAAGTAGTTAGAGCAAAAAAGATAGCACAGGAAAGAGTGGTTGGGGATTGGGTGAAACAGTATGCTAGGCTTAAAGATTATTGTTTGGAATTGCAAGATCAAAATCTAGATACTACAATAAAGATTGATGTGGAGAGAACAACTCAGATGGACAACTATACAAGGAAGTTCAGAAGAATTTATATATGCTTAGGAGGTTTAAAAAAAGGATTCAAGGCTGGTAAGAGAGACCTCTTGGGGTTAGATGGGTGTTTTATGTCTGGACCCTATCCAGAATAGATATTAACTGCAGTAGGGGTGGATCCAAATAATGGAACTTACCCTTTGGCATATGCAGTGGTTGAATCTGAAACCAAAGACTCTTGGAAGTGGTTTCTTGATTGCTTGGGAGATGACTTAGAGTTGTTCAGAAATTCTAACTTCACCTTTATAACAGACAGACAAAAGGTAATCACAAAGCTACATTCTAACTTCATTTATTTGAATCACCTTTATTTATGATTGACCATTCTTCATTGCTTAGGGTCTCATACCTGCTCTACAAGAAACTTTCCCTGCAGCTGAACATAGATATTGCTTGAAACATATCTATGACAACATGAAGTTGTCCTGGAGAGGGCAAGCATACAAAGAGCTTTTGTGGAGAAGTGCCACTTCACCAACTATTCAGCTGTTTGATAAGAACATGGATGAATTAAGATAGTTAAACAAAGATGTTTATGATTGGCTGAAGATGATCCCAGCTCATCATTGGGCAAGATCTCATTTCTCTGGTATGTAACTTATTTAAAGCCTAGTATTTATATTTTCAGTTAAAAGGATTCAGGCAGACCTTAAGTAATTCATACTTCCTCGTTAATGTTTTCAGGAATACCTAAATGTGATGTTTTATTGAACAACATGTGTGAGGTTCTCAACAGACAGCTATTGGATAGGAGAGATAAGCCCATCATCACTTGTTTAGAGTTCATTAGACAATATCTCATGAAGAGGATTGTCAAAGTGCAGGAAGTGATCAACAAGAGCAATGAGCCTCTTACACCAAATGCCACAGTCATTTTTGATCACATTAAAAAAGAAGCTGCTTAATGTAATGTAGACTGGAATAGGGAGATTTATATGAAGTAGCTGGTCCTCATGGCTATACATTTTTATGCAACATGAATCTAAGAGTTTGTGCCTGTAGGAAGTGGGAGCTCACGGGGATCCCTTGCAAGCATGCAGTAGCAAGCATTTGGAACATGGCATTAAATGTATTGGAGTCTGGCTTACCAGAGACATGGTAAGTAAATGTTATTGGTTAACTACTTGGGAACAAATGTATAGTTTTAAGATTAATCCATGCAATGGCCCTGACATGTGGAAGAAATCACCAAGCCCAATTACTTTAACACCACCAGATTATCACACTCCTGTTGGTAGACCAGCAAATAAAAGAAAGAAAAGTGCAGCTGAGTTGTATGATGGTTTGGTTAAGAAGGGTAGGTTATCTAGAGCAGGTAAGTCTGTAACTTGTTGTAAGTGTGGTAAATTGGGTCACAACTCAAGAACTTGCAAAGGTCAAAGAGGTCAAGCTTCCCAAGGTTTTGCAAGTGCTGCTGTTAGGACACCTCAACCAACTCATGTGCCATCACAAGGTTCTGCAAATGCAGCTGCTAGTAGACCCTAACCAAATCCTGTGCCATCACAAGGTTCTGCAAGTGGTTCTGCTAGGCCACCAAGTGCACCTTTTGCCCCTCCAAGATACACCAAAGGAACTGCATCAAGGTTGTCCCTATTAAAGAAGAAGTGACTTGTTATTTGCTTTTTAGACTATGTTTAAGTCATTTGGCATCTAATACTTTGTTATTTGCTTTCTAGACTATGTTCTGTTATATCTTTTGGCATGTAAGACTTTGTTATTTGCTTTCTAGACTATGTTATGTTATCTCTTTTGGCATGTAATACTTTGCTAAGACTATGTTTTGTTAAACCAGTTGCTATGCCAAAGTTGGGTTTCTTATTTGTTTAGATCTTTGAGTATTTGTATTCAATAGCAATAAATTCTGCCATTTCATTAACACCATTCAACACAACCAACAACATTCAACTACCAAAATTGCAGTAAAGACTGCCATTTCATTAACTTCATTACATGTACATTCAAAAGCAATCAAGTCTTTCCTTACAACATCTTTATTTCATTTCATTAACTTCACTGACATAGATAGAAAACAAAGAAAAAAGCCCAGCTAAGCAATAATAACATCTTCATTTTTCTTGTTTTAGCAACACTTTGAGCAAGATCCAATTGAAGTTGATTATTTGAAGTTATTCGTTGAGGAATTATCACCACTGAGCATTGGCACATCTCTTCATCATACCAATCAATAAACCTATGATTTGCACCCTACCAATTATATAATTAGGTCAAATCGATTATGAATAATCAAGTTAGATAGAAAATTAGGGAAAATCAACTTACCCTTTTAGAACAATAATAGAAGCGTCTTCCTGGGTTCTCTAGTGTCCATGAAGTACAAACCACTCCAATTGAGTTACACTTGCTACATCTGACCATGGTTATGGTTTTAGGGTTCTTAGAAATGTGAGTGTGTGTTTTTTATGTTAGATGTGTTTAGAAGAATGAATGTGTGAAATAAATAGATAAGAGAAGAGTAAATTAATAAGAGAGAAAGACAATATTACCCCCACGTGAAAGTCACGTGTAACAGCCAATGTTCTAATTTGACAGAATTGTTAAAAATGGACCAAAAGTGACTAACGTTTATAGTTTTTTGGTCAAGAACAAAACTATTTGAAAAATTGGACCAAAAGTGAAGAATGGACCAAACCATGAGGACCAAAAAAGCACTTAACTCTAAAAACAATTTTGTTAATCCATTGTGAGATGTATAAGACAAATGTTACATCGACACTCAAAATTAACCATAAATTTTCTTTAGAGGGTTTGATTGGTGACTAACAATTTCCAGGGCCTATGAATAGCCTAGATAATAAGGCCTTAAGTGTTGATCACCAAACCCACCTAGTGCCCTATAAATATGGTCAAACGATACTTGCAATTTACTAACGAGTGAGCAAATAAAATACTCCATCCGTCCTGAAATTATAGTCCATATTTCCTTTTCGGATTGTCCCAAATTAATTGTCCACTTCTAAAACTTCTAAAAATAGGTAGGAATTTTAGATCGAGATTACTAGATTACCCTTAATTGAAATCATAATTACAAACTTTAAAAATGTTTTAAATTAATTGGTTAAGGGTAAAACTGTCTTTCTATAAAAAGTAAGAGAGATAAAGCTGAAAAGATTGTACTTTTCTTAAACTGTGTGTTTTTTGTCGAGAGACAATAATTTTAAGACGGAGGGAGTATAAAAATTAAAATAAACAGTGTTGATCGCCAAACCCACCTAGTGCCCTATAAATATGGTGGTGGTGGCAGTAGTAAAGGTGGAATGGTTGCGGTGGGATGGTGGCTGGTGGGTGTGGCGGGGTTTTTAGTTACTATACATACGAACGTTGCAAAAACTCGCTGGCCAAAACAACTCACGATCAACTATTGACGTTAGCTTACTTAACGGCCGTTATACCAAGGATGAAACATGCAAGATTTGTCAACCACGAGGGAGGTTGATGTATTTAGTTTGAATTAAGGCGAAAGGTGAGAAAGGTGTTGTTTGATAAAATTTTGTGATTTAGCCCTGGATGATTATTCACTTTGAATGATTTATTCACTCTGAATCAATGTGTTTCTCAATGATAATATGGTGTTTGACAAGTCATCTGAATGCATATTTTTATAAGATAAAATTATCATTTTAACATATGATAGAGAGAAATATATATATTAAAAATTGTAATCAATTTTGATATGTAGCTCAAAGCTAGAAGTAATTGTTAAAAGTTTATATGTTTATGTTGCGCGTTTAATACATACTTTATTTTAAAAGTTTATACATTTATGCTTGGGTATTTTATACATACATTATTTGTTATTTTTGAGTTAATATTAGTTTAGATATCTAGTTGTATAATTTATTTGTTACGATAACATACAAGCGTATAAAGTTGCCACAGTTAAAACATCAAATAAAAGAATATAGAAGAAAGGTGATTTGTAAATATTTGGGTTAAAAGAACCTTTTTTTTTAAAGATGGATAAAACATGTTAGACAGAAGTTAAATATTGTCAGTTAAGAAAAAGTTGAATATTGAAAGACAAAATATGTAGGGAGTATAAAGTTACACACAATCAACATAATAAGAGGACATGGAGTGGTCACACCACCACACCAAAAAGCACCCCGCCATGTGAGTTTTTTCACTTTCACATCCACACAAAAAACAACCATCTTATAGTCACACTTCCACATCAATTTACCCATTTTACTACTTTTTTTCAAAAACTACCCTCAACAATTAATTTATTCAAATTCTAATTTACTTTATTCATTCAAATTAAAAACATTACATTAAAAAAAAATTCGGCTAAAAAAACATTCGGATAAAAAAACAATACGAAAATTTAAAAAAAACTAATATTCACTTTCATCTTCGCTTCGATCAAGTTTGTTTTTTATTTATTCCTTTTTCTTATTGATCTAACGAATTTCCCTTTCGTCACAAGCCCGAGTCGATGTCCTGAGAAATTTTAGTTGCTCCATCACAAGCCACTCGTTGTCTTTGTTTATCGAGACTTGATATGCTTCTTGGGTGGCTTGCCTTTTGAGTCAAAACTCGGCGGTTAGAGCATCCCCGAATGGGTTCGACCCACTACTCGCTCCCGTGCTCGTTGACTCGGATCTTGCCTTCTTTCCGGTTCGTTCTTTGCCGGGGGGCGGGGTCTTGAATCCGGTGCATAAAGAGCCTCATTTGCACGAGACAGAACGTCGCTGGTTATATCAATGGGTTCGGGAGGATCCCATTTCGCATGGGATTTCAAAATGTTCCAAGCATCTTCGAGGTGGAAAGTGTTGTTTTTATTTTCCGCCCAATAAATTATCTGAGCCCTCGCCATCACATCCAAATCACTTTCCTCACATTTAATTGCCGCCTTCCTACGTCGGTAACAACAATTGAACTTTTGGTACACGTGGTTCAAATCCCTCTATTTACTCGAAATCATATCCTTGGTACGGTTTTGAAAATTTTGGTTATTAAAAGTCGCCATAACCCTATACCAAAACGTTTCGCCTTTTTGAGATTTCCCGACATTCGGGTCCTCCGAAATCTCAACATAACACGCGACAAGCAATGCATCCTACGATGCAACCCAATGTGACCTAGTATTCGACACATCCGGGTTTTTATCAAAATCCACCCCAAGTTGACTCAAATCAACATTCTTATTTTTGGTCGCCCGTGTACTGGTTTTTTTTTTGTGATTCGGGTGTGGGTTGTGAGGATTGTGAGGATTGTGGTTCATCGAAGGAAGGTGGGTGTAGAAACTAGAAGGGGGGTTGAATAGTTTCTCATCGGTTTATCTCCTAATCAAAATTTCTTTCAGTTAAGTGAGTGCACAAAACTATCTTTTACTTAAAAGCTAGTTGCATAATGATTAGGTTCAATTCTAATGCATTAACAATGTGTAGTAAGTATAATGATAATGAATGTAAGTAATGAGTAAGGAAAGAAACAACCTAGTAGGAAGACACCAAGATTTATAGTGGTTCGGCAACGAGGCTCTATCCTCGTTCCTACTCCACTCCTCGAGTACATCTTACTCGAGATTTCCATTATATCCACAAGCTCCCTTCTTGGCGGAGAAAACTTACAACGTCGCTTACATTATTTTCCGACACTAAGCTAAATGTCGAGACCTAATCTTAGCTAGGACCAATCTACACAATGTCGCCCACTTCACCATTTTACGACACAAGGCTAGATGTCGAGTTCTAATCCAAAGCTAGAACCAATCTTCACAACGTTGCCTACTTCACCATTTTCTGACACAAGGCTAGATGTCGATTTCTAATCCAAAGCTAAAACCAATCTTCACGACTCTTCACTTTGAAGCTAAGTGAGAACTTCACACAACACAACTACATATCACTTTATAGTTTAGTGAGAACTCACAAGACACAACTACATCACTTTATAGTTTAGTGAGAACTAACACAACTAATTACAACTCAATTAAACATATCAAAGTACACACATGTAGCTTGGATCTACACAACACAAATCCAAGAACACACATATGCAATGGATTTACACAATTCTAATCCAAGTATTCACATATAGCTTGGATGAACACAACTAGTCCAAGTATTCCCAAATACGTTGGATCTACACAAGACAGAAATAAACAAATGATGAACATGACTAGATCTTTAGGAGAAGGTGATCTTCATTAAAGCTTCATCTTTAATCACATCACAAGTGTGTGAGTGATCTTCTCTTTGGATAAGGTAAAGAAGGAGATCAAGAGGATAATCATGAGTAAACATACTTAACACATTAAGTGATCATTTACAAATGACTAGGATTAGATAGGAGAAAGAAGGCTGAAAGAGATGTCCAAAAAGGGTTAATGAAAATGCAGATTTGATCCACTATTTATAGGATACAAGTTCCCAACGGCTATCTAGGGGCGGTTCCTTATCGATAGGGAACTGCGTTGGCACTTAAGGAACCGCGGGTAGTAGACTCCGCTCCTTTTTTTCTTTTAGTGAATTTGAAATATATGAGGCCGTTTAAACCTTCAAAGGATATTCTTATGACATTTGGAATATGTCATATTCAAATTTACATTTTAATTTTAATAAAACATTTTCTTAAAAATAAAGTTTATTAAAAATCTTTTGTTACATTTGACAAAAGTGAGTTTTAAGGCTAATCACTTTTATGATCACTAAGCATGATTAAGATATGTTAGTGTAATGATTATTACCTTAATGATAGTGTTTGTTAGATAATTTGTTTTATGATTGTGTTTGACAATAAATGTCTTTGTAATTTGTCGTGATCAAAACTAAGAAAGATTAATTAATACTAACAATGTTTTAGGCATTGCTTTGCATGAACAATCTCCCCCTTTTTGATTACGACAAACTATAAACTCATTTACGTAAAACATAAGTTTATTCGAATTATTAACGAGTTTATCACTATCATTTCTCCCCCTTTGTCGAAGCAAAAAGGTTAGCATAAGTCTTTGAAGAAATGAAGAACCAGACTTTGCTAGTAGCTCCCCCTTGGTGCTTACTCCCCCTTGCTTGGGGCACCAAGTAAATGAGCTAAGGTGACATGCTACACAAAGGTTAGAAGAAAGAAAAGAAACACCAATGTATGTGTGTGCACTACTTACTAACTAACTTTAGAGGGAGTAGGAAAAGAAATCTCAAATTAGAAGCAAGCATTTGCTAAGTATGTCCAAAGAGTGTGTATTGACAACATCATAGTTTAATTGGTGGATTAAAGAGAGAAAAGAAACATCAAAACCAATGGAAGATGATTTAAATGTCAAGGGGTTAAAATTTAGAATTTATGGAATCACCCATAATTAATTTTAAGTTTTAACCATGATCAACACTTTAATAAATGTGTGAAATAGAATTAGTGGGAAAGATAACACACATAACATTCAAATTACATAAATATGAAATAACATACAAGAGAAATATTCATACACACAATATGAATATTTAAAGCAAAAAATATGCAAAATAAACCACAAAGCATAAACTACTCTAATAGTGATAATCTTCCAAGATTGCTTAAGTGTTATTGACTCAAACAACTAAAGTACAAAATGTGCCTTAGTTGGAAAAGAAAGACGACGAAGCATCATTCGAAGTTTTGTTCACGGGAACGAAAACTTTGAGAGGAAATCGAGTGAGGAGGAATTCAAGGAAATTTAGCTTGTCATAGATATGAGCAAGTTCAATTTGTTGAAAACGACAACAAGCACACGAGGAACCATGATGTAAAACAAAGTCGTTAGATGGGAGAGGTCCATCAAGATTAGAGGTTAGTGGAGAGGAAGATAATAGATAAGAAATGTTTTCACAATGCCTAGTGATATTTGGGAAAGAAGATAGGTTATTGAGTTGAGGAGAGTTGAAAGGTTTTGGTGGTGGTGGAAGAATTTCCTTTTCTCCTGTAATTGGATTTATAGAGTAAGTCTCATTCTAATATTGAATCGGAGAGAAAGAGGAATTCTTGGAGGATTTTGGAGAAGAAGAATCATGAGGATTCTTGTTCTTTTTTATCCAAACGGGTTTAACCGAGATTTTCGGTTTCTTTGAAATCTTAGAAGAAGAAGCTTTAGGTTGAGAAGATTGTGACAAAGAAATGTTAAGGTTGGGGAAGGAAGAATTAGGCATTATGAGGTATGAAGAGAAGAACTCCCAAAAAAGAAGAATTTAAAGAAAATAGACAAGGCAAAGATTTGAAATGAAAATAAAAGGTTTTAGGAAATGTTTAGCCAAATTGGGTAAACAAGGAATCTTAACCAATACAGTGGTCAAAGAAGAAAGATAAAAAAATAAGCCAAGAACGGCTTTACTGTACGCGGTTACTTAATATAGCCCACGGTTCCATATCGATATGGAGCCGCCTGGGGGCTAAGGAGCCGCGTCCAGAGGACAGCAAACCTTGATTTTCAAAAGTGTTTGGAGAAAAATAAGACTTTTTCAAACTTTTGCAAATCTTGGATTTTTACCTCTTTTAGCACTAGAGTATGCTAGGATTGCATAAAAGCAACACATTCAAAAAGAATGTCTTGACAAATGGTGACAAAATATTTAGATAATATTTTGATCCAATTTTAAGTCAAGTTTTTAGAGGTTGTGATAGATTTAGGTTCAATTTTAAATAATGTGATCACAAAGATTAAAACACAAAAAGCTAAATCCATAATTCATCCACATGATAAAATCATGATGGAAAAGAAAGGAAATACAATAAATAAAAGACAATTAACTACTACAAAGATAGCTAAAACTAGGTCTTGAATTCATAGTTCTCTTCGGCTTAACCTTCTTTAAAAAGCATGTTATTTTGAAAAACCATCATTCATCTCATAGGAGGAGGAGGATTAGCAAATAGGTTCAACAAGAAGCTTTGCAACTTGACGTGAGCCCCAATCATCTCCAACCTAAGGATATCAATGAGGTGAAAGTTGTTCAAGCAACAAGGACAATTGGTACCATTGTGCACGAAAAAGTCGAACAAGTGTGGATCACCCAATAAGCGGGAAATCGGAACACCCAAGAGTGGAGTGTTAGAGGTAGGAGGATGAGGAGAAGGCATGGTATCCAAGGGTGATATAGGTGAGATGGGTGAGTTTGGTGGAGTGAAAGGAAGAGGCTAAAAAACAAAGGGAATTCTTTGATGAGGTTGAGGTTGAGCATTCACATTTAAGGGAGGACTAGAAATGAGTGGTGAGGAAAACATATTCATTCTTGATTGGAATGAAGAGGAGGTAGAACCATGTGAATGGTTAGTACATGGGTTGAGTTTGTTTTCCATGAAGCAAGTGGTGGTGAAAGTGATGAAGAGATGAGAATAGGTGAAGGTTCACTTTTTGGTTTGAGAGAAGACGGAGAGCCAAGTTTAGGGGACTTGAGTTTCATCTTAAGGCTTCTTTTGGATGAGGAGGTTTTGTAGGAATTGGATGTTCTAGTGGATACCATGATTGTATGTTAAGGTTTAGAAAAGAGTTGAAGGGATCAAGAACACAATCAACAATGGAGGGTTTAAGAAGAGAAGGGGATGATCCAAACTAGTAACAGGTTAAAATCATTTTATGTGAACAATGAAATTAGGTAGCCTAGTTTAGGAAAGTGCAAGTTTTTGCAAAAGTTTTATCAAAGTTTTACACAGATTGAAAACAGTGTAAAGCAAAGATTCTGTTGAAACAATACTAGGTGGTTCCTTACGTAGATCCGCGGTTCTTTATCGCTAAGGAACCGCGGGTTTGATATGGAACCGCGACCAGAGGTGTTCAAAATAGCACTTCCTCAAACTTTTGCTAGCCTAGATTTTATACCAAGGTTTATCAAGCCAAAGTGAACTAATAATAAAAAACTAGGAGGCTATCTAACACACAAGATGCATAGAGCCATGCAAATCGAAATATCGATACCATGGATAATTAGGATTAAAATTATTATATTATTTAAACACAAATTGTTAGTTAACGAATACATAACATCCTAAGAATAAAGATAAAGAAGATTAAGTTCAACAATCCAAACATGTTTACACACATGTTAGTCACACAAGAGTGGTATATATCATTCATCTATGAGCATTTCCTCCTTGCCTTGATTCACTTCTAATTCGATCTTGAAGATGAAGATTGAGACAATACTGATAGTCTGAATCAATGTCTAGTGAAGACAATTGAGAGATAGATGATGACAAGTCATAACAAGGAATGAAAGAATTGTCTTGAGAGACATTTTCATCTTCATTTGAATCATGTGTGGGAACAGAAGAGACATTCCCTTCAATAGGAAGCATGACTCGATCCACGGAGTGAAAAGATGAAGGATTAAGAGGAGGAAAGTCAAGAAGAACTCTCTTAAGAAGCCTTGAGAGAATCATGGCATAAGGAAGAGTAGAACGAGATTCATTGAGAACAAATCTTATCCTTATAGCTATTAAAAATGAAAGGTTGTATGGAGTGGTGGTAGCAACACAATACAACATATATGCAAGACAAGCGGGCACATGGTTCGATCGCCAACCAAACACATTGCATTTTCCCTAATGATTTCGGCCCAAGGGATCATAAAATCACTAAGATCGCTAGTTAGTAATTCCCAAGGAGCGAGAGCACGAAATTCTCCTTCAAAATTACAAAGAATAGGATGTTCACGAGGTGTAGCAAGGGCACGAGAGATGGCTGAAGCCGAAGGAATCTCGGTCACATAATGCACATCAATAGGGGCCGATTCTACTTGTTTAAACCCCAAGCATCAGTGAACCTACATTGACCTTCGTATGGAACTCCGAGAATCTCACCAAATTCCTCAAGAGTGTACACGAAGGTTTTCCCCTTGATGGAAAATCTTATAGATACACCATTGTTGATGCACATTAGTTTGAACGAGTTAAAGAATTCCATGAGGAAAGAAGGAAAGATTGGCTCATCTATATCAAGCAAACAATCAAATCCAGTGGTATTGAACATGAATCGAATGAAGTCAAGTCCAAGCAAGTTAGAAGGAACAATACGTCCTTCATGGAAACAACGAGATTCAAGATTATGATAAGTGTTTTGAGTAGAGCGAGTTTGATTTGACAAAGAAAGATTAGGCATGTATCTTCTAATAAGTAGGTGGTCATTTTGATATCCTGAAGTCATGATAGTACCTAAAAATAACATATAAACATATTTCCCCAATTACTCATATGTTACATATACACCAAAAATCAAAGAACGTGAGAATGTGTTTCATTAGTCACTTGACAACTAGGGTTTAATCCTTATCATTCTCATATTCACAATGTACCAAGCTCATCATCGACAATGACACATTGACCATGTAAGATTAATAATGAACTTGAACATTGGTTTTTCAAAACAAGGTTTTTAGGTAAGCATTTAACAATACCGTTACCAACTTGTTCATGGGTTCATATCAATTCCATCAATCAACTAAACTATTTAGTCAAAATTCGGATTTGTTCTACAAATGGGTTTTAGTAAAATCTCAATGAATATGAACCTAAGGAATCATAGTAACAATACTATGTCAACTCTTATTCCTAGTAAGGTTCTAATTCAATATCAATTTTAAAAAGCCCCAATTATGAATGTATGAACCCCAAAAGAAATTAGATGAAATGGAAAGAAATGAGTTACATATAATTGATCTTTGATGAAGGATGAGTGAAACCCACAAATCGAAATCAATTAATCTTGAGTAATTAAAGGTTTTGGAAAAACAACAATGGTAGAAAACTGGGTGTTTTCGTCGCTGTGTGTGTGAAGGAGAGAGAGGGTTTTGTTTGGAAAGGTTATTTTAATAAAACTGCCGCTTTTGCGAAGATTCTGCCCGCGGTTCCTTATCGATAAAGAACCGCGCATTAGAACCACGCTAGATAAGGAACCGCCTACAGTGGTCGGTTTTTATCAAAGAAAAGCAAAGAATTTTTGAAAACCAAAATTTTTAAAGTACTTAAAAATATATCTTAAACCTTTTAGAATATCATTGGACCACCACAACACTAGGTAATAATGCTTTATTGAAGGATTACGAGTTGAATCGAGATAGGAAAAGACCGAAACGGACAAACGACTACTCGTAGCAAAGAAGAAAAGGGGAGAGGAGTCAAGGGAAGTGAATCAAGACCAAGAAAATTGCTCAAGAGACAAATGACATTCTTCAAAACGAGGAGGCGAAGAGCTTGTGTCATATCTAGTGGTTTAAGACGTGCCTTTCCGGCGAAAGTCTAAACGGCTTTGGTAATGAATTATACCAAGCAGTTTTGATGCATAGAATAAGATCATTTTCAAGAGTAGTAATATTCTATTTCAAAACATGAGCAAGGTATAGACTCACTTTATCTCCCACATGATCGGATAATTATTGCTAGAATTAACAATAACAATATCCTTGGAATATTTCCAAATGTGTAAAATCCACCTACAATTTAATGAAGTAGTTTGGTATCTCAAGGGATTCACTAATTATCCTAGAGATGAGCTTAATTGCACAAGTTACACGTGATATTGGGCCTACTAACCGTAAGGGTGTAAACCATGGAAATTATACTTGATACTTTAAGCTTCTACTAACTCACCCTACATCTCCATAGTGAGTCAAGTATCCAAGCAATGAAGGTTTGAGAGGAGAAAGGAAATAATCATAAACCACAAATAAATGTCAAGGCAAGGATGCCAAGAACAAGCATATAGTCAATTAATGATCAAAAGAATGATCAATAGGGCGTGTGGAAGAACGAAAGCGTACCTTGGCCACAAATTGCATTCCGAGCTTTCAAGGAACCAATGCAAAGCCCAACTATGACTAATAGTGACTACTAAGTCTTCAAGGACTAGTATCACTCTTACCCATCTTGATATCATCATTCAATGATGTTAGAAATCAAAGAAGACGAGTCTTCCACAAGTGTAAGTAACTCAATCCACAATCAATAAAATTATATATCTTCATAAGTACCTACACGTAACAAGATGCAAACTAGTAGATACATTTCAAGAGTAAATCTAAAATGCATTAATGCTACTAATCTAAATGAGATGCAATATTATCAATTTAAAAGGCTTATTTTCAACAAAAAATAGTTTGATCAAAGAAAAACTTTAGTACAACTTAACCTTCTAATTTGAGGAGACAATGGATCGATCCAAGTTTTAAAGTACAATATACTTCAAAGATCTTGTGTGACCATCGCTCTGATACCAATTGTAGAAACTAGAAGGGCGGGTTGAATAGTTTCTCATCGGTTTATCTCCTAATTAAAATTTCTTTCAATTAGGTGAGTGCACAAAACTATCTTTTACTTGAAAGCTAGTTGCATAATGATTATGTTCAATTTTAAGGCATTAACAATGTGTAATAAGTATAATGATAATGAATGTAAGTAATGAGTAAAGAAAGAAACAACCTAGTAGGAAGACACCAAGATTTATAGTGGTTCGGTAACGAGGCTCTATCCTCGTTCCTACTCCACTCCTCGAGTACACCTTACTCGAGATTTCCACTATATCCACAAGCTCCCTTCTTAGCGGAGAAAACCTTACAACGCCTTTTACATTATTTTCCGACACTAAGCTAAATTTCGAGACCTAATCTTAGCTAGGACTAATCTACACAACGTCGCCCACTTCACCATTTTACGACATAAGGCTAGATGTCGAGTTCTAATCCAAAGCTAGAACCAATCTTCACAACGTTGCCTACTTCACCATTTTCCGACACAAGGCTAGATGTCGAGTTCTAATCCAAAGCTAGAACCAATCTTCACGACTCTTCACTTTGAAGCTAAGTGAGAACTTCACACAACACAACTACATATCACTTTATAGTTTAGTGAGAACTCACAAGACACAACCACATCACTTTATAGTTTAGTGAGAACTAACACAACTAATTACAACTCAATTAAACATATCCAGGTACACACATGTAGCTTGGATCTACTCAACACAAATCTAAGCACACACATATGCAATGGATTTACACAATTCTAATCCAAGTATTCACATATAGCTTGGATGAACACAACTAGTCCAAGTATTCACAAATACATTGGATCTACACAAGACACAAATAAACAAACGATGAACATGACTAGATCTTTAGGAGAAGGTGATCTTCATCAAAGCTTCATCTTTAATCACATCACAAGTGTGTGAGTGATCTTCTCTTTGGACAAGGTAAAGAAGGAGATCAAGAGGATAATCATGAGTAAACATACTTAACACATTAAGTGATCATTTACAAAAGACTAGGATTAGATAGGAGAATGAAGGCTGAAAGAGATGTCCAAAAAGGGTTAATGAAAATACATATTTGATCCACTATTTATAGGAGACAAGTTCCCAACGGCTATCTGGGGGCGGTTTCTTATCGATAGGGAACCGCATAGGCACTTAAGGAACCGCGGGTAGTAGACTCTGCTCTTTTTTGTCTTTTGATGAATTTGAAATATCTGAGGCTGTTTAAACCTTCAAAGGGTTTTCTTATGGCATTTGGAATATGCCATATTCAAATTTACATTTTCATTTTAATAAAATATTTTCTTAAAAATAAAGTTTATTAAAAATCTTTTGTTACATTTGACAAAAGTGAGTTTTAAGGCTAATCACTTTTATGATCACTTAGCATGATTAAGATATGTTAGTGTAATGATTATTACCTTGATGATAGTGTTTGTTAGATAATTCGTTTTATGATTGTGTTTGACAATAAATGTCTTTGTAATTTGTCGTGATCAAAACTAAGAAAGATTAATTAATACTAACAATGTTTTTAGCATGGCTTTGCATTAACAGTAGGTTTGTTGAAGCTTTTGGAATTGAATATCCTCTTCGGATTGAACTTGAGTGTATCTTTGTTGTTAAAAATTTTCGTAGGCTTGTCGTTGGATTTCTAACCATGCCGGATCATCCGAAAACATTTCTTGTGAAGACGGACCTCCGGTAAACGTGTTGAGAAGGCCAACGAAAGAAGCTTTGTTGGGGTTTTCGGACATGATTTTGTATGTGATGTGTAATAGATTAAAGATTAGAAGTGTGCAAATTAAAGGGGTATATTGATATGTATATATAGGGTTTTTTAAAAACTAGCCGTTATAGGCATTAAATTTTTTTTTTTTTAAAAAGGTAGCCATTTGGCTTTTTTTAAAACACAAAAAGAAAATAAAAATTAAATGCTACTAAAACTAGCTTTTTTTTCAAAATAAAGATGCTGAGCCATTAACTTCTTATCCGAACAAATAAGTGTAAAAAAAATTGTTACCAAACAACAATGGATTGTGACTGATTAAGCATTTATGAGGCTATCAAACCGCTCCTTTGAATTTTACTCTAGTTTTTTTCCTAGTGTAATATGATTATGGAGTGATTGTTTAAATTTACGAGGATTGGTGCCCGCGCTCCGCAGCGGGGCGTTTGTATACAACAGGTTAACCAATAGAAGCAGAAACGAAAGTACATATTAGAAACATTAACTTTCTTGACTTCAAAAGTGTTTATATACATATGTTGTTGCTACTGTACTTAAATTTCAGGAGACAGAGATGGTATATTACGCACGTACACAATAACATACTATGTAGTATATAAATTTGAGCCATACTATAAATTGCAGCAGCCAAACGCTGGTACATCAGTTTGAATACGTCCGGGCAGCAATAAATTGCACCAGTGACTTTTCAGCTTTGTTATCGTCGTCATCCTGATCCAGTGACTTTTCAGCTGCAAGATATAGCAGGTGCTATTTGGAAATGGGATCTTTTTACAATATGCAATATTACTAAAAAATTTACCTAGGTTTGCTGCTGGCGTGGAGCACGCATAGATCCACCCCCGGCTGCAGCCATGGCAGGGTACCCGAACTGATTAATAAAACTCGTTATCCCAACAGGCCCTATCGTTTCCAGTAACCATCGCCCATTTGTTTCAAATTTTTTAGATCCAGAGTCTTTCAATAAATCTCTTTCACATGTTCGTATGATGTTTGGAACTGCATATCTCGGTCAGCAAGCACAACATAGACCTGTAAACAGGTCAAACGGGTAGAAAGTTGCACAATTTTTTTTAATACAAAAAAACCTACAAATCAATCTATTTAAAAAGCATGTTACATATATATATATATCAGATACGCCCCTTAAATGTTACCATTTACCCCACCTGTGAATATTCTATCCTATCAAAATACGTTGTTCTAATATTTTGTCAAATAGAGCAGAAAGATTGTGTGACGTTTGGACGAACTACTTTCTCATTGCCACATCCATACTGAAGTCTTACCTCCTGCATCCTTTTGTCATTGCCAAATCCATACTGTCCATGTCACCTTTCTACACCATGTGATGCTGCTCATGTCATTCCATCAGCGGCATGTTTCATCAATTAAAAATCGTCTAATAATAGACCTGTAACAAAAGAATGACCAAAATAAGCCCTGCTGATTCTTTTGTTTATAAGCAAAGAGTGTATATACAGAAGGCGTTGTGCTTAAGCATACCATAAGCGAAATAATGACCATATGTTAAAAAAAATAAAAAAGTAAAGAACATAGTCGATACCTTCTTCGTTGCAAGGTATAGTCGTGAGGCGTGAAACTTTTTCCTAATGTTCTATGACAACATTACAAAAAGGTCGGTGAAAGTGTATACGAACTACTCTAAATTAGTGTAATGTCACCCATTTTAGACCAACCCAAGCTGAAAACCAATAAACGATACATACCGAGGTAGATGAAAAGCTAATACCGCAGCTAAAATTTTGCTGATACCATGTGTATCAGCATGCGACTACTATTTCGTGATTAAAGATCGGTGTTGTGATAAATATGTTATCTGCAAATCAAATGTAATTAACGCATAAATATGTCACCTATTTGATTGAGCCTGATATATAATGAAAAAACATTTAATCCAAAGTATATATATTATCAGTAACCATTTGGCGAGATTTTTTTTAAGAGTAGGTTAATCAGTTATTGATTTGTGTATATGTAAGTTTTTGCCTCTAGTAGCACCATCATATAAAACAGAGAAAAGCAACTAAGCTGCCGCTACAAATATGAAAATACGCTAGAACCAAGTCCAAAGTCTAAATATGGAATTTATAAATTTTTCAAGAATTACGATTAATGGACAAAAAGGCAGTAGTTCAAAAACTTTTGACATGGCTATACAGAATATAACCTTAATTCGCTAGCTACTAACTACACAAACATCGCCCATATGTGAGTATTTGCTTTCAGGTTAATTTATTTTGGTTTCATGATCAGTGTTCTTTATGGGTAAGAATTGGTTAACTTAAATTATTTAGTGCCTTCGTATCTAAACCGATACGTCAAGCGTAGTATTACTACAAACTAACATTACAAACCCACATTACAAACATACGCAAAAAATTTCTTAAGTAGTATATACAAAAATTGTATAAAGTCGTATGCACCTCGCTATTTGCCAACAATGAACTCCTAAGTTTCTCATGAACCAGCGAAGCCCTTTTCTTGACATTGTGGCTGCTTCAATAACCAAGAACCATTTTCTTAAATATTCAGACGGGGTTGGAGTTTGTAATTTCTATAAAATATGAAGTTTTTCTTAGAGAACTGCTTACATGATTTGAAGTTTAAAGCAACTTTTGTAACCACCTGCACCTAATCTTTCAATTATTGAAAGTTTGCCATCAGGTTCCCCTAAGAAGTTTCTACACGTCTATGGTATACTCATAATTTGTATATATAATATATCTGATATGACTAACATAGCTTCAAAGTAACATTTTATCACCTTGTCGACGTCGTAAGCAAACATCTGGACAACGCTATAGGAAAGAACACGTACTACCTCCAATAGTTTGTGAGCCACAACAACATAAGCACTGTTGATAGAAATATATAACGAAATTATACTTTCGGAAAAAAGAATTGATGAAAGGTATGACACAAACCATTCTGCAACCGAAAGTGTGTTTGGCAATTGGTTTAACAGCAAAACACCCATTTTGCATCAGGATTGTTTGGCCATCGGTTGAAGCAAGTGGGCTCCCTGCACACGAAGAAAAAATATCAGCCACAAACAAAATAAAATCAACCACGATAGCTTACAATTAAGTGTGAACACAAAGAACAAAAACGAAATCCCATGGTAAGAATGAACATAATACCTGATCTCAAACATCGTCTCAATAAGCATCCGAACCCTGTGGAAACCGGTGATGATTTTTGGTTCGGTGGTGGTTTCCTTGCTTCTTGTTTCTTAGGCACGTAACCAAATTCCAACATCCTGTTAGAACATAAATTTAAGTGCAAAAAAAAAGAAAAGATGTTAAATTTGTAACATCCTGAAGGTAATAATCTATTCTAGACATGAAACTGAAAATCGACATATAATCAGCTACCATAAATCATAAGTTTAAGTGCAAAAAAAAACAAAAGATTATAAGAAAAATCTCAAATACTCAATTTTTTTTGAAATTATTTAAAAAAATTTGTAATTTATCTTATATAAAAAAACCATAAACTGATCTTATAGTAAATTATATGGTTTGCTGATTTTTCTTTATAGATCATCAGGAAAACATGTTAAATTAGAGTACATACCTATTTACCATGAATGAATGTCTAAACCATGTGTTTTTGCAAGCCTCACCGAAGGTTACTGATAGCCTTTTCAGATCTGTTTTTGAGATGGGGAAGAAAGATCTAGAGGAGAGGCATGGATCTGGTTTTAGAGAGAGAATGGGTGTAAGAGAGACAAACAGCGATATATATTTGTGTGAGAGAGAGTGGAGATGTATCTGTTTGAGAGAGAGGGAGAGGGACGACCCATACTTGAGAAACAATTTTCAACCCAATGAACGGTTAGATGTGGTGTTTGGTGAAGAGAAGGCATGGGCAAGTTTGATTTTGAACGGTCTTGATTTGCTTACTCTCACATTATTTTTTCATTCTAATGAATGAATAAAGGGGGTAATTTGATCTTCCTACTTTAGTGTGAAAATATCAACAGATTTTTATATTTTCAAATGTCTACTATATTTATAACATCCGATATCCTCACAAATAAAAAATATTGAAGTCCACACTTAAAAATATATAAATATATTATAAAAATATTATTTTATATATAAATATGCATAAAAATATATATATTTATATATATTTGGTTTTCGGGTTCGATTGTTAAACCAATTAAATATATAGTTCAATTCGGTTCGATTATTACCCACGACCAAATTTTATTTTCGCGATTTTGATTCAATTCAGTTTTTGGATTTCGTCGGTTAAAAACCAAACAAAACAATGGATACCCCGAACAAAAAGCACACTTGCTGTCTTAAATAAAACACATACCATAAAAGTGCATCACCATCTACCGCTGAAGGTTTTTAGCTTTTTTATTTTAGGTTTTAGTCGATTTTTTTATATAAATTATTCAAAATTTTGCAAGATTTCATTAGATCTATACTTATTATCTGCAGATCTGGGTTTTTTTTAACTTTTTTTTCTTTCAGGTGCCATTGTCAAAATGTTGATGAAAGTCGAAAGAATCGGTGTTGTCGATGTTTTCTTAGAGACGACATTTCGTGCTTGGCTTTACACCCGGATTCTTCTGTTTAAAATACTCGACCAGGTATAACTTTCATTTATCTCTT
The DNA here is from genome assembly GCA_025667525.1 of Glebionis coronaria. Taxonomy (NCBI): domain Eukaryota; kingdom Viridiplantae; phylum Streptophyta; class Magnoliopsida; order Asterales; family Asteraceae; genus Glebionis; species Glebionis coronaria. The sequence goes on from CM046881.1 coordinate 568,674,677, forward strand.
ATTTAATATCATAAATTAATAATCGATAATCTCGGATTATTTGTTTTTTTTAACATTTCTGTTTGAATTGGGTTTTTTTTAATCGAAATAATGTTTATTTAATTGAGACTATTTTTAATCGATTTATATTGAAATTGGGTCATTTTGCCCGATTTTTTAATTTTTAGAGGTTTTTGCAAGAAAAAATAATTTAGGTTTTTTTTTTTTTTTTTATGAAAATGAAATTTTGAAATTGGGGGTTTTTCAAGAAAATATGATTTTGATTGTTGTTGTAATGAAAGGCCTGTTTTCGATTGCTTATAAGTAATCCCATTCACCTCTGTTACCATTCGCTTATTTGCGATGATTGAATTTTTTGCTACAAATTGTCATGTTTGTTCAACACAGTTACACAGTTTTAGTTTTTGCCCGTTGCTCACCGGATTTTATTTTTTTACCGAATACTAACGATTATTGTACTTGTGCTTCTTTTTGTCTCTGTTTATAGACTTGTTTTTCTGTAATAGTACAATCTTTTTAAATTTTGAGTAAATTTTGTTACTAGTTTAGTCGAAATAAGGAAGACAACTACAATAGAAATTTGGGCTAATTGTCGTGCAGACAGCACTTGCTTCTGTATCTGGTAGACATTTGACAACGCTGTTCGTGTGGACTGTCTTGTGTTAGGAACATGGTTAGCCCGTTTTAAGCAAATAAAACCTGGTTTTTGGATCAAAACATCTCGTCTTATAGTTTAGTCGAAATAAGGAAAATCATAATATGTTGCCTGTTGTCTGTCTGTCTACTAAATTTATGTTCTTCCATTATGTGAAATGTTCCAACAACCTAGAGGTCGTGGGTTCAAGTCTCGTTGGAGACATGTGAGATAGAATTTGCGAGATGAGTTGTGCAAGTCCAACCCGTCTTGTTGCATATGATTTACAAGACATAGTATTGTAGGTTGTAAAAATTTGCTTTTAAAAAAATAATCTATGTTTTGAACTTATGAGTGGATAGTTGCTGCTAAATTTTCTTACTTAGTTTTATGGAGTGATTAGTATTGCTTTTCCAAACTGATTACGTGATTATTAAGTTTGCAAATCGAAGATGATCATTTGTTAGTATATGGGTAGAGGCAATATGATTGTGATTACTCTGTGGGCTAACCATTACTTTTGGAGAGTTGAGAGTAGCTTATCCAACTGAAGCATTTAATGATAACGTGAATATTTGTTTATATCAAACACTAGAGGCACATCCACACATGTTTTGTTCTGCCTGATTTTTAGATATCTCATATTCACTTTCATGGACAATCTTAATGGGCACATCTGATGCATTATCATTGCGTATCTTTAGTTTAGGTGTACTTGGTGATATTTTTTATTAGTATTTTAAGTGCTTTTTACTGGTTTTGATGAAAGCACACATGTGAAGAGAGTGATTCTAGAAAATATTCAGGGATTTTTGAGACGTGTTCAAGCCTTATTTTATGTTAAACTTTAGCCTTTATTCCCATGGTTTATTGCTGAAATTCTAGTAACCGAGTATTATTTTATGTTTATCGAGTCATATGGTCATTTGTTTATTTGGATAACTCTCAATAAGTCAAAATTTTAATCCTTGATATATTGATAATTTATTTAGTGACTACCTCTGGGTGCTGCGGTAACTTGAGAAATTGTAGTTTCGTATATTCTTAAAAAAAAGTTTGTATTCTTAGAAAAAAACAACTCTTTTTCTTGTTTAGAATAATGTCTTATTAGCTGTTTGGATTCAAACTTATCTTCATATAATTACTTTTTTCCTATATTGCTTTAATTATTAATATTTGCCTATTTGGCTTACTTTGATTTAATTAAAAACGTCTTTTTTATTTATATTTCATATAGGTGTTCGTCTACGGGTCGTTCCCTTTGAACACATATCTCCGTGGAGATATTGATGTTTCATTGGTGACACTTTCCAATGAACGTACGTTTATCGAGACCCTTAAGTCGTTTTTGGAAACGTATAATGCAAACAATTCTCTAGCTGGAATCAAAATACAAGTTACAGAAGTTGTCTGGAAAGCAAGGGTAAGGACTTTGTCCTTAGTCTTTTGTGTGTCTATTGGTAACCACGATTGGGAACAGTCTCTGAATGATTTTTCTTTGGCAGATTAAGCTAGTGAAGTGTAGAATCAACGACGTGAATCCGTTTGATATATCGCTCAATGCTTTTGGAGAGGTTGGCAGCCTGGCATTTATGGAAGCGGTAGTTTTTCATTATCATCTACTAAAGTATTGTTAATCTAAGCTAGTATTGTATCTAATTAATACGTTTGAAACAGTCGGATATGAGAATTGGGCTAGACCACTTGTTCAAAAGGTCAATCATCCTCATCAAAGCTTGGCTGAAGCACGAAAACGAGATTAACATACTTAGGTCGCCTGAAGGGCTTTTATCGACATATGCCCTAGAGGTCATGATCCTCTATGTTATCAACAGATTTCCTTTGGAAACTAAAACACCAATCCAGGTAGAGACATCAAATATTTTATTTTATTAAATGATTATATGCAACTTGTTATATGTTACTCTAGTAGTCCTAATTAGAATGATTATTAAGCTTGTAAAGAGTCTAGTAAAAAACTTGTAAAACTAGGGAACTCGGTACCTGACTTGTCACTTTATTAGAATCGGACTCTGACTCGCGAAAGTCCGAGGATGATGACAAGGGTGATGGAAATCAGGGCCGAGTTATTATATAGGAACAATAAAACGAAAACTTTACTAGAATTGGATGTAGGTCAGATATTTAGACTTAGCATTTACTATACTGCCCATTGCTTAAACAATTTCTTGCTTATTGTAAAGCTAGGTTTCCTTAGCTGTTGTCCTTCCCGGTTGTTCATTTTTAGGAAAAAAAATGGAGTCGAAGCTTACCTAGATGAAGGAAGTAACTCATTTTTTATATGGTTTTTAAATTTTTCTGCATTCATTCAGCTTTTGTGCATTCCTCTACCAAATTTATCAAGAGTATATCTATCACATTATTTTCAAATTCATGATCGTGCAAACACATCCATTTCTGGTTATCTGACAGATAGAGCACCAGTTCCCAAAAGTATGTGGATTTCGTGTGTGCACTTGTTAGTTGTTAAACTCAGGTTAGTTTGTGTAGCTGCTAGTTATTTCTTGAGGAAATATAATTATGTTTATGGTGTTCACTGTCTTTCGTTTTCTGATCTATAATTCTATATGTGTTAGTTTGTTTACCCATCATACTTGTTCATGTTAGTTTTTGTGTTTCTAACTGTGTAGTTGGACGCCTGTATGCATCTTCTTTGTAGATCATTTATAAAGAATATATACGTAGTTGCAGAATTTAGAATATTGAGGGTATAAATTGTTACAACCCATGTGGCTGCAAGTTCAGAACAATAAAACTTTATTGCAGCCCATTTGTTTATGTTGTTAACCTCATGCAAAGTGCTATGTGAACATTTAGTGTTTCTGTTTCGATTCAAGCCCTTTCTAGTTATCTGATTTGTTCAGTTCTTATTGCATTGTTCTAGTTTCTACAACTGAATTTTGTTGATATGATATGATTTATTTTCCACCTCACTCGTTGCAATTCAATTTGTTTTAGTGTTACTGATTATTTTACTTATCTTATGCAGGATCCTGCTTTTTGTGATAGGTTTTGGCCTCCCTACAAAGTTGTTCCACAGGAGGACCTCATAAGGCTTCTCAATGCTGGCGGTAAAAACGACTTGCAGGACCTGTTCACTGCTTTCATGGGTTATCCCATGGAAGTGATTTACACAAAGTACGTTTAGAATAATTTACTATAGTTCACTCCTGTATACACTAATAAAACCTTTTATTCCTATTTCAAGGGGAAGCACACAGAAGGGAAGAAATGGGGTGCCAAACTCAAGAAAAATCCACCACCGCTGTGCCCAAAAGGATATCGTGGAAACATAGATCAATGGGAAAAAGAGAGCTTCTGAAAAGCTTTGCACAGATACCCGATCGTCGTGGGAGAAATTATTGCTTGGCAAGGTGAATAAACGATAAAGTAAAAGGATTTCCTGAAATGCAAGTTATTGTGGACAAGTTGGTAAGGCATTGCTAGCTTCAACCTTTATTGTTAATAGTTGATTAAGTTTTAATTATTTCTGAGTATTGTATTACTTGCATAAATTACAGATTGAGGCACACACACGATTAGCGAACAGTTCTGAAATTGAAGATGGTGTAGATCCACTAATTATGGTGGAAGGACCGGATCATGTGGTCGAATGATACGACCCTGGAATTATTAGTTATGACATTATTATTAAATAAGTATTAAAATAATATTTATTTAATAATAATGTCATAACTAATAATTCCAGGGTCGTATCATTGAACTAAGGGGTGGGACACCTTGTGGGCTTTAAACAGGGGATTAGAGGGGTATGTTGCGAAAAAGAGAAGGTATCGCGACATACAAAGGTAACGACGATTGTAAAGAAAAATCTAAAGGAGGCACTTGTAGAAGTGAAGGCTGAGCATGCAAGAGCAGTAAACGAGATGAAGTCCAGGCAAGAGAATGAAAACCACGAGAGCCCGCTAACGAGGAGAAGTAGTTGTGACTCGGCGTCAATTTTGATGTATTTGACAATATACAGGTACATGTAATATAGTGAACAGTTGAAGGTGAAAGTATGTGAATTATATTTTACATGTATTGGTGAAAAACTGAAAATAGATATGATTTATGTAATTGTTGTGTTAGACAATTTGTAGTTAGTCATAACAGTGGTATACAAAAAAAAAGGTGCTCGAGAATAAAGGTTGTAATCTACCCCATGATCTCACATCCATAAAGTTTGAAGCCTTCTTGCATCTTTGTACAATCTGAAACATGTAGTTTTGTATTGCAATAATCTTTTTCTTTTATCTACCATCGCTTATGGGTGTTTTTTTAATAGATGTCGTGGAATGATAAGAAGCCTTTTACTACTAAGGAGTTGGACGACATCCTGGGCTCGTGCAATCTGATGATTAGTCATGTTAGTGTTTTGGAAAGATCGGCATGTAGTTATGTCATTTTTGTGTATCTCTTTTCCCCTTAGCCCAACAAACACTTGCTGTGAAACTTATCTGGGATCTTAATGGATTTTGCATAACCTTCATTGTGATTTTGGTATAAATTTCTTTTTGCTGGTTGTTTGTGTAATGTTCATGCCCGGAAGAGCCATGTTTTTAAACACAAGAACCAGGCTCTAATCTAGGTAAAAAAATGTTGTTTGGAATAATATAGAGCAAGGTTACAGTACACAAAGAACCGGTCAATATTAAATATCATAAACCCAGGCACTTTTAACCTTTAAAACCGAGCTCTTCTTTCGATTTTTGTAGTAGTGAAGCTCTTGAAACGATGACCATTAGGCGTTACCAACCACCTCATAGGCCTCAACAATCGACAATGGTAATATCTTGATGGTTATCTGCAAAAAGTTGGTGAAAGTGGCACTAAGCTTATTGAACAGTTGAAGTATGTGAATTATATTTTTACATGTATTGGTGAAAGTCGACACCGTGAGCATCAGGCCGGACCGAATCGGACTGACTAAGACTAGACAAAAGACCGAAATGGTGACCGAGGACCAGATCGAAACAGTCCGGTCCGGATCGGTCCGGTCCGGTCCAGACTTCGTTCTAGTCTGGTAATAGCCTTGGTGTGGAGTATAAAAAAAACGGTGTTCGAGAATAAAGGTTGTAATCTAACAAGGTTTCGTGATGAAGTACACATTCTAACGTTTTATTAGGTGACAATGAAGGAAGTCAGTCGATATCTCCATTGTTGGGATGGACTCAAGATCCTAGTAAAATCTCTAAAATCTTAATCTTAAAGTTCGTTTGGTATGAGGCTTTAAATGGTTTAGGCCGAAAGGTTGCTCAAATCAATTGTCTGGTAATAATACTCGGCTACTACACATTATTTATATCCTTTTTTATGAGTTATTAGAAAAGATATCATGGATGGTAGTATTTTTGACACATTTTTATCTTTGTTGACCATATGAAAGTGAGGTATTAGTACTTTTGATGAAGCGTAGACATAAACAACCACAATGATGACGTATAGTCTCTAGTCAGGCTGGATAGTTCGACTTACGGGTACTACCCGTAATCATCAGGAATGGAAATGCTTATGCGATGTGCGCACAACCCAGGAGGCCTGGTAAGTCGTTGTCGCACATACGGTTCATTGCTTAACCGTGTCCTCGTCGCGCTGCGACACGATCAGACAAGAATATAATATATCTTATGATTATATTCACCTAAGGAAGGAGGATATACACTTATCTCAGTTATGCGATAAGGGTCAATCTATTTTGAATCATTATCTCTTCCTTAGGCTGCAAGAATAGAGAGCCCATCCTGGACTCTCTCGAGTATAAAAAGAACCCTACGATTCCACAAAGGTACAAACACACAATACCCTAAACCCTAATATACTCAAATCGATTACTTACGCTCACGCCGGAGTCTAATCGTGGGTTACAAACCCACGGTAAGCCTAACGGTGTCTGTTTAGTGCGCCGGGTCCTTAAACAAGTTTCACTTGGTGCAAGAGCCGGAGTCCACAAGACCCTGAATTAAGCCTAATTCGGGTCAAGCTCGGTCCATCCAACTTTTGTATCAACAAGTTGGCGCCATCCGTGGGACCCTACACTAAAGCTCTAAGCAATGACAAAAAACGGTATGAACAAATGCCATCGAAGATCCTCGACGGTAGATGGTCACATTACATCCGCGGATGTTACTCCTGGATATGCCAGCGAGGCAAACAGTCGGGATGTAACAAATCTACCTTTCAGAGGAACATGTGTACTATTCTCAACTCCCTTACCTACTGTTTAGGAAAGAAACGTAGAACAGGAGTCAACTAGGCCTTATCCAAATAAACAAAAAAGAAGGATACTCCCCGAAGAAAGCGAGGAAGTAATCGCTACGGAGGCGCGCGCGATGGAGGAATATGTAGCTAATAATCTACAAGCCCTCATCCCACTGGTTGCCAAACACAGGAAAAATCAGAAGGGAACGAAAGGAAAGGAGCGCGCAGAACACGATGAATCCTCTGAAAGCAATCTATCAAGATCGGGTGATAACCACCCTGCAAAGCGCATGCGTGAATCCTACTCCTCATATGACCAAGGCTTCTCACAACCTTGGAGAAAAGCTAGGAAGAATGCTTTCACAAGACGCATACAGTATTACTCGGATACAAGAAAGCGCCGCATGCCGGCAAACGTAAAAACGTATGATGGCACCTCAGATCTGGAAGACATCCTAAAGGTCTTCGAATCCCAAGCAGGCATTGAGCAATGGCCAGAACCTGTATGGTGCAATATGTTCCACTCTACACTCGTAGGAAACGCGCGGATCTGGTTTGACAGACTTCCACCACGAACAATTAATGGGTATGAAGTATTGCGGAAAACATTCAAAAGAAACTATGTGCAACAGAAAAGACATGATATGAGTGTTGTATCACTCGCCAAAATTAAGCAGAACCAAGGAGAATACTTGGAGGACTTTTTAGAACATTTCAAGAGCGAATGTCTTCAAATAAAAGAATGCCCGGAGATCTTGAAAGTATCTTGCTTCATGGCATGTATACGCAACAATGATCTAATAAAAAACTGAATGAAAGAACCCCAGAAACCTTTGATGGAGTACTACGGCGAGTAAGATCCTTCATACAGGGGAATCAGGTGCCTCAGAATTCATACAAAACGCCCATGGTTATAGACCCCGCGACGCGCCTAATAAAACTCGAAGAAAAAGTTTAGCTTTATATTAAATAATTATTTCAATTTAAAATCTATAACATTATCCAAATATAAACTCTTCACTTTATAAACTCTCACCAAAAATAAAACCCGACTTCAAACCAACCAGACTTTTAGTGTCTGCAAAAAACAAACGAAAACTTTTACGCATGTTTAAACGTCTTTAACAATATGTGACAATCTCGTAAAGTAAAACATGTTTAAAACATGATTACATTTTTTTGTAACCTTAATGGTGTTTGGTACGACAGAATCGACGAGAATGAAATTGTATTAGAGAATGAGAATTAGAAGAATGAGAGTATACATAGAATTAAGTTCATTTGGATACCAAACTTTATTTGGATACCAACTTGATTTGGATACCAATGGACTAATCTCTATCCTCCATATTCGTCTTAATCCAATGGATACGATTAAACCCAAAAACCATTTTCCTCCTATTTTTCAAACATTAATATCTCTTAAGCTGTTAATCGTTATGCGAAAAAAATACCATTACGACGGGCATTTAATTATCTTTCTATAAATATTCTATATGATATACGTTTGACAAATTTGTTTTTTCTCGTTTTTATACGGTTTTCTCAATGTCGTAAACTATCATATATGATGTAACGCTAGTATAATGTATGATAATAATTTGTAATCTAGCACTAATATCATATATGATAAAACACTATTATCATATATGATATTTCACGCAAATTTCCAAAACAAAAAAAAATGATTTTTTTTCAAAAGTACATCATAGTGCATATTTTTAGAAAGCTAATTAAATACTCGTCGCGTTGGTATTTTTTTCGTTTAACACTTAACGTTTTAAGAAATATTTAAATTATAACAATAGGTGAAATAATTAAGGGAATTTATAACATGTACCCTGAGTGTACATGTTTGTGTTTGTATAAAAGTAAAGTTTGGGTTTATTAAACACAAATTGTTATTTATTTATGGTGAGTTTGGAGTGTATTTAATGTGAATTGAATATATTTTTAATATAAAAAAGTTTGTGTTCAATAAATATGGTTTAACATGTTCTTGAGGGCACATGTTAGAAAAATCCAATAATTTTTTAATCTTATCAATTAAATAGTGTAGAGATAAATGGTAAGGACGAATCCTTAGTATTCAAGATAAATGTCTAAATAAAATAGAGAATCTACATGAAAAAATGTCATATTAATCTGAAAGAACAATCTGTAAAAGTTTGTAATTTATTGATTATTATCATAAACCAACAATCAAACATTGAAAAATGAGGAACAAATTAAAATCATAACAACGAATGTAAAGATTTTATATTGTCATGATTTACAATATACATTTCGGAATACATGTGGGAACGTGACATGGGGTATTGAAGAAAAAGGTTTAGGCTACATGTAACAACGACCTGGTCGTGATCTTTATTTTTCAATTTTCTCTCCTCTGGCGATTTAGTGCGACCTATTTGTCCCAACAATGCGACCAAGTGCGACCTAATTTAATTTTTTTTAAACACATTAAATTTCATAATAAACCATTACATTTAACTAAAAAACATAATATAATAATTCAAATAAAATAAAACATTACAAGAATACTAGTAATTTAAATTATAGCGTTCCTTGATTTCGTCTTTCATTTCTTGCAAGGCTTGTTGTTTGGGTAGAGACAAATTGGGGTTGATATCGGTGTTGAAGAACAACAAGTCTTTATCGTGTTTCTTTTTTTCAGCAAGTTCGATTGCCCAACGCTGTAATTCGAGCTTTTCTTTTTTCAAGTCCGCGACTCTCTTCTACAAATCCAACTCCCGTTGTTTGACGGAAAAGTATTCCTCTTGTTGCTGCTTCTTTTTCCCCACCCAGTGTCTTTCATCTTCTCCCATTTGTTGGTTACAACATCAACAAATGAAGACTTCCCTGTTCACGAAGATGTTGATGACTTCTTTTTAGCTTTATCACGACCCATTGGCCGGTATTCTTGAGTCTCTACCACCTCATCTTCTGAATCATCGTTCACATTCATGTAACTAGCGTGCTCAAAACCAGAAGTGGTTTCAAAAGTGTAGATCTGTCAAAGTATTGATGTCCTCTCATGTTTTGTTATCGACATATGCACATGAGGTCACGATCTTGTATACAATCAATACATTTCATTTGAAAAATAAAACCCAACTTCAATTAACACTTTAACCTTTTGTATTTAGCAATAAAATATTATATGCAACTAGTTACTGTACTATGTTATTGATGTGTAATTTACCATCAACAGCGTGTTGTGAAGTTTTTGGAAGAGTTTAGCTCATTTGAGTGGCACAATTACCAAGTCACTATAAGTGGAAGAAAAAACTGCATCGAAGGTCTTAGGTGTGTATAAATCAAACAATAAATGTATATCCTTGTTCAATTTTAATAAATTTAATAACAATGTCTTATCATATGCGTAGTGGACTCTATAGCCAATCCTGTCTTGGATCAAAAGTTTCGTTTTATTGAACATAATCATATGTGATCCGATGGATGCTCTCAATAACGTTGGTAAGAGCGTAAAGAAGAAGGACTTTTTGTCTGGGGACTGGTGAAGGATACAAGAAGATTCGCAATATCGAAGCGACCACTGAAGTGATTAGTGGATGTTCGGCTTTATTGAAATAGTGGTCTCGAAACATTTGTTGCCTAGATCTGTCTTGTGGTATTTTTTTATTTTAAACATTTGTTTGTTGTTGAAAATGCATTTACTTTGATAAATTCTTAGTAGTAGAGGATAAATTGATGGTTATGCTTTAGAGTGAATCCATTGAAGAGTATGTTGCTCTTTCGACCTGATTTTTACTCTCATTTGTAACAAAGAGTGTAAAACATTTATAACAAAGAGTGTAAAACATTTATAACAAAGAGTGTAAAACATTTACTGTATATTGTAGTAGTAAAAACTGTATGATAAACTCATAAACGCAAAAAAAACATATTACAAAAAACATGGACTGTGAAAAGCTCATAAACTTAAGATCTTTGGCCTGCTGATGATAATTTTTATGTGATAAGCATGTATTATAAACTTCTCTCACTGATGAGTTTTAGGTTGTTGCTAAGATCTTTAGCCTGTCTTATAAATAATTTTCTCTGAGATTGAAGGTATTTTCAAAGAAAGACCATTAAATTGTTCTAATATTGTGGCACTTACGAGTTGAGTCACGTGTAAAAAACATTGGACTATTGCTATGAATGAGTTCAATCGAGTCGATATAAGATATAGTTAGTCATAAAAAGCCCTCATAATTTCAACAACATATAATCTGGCAAGTAGTTTGATGTTTGATTTTATACGACAAACTTAGCTGATTTTGTAAAAAAACATGAAATCATCGTAGCTGAAATTGCCAAGAAAAACCCCTAATTTGATCAACGTACAAAATTCAAAAACATGATTTGAACCTGGTTAGGTCCAACATTACTTGCTAGTGTTCGCACTAGTCACGCCATTAAACATAAAAAATCTGAGACTAAGACCTTTCCAACCCAAATTAAAAACAGTTAACTCACTCCATCCCTACTTAAAAATTCGGAGGGTAATATATTTTCTTCTTGATTAACAAGTTTAACTTAGCTACTATAGCTTTATTCCACTTTTAATTATAGAGCTTTGATTTATGAAACGCGAGCGAGAAAACTATAAAGTATACATCTTATAGTTATATCCGATCTCGATATAGGATTGGCGAATTCATTTGTATAAATCGATCTTTTGATTGTTTCGTGGGTATAGTTTTTTTTGTTTCGCTGAAGGAACTCAAAATTCAGGGTCGGCCCTGTTAGTCATATAGGCACAATGGTCCCAAAAGGCCTATAAGTTTTGTAGTTATGACTTGAGCACTACTAGTGCGATCATTTTGGTTCATGACTAGAGGAATACTCGTTTCCATCATGAGTTCCACACTTAAACATAAAAGGGTTTTGCTAACCAACCAATGCTCATGGAAGATATTAATGTGTAATATATAAATATGCTATCTTCGAATATGACTCATTAAAGTTAATGTCTATCAAATTTATTTTAATGTCAATTAAAAAATTGTATTTTCTATTACACACTAACCTCTACTCAACGATCACTATTTAACAAAACGAAAACATAAAACCAAAATCACTATATATCTAGGTCTAATAAATGTGTCAATGATATTTCTAGCTACACTTTGATAAGATCGAAGTTTTGATACAATGACATACTAAATGGAAGGGTGTGAGAAGTTACCTACCACAATTTAATTTTACAATAAGATTTAAACGTCTTGAAATTCTTGAATATTACCTACTTAACCTTCTTAAATATAACTAGAACTTAAAAAGTTATCTCTCAAATACTAAAAAATTTCATATATATCTAATTTAATCCGGTTACAATTTTAAATAAAATTTAATCTTATGACTAGATGTAGTAATCATGATAGGATTAACCAAAACAGAAGTTCAAAGAACAAAAGTCATTATAAAACGACCTATATTGAATCTGAACCATATTAAAAATTTTGGGGTTGGGTTAATCACATTAACAACTCGACCTAGTGTGTAACATGAGGGTCATGCTTTGACGATGCTTTAATGCTGACATGATGCGCTTTTTAGAACCATACTACCAATTAAGCGTAGGATCCAAAATTTTAAAATGATACCTCATTACTTACACAAAAACTTTCACCTACCTTATTACTTCCAATCTCTTTCCCTCAACTACCCCATTAAACATTCTTTAAAATCTACCATTTCATACTCTCTTTTCAAACAGTTCGAAAAACGTTTTCTTTATTCTCACATTAGTAGGCGATCGTGGATGAAAGCTTTAGGGAATATCATATCACACACGCACGCTCAAAACCATTGTATATTTCTCTTGTATTGAATGTATATCACACTTGATAAAGTGCCTATGAAAGCTCAACATCCATCTAAGTGTGTAAACAGGAGAATACACATATGTAAAAAGATAGTTTTTGTGCCCAAAGAAACATATTTTATAGCTCCATCTTCATGAAACTCAGTCTTATAGTATGTGACTGTGTTAAAATATTGGTTGAAGATTTTCAAAATCCATGACGGGATGAGGAACACATTCTATTACTTTGAGTTGTACTAGGCGGTACCCGACATGAGTAGTTACCCACGGTTTGAGTCATGGTTAAATATTTTAAAAAACTAATCGAATCAAATCAAACGAATAATAACGTACATTAAAACGTATTATATTGTTAAATTAAATAACATTGAAGAGTGTAAGTCATAGTAAAGTTGTTTCATTGCAATAAAAACATTCAAGTTACGATATTTTATAATATGTAATTTACCGATGTTAGTAATTGGACACGTTATATAAGTAAATATACAATATGTATACAAGAATTACAATAATATAATTACTACTTGTATATATTTATCAATGGTTTCTTGAAATCTGCATATACTATACACGATTCGATTCATGAAACGGCGAAAAACTAAAAGCAAAAACCAAAACGGATTCGTGGTAAAAGGTTATTTCTTGTTTCGGATTTTCTCGGTTCGTCGTTCCGGTTTTCGGTTCATTTTTCTGGTTATCGGTTTTTCAGTTTCGGAGAAAGCGGATCGGCTCGGTTCATCGGTTTTATCGAATTTTTTTTTTATTAATCCAAATTATTAATAATATAATACTAATCTATCACGAATTAATCATGGAGTTACTTTTACCTATATTTCTTCCTAGCTAGCTAATGTAAAATATTAAAATGATTTATACTAAATACATATCTTTAACAATAAGCAACCTAATCATAATGGATCCAAGCCCACAATCGAGTTTGAGCCCTAATCTAGCCGTCTAACACTCACCTGCAGTTTGAACGGCAGTTTTCGTGACGGACAAACTAGAATGAACGTTGAAAGTAACTTATTTTCCTCATCTTCTTTTTTGTTTGTTTGTTGTAGCCGAAGCATAATTGTTTTGGCGGCATAGTTGCTTATTGCTTGCGACATCCTCCTTTGTGTGGCTTGCTATGCCTTTAGAAGGGAGCGGCAGTTTGATAATCAACTTTTGTTGTCAACGACAATGACCTTCGAAAACGAACACAAAAGATGATGGAGAAAAAAAATGACCAAAATATAAGTTTTTTTCTTTTGACGGCTACGG